>CP136069.1:83063729-84263729 GCA_032622095.1 Siphonodentalium dalli | reverse complement strand
TTGAACATATATCACGATTGCGCGGGCGGTAGAGAAAGCACATAATACTTTGACGTTAAAAATGACAAATGCTCCCTGACGTTGTGTTTCTTTTCAGTGCATTATCTGTTAGTTTCACCATTTCGATATGATATAGATTAAATTCATGATAGTATATGCAATTAATTAAGATATTTTAACATATGAATTCATCTTCGTTCATAAACGATGACCAAGTAAAGTTATCAATTGTAATGATGAAGAAAAATGTTCAGTATGTTTTCTTGTGTTCAGTTTTATGTATAAAATATGTACATTTCCAAAACCAAAAACTAGAAAAACATTCCATATTTGCCTAACGAGGTAACAAATATATCAATCATGTGTACCAAATAATAGATAATGATCTAACGAAATAAAAAACATTTGTTTGATCGCTATGCAATAATGGTCAAGAAAAATATGAATGCTGATCCGTCTCTGAAAAAACACAACGCCAGGAAACATTTGTCAATTTTAACGTCAATGCGACATGTGATTTCATTGACGCCCGTGTCAAATGTATAAAAATATTTTCGAATTTGATCAACGTTACATTGCATTGCTATCAAAGATGGATCCGTTAACAGAATTTCTTCAGAGTGAGATATACAGTAATCCTGTTGTACAGAATACATATGCGGCACCACAGTCAACAGGCCAAGCTAATACGACAATGACTATAGGTGGTGATACACTCATTTTAAAAGCGATTTTAGATGAACTGAGATGTCTTCGCAGGGATATTGACGTGAAAACACAAGTAACGCATCAAGAAGTAAAAGTGAATCTTCGTTTCGTTGCAGAAGAGATAGATATACCAATCAGGGTTCATGATGTTCAGAGATCGAAAGAACAGAAACAGATCAAAAAAGAAAAAATATTGGCGGCGAAAGAAAAAGAACCTAAAAGTATCATGAAGCCTTCTACTGAGACAAAAGTCAGATTTCGTCTTCCTTGTAAAGAATCTAAAGATACAGAGAAAAGTGATGAATTCGCAAAAGCTATTGGTTCTCATGGGAAAGATATGTCAAGATATAAGAAAAACACAAAACGATGTTAAAGTCAGATGATAATTTTAAAACGGCCCTTTTCAGGGCCACACACATTTCCCAAAAGGTTACTCTTTCATTGCTGAAAAAATCAAAAACACGATTGTTCAATTTATATTTTATTCAACAACAAATATTTGCAAGTATATTTTGTTTTAAATTATTCGTGGCGTGATTTTTTCAAAACAAAACATAGGGTACAAAGAACATTATTAGTTCTTAAGCAATGCTAAAAGTTTTTCTTTTTGAAAAAATTGGTTGGTCCTGAAAAGGACCGTTTTTGTTTTTGGCCCTGAGAAGGGCCGTTTTGTATGGCATCAAAGTTCACGCCACGATTTTCTTTTGAGACTTTTGCTTTTGTTCCAACGTTGTTGTTTTTTGCATATTTGCATAACCAGTTTTGCACTGGCGGTTACTTCTTTTGCGTGTCCGGCCCGCATTATCTGGGGTGTTAGCCCTATCGTTCCTCTTAGTATAGACATCAACGGTTCGGGGATTTCGGACATCTTTGAATGCAGAATAAAAATTGTTCACGGCCGTGTTTGAACATATATCACGATTGCGCGGGCGGTAGAGAAATCACATGTCACGTTGGCATTAAAAATGACAAATGTTTCCGGGCGTTGTGTTTCTTTACAGTGCATTATCTGTTAGTTTTACTATTTCGATATGTTATAGATTAAATTCATGATAGTATACGCAATTAATTAAGATGTTTTAACATATGAATTCATCTTCGTTCATAAACGATGACCAAGTAAAGTTATCAATTGTAATGATGAAGAAAAATGTTCAGTATGTTTCTTGTGTTCAGTTTTTATGTATAAAATATGTACAATTCCAAAACCAAAAACTAGAAAAACATTCCATATTTGCCTAACGAGGTAATAAATATATCAATCATGTGTACCAAATAATAGATAATGATCTAACGAAATTAAAAACATTTGTTTGATCGCTATGCAATAATGATCAAGAAAAATATGCATGTTGATCCGGTTCTGAAAAAACACAACGTCAGGAAATATTTGTCAATTTTAACGCCAAAGTATTATGTGATTTCATTGACGCCCGTGTAACAATCTTGTGTTCAGTTTTATGTATAAAATATGTACAATTCCAAAAACAAAAACTAGAAAAACATTCCATATTTGCCTAACGAGGTAACAAATATATCAATCATGTGTACCAAATAATAGATAATGATCTAACGAAATTAAAAACATTTGTTTGATCGCTATGCAATAATGATCAAGAAAAATATGCATGTTGATCCGGTTCTGAAAAAACACAACGTCAGGAAACATTTGTCAATTTTAACGCCAACGCGACATGTGATTTCATTGACGCCCGTGTCAAATGTATAAAAATATTTTCACTTTTTCAGTGAACTTCATTCATTATGCCGTCGTTAAAGAAATTTATCAAGAAGTTATGGAGGAAGAGAGATTCAGAGGAGACGAAAATAAGAACATATAGGAAATGGCAGGATTCTCCTGAACAAAAGGTGGTACAGAAACAGATGCTAAGAGAT
The DNA here is from genome assembly GCA_032622095.1 of Siphonodentalium dalli. NCBI lineage: Eukaryota > Metazoa > Mollusca > Scaphopoda > Gadilida > Siphonodentaliidae > Siphonodentalium > Siphonodentalium dalli. The sequence goes on along the minus strand of CP136069.1, from coordinate 84,261,125 downwards.
TTTCTGGCTCGGCGACGACCATCGCCTGAAGTATGCGATCAAGCAATCAAGAATCAAGAATCAAGCAATCTTGATCTCGTGGAGATCTTGTCACAGATCTCGAAGAAAGATCTGTGCAATGCAGCAATTGACAGCTTCGCTCAGGCTGCTGCGGCGCACAGATCAAATCCTACTTGGTCTGTGACAATTAATCCCAACGGGATATATCCTGATTTGGCAGAATTTTTATGAATTCTGGAAAAGAAAAAACGGCCCTTTTCAGGGCCACCCACATTCCCCAAAAGGTTACTCTTTCATAGCTGAAAAAAACAAAACACGATTGTTCAATTCATAATTTATTCACACAACATAATTTTCAAATGTTTGTATCGATTCGTTTATCTGTTTTTGGAATGTAGAATGGTCTCAGCTTCTTTTTCTTGGAAGTTTTCTTGGAATTTTCAAAATCTGGATTTTTATCTTCAGATTTGTTCTGTGAATCATTCGTAGGATCAACAGGTCGGGGTTGTTTGAAAACATCTGATGTTGTAGACATCTCTTCAGTTTTGATATCTGCATTTTGTTCTTGTATTGTTACTGCTTGTAGACATTTTTGTATAGTTTTCACATTTTTTTTGTCGCCGAAATCTGTTTTACAATGGAAGGACCAATGGGATTCTTGTCCGCATTTGTAACAGTAACCATATGGCGGTTTCCAATTTTTATCAGCTTTGTTTTTCTCTTGTTTCTCTTGCCATTGCATTTTGTTACAAAGTTTAAACAAATTGGCAGAGATCTGTCTCATTTCGACAAGATTATCTTGAATTTTTCTAGTCTGTGGCTGTGTAGATTTTTTTGAATCTTCTTTATGTAGCTCAATATAGCTCTCTTCAATAACTGCAGGCCTTGGTCTTTTTCTAACAATATCTTCTTCGCTGGCGGCGTCGTCTGAAACAGGTCTTTTAATTCTCTTAAACATTTTTGTCTTGAGTTTTGTCAGCAAAAAATATTGCGACTGGCTTCTTCGGAGTTGAAGTGTAAAGTGTAGAATTACATCTGCTTTTATAGCATTTTCATCGCGAATGCTATAAAAGCAGGTGTAATTCTACACTTTACACTTCAACTCTGAAGAAGCCAGTCGCAATATTTTTTGCTGACAAAACTCAAGACAAAAATGTTTAAGAGAATTAAAAGACCTGTTTCAGACGACGCCGCCAGCGAAGAAGATATTGTTAGAAAAAGACCAAGGCCTGCAGTTATTGAAGAGAGCGATATGGAAACTGATAAGGTAGAAAGTGAAGAGAGCGATATGGAAACTGATGAGGCAGAAAGTGAAGAGAGCGATATGGAAACTGATAGGGCAGAAAGTGAAGAGAGCGATATGGAAACTGATGAGGCAGAAAGTGAAGAGAGCGATATGGAAACTGATAGGGCAGAAAGTGAAGAAAGTTCTAGTGATGGGCAGATTGGACGCGGTCGAAGACAGAATAGAGAAATTGGTGGGAAGAGAAAGAGAAGTCTGGCTAGAGAGCGTGTTGTGTTCAATCCAACAAAATATTTCAAAATGGAGCTGAACTCGGAGAAATTTTCCAGAAAATTTAAATCAGCATCACGACAATTTGGTGTGAAATTCGAGAAATTTACAGATCCAATCGAAAACATTCCAGAGATATTTGAGAAGTTGACAGAAGAATTGAAACAGAAATGTTCAGCAAATGAGAAGACAAGAATCAGAGTTACGATAAATCATCCAGGACTTGATATGAGCATTTTCATTCCATTCACAAAAGCCAGTGAATTGAATGGTGGGACACTCATGGATAATATTCAAAATGTGGTTCAATCAAATGCAGCCTTTACAATTCATGACGGTGCACTCAATTTCGAAATCTTCGTTACAGATATTCCGGAAGGTGGTACACGACACTCACTACATTATGGACCATTTGCAGACAAGAACAAGCTGACAAAAGTAAAAAGAAGTATTGTCCGGATTGAAAATGCTGATGATGTTATGTGTATGGCAAGATCTATTGTCGTCGGAATGTGTAAGGCAGATAGTGATGGATCTGCGTGCTGGTCAAAGATATGGAAAAGAATAAGACAATCAATATACACAGCACAAACAGATGCAGCAAAAAATCTACTCAACCGTGCTGGCATTCCACACGATACAGTTTGCAGTATCAATGAGTTCCACAAGATTCAAGAAATATTGTATCCAGAATATGTTGTGAAAATTCACAATGAATTTGCTGGCGCTGGATTTCTATTTGAACCTGCAGAAATGTGTTCGGATAGCAAATGTGTACACATCTACTACAACAACAATCACTTCGACACCATAACATCAATCAAAGGATTTCTAGGCACCAGCTACTACTGCGAATTCTGCGACATTGGATTCCATATGCGTGGCGATCATCGATGCAGATTTGTTTGTGCATGCTGGTCATTGACACCGTGTAATTTCACAAATTGGGTGAAGTGTAGAACGTGTCGACGATCATTCAGAAGTAAATCATGTTTCGACAACCATTTGAAGACGGAAGGAAAACAGAAAAGAAAAATATGTGATTTGGTTCAACTATGCAACAATTGTGATGAAGAAATTCTCATCAATAAATCAAGCAGACATATATGTGCGGGGTTGAAGAAATGCAAACATTGCAAAGAAATCGTTGAAGCAGATCACAGGTGCTACATTCCAAAATATGAATCACCGGAAAAGAAACCTGCAAAGATTCCATATGTATTCTTTGACTTTGAATGCAGACAAGACACAGGTGTTCATATTCCAAACTTCTGTGTTGCACATACCGCTTGTGGAGATTGCATGTGCAAACCAATCGAAGAAAAATGTGAAACATGCGGACCGGATTCCAGAGAATTTGTATTCAAGGGTGACAACGTTTTAACAGACTTCACAAACTGGTTATTCCACCAAGATCACAAAGGATGTGTTGCAATAGCACATAATGCTCAGGGATACGATGCACAGTTTCTACTTCAAGCACTCATACAAAGTGGAATTCATAAACCAGAACTGATCATGAATGGAAACAAGATTCTCAGTTTAAAATGCAACAGCGTGAAAGTTATTGATTCTCTGAGTTTTCTGATGATGCCGCTTTCAAAGTTTCCACAAACTTTTCAGCTGAATGAGATGGCGAAAGGACACTTTCCACATTGGGCGAATTCACCAAAGTTTCAAAATTACATTGGACATTACTTGGCTTCTGATTACTACAAACCAGACATGATGAGCGTGGAAAATCGAGAGAAATTCTTTGAATGGTACAATGAGAAAATAGAAAATTACGTGATATTCAACTTCCAAGAAGAGATGGAGAAGTACTGCAAATCAGACGTGGATATTCTTCGCCGTGGATGTGGAAAATTCAGGAAATACATATTGGAAACAGAACAGATTGACCCGTTCATTGAGTCAATAACATTGGCGCAAGTTTGCAATTTGGCATGGAGGAAGAATTCAATGCCAGAGAAAACAATTGGAATCATTCCAGATGGTGGATACCCATGTGCTAAAAACTATTCCATGAAAGCGATACGTTGGCTTCAACATATATCATTGTCACGTATGATAACAATCAAGCATGCTTTGAATGGAGGAGAAATCAAGATTGGTGGACACTACGTCGATGGATATGAGGAAGCCACAAGAACAGTTTTTGAGATGAATGGATGTCTGTTTCATGGATGTCCAAAATGTTACAACAACAGACAATACAAGAATCCCTATACGATGCTCACCATGGAAGAATTATATACAAGAACTCAACAGAAGAAAGATGAACTGGAAAGTCTTGGTTACAGAGTTGAATCAATTTGGGAGCATCAGATCGACGAAAGAATGAAATCGGATGTGAAATTCAAACAACAAATGGAATCTTTCTACAAACATCGAGACCCCATTTTGCCAAGAGAAGCATTGTTTGGTGGACGTACAAATGCCATCAAATTGTACGAGGAAATTGATCAAGATTCCACAAAAGAAATCAAGTTCATCGATGTGTGTTCGTTGTATCCATTTTGCAACAAATATAAATTCTACCCTGTTGGACATCCAGAAATTTTGAGCCAAGAGCAGATCGATCAAGAACACATTAGAGACTATGCGGGGCTTGTTAAATGTACAATTTTACCACCATCGAAATTGTATATTCCAGTTCTACCGATTCATTGTAACAAGAAAATGGTTTTTACTCTGTGCAACACTTGTGCCATCAATGAGAACGAGGCATGTAACCATTCAGAAGAAGATCGAGCTATAACCGGAGTGTGGACCACGCCAGAATTATTCAAAGCAATGGATGTTGGCTACAAAATACTTGATGTGTACCAAATTTGGCATTGGACAGATTGGACAGATGAAATATACAAATCCTATATCGACAAACATCTAAAGATCAAACAGGAATGTAGTGGTTATCCATTTGGTGTTGAGACAGAAGAACAGAAGCAAAAGTTTGTACAGGATTATTATGCAGCTGAGGGTATAAAATTGGAGAACATCGAGAAGAATCCAGGAAAACGCCAAATATCTAAAATTATGATTAATTGTATATGGGGTAAGAATGCACAAAGAAATCTTATGTCAAAAACAGAGTATGTGGATAAACCATCACGTTATTTTGAATTGCTTACTAGTAACAATATAATTGTTCAAAATGTTACACTTCTTGATGGTGACAAATTCATTCTGGTAAATTATGTTGATATTTTAGATAATATTGAACCTCATCATTCAGCAAATGTTGTTGTTGCTTCTTTTGTTACAGCGTATGCAAGATTACAATTGTATAAAGTTTTTAAAAAACTTGGAGATAGAGTGCTGTATTTTGATACAGACAGCTGTATGTATGTCAGTGATCCATCAAAGAAGAACATCAAAACTATCGAAGGAAGATTGGGGAAATGGAGCGACGAACATCCAGATGCAAAGATTGTCAAATTTGTTGGACTTGGGCCAAAGAACTACGGATATGAATACATCAAAGATGGGAGAAGATACACCAAATGTAAGGTAAAAGGTATCACTCTTGATTACAGCACAAGTCAAAAAGTTAATTTTGAAACAATGGTACAATGTGTTAATGATCGTGAAAATTTCAAAACTGTTGTTGAGTATCCTTCCAGAATTAAAAGACAAAAGAACCATCAACTGATTAGTGAGTGTCAAACCAAAACTTTCAGATCGGTGTACACAAAACGAAAACTCGTCAATGGTATTCATACATATCCATACGGATGGAGATGTTGAGTCATTTCATGTCAAGATGTTGGCAGGAGTAGTACCTCCAGAAATTGCTGAGAAGATTTATGGATATTTGGTGGCACAGTCAACGCTTATTCCAGAGATAAAGAAGGAATTACAAGAAGTCTGGTTTGAAAGAGAAAAGAAAGCAATACTACGATGCTGTGATGTCGGCGAATGTTTACAGAGATTGGCCTATCTTGAGTCAAGTATATCTTCTCATTTCTCTCAAAAATATATTGAATCATTTATTAAATTCAAAACATTTTTTCTCATTGAAAAAATATCTGATTTTTGGATATTTGGTGGTGATCAACCCCATTTAGATTTAGATTTAGGAACTTTTGATGAACATGACTATATTCATTATACAAAGTATGAAGATCATTTTCCTCTTGCTGGGGGAACTTTTGAATCAGCTCCTAGGATCTATGGGTATTTGTTAACAAAAAAAATGTCAACACATGCAAAAATTCAAAACATTTTGGGGGATGATTTTTATATTTACAGAACAAAGTACAGAAGAATAGAAGACTATAATAATTGGATTATTGAAATGTATGGAAATATTTACAGCTTTGGAGATTTCTCTTTAAGAACTAAATTCACACGTCGTTAAGTTCACTCTCTGATTAGACATCAAAGTGACAACATGGAAGAATCTTTACTTTTCCAACATCCGTGTAATTTCTTTATCAGCGGACCTAGTGGATCAGGTAAAACAGAATTTGTTAAAAAAGTTATTGAATTTAAACACGATTTATTCCAAACACCACCAAAGAAAATAGTTTGGTGTTACAAAGAATGGCAAGACACATACAATCGTATAAAAGAAATTGATAACGTTGAGTTTATCGATGGTATTCCAGACGATGATGAGGAAATTGTATCAGATAAATCATTTCCTCATCTTGTTGTTTTCGATGACATGATGGGGGAACAAGATGAAGACAAAATAATGCTTTGGTTTACTAGAAAAGGTCATCATCGAAATGCTTCAATAATTTACATTACTCAAAACATGTTCCAAAAATCAAAAAGTAGCAGAACTATAAGTTTGAATGCACACTACATGGTTTTATTTCAAAGCGTTCGAGATAAAAATCAAATAAAAGTTTTGGCTCATCAAATGCAAACCAATCATTTGAAACAAGCATACGAAGATGCAACTTCAATAAATCATGGATATATTTTAGTAGATTTTCATCCTAGAACAGAAAATTATTTGCGAATTAGAACTGATATTTTCCATAAATGGTTGACAGCTAATGACCGAGGTCCTGTCATTTATTCAAAAGTATAAATTCAGTTGTTGTTACTTTTTCATTTTAGAACCATGTCGTCCACCGAGATGTTTAGTCATGATGAACTGTCACAAATTATAAATTTCTTCACTTTTGCAGCTGAATTATTTCTTGAACATGATTGGAAATTACCATCACAGACAAAAAAGTTTTTTCAGAGAAATAAAAATGTTCTTAAAAAAATCTCTGATCGATCAACTGATATGGAAACAAAACGCAAATTAATTTTACAACGAGGTGGTAGTGGGTTCCTTGGGGGAGTTTTAATTAGAAGTCTTTTGAAAAATTCATTTGAACAAACTGGTAGACAATCTAAAAGTAAATCAAAGGTTTCTCCAAAACGTTCAAAGATTACACTGATGCAAACACAACAAAGGGGTAATCAAAAAGAATCTAAACGTAAAACAAAGCTTTCTCTAAATCATTCAAAGTTTACACCGATGCAAACTCAACAAAATCAACATTCTAAATTTACACCTATACCTTCTCAGCAGAACCCTCAACATCAACCGTTACAAAAAAAACCAGTTATTGATCTTGAATTTTCTAAATTTATGCCGTTGTCTGATCCATCGAAATCGGCATTCGAAGCTTTAGAATGGTTCAATCAGAAAAGATAAAAGATGAAACATATAATTTTTCTGCTCATTTTGAGACAACTACTTAGACTGTGAAGATGCCTTCAAAAACTAAGAGCCGGAAAATACCGCTGATAAAAAAATATGGGGAGTTGATTGTTGCAATGAGTAAAGTTCCATCTGCATATAAAAAGAAAATGATCAACGATGCTCCGAAACAAGTGATGGATTGCATTTCAGAATGTTGTCAAAATCTTTTAAAAGGTAATGTAAAACTGAATGAAGCTCAGAACCGCAAGTTACATTCGAAGCGTAAACATATCAGATATCTTGCAGACAAGAACAAACCTTTGCAACAAAAGAAGAAAATTTTGAATCAAAAAGGTGGCTTTTTACCATTATTATTTCTTGCTCCATTGATTAGCAAAACATTAGGTGCAGTTGTTAAAAATATTTTGTAAAAACTAAATCTCAAATAAATATGAAGAAAATGGTTATTGTACCATTCAGAATGTTGGAAGATTTCAAACAATGGAAAATGTCAGAAATGAATAAACCTCAATTACCTCCTGATCCTGCAATTTCAAATGTTTCAGATTCTTACAAAGAATTGAAATCAGTTTATGATAAAAATATTTCTGAATCAGAAAAGTCACAGTTATTTGGAGAAAATTTGTACAAATTGAAAACTTCACAAAAATCTTTAAATTCAAAATTCAGTTTACCTGAACAAAAGTTATCTGAAAACTTTGGGAACATGAGTGAACATATATTGGAAAGTGTTCCATCTAAACTTCGTGGTAAAGCACAACAAATTTTAACATTGTTGTCAACTAATCCTAAACTTAGATGGGATGATCGTGGACAATTAATTTATGGAACAGAAACAGTTACTGGATCAAATATAATTGATTTGATAAACGATGTTGTTCGTCACCGAAAAGGTTTTGACCCAGTTGGTTATGAAACATTCCTACGTGGATTGGGGGAACTTAATGTACCACAAGATTATGTAGGTAACAGGAATCGATGGTTGTGGATACAAAGACATTTAAAAGGTCACACTGGTGATGAGTTTCATACACCTCATGCAACTCCTAGCAGTGGCAAGTCAAGAAAACGTTCAGTTGATATTTTCACACCTCAAAGTTTTCCTAAAACCAGAAAATCTATTTTGAAAGAATGGTCCCCACTTACATAAAATTTGACAAACTTCTAACTGAAATTTACTACAATCCAAAAGAAGTTGGTGGTTTCAGTGGAGCAAATCAACTTTTTAAAAATGCGAAACAAACAAATAACAAAATTAAACTTTCAGATGTTAAAAAATGGTTACAATGGCAAAAAACATATACTTTGCACAAACCAATTGTTCGGAAATTTCGCAGACGTAAAACTATTGTTGCAGGAATTGATATTCAGTGGCAAGCTGATTTGGCAGATTTGCAAACTTTGCAAAAGCACAATGACAATTACAGATATTTACTTTGTGTTATTGATGTGTTCTCAAAATTTGCATGGGTTGAAAAAATTAAAGACAAAACTGGTAAAACTTTAGTTAAAACATTTCAGAAAATTCTCAAATCATCAAAACGAAAACCAGTTTCATTTCAATCTGACAAAGGTTCCGAATTCAAAAATAAATTATTTTTACAATTTTTGAAATCTAAGAAAATTCATTTTTTCACAACAGAGAATCCAGAGACAAAAGCAAGTATAGTTGAACGTTTTCAACGGACATTGAAAACAAAGATGTGGAAATATTTTACACATAATCAAACTTTGAAATACAATGATGTTTTGCACGATTTTGTGAATTCTTACAACAAAAGTTTTCATAGAAGTATTAAGATGGCACCAGTTTTAGTAACTCGAGAAAATGAAATTGAAGTTTCCAGAAATCTTTATGGAAAGTTAAAAACGAAAAAAGATAAGATCTTGAAAGTTGGAGATTTTGTTAGAATAAATAAAACAAAGAGAACTTTTGATAAAGGATATCTTCCAAATTGGACAAAAGAAATTTTCAAAATTAGTAGAGTTTGTAAAAGTACACCATTAACTTACAAATTAGTAGATTTAGATGGTGAAAACATCGCAGGATCATTTTATGGTAAAGAAATTCAACATATAAAAGATAATAAAGTTTACGAAATTGAATCAGTTGTTGGTAAACGTTCAAGAAAAGTTGCTGGTAAATCAGTTAGAGAAATTAAAGTTCATTGGGCTGGTTATCCTAAAAAATTTGACAGTTGGATTCCTGCCACAAATTTGGTATAAAACTTTTAACATGGCTCAAAATGGTTCAGTTGATCTGGATGCTCCATCACAATTTCAAATCTGTGGAGAAAAAATTGCAAAAAATCAAGTGACATATTTTACACAAATTATTATAATTGTTGGTATAATCGCTACAGCAATTGTTCATTTAAGTTTACAAAGTGAAAATAACGAACTGTGGTTAATTTTACTCAGTAGTTCTTTGGGATACATTTTACCAACACCGCGTTTGAAATATTTGAAAAATCAGTCGACAGAAATTTTGAAAGTATGAATCCTTTCTACATTACAATTCCGAGCGACAGTTCAATGGTGATGTATCCAAACAATTCTCAATGTTGTATTACTGTACAATTACCAAAACCAATTCAAATTGATAAAGAAAAATGGGAAGTTGCATTAGTCGAACTGATAACACCTTCAGAAACATACAATGTTACAGGGGATTCGTGTAAATTCAATTTGATTACAACTGATGCAATAATACTGTCTGTTCTTCAAAATCGTTTTGAAGAAAAGATATTTACGAGACCTGATGGCGTTCGTGCAATTGAAATACAGATACGCGAAGGTTCGTATACCTCTGCGACAGATTTACTTGATACAATGCAAGATGTAATTGATGAAACACTTGGAGAAGCAATGCAAAACGAATACGGATTTCACATCAAGTACTCAAAAGTTACAAAACGTGTGAAAATTATTCGCAAGAGTTTAAGTATCCCAAAACTAGGAATTGAATTACCACAATGTCTTTTGCACAAGTTGGGTTACAAAACTGAAAACGCTTCTGAAGATTTTTATTCAAATAGTAGATTTCCGTTTGGTGTAGATTTGTTTGTTGGTCATAATCAAATGTTTGTTTATTCTGATATTGCCGATTTCACAATTGTTGGAAATGTTGAAGTACAAATTTTACGAGTTGTTTCTTTCAGAATTAAAAGAGATATCGACGGATTACATGTAAAACATGAATTTTTAAATTTACATTATGTTCCAGTTTCAAAGTCATACTTTGACAAAATTAGTGTAAATATAAGTGGCGACACAGGAGAATCAATTCAGTTTATTGGTGGTAAGTCTTTGGCGAAGCTGCATTTCAGAAAACGAGAGGAGTTCTAAAAACAATGTTTCCCGTGTATAGAGGTGTACCACGGCAATATGGTAACGGTATTGGTTCAATTTTCAAATCACTTATGAGATCTGCTGTACCATTTCTAAAACCGATTGGTCGGACAGCTTTACAACTTGCGAAAAAACACACTTTTGGTGTTGCAGATGAAATTATTAATCAAGGTAAAAGTCCGAAAGAAGCGTTGATGTCTGAAGGTAAAAAAGCTTTAAAATCTTTTGGCACACAAGCTAAAAATCAAATTTTGAACTCGAGACAAAAACCTAGAAAAAGAGTAGCGAATTCAAAAATGAATCATTCAGCTGTCAAACGCCGAAAAAGTCAGTCGAAAAAACATCCTAGCAGTCGAGCTCTTGATATTTTTGATTAATCATGGCACAAATGGTAAATGGATCATGCGAATGCAATAAATCGGAACTTGATATAACACATGTTCCACCAACGGTGGCTACAATGTCAGAATCGCAGTGGATCGAAAATCATCCGATTGCACCGCTGAATAATTCTGCTCCGATAGAGTTTGTCATACCATCTCAAACCGAAAAGTGGACAGATATTAACCAATCTTATCTTTATGTGAAATTCAAAATTACAAAAAAAGATGGAACTAATTTGCTAGCTGGTACGGAATTAGCACCTGTTAACAATTTCTTTCATAGCATGTTCAGCAGTATCGATGTTTACTTGAACAACAAATTGATAACTTCGAATTCTGACACTTACCCATACCGAGCATATTTCGAAAATCTGTTGGGATACTCTCCAGAATATAAAGATAATCAATTAGCAAATTTAGAAATGTGGTATGGCGATACAGCAGAACAATTTGAAGAGAATACCAAAGGTGGTGGCAATGCTGGATTAACTTCTAGAGAAAGTTTGATCGGTGGTAGTAAAATTGTTGAACTATGTGGACGCTTACACACTGATCTGTTTCTTCAAGAAAAATATTTACCAAATGGAATTGAAATTCGTATCAGATTAAACAGATCACCATCAAAATTTTGCCTCATTGGCGCCGAGGATGGACAAATTGTTTTCGAATCAGCTGTGTTCCATGTCAGAACAGTTAGTCTCTTTCCAGCGGTCTCAAATAAATTAAATCAAGAAATTGTCCAGTCAAAAATGAAAATACCTATCAGACGAGTAGAAATAAAAACTTTCACAATTAGTATTGGACTTAGATCAAAAATTGAAGACCACTTATTTCAAGGACAATTACCAAAGAGAATTTTTATTGCGTTGGTCGAAAATAAAGATATGAATGGAGATTTGGGTACCAATCCATTCCACTTCAAACATTTCAGTTTGAATAAATTGGAAGTTAGTCAAGACGGTCATACAATACATAACCGTCCATTTGAACCAAACTTCGCAACAAAACAATGTCTCAGATCATATTTATCTTTGTATCAATCTTTAGGAATGTTTGGTGTTAACAAATCAATTGGCATTAATTTAAAAGAATATATGAATGGATATTGTTTGTGGGGTTTCGACTTGACACCGGACCAAGGAAGTGACGAGGGACATCTACATCCTATAAAGACAGGGAACCTGCGTTTGGAGCTTCAGTTCTTGACAGCTCTCACTACAGCCGTCAACGTTTTGGTGTATGCTGAATTCGACAGTGAAATAGAGATCACAGCTTTGAGAGAAGTGCTTACTGACTATTAGGATGGATTTCACATCACAGCTATGGAACTACTATGAAGAACACCAACGTTCACAAAACTTTGCTCCGAGATGGAGCCTGATCTTGGACACACTCAACAACGCTATGATTGAAGAACTACAAGAACTTATTCGCAAGGAAGTGTCAGCAAACTGTGAAGGATGTAAAATAGAACATCCTAGTCAACGTGAACATGTTCTGTGTTTGTTCTCTACAACTGATGATTGGACAAACCAGTTTATCGACTTAGCGCTGATTAAAATTGACATATACAATGTTATGGAAAGATGGTTCCCGAAGCTGATGTGGTTAAACCCACACTGCAAGGAGAAGTTCGAAGCATTCATCATGTATGATCATCTGAGAAACAGTTTGGAGCTCAACCGCAAAAAAATCGACGCAGAGTGGACTCTGATGTGGTCACAGCGAGTCAAAGAGAATTACAACGATGCAGACAGCTGAACTTCAATATATTCTGGACAATTCCTGGTTGTGTAAACTTAACACACATGTTTGTGCTAGAGATCTGTTACCAGAGAAGAAACCACAGCATATTCAAGCATATATTGTGAACACGCACTCATCGGATCAGCCAGGAGAACACTGGACATTGATGTTATTCAAGGGAAGATCAGCTGTATACTTCGACTCATTTGGACTACCACCACCGAGACGATATATGTTACCATTCATAAAAAGGAACTCATCAGCATGGACTATGAATACAACACGATATCAACATCGTGCGACAAATGTGTGTGGATTATATTGTATATTCGCACTCCACCACATGATGAAAGGAAAGAGGATGAAAATATTATTCAATTCTCGGGATTTCTTCAAGAATGACAGAACAATAGTTCGATGGTTTGGAAAGCACTATGGTCGATTATACAGAAAAGCAAATTTGCTGTTGAATTAAACTTCACCAGGACATCGACGGCTGATATACATACAACGCAAAGAAGACGACGACCAGATAACAACGAATGTGTCAACAACTCCACAAAATAGACTCTTTTGTTATTGATTCAGCGTAGGATGTTGTAGGATGTTCAATTAAGTTTCTTCAAATCTGAGACCTTGTTTTGTACATAAATTATTGTTCTTTTTTTAATATTATTGATGTATAATAATATATTATTGTTCATTGTTCTTGTTCTTGTTTTTGAAAAATAAAATGATAAATTTCAACAAAATCGTTTTCACTGTAGGACCCCACCATTTGATTCTGTTCGTGTCGATGTGTCATCTCTGGTCAGAATTATACAAACTTTAAATTAGTAATGAAAAAAATGTCTAAGTCCATTTTCATTTTTTCGATCAGAAATGTCACATCAATGACAGGAACATCTATCCTCAGGGTGGGAACTATGGCCCAGTACCCCCCAGACATGGGCACTATGGCCCAGTACCCCCCAGACATGGGCACTATGGCCCAGTACCCCCCCAGACATGGGCACTATGGCCCATTGGCCATAGTGCCCATGTCTGGGGGGTACTGGGCCATAGTGCCCATGTCTGGGGGGTACTGGGCCATAGTGCCCATGTCTGGGGGGGTACTGGGCCATAGTGCCCACCATTACTACTGACATACCAAAAACGAATAACTTGGATCGATCACGAGTACCTGTCAATCAACAAACGTGCAATGATTGAATATGTCGGCAAATTTCCGGGAGCAGCGCCACATGGCAAAAGCACTAAACTGTCTGCGGATTATGTCAGGATGCCTAAAGCAGCTATGGACAAAATAAAAAAACAAGCAACGACAGGACAGCCGCATCAAGTATATCGAAAACTGGTCAACGAAGAAGAAGATATCTACTCAGCCCCAAGGTCCCTAAAGCAAGTGCAGAACATCAAATATCAGGAAAAAAAGAAAAACGACAACGTTGAAGGAAATCGCCGCAACTTAATTTGCAGATCATGTTCAACAAGTTGAGAACTTAGTCCAATATCACCCATTCGTGCAAAAGGTTATTCATACAAAAGACAAAATTCCGATGGTAATTCTTTACACCCAGGATCAAATCAACGACATTAAGAGATTTTGCTGTAATTTCCCCACCGCAATTACAACACCCTTGGGTTTCGATAAGACTTTCAATCTAGGAGACGGTCATGTGACGATAGGATGCTATAAACAGTTATCTGTAATTCGCAAGGACACCAACGAGCATCCAATATTTCCAGGTCCAGCTTTTTTACATGGGAATAGTGACTTCCCGTCTTTTCGTTCGTTTTTCGGCGAAATTGCGACAGTCATCGCCGACGCACCCCACAGTCCAACAATAGGCACGGACGATGAATTGGCAATGCGGAAAGCGATCGACTCTTGCTTTCCATCCGGGAACCGACTTTCTTGTAATCGTCATCTGAAAACAAATGTATTAGACTATCTGAAGGACGTGGTGGGAGCATCAACAGAACAGAGGAAGCCAATTGTAGATGCCATTTTCGACAAAGACACAGGTATTACTTCATCAGACGATACACTGACATTTGAATCCCGACTACTAAGAGCCAAGCAAGAAATCAGAAATCAAAAACTGACGGCACAGACAAAATTTGACGACTACTTTGACAACAGACTGACTCCGCTTTTGAAAGAAAATTTCGTCACATCGACTCAACCTGGGCCCCTTCTCGACGTAGTTAATTGGACTAACAACAACTGTGAAAGCCTTAATCATATTCTCAAACAAGCAGTGAATTGGAAAAAACAGAACTTGAGCGATTTAATTACAAAACTGTATGACGTGTTTAGCGGCGAATACAAGGAGCTGCAACGCAGTATGATCGGCCGGGTTCGGACAATATCAACTTGCTCCCGAATATAGGCGCTTTACTGTAAAACCTGATGTTTGGGCGACAAAATCAAAAGAGGATCGCGACCGACATTACCAGCGATTTCTCAAGACGGCGAAGCCAGCAGGAGACCGATACCAGCGAACGACAGACGGCCTTAGATCGGTGCTCATTTCATTGAATGGCGGAAAGAAACCAGGACAAAGAAAAAGAAAAAGAAATGCCAAAACGACAACCATCCCGAAATTACCAAGCAGTACCAAGAAGCCAGCCCCGAAAAAGAGCAAAAAATAAAGTAGAACGACAATTAAGGCATATGTGACTGCATGGTTTTATTGACGTGTAGTCACAGATATTTGTTTTTAGTTCTAGAGAAGAAAAGAGAAAAATAAAAAGAAAGAAAAAGTCGAACATGGCATTGCATCACTATATATAAGAGATTGGGCGCCCCGACCGACCTTATGGTAGCTGGGCGGAACTGCACCCTCTCCATGGCGTTGACTCCGTTGTATATATGGTATAATGACACGATGCATCCTACTTATGCCCAACTCACCTTGGGGTGAGTCACCGATTGTGACACACGCTGAACGTGGAGCTCCCTGGTAAACGTATCGGGAAACGAGAGCTGGATATAAGTAGGATGATGATCGTGCCATTATGTAAATGCTTATATTGATCTATATTATAATTTAATGTTAAATAATACCATAGATATATGCGTAATTCTACTGATGCCCAACTCACCTTGGGGCGAGTCACCGTTAGTGACACGCGCTGAACGTGGAGTTCCTTGGTAAACATATCGGAAAACGAGCTAGACATCAGTAGGATTATGATCGTGTCATAAATGCTAGGCCTATATATATTATTAAAATTATTTAATTTCACGTTTAATTTCAGGTGGAGTTATTAATGTTTTTCAAGTTTATCAGGTGAATTTCTAGCTCCATAGCGAAGAATATGAAAGTCCAAGATTTAAAAAGGCCCTTTTCAGGGCCACACAATTTATCTAAAATAACTAAGAGCTCGATTCTGCTCACTATTTTTTGGTTGTTTCAAAAAAAAAAACGGTTCACACTCTGATGAGACTTTACCGAATCAATATAAGTTTATCAACCTGTCTCCCACTTGATAAAACTATATCAAATTAGTCGAAACATCGCCACTAACACAACATCAAATTTGACCCTCAATGATGTATGTGTGAATATCACAAATGGTAACCGTGATATGCGATGTCAGGTGCAACGTTGAGACGATCTCTGGTGCACAGTTGATAATGGGTATTCATTTCTCACCTTATATATTATATATATTATACATACCGTGAAAATAAAAAAAAACCGGCATGCGAATACAACATTTAGAATGTTGCAAATTTAAACGCTGATGAATTATGAGGTATATTGACGTACTCGCGTCATTTGCGTAGATCTATGCGAAGATCTCTCAATACCAAAATGAATGTCTATTATACAGTAGGCCTACTAATAATTGATAATTAGTCACAAGCCTAGCTATCACAACAGGTATTCCCGAAACCAATCTTCAAAGTGGAAAGTTCCCTTTCACAAAAAAAAAAAAGCCAATCTCGCAAACAATCCATGGGATATAGTTGGACCACCAAAGCTTGGCATTCATGCTACATGTATGTGCGGTAATTAACTAATTTTCATTCCTATCACATCAAAGATAACAGCCATGCATGTGATGAAATTTAATAATATAAGTATTACTTTCTCAATAAAGCATAATTCAGGACCATTCTCGAGTAAATAATGGTTAATCCTTGTTAATTTCATTCGAACATGGTTGGTCAAACGTTGTCACAACCAGCCTCTGAATGGTTGGGACAACGTTGGCAACTAACATTGGCCCAATGTAATTTTGCTCATTGCCATTGGGTCAATGGCAATGTTTCTGTTTATATATTCTTTATTAGCCTCCATCGAGGAGAGTATTGTATGTTCATATACGGATATTATACAAATAATGTACAGTCTTACACATAAATGATAAATATATACATATTGTGGTATGGTCAACAAGTGTCACTGTACTGAAGCCTCGTGCACTCATGGAGTTAATCAGCTATTTACAGTCACGGTACAGCTACATTCAGTTACCGGTAACTAACTTGCAGGCATGCATTAGGAATGTCGATGTGTCCACAATAAAATTGCTATACACCGAAAACAATTCCGAGTCTGCGCAAGTGTCCTCATTCCCTAAAATCAGCGAGATAAATTGATTATCAGTTAGATTGCTCAATAATGAAATAATTACCAAATGGCCAGACAAACATATCTGAAATAAAAGCACTAAACACCTGGCATACCGGTACTTGTCACCTGTTTCCTATAAATAACATACTCATTAGTGCTCCAGGGGCGATATTACAATATATCGGGTATAGCCGGATTAAATTTTGATATCGTCAATAATATCGTCTGAAATAAAAATATCATAATACCGGCCCAAGCTGTAATATTCTCCATGTAGTAGGCTCCTGCGAATATTCGATATTCGATTCGATTCGAAAGTCAAATTCGATTCGAATTCGAGTCGAAATTGCCAACTCGAAATTTTTAATATACTATGACGGAAAAGTATAGGCTGTTTCAGGACAAGTACACATGTCGATCTTAGCTGTTTGTGGCATTTAATTCCAGAAAATTATGTATATATGCACATGATAATTCTAATTGTACATAGCCAACAATTAGCCACGATAGGACGACTAAATACGTCTGAATTATATAGCTTTAAAATGGTAGCAAAAGCTAGCAGATAGCCAATGGACCGACGACGCGGTAAATTATAATAGCTATGAGACTGGGCTACCGATAGCGTTAGGCCAAAAGGAAGAATACCTGAGTTTAGGGTAACATGAGGGGAAAAAACAGGGGCGGGCGGGCGGTACTTCATTTTATTTTATTTTTTCATTTTATTTTTCACGGGGAATAGTATTTAAGTATTCGTGCCTTCTAATCGTCTGCCAGTGTCACTCGTATATAGCTTGGGCAAGTCATTGTCACACTAATCGATGTCATGGTAGCTTTAATAAGTTTAATGGTGTTGCAGAAGTTCAATGACATGTACATATACAGCGTGATATTAAATGATATTATATATAGAATAAGTGTCTAGTGTTGGAAATTAAACGGTTTATGTTCACGCTGAAGCTCGGATATTACAGGCCAAATCCTACGAGTGGACATATTACTTTTCAATTTCCCACACAAGACACTTATGATATTTTGTTTATCCACCGACTCGAATACTAAGAAATTTTGTGAAATATTCAACTCAGAAGGTGAATTTAACAAGAGTTCCTCCATTGGAAATGGCACATACATGCGGCAACGCCAATGTGACGTACATAACATAATCAATATGTAAAGCGGTGGTGGCATTAACACCTGTAAAACAAAGTAAGCACCAAGAACAATATATGTGCATTGATTACCCTATGACTGTTGCATTCAGATCATGGCGACACAGAAGATGTTGATTCATCGGGTCCGGCTTTCTGTAGAACTAATGAATATTTAATGAGAAATAGTTCTACTAGGAAAAAATTAAGTTCTACCAGGCACATACCTCTCCTACTGCATGGGTACATACAGACTCAATGTTACATCAGGCTTATAATTTTCAGGGTGGATGCGGTGAGAGGTGGATAAACTATAATAATGGAATTTTGAGCTTTGGGTCGATTTCCAAAGTGTCAGAATTATATTTAATCCGACATTTTATTACTATGTCCTTTTCTGTCAGTTCAGAATCTGTGTGGTACCGGTTCACGCACGACAAAATATCTGTGCTATAGTTGACAGGCGCCATGATGTTTCTATTCTGATTCATATGAACGCATTTGTGAAGTTTAATAGCTACTAGTAAAACTCAGGATCTATCCGCACACGGAAGTGTTTCCGCCATATTCAATCGACATGTGCAATCGGAAAAATATCCGATTACTTTCGATTTGCTAGTTAATACATATTCCGGCACAAGTATCGCGTGTTTTCTGGTTTTCGCTTTCGAGAAATCGACGAGGTTTGCTGAACTATGACGAGGTAATACGAATATACTACCAACAACAATGGCGGCACTTCCGTTTTTCGTGAATTGACGATATTTGCAAGGAAATGGTTTACTTGTTTAAGCTAATTCCGTAGTCGCGATTTCCTAATTGCAAAAAAATAAAATGAAGTCGGAGGACATTTTTGAAAAACGATAAAATGGAATTTGGCGGCAGGTTTTGAGTAGGGGCGGGCGGGTTACCCTAACACGGGTATTCTTCGTTTTGGCCTTCCATCGTCTATTCGATTCCGCGTTATGTAATATGGGTGAGAATGTAAACAACACATGTTCCTGGTGTCGAAAAGTGCATTTTGGCACTGTTCTCTTTTGAAGTTGACTTTCAGTTTCGGAGTTTTCTTTTACAATGGACAAAATGTCGTCCATCATTCATGTTTATTTTAAACATGTAAAGCTGCAGGCACATGTGATGAATGCAACATGCATGGTGTATACATCGCAAGCATCTGGGACAATGACCCATCTATGGAATCATCTGTTCAAGAAGCATCAACCAATACATGAAGAGGCTACACTGCGACTGTTGTTGCGTCTTCAAGTTTATAACAACGGGTGTTTCCGAATGCCAATTTGCAAATTTGCATGTACATGCAAACTGTAGAAATTTCGTGTGATTTTAGTTTGATAATCCGTTTAGTGGTAATATATTAATCGTTGTGATGGCTGCATGGACGTTTTAATCTGCTTTGTTTTCTTGACAATTATAAATTGAAGTTAATAGTATATCAAAGGACGGTTTATCGCCACATAAGTTCTGATGGAACTTCATGCATGTAGTTCATGGAACGTTTCACAAATAATCTAATCGTTGACAAAACATACCTAATTGAGAATGCAACACACAGATATGATTCGATTCGATATTCGATTCAATTTCGTGAATTCGATTCGATATTCGATTCGATCAAAATATCCAATTCGCAGGACCCTACCATGTAGGTTGAAACCCATCTTATGGTCCCAACAAACAAGGAAGTTAGAGTAAGTATAATAGTCCCAAAACTTCCCGGAAATACACAGTCAAAAAAGTTTTAATCATCCATTTGATCCTAAATTTCATATGGCTCTGCTGGTTGACCTCTGGTATTACTTAAACATTTAAATTTTCTGTACTCCTTATCGCTCCAGTGACTGTAAAGCATGACATTTTCCCCTCTCTAAAACTTACCAACAAAACTTGAGAGGGCTATACTAGTACTAGTACCCCTATAGTCTGAAGGATCACTTGAATGTCATCCCTTAAACAATCCTGAGTTTAATCATATTTTGCCTCCATGTACATGTACTAGTACATGTATTAGGGTATTACTGTACACCAGGCCTTTCTATTTTCGCACTCTAAATGTTCACCTGTGGCATCCAAAATCAATTTTCAATTATTCATTGTCAAACTCGAGTCCACCTTTGAATTTGAGATAGACTTTATATCAGGTAAGAACTTATTTCATGTGTGGACACTTGTGAGTATCCTTACAAGTTGCAATCAAAGTCTATCATGCCATGAACCTCTACTCTGACTGCAATCATAGCGATCATGTTCCAAAACTTGTGAACATCTTTGAAGCTCTGATACTGTTTGACAGGGAACTTTACAACATTGAAACAATGACGCAGGTAGAACAATTTTGTAGTTGATACATTTTCCTTAAATATGTATTTTCACAGTATGTGAATGTCCCAACTCTAGATTACACAATTTAGGCGCTTTAGTGATCAACATGCATTGATTATCCGGGGGTAAATTTGTTGATTTTAACGCAAATCAAAATCGGCTTGCAGATTCGTCTAGAGTAATATATTATTACCTGCATTATTTTCAACAGTTGGAAATTTCATGACTGGCACAACATTAGCTTTGGAAATTTTTACACTATGTATAGGTTGTAACTAAATTGTATGATTTTTCAACCAGTAATTAGTGAGGAATATGTCATTTTTAGCCCAAGAGGAGCATATTTTCCTACAATTTTGTCAAAGTATTGTGGGGTGACTGGTCAGAAATTTCTGTTAGTTGGAAAGCTTCAATTCATAGGGGGTGCAAATGGTATTGTGCATGAACATGGGAGTTCTAGTCTAAAATATGTCCGTAAAAATGTTGTATGTATTATACCAGAAATGAATCGAAACAAAATCAATATTAATTGATAGCAGCATTTTTCTGTACAGGTGTCTTCGATTCATATTTCTAGTTCTATTCCCGGAAGCTATGTTATATAACTTGTTAGGAAGATATGGACCATCTTTATAAATCTATTTGTAGGCACCAGGTTGAGAAGTTTTTTGCCAGAGTTATAAAACTTGAATGATAATAGGATGATCCCTCTCAGATGCAATAATCTAAAGTTGTTACCGTACATGTATTTGAATGATAATAGTTTGTAGTTCACCAGATGATTGCCTGCAAAACAGGAAAATATATGAAGCAAACTTACATTGACCAATTGTCTTCTCAATAATAAAAAAGAGACAGACTTCTGTCTGGGTTTTCCTGCAAAGCATGCACATTTTGTACCATTGAAACCATTGTGTTGAAATCCTCATGAATGACCAGTGGAACACCACCCCAGCTCTTGTTGTCTGTATTATTAAATTTACTAAATTATTTTAGAGGACTAGATGTTTTTATAATAATCTGTCCATGTTGTCGTTATCATACTAGTATATACATGTACATTGTAACTTCAACAATATTACTCAGCATCCCATGGGATTTGGTATGTACATGTAGTTGACCATGCAGGAATCTGCAGATCAAGTGCTGAATTTGATGAGACACATACACATGTAGAGGGATATAATTAAATGTAGATTTCATTGTATTGTTATCTCTTCCACAGGTATTTCCCACACAGATGTCAGTGAAAGAAACAACAAAAAGCAAAAAAACAATAATTCGACTCCAAAACAATTGTCCCTTCGAATGTCCCTTGGAACTGTCTTGTGAACCAGTAGTTTGTACCGATCAGAGTCTTGAAGATATAGGGACCAACTTGGTTGAATTCAACTGGAGGCATAGGTATGGATGTTATTGATCATAGTGGGAATTCTCAAGCAACGAGCTGTTCATTGTTCCCAAATGAATCAAACTACTGCTATTCAGAAGCAAGTCTGCAGATAGTGTGTCTGTTATTTGCAGAATGAGGTCACCAGAGGGTGATTTTGGGATAACATCACTAAATTCACTCTCTGAGGGACCTCATTCTGCAAATGACAGACACTATTTGCAGGCTTGTAATCAGAAGTTATTTAATAGCCTAGCAGGTCCACCGCATTAGAGTTTAATGATGTATTCAGGGGTCAGTCCCAATTTTTGTGAATCATTCTTGGTGTTTGTATACACCCTTTTTATAAAAACGTCTGTCTTGCTGTCTGTCTGTTCGATTTTAGTTTCCAGATGATAACTCTAGATCGTCTCAACCGATTGGAATGAAATTTGGTATGTGGGTTTAATATCAACTTTCAAAGTTGGGTTCCGCCTGAGTTATGTCCCTTTTTGCTGGAATTTGAACACAGTTTTCGTTTCTGAACTGAATGGAATCAAATTTGGTGTGTGAGTTTACATGTATTTTTCCACACCCTAGCGATGCTCTTGTTATTCAGATACTAGACCATAAAATAACTAATTTGAAACAAAGTAGAAATCCATAGATATGTAATAATCTTGTTTGATATGATTAGATATAATTATGTTTACACATGTATACCTATATTTATTTTATTGCATATAGTTCCTGAATGTTGATAGTTACGATGTTTTCGGGGGGACAGCACTAATATTTTGTGAAGTTTTCAATAACCAAAATGACTTTCTTTTGCATTCCGAAGTCTAGTTTATGTGTTAGATTATGTTGTCAACAATTTTTCAGTGTAAAAAAGGGATATGTGTATGTTGTTGTAATTGGAGGTATGGAATCCTGAATACATCTTTAAACATAGTATTTGTTAAACTTAAAGGTACTCAATCTGATTGGATGTTCCCAATATCATCAGATTCCAACAACAACAATTATTTTTTTAAATGCCGCCTTCAGTTATCAGAATTGAGTAATTGCCGAAAAATAATACTAACCACAGTCAACTATAGTATAAAATTGCTCAAATCCTGTTATTTATTAACATTTTGTTCAACGAAATTTTGCCACTTTGTGAAACATCTGACACAAAAAAGCCACTTGATTTTAGAGTTATCCATCTTCATTAACAATTTGGTCAGAGAAAGTCTTCTCGTCAACTGATTACTGGGCCACTTCAAATTATCGGTGGTGAAAATTAATAGATCTCTAGCATCGATATCTGATCACTCTGAGCTTTGATGGGTGGGTTCATTGACTCGGATCATATATTTTTTACCCCAGAAACCAAGGAAATAATAATTGCGAGTGTTAATATGGATTATGCATCTTTAAAGGGATACTGTACCCAAATGTTGTTGTTGGGTTCTATAGTCTCTGAGTCTGAGAATAAGGTAACAATTTTTCCATTATTTGAAAGTCTGTTGAGTACGAAGTAGTGTTACGGATGGCAAATTTACCGGAATGCAAAAATACAAATTGTTGTCGAGTAATTTTTGTACAGTTTTCAACCAAATGTATCAAATAAAAGGGGAACATGTCTCTATTCCAAAGGTTTGCTATTCCGAAGGTTCACTATTCCGAAGGTTCACTATTCCGAAGGTTCGCTATTCCGAAGGTTCTCTATTCCGAAGGTTCACTATTCCGAAGGTTCACTATTCCGAAGGTTTTTGTTATTTTAAAGGTTAAATCTATATTCTAAAGTATTGAGAGGGTTCTTTATCACGAAGAATCTTTTTATGAAGGAAATAACTTAAAACATTGAAACAATAAATGTGATTTTTTTTTCGCGGGTTTCCTTGATATTTAATGACATTACGTATGACGTTATTTCCCAATACATATTCACGTCAGGCAGCCCACACAATTGCTATGTTTCCATACGATTTAATGTCATCACGCATGACGATATATCTCAATAATCTTACAGGCAAGAATACGCCAGCTAAAGGCGGATTAAAACAGTGGGGCTATAACTCTTAATGAATACTGCGTATCAGAATGTCGTTGAATAGCCGAATTTGTATTGAATTTTAAGGCCCACTTACTTTTCGAGTCGTTGAAATTGTGAATTTGTATTGAATGTTAAGGCCCACTTAATTTTCAAGTTACCGACTATTATTTTTATAGTGCCTTGATATCAGGTTTTAATAACAATCTATGCGATAAAATATGATTAAAATACTATAGTTCATCACCATTTGAAACGTCTGTATCAGAAGATACCCATGGAGAAATATAAAACAGCTTAAATCATAAGAAGATTCCCCCCGTTATGGCTCCCAGAATGCAACAGAATTCAACCTAATGTATTTTCAATTGAAGGGGAATAACACTATATTTAACATATAGAGTTATTCCCCCTCCATTGAAAATAATACACTTTGTGCAAGAAAACCAGATGAACCTTAAGCACAAAAACACGTCGTTAACTCAACAAAAACAATATGTCCACAGTTTAGTACACCGGATAAGCTGATAATACAGTGTTAGACAGCTTCCTATTTCAAATAGTATATATGCTGGCATACATTTTATATATATGATCTGGGGGTTTGAAAATTAAGTGGGCCTTTAATGTTGATGTTTCTTTCAAATACAGATTGTCAGTTCGGACAAACTATATCTCTTACATGTAGTTTATTTCAGTCGTCGTGTTTTCAACTTTCCATAATAAACGACAAAACTGATACTGTCTTCTTGCTATTAATAACCGACATCTGGGACAATTTTGGGAATTATAAGTGGGTGTATAAATGTACTATATTTGAATACTAGCGTAATAGTATTTTTTTGCAAATTTTGATCATTTCTGGTTAAATACGCCCAGAATAGAAAACCTTCGGAATAATGAACCTTCGGAATAGGGAATCTTCGGAATAATGAACCTTCGGAATAGCGAACCTTCGGAATAATGAACCTTCGGAATAGAGAACCCTACCCAAATAAAAGTTATATTATATATGCATACTAGTCCCATGTACTCATTTATGTTATTGTATCGTCACTAGTCAGTGAGTGGCTTGAGTTTTCTCCCCGTATCAGCATAATGTTTCAAACGATCGTGTGTGCAATGGGTTTACTAATCCAGTATCCCTCAATTATAATTTGATTACGTCTTGTACAAGGAAATTCGTCTTTTAATTTACGCCATTTTATGGCTCCAGCCATAAATTCAATTTATATAAAATTATTATTTTAAACTATTAAATTTTAAGATAGCCTATTAACCTGAGCGTTTACAGAATACATCTTCGACTCAAATTACTTATGTTTCTATATATTATCGATAATAGATCGTTGTTATCACCGGAAATTTATTGAAAATGGCGTACAGTACCCCTTTAAAGGGAACCAAAGCACTCACAGTGGGTAAACACTAAATGTGAAAAAACTACAATTTTTTAAGTCTGTAATAACAATACTGAGAAGAACATGGAGAAATAGATATTAAAACTTTGTTCTTATATTCATTATTGATAGTTCTCCAATGACATTTTACATTTTGAAACAATTGTTATCTAAACAAAACTGTCAGAGTGATTTGTCAACAGACATTGCTAATCATGCAGTAAGTTCAAATTATTTAGTCCGATTATGATTTTAAGAATATTTTTCAATGCTTTTGTCGTTTCCAATGTTTACTGTCAAGTTTTGATTAAACTTTGGTACCTTATTGGACTAATTGGACTGTTAGTGTTAATTCCACTGTTGATGATAACAATTGTTCTGACATGCAAATCTCATTATTGGAGAGTTATTAATAGATCTTAATACTGAAAATAAGAACTAAGTCAATCTATATTTTTATGCACTTGTTGATGATACTTGTTTACAGACTTTTATGTTATTTGGCATGAACCCAATTCGAAGACCTTGAGTCCCTTTAAAGGCTCACTTATGGTTTGTTCATTTTTTTTCACATCATAACTTGCAGTATCGTCAGTGTGGAGAAAATCTCCACAAAGGACAATTGGGACATATTTTACACAACAGTAACAGTTTCATTTATGATAACACCATGTTATAATCTAAAGGTTAGATATTTTAATCTTGAGACAAACCCTCATACACAAGCATTATGATGATATTCAATGTCATCTCACAGACTCACTATATGTGCTAATATGAACAATCCCAGTGTTAGTGTTAGGAAGAGATAGACCATCTTTAAATCTATTTGTAGGCATCAGGTTGAGAAGATTTTTTGCCAGAGTTATATAACTTGAATGATAATAGGATGATCCCTCTCAGATGCAATAATCTAAAGTTGTTACATGTATTTGAATGATAATAGTTTGTAGTTCACCAAATTGATTACTGCAAAACAGAAAAATATATGAAGCAAACTTACATTGACCAATTGTCTTCTTAATAATATCAGGAGACGTCTGGGTTTTCCTGCAAACCATGCACATTTTGTTCCAGTCAATGCATTAAAATCCTCACGAATGACAAGTGGAACCAGTGAAAACACCCCCCCCCCCCCACTCTTGTTGTGTCTGTATTATTAATTTTATTATATTATTTCAGAGGACTACATGTACATGTATTTATAATAATCCGTCCAGGTTGTCATGATCAGACATACCCGGTACCTTCAACAATATTACTCAGCATCCCATGGGATTTGGTGTGTAGTTTGACATGCAGGAATCTGCAAATCAAGTCCGAATTTGATGTCAGAGACACGTATAGAGGGATATAATTAGATTTCATTGTATTGTTATCTCTTCCACAGGTACATGTATTGCCCACACAGATGTCAGTGAAAGAAACAACAGAAAGCAAAAAACAATAATTCCACTCCAAAACAATTGTCCCTTGGAACTGTCTTGTGAAACAGCAAATTGTACCAATCAGAGTCTTGGAAGATATAGGGACCAACTTGGTGAATACGCGCGACCCAGAGAAGTCACGGTCGGTGGAGGTGGATTCAGATAGTGGTATAACGGATATCAGAGAGCAGAACTTATGTGTTTCGCATGATAAGGTGGGCAGTAGAGAGACTAACAGAAAAAGAATATATGATCAATCTACTCATTTCAGTAGTACTGAGAGTGAGCCTCTGTCAGAGAATGAGCCCCAGTCTGGCATTTCTCATGCAAGTAATACAGAAGTCCCAGCCAACATGGATGTAGATCACTCTTATTCATCCAGAGATTTGATCAGTGACATCCAAATGAAATCCTCAGCAACTCAAGCTGAGAACGTTGCCAAGAAGTCAAATGTACCGAAATGCTTGACTGACGAATCCCCTACTCTACACGCTTACAATATTGGCGACATTAGTGAATATGCTGAGTCAACTTGTGATGATTTGGATATTAGCCCTGAGATAGGTTGTGCTCTGTGTGGAATGATAACTTTCCCGCGTTTTCTTGTATTAGCGGGAAAGTATTGTATTCACAGCTCGATGAATAATGTATGTTATGAGTAGGCGGAGTTTTCATTAAGCCAATGAAAAGTTGTTATTGGAGAATTGATTTCGGCGGGAAATCAGTGGAGTGTAGTCACTTCTAGTCCTAACTTTGTTGGTTCAGCACACAAATTTTTATTTAATTAACTCAATTAAAGTGTGCGATATTGCTCAATTTGGAGATAGTGAGTTTGAAAATTTTTGTTGTCAAACTTTGAAAATATTTGATTTTGTTTGAGAATTTTCATTGATCTCATTTTAAGATAGACAGACATGTCACTGTTATACAAAATAGTTTAAAGTTCTTATCTTATGATATTCAGGTGTTCCTATATAAATATGGAACGTGTAGAGTAAGAAATTTTTCTGTGTAAAATTTCATTGAGAGTGTATTTCCGACACTAGCTGTGTCCATGCAGAGTGTTCGGATAACAGGTTTCCATCATGGTTTTCCCTAAAAGGGTTTTTATGGGTGGTTGTTCCTGGACCGCTGCACAGCATTGGTAGAGTAGGGTGTATAATGAATTCATGTATATGTACATGTCGTCGGAACAATAAACGCTGACCGACGATGGCCTGGCTGATTGCTTTAGTAGTTTGTTATCATTATGGTAGAATTGGGAATACAGACATTCACCAGTTATAGGCAACTTTCTTCTCATACTATTATGGAAAAAGCACATCAGAAAGATATAGAAAAAGGAGATAAATATAAATGTATGGCTTGTGACAAATTATTTGTGAGGATGCATGTTTTATCTGTCCATTTAAAGAAAAATCATCTCAAAAGCGGTATGTGTCAATGCCAAATTTGCCAGATGAGTTTAGAATCTATGACAAGGAAAATTGGACAAAATAAACCAAAAGTGATTTTCAGGTGCAAGTTTGATTTCTGTGGGTTAAAATTTGTTGATCAGGTGTGTTTTAGAAGACATTTGCAAGACCACTCCAAACACAGAGTGGGCCCGCCCTTCCATTGCACAATGTGTCCAAAAGTCTTTGATAATAAAAAAAAATATATCATACATTGCAACAATCATAATGGTATTGGCTGGCGTTGTGAACAGTGCAATAAAGTCTTCCATTTTATACATGATTACAAAAAGCACATGG
This sequence comes from Siphonodentalium dalli, assembly GCA_032622095.1. Taxonomy (NCBI): domain Eukaryota; kingdom Metazoa; phylum Mollusca; class Scaphopoda; order Gadilida; family Siphonodentaliidae; genus Siphonodentalium; species Siphonodentalium dalli. The sequence goes on along the minus strand of CP136069.1, from coordinate 84,232,381 downwards.
GCAGACATGAACAGAAACTCAAATGTCCCCAATGTGAGAACTCATGGTTCTGCGAATATGATATGAAAACTCATCAGGAAAGTGTTCATGAGAAAAAAAAGAAGACATTTCTGTGATAAATGTCCATCATCTTACTATTTTATTTCGAGTTACAAGGCTCACGTTTTATCAAAACATGAAACAGATAACGCTGTTATTTGCCAAGCTGCAGAGAAGGAATCTCGCTTGTGTGACACGTGTGGCTCCATTCTCTCTAACAACACTAATTTCAGGAATCACAAGTGCATCGATGAAAGGAAGTCATCATTTAGAAACGATGTACTTCAATGTTTGTGCTGCCAAGATGTTTTTATTACTAATTTGCTTACAAGAAACATAAGTGCTCTGGCGGAAAATCACCTAAAAAGAAACTGTGATACTACTAGTATAGGATACAGACAAAACATGATCGGAAAACGAAAACATGCACAAGAGGAAGGAATTACAAACAATGAAGAACTGTAACACAAAAGGGTGGAGTATTGAAATATAAGTAAAGGGAACATTCACTAAAGGATGGAACAAGAAGAGAGACAAAATCAGAATGAGCATCCATGGAGAAGAGTTAACCCTTTCAGTGCCAAGTCCGGTTTTTGTATCAACCCATATTTTCTTGATCATTTTTCAAACTTATTGATTATAATTACAAGTAATCATTAGTGGATTAATTTTTAAATTAAAGCGATACAAGAGTTAAATGTAGGCACCTCAGCTAACTACGAACATAAACGTTGTATCAATAAGTTATATCATATATGCAAGTGAGGATCATGGCAAAATCAAGTTATAAGGATATCCATAAATAGTTACTGGTAAATCAAGTAATCATTCGTCAGTGAGAACGAACAAATTATTAAAAGGAAAGTATTGGTATTGAAATCATTAGGGTTATACAATCGCATCATGTTTGAATTACTAACATGGATGGGAATTATATATAACCAGTATGGATAAAAGTCAATCAAGGGATCAATAGTAAATGAGTTCACAAGATATGGTGCGGCTTAAGTTAGATGTAGATATTATGCGAATGCAAACATCAAAATTGATTCTGTAGAAGGCATGTGATATGCAGGAGGAAAATATGGACATGAGCATCGTATGTATGGGTGACGACTACAAACCATGTCGATTAATGAACTATAACCTATTCGTTGTATGCTGAGTACCAAGGAACAAACCATGTTGATTAATGAACTATAACCTATTCGTAGCATCTATGTTATGTGTCCTAAATCCGAAAAACGCAATATCACAACAAAATAAAAAAATTCCTATGTTTTTAATACACAGCTTGGCATCAATGAGCTCTTTCCATCACATTATTATAATCAATAAATTTGAAAAATGATCAAGGAAATATTGTTTGATACAAAAATCGGACTTGGCACTGAAAGGGTTAAAGATGGATTATATCTTTAAATAACAAATTTGAAATAGTTGCGTGGGTACAAAATAATAAATATGAATTGAAGACCCCTGTCCGAAAAGGCTTCTATCAATTAATATTTATTTTATTTTGAATATTTTATTATGATCAATTGAGACACTTTATTTGTCTATATTTAGTACTGACCATTCGTGTGATACCATATAGCGATAGAGAGCATTAGGCTGTTCCCATAGCTACGTACCGAACATCAAATGCCCCAGACTGATTGATTGGATTGTTTTATTCCATAGTAATAAGTGACAATGAGTCTGATTAACGTTTATTTGTGAGAAAATTACACAATAAAATTTCTGGTCTCTGTTAACAGTAACCACTATTGTTCCTTAGCTGAACAACGACACCTTTTTAGACTAGAAAATATTCTAAATAAATTCAATATTAATCGATAGAAGCATTTCCGGACAGGAGTCTTCGATTCATACCTAATATTTGATACCCCGGTAACCATACAATACATGTACATGTTTACAAAGAGATAATCCACCTTTAACAATGGACTCAAACTACTGATATTCAGAAGCAAGCCTGCAGATAGAGTGTCTGTCATTTGCAGAATGAGGTTACCAGAGGGTGATTTTGGTGATGCTAGTCCACCATGCGGAATAGCATCACTAAATTCACCCTCTGGGGAACCTCATTCTGCAAATGACAGACACACTATTTGCAGGCTTGTTCAGAAGTTATTTAATAGCCTAGCAGGTCCACTGCATTAGAATTTAATGATGTATTCAGGGTTCCGTCCCAATTTTTATGAATCATTCTGGATGTCAACCGAATGGAATGAAATTTGGCATGTGGGTTTAATATCACAAAATACAGGTAAACTTCAAAGTTGGGTTCTGCCTCTCACTAGAGTTATGGCCCTTTTTAGCTCAACTTACTTGTAAGTTTGAGCTATTGCCATGGTTTGGCGTCCGTCGTCCGTGTGTCCGTGTGTGCGTGTGTGCGTGTGTCCGTGTGTCCGTGTGTCCGTCAACAATTTCCTTTGGCGCGGGCTACAGGTTGTACGTTTGGTCTGATCTTCATGAAATTTGTCATGAATGTTGACATTGACATGTAGATGGGAACGAGTCATTTTGGGGTCATTCGGCCAAAAAACATGGCCGTTGGCAGCCATGTTGGATTTCAAGATTCAATCCATTGGCGCGGCCTACAGGTTGTACTGTTCATCTGATCATCATGAAATTTGTCATTGATGTTAATAATGACATGTGGATGGGAACGAGTGATTTTGGGGTGGTTCGGCCAAAAAACATGGCCGTCAGCAGCCATCTTGTATTTTACTCTTTGCATGACTAAATCCTTTGGCGCGGGCTACAGGTCGTTGTTTTGGTCGGAAGTTTATGAAATTTGTCATGGATGTTAACACTGTCATGTAGATGGGAACGAGTGATTTTGGAGTTGTTCGGCCAAAAAACATGGCCGCCAGCAGCCATCTTGGATTTTACTCTTTGCATGACTAAATCCTTTGGCGCGGGCTACAGGTCGTACCTTTGGTCTGATCTTTATGAAATTTGTCATGAATGTTGACATTGGCATGTAGATGGGAACGAGTCATTTTGGGGTCATTCGGCCAAAAAACATGGCCACTGGTGGCCATTTTGGATTTCAAAATTCAATCCATTGGCGCGGGCTACAGGTCGTACTGTTCGTCTGATCATTATGAAATTTGTCATGGATGTTAATATTAACATGTAGATGGGAACGAGTGATTTTGGGGTCGTTCGGCCAAAAACAATGGCCGCTGGCAGCCATCATGGATTTTACTCTTTGCATGACTAAATCCTTTGGCGCGGGCTACAGGTCGTACCTTTGGTCTGACCTTTATTAAATTTGTCATGAATATTGATATTGACATGTATATGGGAACGAGTCATTTTGGGGTCATACGGCCAAAAAACATGGCCGCTGGCAGCCATCTTGGATTTTACTCTTTGCATGACTAAATCCTTTGCCGCAGGCTACAGGTCGTAGTTTTGATCAGAACTTCATGAAATTTGTCATGGATGTTAACAATGACATGTAGATGGGAACGAGTGATTTTGGGGTTGTTCGGCCAAAAAACATGGCCGCCAGCAGCCATCATGGATTTTACTCTTTGCATGACTAAATCCTTTGGTGCGGGCTACAGGTCGTACCTATGGTCTGATCTTTATGAATTTTGTCATGAATGTTGACATTGACATGTAGATGGGAACGAGTGATTTTGGGGTCATTCGGCCAAAAAACATGGCCGCTGGTGGCCATTTTGGATTTCAAAATTCAATCCATTGGCGCGGGCTACAGGTCGTGCTGTTCGTCTGATCATCATGAAATTTGTCATGGATGTTAATATTGACATGTAGATGGGAACGAGTGATTTTGGGGTCGTTCAGCCAAAAAACATGGCCGCCAGCAGCCATCTTGGATTTTACTCTTTGCATGACTAAATTCTTTGGCGCGGGCTACAGGTTGTAGCTTTGGTCAGAACTTCATGAAATTTGTCATGGATGTTAACAATGACATGTAGATTGGAACGAGTGATTTTGGGGTTGTTCGGCCAAAAAACATGGCCGCCAGCAGCCATCATGGATTTTACTCTTTGCATGACTAAATCCTTTGGCGCGGGCTACAGGTCGTACCTATGGTCTGATCTTTATGAATTTTGTCATGAATGTTGACATTGACATGTAGATGGGAACGAGTCATTTTGGGGTCATTCGGCCAAAAAACATGGCCGCTGGTGGCCATTTTGGATTTCAAAATTCAATCCATTGGCGCGGGCTACAGGTCGTGCTGTTCGTCTGATCATCATGAAATTTGTCATGGATGTTAATATTGACATGTAGATGGGAAACGAGTGATTTTGGGGTCGTTCAGCCAAAAAACATGGCCGCCAGCAGCCATCTTGGATTTTACTCTTTGCATGACTAAATTCTTTGGCGCGGGCTACAGGTCGTACCTTTGGTCTGACCTTTATGAAATTTGTCATGAATATTGATATTGACATGTATATGGGAACGAGTCATTTTGGGGTCATACGGCCAAAAAACATGGCCGCTGGCAGCCATCTTGGATTTCAAAATTCAATCCATTGGCACGGGCTACAGGTCGTACTGTTTGTCTGATCATGATATTTATCATGGATGTTAATATTAACATGTAGATGGGAACGAGTCATTTTGGGGTCGTTTGGCTAAAAAACATGTCCGCCAGCAGCCATATTGGATTTTACTCTTTGCATGAATAAATCCTTTGGTGCGGGCTACAGGTCGTAGCTTTGGTCGGAACTTCAATGAAATTTGTCATGTATGTTAACAATGACATGTAGATGGGAAACGAGTCATTTTGGGGTCGTTCAGCCGAAAAACATGGCCGCCAGCAGCCATCTTGGATTTTACTCTTTGCATGACTAAATCCATTGGCACAGGCTACAGGTCATACCTTTGATCAGATCATTATGAGATTTGTAAAGGCTGTAGATGGGAACAAGTCATTTTGGGGTAATTCGGAAAAAAAACATGGCTGTCGGTGGCCATTTTAGAATTTACTCTTTGCATCAATAAATCCTTTGGCACACCATAATCACCACATCCCTGATCCGATCATTATGAAACCTGTTATGAATGTTGATATTGACATGTACATCTGGTCTTACTTAGACATTTCAATTAGCACTTTTCCTATTCCTCCATTTACTGTCGACCATTAAATTATTCCCCTACCTAAGTTGAGCTACAGTGTCATTGACACTTTCATTGTTGGAATTTGCACTCAGTTTTCGTTTCTGAACTGAATGGAATAAAATTTGGTATATGAATTTACATGTATTTTGCCACACCCTAGCGATGCTCTTGTTATTCAGATACTAGACCATAAAATAACTAATTTGAAACAGAGTAGATTCCATAGATATGTAATAATCTTGTTTGATATGATTAGATATAATTATTTTTACCCATATTGATTGCATATAGTTCCTGAATCCTGATAGTTACGACGTTTTTGAGGTACAGCACTAATTATTTTGTGAAGTTTTCAATAACAAAATGACTTTCTTTTGTATTCCTAAGTCTAGTTTATGTGTTAGATTATGTTGTCAACAATTTTTCAGTGTAAAATAGTGATAAGTGTATGCTGTTGTAATTGGAGGTATGGAATCCTGAATACATCTTTAAACATAGTGTTTGTTAAACTTAAAGGTACTCAGTCCAATTGGATGTTCCCCATATGATCAGATTCCAACAACAGCAATTTTGTTTAAATGCCGCTTCAGTTATCAGAATCGAGTAATTGCCGAAAAATAATACTAACCACAGTCAACTATATTGCTCAAAACCTGTTATTTATCAACATTTTGTTCAACGAAATTTTGCCGCTTTGTCAAATATCTGACACAAAAAAGCCACTTGATTTTATAGTTATCCATCTTCATCCACAATTTGGTCAGAGAATGTCTTCTCGTCGACTGTTTACTGGGCCACTTAAAATTATCGGTGGTGAAAAATAATAGATTTCAAGAATCGATATCTGATCACTCTGAGCTTTGATGTTCCTCAAATCAAATATTTTTTACCCAAGAAGCCAAGGAAATAGTAATTTGCGAGCGTTAATCGGATTATGCATCTTTAAAAGGAACCAAAGCACTCACAGTGGGTAAATATGCAAAAACTACACAAAAGTCTGTTAAAACAACACCACTAAGAAGAACATGGAGAAATAGATAACTTTGTTCTTATATTCATTATTGATAGTTCTCCAATGAAATTTTACATTTCGAAACAATTGTTATCTATATTGCTAAGGCCAAAGAAAAAAAGAAACTATGTTTCCGTACATCGACCGACCCTAAAAATAACCCGCCGACCCTAAACTTTTTATTGATATTGTTTTTACTGTTTTTACCACTAATGCTCATAAATATTGATGATCTTTAGTGTGCAAAACACATGGTTACTAACATATATCATTGTGAAAATTGACCACGAGGTGACAGCTGTCTGAGCCTGTCTCAAAAGCCCCAGGTGTGTGATTGGTTGTGGATTGATGGGCCTACATTTTGCAATTTTAATTTCCTGAGAGTGGAACTCCTGCCTGCTTTATGTCTTGTTTGGGACTTATGGAACACTGTGAACAGACATGGTGGGTGTGTATCTGTATATATACATGTATAGAGGTTATCACCACATATGTTAGGGGTATAGCTACTGTTTCCAAAAACCAAGCATGCTCGGTGGGCGTACTGGCTACCCCCAGACAATGGGATGTAGTCGTCACAATACAAGTACGGTATATTGGCGGTATTATTGGTAAAATTATGATAAAAAGTTAGTGACATCATTTTCGTACCAAGTTTATAGCCAAATTTATGAAAATGTGGTATGTGAATAATAAAAAACATACTTAAGCATGAAGTAAGTTTGATTTTTTATCAATCTTAATGTATATTTCCACTGTGTTGATCAAGTAATACTTTCCCCACAGCACGGGTTGGCATTTTATGTCACTTTGGTCAAGGTAGTACAGTATTTCTGCAGCTGGATAAAAAATATCGAAATAAAATTAAAACAAAATAATTCCCTACCTACCTACCCTAATTTTTTCGCTCCGTTACCGGAATCATACAATCTTTTTTTTATGGCCTAAACATGCAGTAAGTTCAAATTTTTTAGTCCATTTATGATTTTCAGAATATTTTTCAATGCTTTTATCGTCTCCAATGTTTACTGTCAAGTTTTGATTAAACTTTGGTACCTTATTGGACTAATTGGACTTTTATTGCTAATTCCACTGTTGATGATAACAATTGTTCTGACAAGCAAATAGGTTATTAAGTTATTAATAGATCTTAATACTGAAAATAAGGACGAAGTCAATCTATATTTTCATGTACTTGTTTACGATACTTGTTTTACAGACTTTTATGTTGTTTGACATGAACTAAATTTGAAGGCTGTGAGTTTTTTTAAAGGCTCACATACTGTTTGTTCTTTTTTTCCTGCATCATAATTTGCATTATTGTCAGCATGGAGAAAATCTCCATAAAGAACAATTGGGACATATTTTACACAACAGTTTCATTTATGATAACACAAAATCATAATCTGAAGGTTTTAATCTTGAGACAAAAAGCCCCCCCCCCCCTTACTGTTTCAACTTACAATTTAACTTTACACAAGTATTACTGAGCAATCGCAGTGATTTTTATCATTAACCCTTCAATGACTGGAACTTCCTGAAATTTTGCGAAAACCCTGTGCCAATGCATTCTCTTATATATGCGAGTCTCGCATACTGTATATAAGAGAATACATTGGCCTAACAATATTTACCTTGACCTTGGAAGCCAGTGCATTCTCTTATATATGCGAGGCTCACTATGGGAGACTTGCATATATAAGAGAATGCACTGGCACAGGATCATTAATGCTGCATCAGCGCAGCTCCTATCATGAAAGGGTGAAAACCTATCAACATTCACCATTAATTCTAAGGGAGTAAATAACTGTTTTGTTTTCCATAGCAATTTAAATATCAAATTGGTAAATAGAGTAGCAAGTCGGCCATTTTGAAGGGCAGTTTTATTTTTCTAAGAAACCCAAACACTGCACCAACTTTGTGCTTTAAGCAACAAACAGGATAGCGTAATGAAACAGCCATAAAGTGGTTTCTGAGAGATTTCATGTTAACCTTTTCATGAAGGGAGCTGTGCTGGTGCAGCATTAAAGACCCTGTGCCAGTGCATTCTCTTATATATACAAGTCTCCAATAGGGAGTCTCGCATATATAAGAGAATGCAAATATTGTTAGGCCAATGTATTCTCTTATATGCAAGGCTACCAATAGGAGACTCGCATATATGCATTGGCACAGGGTATTCGCAAAATTTCAAGAAGCTCCAGTCATGGAAGGGTTAAAGTAAATTTTTGAAGCTAACGGATTTCTAAAACTCCTACTATTTGCACAGTAAAACAGCATATATATGTCTTAAAGTTTATTGTCTGAATCCAGTTACATGTATTTCGGAAGAGTTCCAAAATATCATCTCTTCTAGTCGTCCCAACTTTTATTGAAGTACCTGTTATCTACTATCACTGGAAAACTTACAAGGTTGGCTGGAAGTGGTTTGGAATACATTACACATAGGATAGGATAATTTATTTACAATATACATGAATTATACGATGGCAGAAATACATAATAAGGTAAAGCAGTATATTGTCGGGGGGGGGGGGTAGCCTAGCCCTATCGGGCTGTCTTCCTGCTACCCCCTAAAACAGGTATCAGTATAAATAATAGAATAGATGCTTGTATCCATATCCACGCACACGTACAGACTGTAATCATATATAAAACTTTGTAGAATCCAGTACTTAGGGCATAACAAAAACAAGTATTGGTGTGGTTGTGAGCCAATCCAGACGAGTTATAAGATCGAAAATGTATTATCTCTCCATATGAATGTTTTGAACTGTTCAGGTTTTCTAAACATATGACAGTTTCCGTTCCAGTTCCAGTTCCATGGGTTTATTAGGAACAAAACAGTTAGTTTTGTGTTGCTACAACGGATTCAGGCGAGAGATACCACCATTTTTTGTTCGGTAAACACAATGAGCTATGTAGAACAACTATATGTAACAGTTGTAACTGGACTCAGTCATGCTACATTTATAGAAAATATTAAATTGTATAACATTCTACAATATTTGATGCAGCAAAATGCTTTGCTGTATCTATTATTTTTACTCCCTGTTAACTCGTTAAATTTGAAAATGAACACGAAAAATTGAAGAGAGTGTTTCATGAGTGTATGTTTAGTTTCAGTTCCTTTTGACATGTTATGAGTTTAATGTTTAAACTGAATTTGAATGATATTTCCAACGATTTTAAATACCAAAACTTTCAAAACTTTCATTATTTGAAGTTCAGAACATAATGTGTGAGTTAAATTTAAATGAAATCATGATTAAAATGAAATTTGGCAGAGGATATAGCAATGGGCTCCGTCCGTCCCTAAAACTTTGAAGCATTATATATTTGTCACCGTCAGTCAGATTTTAATGATCTTCGGTAAGTTGATGAACCAACATGGGGGGAGGGGGAAGTATTTACAAACAGCGGGGATCGTCAATTGATTTTTCAGTTATTGCCCTTATTGAGTAATGGGAAATTTTGTACGGAAGTTTGCCATCCCGATTGCCCTTTTGGCATTGTTTGCAATTTCATATTGTCTGAGTTATCAACATTAAATTTGTTAATTTTTGTCTGTCCGGCTGGATAAGCAACCAAATATTGAACCGATTTCAATAGTTTTTGTTTTATTCAGTTATCACAGGCCAGATTAAGACATCTTTCGAAATAAGACACATCATAAAATTAATAAACCTCAGCGAAAATCCACCTTGGCAGGGGATACTCTGGGTGGTCCACTTGTTATAAATTAATTTGTTGGTCTGTCTGTGTAGCCGTCTATCAGCCCAGGCATATATCTTAGCCATCTATCTTAATTTACTCATTTATGCTTAAAATACTGTGCATGTTTCAACCATGGGCTATCAGATCAGAAGAAAATTTGGTATGGAGGTTCACCATCATATGACTACATTCAAAATAGGCCAGAGATGTTTGCCTTTTCTATTCTAGAGTTATCCTTCTTTGTTTATCTGGAAATCTTTTTTTTTTTTACTGTCCTCTCAGATGGTTCAGTGGATCTCATTGAAATTTTATATGAATGTTTACCATTGGGAGTGCTTTCAAAAAAGTGCCCAAATGAAATTATTTGTATTTTGTGTTCTAGAGTTATCTGACTTAGTTCATAATTTATAGAAATAAATTACTTTGTCAGTCTGCTTGAGTATCTCAGCCATGGGTTAACAGATCTGTATGAAATTTGTTATGGAGGATCGCCTTCTGGAGTGCTTTCAAAGAGGGGGTCAATGATGTTGTTTGCATATTCTGTTCTAGAGTTATCCTTCCTTGTTTTTCTATAAATAATGGAGAAAGAGATACACAATTTTTCCTTACAAGGCTAATGTAGTTTCCGATTTATAAAATAATAAATATGAACAAAGGCCCCATGTCAGGAAATGCTATCAATTAATTTTGACTTTTTTTTCTATTTGGTTGGTATAATACATACAACCTTTCGGACAGTTTTACGGGTTATTATTATAAAATAAACTTGAGGCGATCTCGTGGAAACATTAGGAGTATACAGTAATGTCCTAAATAATCGACCCCTAAACCACAGCAGAATTATGGGAAATTTTTCAGGATTTAGTCACTGATTTAGTTGGAAATATGGCTTGCTGCAATTCTCGATAAGAGCTTTCCGATGAATGGTAACAAGCCATATTTCCCATAAATCTTGAAAAAGTACCCATAATTCTACTGTGGTTAAAGGGTCATATGTTTTGGGCATTACTGTAGTAAGAGGGAGAATTCTATTTTGTTAGCACCCATCAAGACAAAAGTAATTTCGAATCAAAATGAAATACAAACAACTTTATTATGCCTTTATAGAGATAATTTACTGAATCTTCACAGAAAAGATATATGTAGTCTGGGAATCGAGTTTTATAAAAATATTGTTGTTGAAATTTTGGCCGAGAAGAGATACATGATTCTCGAGCACTAGAATGCATCTCAGAAAATGAATATTGTGGATTTTAGCTCACCAGGGACAAACTCTCTCGAGTAGAGCTTTTTAGCTCACCTGAGACGAAGTCTCCGGTGGAGCTATAGTCATCACTCCTCGTCCGTCGGTCCGTCTGTCCGTCTGTCTGTCCGTCCGTCAACTTTTTTAAAATCATCTTCTCCTCTGAAACCATCATACCGAATTGGTTCATATTTGGTGTGGATGTTCCCTAGGTGACTCTCATTCAGATTTGTTCAAATGAGGTCACTGGGTCAAATAGTTGCGAAACCAGGGCCATAACTCTACTCCTCCACAGTAATTCTTACAACAACTTCTTGTCCATAACCATTGTGCCGATTTAGCTAATATTTGGTATGGAGGGTCCTTGGGTGACTGGTGTTCAGATTTGTTCAAATGAGGTCACCCGGTCAATTAGTTGAGAAACCAGGGCCATAACTCATAGTAATTCTTACAATGACTTCTTCTACAAAAATATTTGGCCGAATTAGCTTATATTTGGTACTGAGGGACCTTGGGTGACTGGGAATCAGATTTGTTCAAATTGGGTCACTGGGTCAATTAGGGGCAGAGCCAGGGACATAACTCTAAAAACCAAAAAATTACATTTTTGCATTTTGATCATATTTGGTGTGGATGTTCCCTAGGTGACTGTCATTAAGATTTGTTCAAATGAGGTCACTGTGTCAAACAGTTGCGAAACCAGGGCCATAACTATATTCCTCCTTGGTAATTCTTATAACGACTTCTTGTCAACAACCATTATGCCGATTTAGTTTATATTTGGTATGTGGGGTCATTGAATGACTGGGGTTCAGATTTGTTCAAATGGGGTCACTGGGTCAAATAGTGGTGGAGCCAGGGCCATAATTCCCCAAAAAATAATAAAAAATTCAGGAACTCCTTGATCAATTTAACATACAAAAAAAAATATCACCCCCCCCCCACATGACCCAGAACCCCACCCTGCCCCCAACCAACAGCATTCCACCCTATCTCATATCCTAACTCACAGGTAAATAAAGTTTTTTTTTTTTTAAATTCCCATTACAAGGCAACTCTCCTATGAACTGATAGGCAGAGTCCCCAGGGAGTGTATTCATGTCATCCATAATTTAAATGAGATTAATGGTGTTATCAATGAAGCACCCTTGTTGTTTACATTATCACTCAGTGGTCATTAAAATCAGATTAATTTCATTTTCTCAGAGTGCCTGGCATTTGTAGAATGAGGTTCCCAGAGGGTGAATTTAGTGACGCTATCCTACACAGCAGGCTAGCATAACCAAATACACCCTCTGAGAACCTTATTCCGCTTAGGCCTCATCTTCTGGGAAGTATCTAGAGTCACAAGATCTCATTCTGCTTAGGCATCATCTTCTGGGAAGTATCTATAGTATCAAATTTACATTGTTGTTAGTTAAATTTCCCTTCTAGGAAGTTTCTGTATCCCTTAATTTGCAGAAGATAAAATTCATGATTGAGGTGCCCAATGGGTGAACATCACCAATTTCAACTGGGGAACTTCAATCTTATTCTAGGTCTTCCATAGCAGTTGAGGGCCTTATCAGAATGAGGTCCCCAGAGGGTGAATTTAGTGAGGCTATCCCGCTGTACCCTCTGGGTACCTCATTCTGCAAATAACAGACAGACTATTTCAAAGCTTGATTCAAGGCTAGCATCACCAAATTCACCATTTGGGGACCTCATTCTGCTTAGGCCTCATCTTCTGGGAAGTATCTATAGTATCAAATTTACATTGTTGTTAGTTAAATTTCCCTTCTAGGAAGTTTCTATATCCCCTAATTTGCAGAAGATAAAATTCATAATTGAGGGGCCCAATGGGTGAACATCACCAACTTCAACTGGGGAAATTCAATTTTTATCCTTATCAGATTTGTGAAAATGGGATCACAAAGTCAAATAAGGGCAGAGCAAGAGACTTAACTATTTCACTACATAGTAATTCTTAAAATATGTTTGCAAGAACTAATTGGCTTATATAGAATGGAATGTTCTTCCTTGACTGCAATTCAGATTTTTTTAATGGGGTCACCTGGTCAAATAGGGGCCAAGCGAAGGACAGTTTCCCTCTTAATATGCTTCCTTCACAAGGACCATCAGGTATATTTGACTGATATTTATGATATGTATGAAGGGTTCTTTGGTGTCTGGGATTCAAATTTATTCAGATGGTGTCACCCGGTTAAATAGGGTGGGACCAGGGACATAACTATATGTCTCTATAGTAATTCTTAAAATGTCTTCTCAAGGGATTTTGGACTATTTAGCTTACATATAGTATGGAGGAATCAGGAAGATCCTTTAGTGACTGAGATACAGATTTGTTAAAATGAGGTCAACCTGTCAAGAAATGGCAGTCTATGGGGAGTTAACACTTTTGTGTCCAATAAAATCATAGAAATACCAAATTCATTAAAACATCTACCTTGGAACCACCTGACTGATTGGTCTGACATACATGTATTGTGTTTTGGGTCCATGGATAATTGGGCTTCAAACATGTTTAAATGGTTTTAGAAAAAGGCGCTTGTGAGATTGGAAATTTCCAACAATTGAGAAAGTTTGAGGTGTCGGTTTTGAAATTCCAACCTAAGACTTGGGAGTCTGGATCCCGGTCGGGAGGGGACTTGTTGAGCTGGAGGAGGGGGGTGATCAGTAGTGTACAGTTGGCAATTTCAAGGTGGTTTTTTACCAAGCTACATACTTGAAGTCTCTCTAGCCACATATCCTGTTTAAATCTACTTCTTTTAAAGTGATTATGAAAAATGCTGACTGTTTTGGTCTCCAGAGTCCCAGTCTTATCAGTCTTTGCAGTCTGGTGAGCGACCCCACAGTCATTGACTGTCTTGTTAGTGATCGCTATCGTCTGCACATCCGTTAACAATTCTTTAAACATCTCCAGAATGAATAGCAACACCAAAATGTGTGTATGGTGTGTATGGTCCCTATGTGACTGAGGTCCAGGTCACGCAGATGTCTTAATAGGGCACTAATTATTGTTTAAATATTTTGGCTAGAGGCGACCAAATAGTTGGACCCTCGGAGCTGACAATTTATTCATGTGGATAATTTGACCCGGGGAATCTTATTAGATAGGTTCCGTTGACATCAATGTCTTAATGGCACTAATAATTAATTAAATAAAATAATTAATTATATACCCAAAATAGTTGCAATCTGGTCAGTGGAAATTGAAACACGGGGATATATTGACCCATATAGTGTAATGAGATAGGTGCAGACGATTTAAAGGGCAAATATGATTAATACAGAGCGTTCGTTAATTTGTACTGTATAGGTGTGACATGTTGGCCGATTTTTAATAACAGACTAACACCTATTCTGATTCCATTTACGACATGTATAAAAAGATGCAACATACATGTAACATCTACTAATACTCTTCCTCTTCCTGTCATACCATGGTTTTACCACCAATGTTCCCACATATCTTCTGGGATGATAATAAATGCTCTTTATTGATATAATTTATTAGTCCCCCTTTAAGTCATTTGAGGTCAAAGGAAAGTAAGTAATGCTTTATTCGCAGCCATTATTCATGGTGCAATATGGGACCATATGTACACATTTTCAGCTTAATGGATGCTCCAACGTTTTGTCGCACCTAGCAAAATATGTATACAATAAGTATTAGTGCCCGTTCACGACGTCTGTGGTGAATTGTGCCTATCTAATAACGCTCCCCGGGTCAAATTACCTCTATATACAAATGTTCAGCTCCGATGGTCCAGATGTGTCTGTATAACAATCAGTTATTGATTACCACCGGCAGATGAAAGCCAATCGAGGCAGCCTTTCAAGTTTGACACTGCGTGTCGCTAGTTGTCCCTCATTTGATATATCTTTCAAATCAACAACAATTTTGGGTTGTCTAAATACTACAGTAACTTGAACAAAGTTTCAACAACAATTTTGGGTTGTCTGAATGCTATTGTAACTTGAACAAAGTTTAACAGACTTTCTTGATGTTTGGTTTGGCTAACAGTTCAGAAAACATAAGTCATGTTCCAATTTGGTCACGATCCAATGATTTTTGACGGAGTTGTTGCTCCTTTGTTCGACTCAGAAACAAGAATTTGTGTGTTGTCTAAATGAAATTTTTTATTCGTGCATCTGGTCAAGTTTGCCTTCCGGGGGTAAGTGCATGCATGGTTTCCACGTGAAGTGGAGTGATTTTTCAGTAACATTAACCATATATATGCGGTCTTTCCTCCACCCGCTGTGAATTCATGGCTATAGCGACTGGCTTGTACCCAATCTTTTACAACTCATTTTTTCCACTTTGCAAGACGAAACCACAATTAATCAATTAATTTGCTTACAGCGTCGGCATTGTAGTCGCCGTGTATGTGCTATATTATATAGGCATGTACTCAGAAACTACCGGTGGATCGACCAACATTTTAATTGGTATTTGTAATAGCATGCATGCACTATATGCTGGCTAAACTTTTTCCAACACACAAGCCGAACAAACATCGGACATTATGCTGCCATAAAAACCCCACATGCATGCAGACATGCCTAATGTAATGAATATTGTGCAATTGTCCTGACCACATTTATGATCCATAATGCCAGACAAGAGGTGTTTGTCCCCCAAAATATATTTATCATACCGGTAACACATTACTCTTTCATTATTATTTACTTAATAGGATTTATATACCTTTAGACGCGAGCTTGCGCATGCTGCATAATAAAACCTTTTTAATTTCTCGGGTATAATTATATGTGCACCAAGTTATGGCCCACCATAATTCACGCGGTTATTGAATTTTACTCATTGAGACGCTATAAAACCCTACTGGTTCAAATACGCAGTCAAACATATTGCAACGGGGGTCTTATTGGGGTTGTTCTTGTGTGAAAATGTTTTGGTGTATAGTGACCAAAGTGCCAATGACCATGCAAGACATAAGAAGGATAATAGCCTATGCACTGTCAAGTGGAAGGATTCAAATGCGGAGGAGTGGCCGGCGGTATTATTTACATATAAAGCTCGGCATATACACTTATTGATTGAACACATCTTAAACAATAATTATACGCATGTAAGTATTGGTTATATTTGTTTTGGACGTTTCGCAGTATAGTACAAAACTTTTGTCTGAAGCGTAACGTATGAGTACAACTGAGTCGTTGTCATTGTGGATCTCATGCTAAAGGCATGTGGTTAGTGTTAATGAGTGATTGAGTGTAAGCCGTGGTCGGGCTTACCGGGTGAGCTAATGTTCTGGTCACTTTAGCCGGTCTGGTCTCGCAAGATGCACGTATCAATTTTTAATCTCGTTTTTATCAACAAACGGCGCAATCGAATCTCATATAGACAATTCAGTGACATTTAAATATCAGCTGTGAATGGGATGTTTTCGGTACAATTCGCTGTCGGCGGAGAGGATTTCGTTGATGCTATTCGTGAAAATCAAAAACTAAAACAGTTACAGGAACAGACGCGCGATTCAAATATGGCGTTGTTACATAATCGACGGGATGTCAGTCGCTTCTTCGATCCACGTCAGACAACAAGAACCTGTCATGTGTGTTCACGAATTACAGATGATCTGATGCATACGACATGATACAGATAAGTATTTTGTTTTTTACTTATAATATGTGGATGAATGGCGAACTGAATGTTTACAGACGCAAATCCTCCCAACGGAAATACATATGACAAGAAGTGCCACCATACATGTAGATAACTATTATTTCTCGACAGATAATATTTGCAAAAGGGTAGCACATGACTCAGTACAGAGTTGTTTTGAATCTCCGAAAATCGAGAATGCGCTCAGAGTGGCAATACAACGATTTGTGGCAGCACAGTGATGGGTGCTTACTGGGAAGCACATTAATTCAATAGCTGACCAAATCCGAAAAAGGAGCTTTTTGAAATATAGGATTGCGTAATCGTTTCGAACTCGAAGCTTTTATCAAGATAATTATATCAGCGCGAGGAGAGTCACTTGGATATACTCTGAATAGAACAAATTGGTTTTAAAAGTCGCGTTGAATCCGCCATTGAGTGTTGAAGCAAATGCGTTATATTCATTTTCATGAATTGAATATTCAAAGCAGCTTAGTATTTCTTATATATCATTTCTACAAAACAACGGTCGTTTGGCATTTGCATTGCGGCAATAGACTCGCCCGAAATAAATCATATTTTCAGTGGCGCGCGCAGAATCGGTGTTTGAGAGTGGATATAATCTGAGAGTGGTCCCTGGGAGAGGGGACAACAGTATATTTGTAGAAGAATTAGAGTTTTAGCATGTCTGGAACGGATGGTGTTCCCGAATAAATACGAGCTATTTTCATACACTACATATTTCCGAATTACAAATTCAGAGGGTGTGAGCTTGGCTAAAATGAGACGATAAATATCAGGCATGTTAATTTTGTGAAAGATGCCTTTCCTAACTATATATGTCAACATATATCATGTTAAAGCATCATAGATCATTGGATAATGCCCAATTTGTGTCAGAACAGATAGTTGGGAACCGGTCCAGCAAAAGAAATCGACTAGTTTAGAGTGGAATTTTGTCGGCGGTACGGTTAAGGTCGCTGAACACCGAATCGAATACATAGAGTTGCGATATTGGGTCGATCGAATTAAACTGGCCAACGGGCCGATTTCGTTATAGCCGAATGCGCAGAGGCGGAAGGGTGCATTTTCACGGATGTCTCCGAAACAGGCTACAGCGGTTACCTATCGGGAGCACTGGACGCTCCAGGTAACGGATACACGAAGTGTCCACGGGATGGGTACAGAGTATATCCATGGGAGGTGCAACCCTTCGATAGGGGTGTCTCGGATTCAGGTATATTACCGGTGGAGACACAGGGCACCTCGGGTATCGGTTACCCCACATCGGTGGAAAGCGCAATGGTATTGCGCTCCGATGATACGGAACAGACCACGGAGTGTCTGGTTCATGGGCACAAAAGTTGTCCAGGTGACGACTCATCGGCGGAAAGCGCTATGATAATGCGTTCCGATGATACGGAACAGACCACGGAGAGTCTGGTTCATGGGCACAAAAGTTGTCCAGGTGACGATGATACGGAACAGACCACGTAGTGTCTGGTTCATGGGCACAAAAGTTGTCCAGGTGACGATTCATCGGCGGAAAGCGCTATGATAATGCGTTCCGATGATACGGAACAGACCACGGAGAGTCTGGTTCATGGGCACAAAAGTTGTCCAGGTGACGATGATACGGAACAGACCACGGAGTGTCTGGTTCATGGGCACAAAAGTTGTCCAGGTGACGATTCATCGGCGGAAAGCGCTATGATAATGCGTTCCGATGATACGGAACAGACCACGGAGAGTCTGGTTCATGGGCCCAACAGTTGTCCATGTGACGATGATACGGAACAGACCACGGAGTGTCTGGTTCATGGGCACAAAAGTTGTCCAGGTGACGATTCATCGGCGTAAAACGCTATGATAATGCGCTCCGATGATACGGAACAGACCACGGAGAGGAGGGTTCATGGGCACAAAAGTTGTCCAGGTGACGATTCATCGGGGGAAAGCGCAATGATACTGCGTCCCGATGATACAAAACAGACCACGGAGTGTCTGGTTCATGGGCACAAGATGTGTTCAGGTGATGGTATAAGTTCCGAAGTGTCTGGAACATGATGTGCGGAAGAGGCACAAACGCATCTCGGGGTTAGAGTACTCCACATCGGTGGAAAGCGCAATGATATCGCGTTCCGGTATAATACGTAACAGACCACGGAGTGTCTGGTCCATGGAAACGATATGTGTCCGTGATGATACAAGTTTCGAAGTGTTTGGAACATGATGTGCGGAAGAGGCACAAACGGGCTCCACGTGGAGATATATATTGCGGGTTTAAATATGGTATGTAAATCCGAAACTCACGCAATTTGGGTCAGAAGAGATAGATGGGAATCGGTCCAGCCAACATAATTGATGGGATTAAAGCGGAATTTAAGGAACGGTTAAGGTATAGCCGCGTTCAAGGCGCTAAACGTTACACCGATCACACGGGTGATGTGAGCCAACTGGTTTCGATGACCGGTGGCATGCTCACTCGATTGAGCTTGAATACTCGGTACTCGCATGATTGTTTGGCAACATTTGCATAAGGTGGCGTTAGAAATAAAACCCCAAACGCTAAGCAAACGAAATAACGTTCTTTCCAATCGAGATACCACCGTGACAGTATCGATTAAGCCGCTGCTTCGATTCTGACAACTGGTCCTTGTCGAATTATGTTTTTGAAAATTAAATGTGGAAATTTGCCGACGGAACGGCTAAGGTCGCGGAAGACCGAATGGAGTGTTTCGCAGCCGCGTTTAATGCGCTAAAAGTTACACAGATCACACTGGTGATGTTATGTCGGTTCGTTTAATAAAACGGATTTTTTTAGCCAACTGGTTTCGATGGCCTGTGCCATAGTTGCTCAATAGAGCTTGAATACTCGGTAATTGCATGATTGTTTGGCAAAAAGAGCACTCTGGAAGGCTCACGTCACGATACAGCTGGAAGTTAATAGTTGCTTCATTGAGCTTGAATACTCGGTACTTGCATGATTGTTTGGTAACAATTGCAAAATGTGGCGCTGGAAATAAAAGGCCAACGCTAAGCAAATGAAATAGCTTTCTTTCCAATCGAGATACCACGTGAGTATCGATTAAGCCGTTGCTTCGGACAACTGGTCCCTATCGAATTATGTTTTTGAACATTAAATGTGGAATAGGGTTAACACAACGTCGATAGACTTGAGACAAATTGTAACAAAAAGCTATGCAGCTTCAATAATGATAGTTGTAACCCAAGTTAATTGATTGGAAGGGAGAACAATTGGCTTGTTTCGCTTTCCGAATGTCGACATATAGTCGGGGGAAAAAAAAAAAAAAAAAAATTTAAACGGAAAGGGTTCCGGAAGAAATATACTTCCGGTGGAAACGCAAGGCACGTGAACCTCACGCAATAACGTGATTCCGAATATACCCCGCAATGTTATTGTAGACATGCGAGGATTTGTTCTTATAACATGTTTTATGTTGTAGATCTGATATATCAAACAGAAGGCGCACCATACTTACGGACACATTGTAGGCTGTGTGCGGACGGGATTTTTGTTAGAAATCCAAGGCGGTAGCATGGCGCCAAGATACTGTGTGTGTAGGAGTTAAAGACACGCATCCACCTGAATCATACTTTGGGACTTACTGTTTAGCAGCCAGCGGCTATCTGCTACAAATGTGTTGTCTTTGTATTTGTACTTAGTCTAGCGCAGACTATTTGTTTTGGACGTTTCGCAGTATAGTACAAAACTTTTGTCTGAAGCGTAACGTATGAGTACAACTGAGTCGTTGTCATTGTGGATCTCATGCTAAAGGCATGTGGTTAGTGTTAATGAGTGATTGAGTGTAAGCCGTGGTCGGGCTTACCGGGTGAGCTAATGTTCTGGTCACTTTAGCCGGTCTGGTCTCGCAAGATGCACGTATCAATTTTTAATTTAAATCAAAAGAACATGTGGATATTTCAAATGAATGGAGCTCACGTATTGTGTAGATTTTTTTTCTGAATTTTGGAATTCAGTGCTTTGCTGGAATCAAATTATTACGAATAGGAACTAATCGCGTAGGATTCATATTGATCATGTTTATATATGCATATAATGCATCAATTGCATATGTTTGGTTTTCTGCATGTATGCAGGCAAGAGTATTCAAAGCTTTCAGAGTTGTTTTCTCCACACAGTGGTTTTATCTCTGTTTTAATGCCTGAATGCCTTCTGTAAACGGCTGTCAGTTCAATCAAGTTGTTTGAAAATCTTGGTTTGAGAAGATATTTACCAACTGCATGAATATACTGCATTAGCATATAAGACAGTATGAAGTTACTAGCCATGCTATTGGCACGGAAATTAAAAGTTTTCTGCTTCCAAATGTTTCTGACGGCCGTTGCTGCAATGTCTGTTTTTCACCTTGTCACCAATAAAGCCAGCGGCTATCTGCTACAAATGTGTTGTCTTTGTATTTGTACTTAGTCTAGCGCAGACTACACTTGAGTATGGGTTGTTGGGTAAGTGAGACAACCTGGACCCCCGACCGGAACGAGAGGTTAAGAAGCAAGATACAGGTTGTTCCTCTTGGTGGACAACCTATACATTCTGAAGTTCTGAAGTTTGTAACCAACTTCCACACTGCTATATATATTTACTAACTAGCAGGTGGACCCGACTTCGTCCGAGCTGTTTCCCCTCTATTTTTCGGCGAATTGCGCGATTTTACCTTGAATTGTCCATTTTTAAGGTCAAGGTCAGGTGGGGTCACGATTTGACCCGTCCAAAACGCTGCCCTGACAAAACTACCCGTCGAAACCCATCCGGTTTTACCCGATTTGACCTCGAATTGATCATTTTGAAGGTCAGGTCGGGGTCACGATTTGACCCGTCCAAAACACTCAGTGGACAAAAGTAACCCTACGTATCAAATTTCGTTGAAATCCCATAAAAATTCGCGATTCGACCTTGAATTGACCCGATTTCAAGGTCACGTCGCACGGGCAAACGAATAGACTTACGACAATACCCATACGAAAGTATCCCCAGACACTAATTTTCATCGAAATCCCGTGATACTCGGGCGTTTGACCTTGAAATGACCGATTTCAAGGTCATTGTCACGTCACATGGGCAAATTAATAGGCCCATGCCACTCCCCGGCCGAAAGTATCCCCACATACCAAGTTTCATCGAAATCGGCTTGGCCGTTTTCGAGTCCATCGCAAGAGCGTTTATCGCAAGTTAGTAATTTCCAACTGATGCCAATTTAGTTACAAGTTTCACACTATACTGGTTAGAAAATAAAAATATGAAACCATTTGCAACCCATTTTCGATGTGTAATGTCCAACTGATGGTGTGATAGGCATGAAACTTCTAACTGTTGAATGATTTTACCAAAGTTTGGTGGTGTGACATGAGGGGCGTCTTATGGGCGCGACGAAAGGGTGGGGTGTCTCACCCCAACTTTGGTCCAAATTTTCAACAGTTTGAAATGTCATACCTGATACAATAAGTTGAAATTGTTCTCGTAGTTGATTTTCCAACAATTTATTGGTGTGGAATTCACTGTGAATTTGTCGCTTTTAGACAAACATTTGCATAATTCCTATACTTGAAGTCAAAATATTGGGCTGAAATGGCCATCAGTTCGATCGAAAGCCGGGCGCACACGTCGCAACAATGTTGTGCAACCACCATACACCATTGTTGTAATTGCCCGCACACGCTACAGCAAAATGACACAACAAATGTTGTGACTCACCGCACACACTGCGAATTTTGTTGTACAAGTCACGTGATAAAACGTTATCAAATCACGTGTTTGCTGCAAACTAATTTCAGCTCTGGGTTTTTCCCAAAGTTTATCGATGCGGAAAGCATGCATCAGGCTAGATCATGCCATGCATCTATACTCTCGGCCTGGCTAACGCCCGTGCGTAGAGCCAGAGTAGAGATTCGTGCAATGTTCAAGCCACAGGCGCTATATTATATATACTGAACCGATTTTGACCAATTTAGTACCCTTTTTATATGTTATATGGAGTTATCATTAAACCTCCATGTCATACTTTGGTTATCTGTCTGTGTTATTGGGGATGGGATATCAGGAGTTATTATTATACATCCTTTATTAAATTATATGGAGTTATCAGTAAAACTCCATGGTGTGTGAGGGCATAACATGGACCTTGTTTTTTGTTTTATTCGGACAGAGTTCCTCTTGCAAGTGTTTATGAATAAATCTCATGTCCTTTCAGTATTGGGAATTTTGGAAGGAGCGTGTAGTCGTGGACCTTGATTTCTAACCTTTGTTCATATTAACTTTTTTGAAATCGGTGCTGGCTTCGACCAATGATACATGACCGAGTGGAACAGGTTATTAATTAGGTTCAAAATATGATTTGATTGTATTTACCAGCCGCTTGATCGATAGCCAACTTCTGGGTTGAATAATGCATGACTTCCACACAGAGATACCACTCCAGAACCCCCAACCGATAGTACCAAAACCACGGAACCGGGCGTGGTGGTTCCAATATGGATGCGAGTCAGAGACAGGGCATATTATATAGATCGACAATAGCCCAATCGGCAATAATCGACTGATGGATCTTTCACAGCCATAACGGTTGCATAATAGAAGTTTCGCTCTCTAAAATATTTGTTATGTATCAATTGGTATAATTTAACTATAAATTTTCACTGTAAACATCCATCAATTCTAGGTGTAAATAGGAACCGACACATAATTTATTGTCAAGTTGGGCTATTATAGATCAATCGCCGAATCGGTGCAGCCACTGCAGGTGGTTCAATCAGATTCAGTCAATTTTAATTTTCAGACCTGTACAGGCTGTAGACAGTGTAGTTTGTACAAATTACAATATTGTCAAGACATGGGAAGTGGAATACCATTGGATAGAAAATGTATACACCAAGACCTACATTATACAGTACGGTACTGGAACACTGAACCTGTGACTTAGTGAGTGTGAACAGGAAAATGTCCAGATATCATGTTCACAAATTCAAGAGGCTGCAGGTAAATAAAATCCTATCACATTTCGAACCCAGGAACCACTCCGCTCGGTCATACTGTATCATTTCTCAATGTCAGCGCTTATTTTGGTTGAAAGCATGCTTCAGCTTTCATGAAAGTTCAGAATATAGACGGTAATAAATATCGAGGTGGAAGTCGCCATGTTTGTTTTCACCTTGAGTCGTGTCATTTGACGCTGTACGTCATAGACTAAAAATAGAACGCTGCCCATCCATTGGCTACAACACGCAACAAAATCTAAATAATTTGATCGTTCGCAACATTGTTGTGCAACAAAATTTTGTTGCCTCCAACAAAAAACGGGGCACCGCACACGTCATAACAATGTTGCGACGTGTGCGGCGGGCTACACTTGGAAAGCTTGAGGGCAATCTAGATGCTAGGATTTTGCATTTGTCAGGTTTAGATTTCAAAATGTTCTCACACCGGACCGAACAATGGTCGGCCAGGTATGCCATGGCCCCTTCCCCGTGGCCAATTAAATCGGGTCTGTATTTGCCCCGAGTTAGACAACTATACATAGTCAAAAGTCGCTGTTGATAAAACGGTATGGTGCCGTAAACAATTACGGTTTTATCCCTCATACCGCGTATACAGTCTAATACCATAGTCCGTAAGCGATACCTTTATTTTATACATGTAAGTTGTTTTTGACGACACATGCGGATTAACTCTAAATACTAGCTCAACTTAATAGGGTCCTGCGAATTGGAGATTTTGATCGAATCGATTATCGAATCGAATCGAATATCGAATCGAATCATATCTGTATGTTGAATTCTCAATTGGGCATGTTTTGTCAACGATTAGACGATTTGTGAAACGTTCCATGAACTACATGCACGAAGTTCCATCATAACTCATGTGGCGATGAACCGTCATTTAAAATACTATTAACTTCAATTGATAATTGATTAAAACGTCCATGCGACCGTCACGGCGATTAAAATATAACCACTAAACGGATTATTGGAACTAAAATCACGCAAAATTTGTACAGATTGCACGTGCATCCGGAATCACCCGTTATTATAAACTTGAAGATGCAACAACAGCCGCAGTGTAGCCTGTTTATGTAGTGCTGGATGCTTCTTGGACAGATGATTCCATATAGAAGGGTCGTTGTCCCAGATGCTTGCGATTTATACACCATGTTGCATTCATCACATGTGTAAGCTTTATCATCTTTAAAATAAACATGAATAACGGATGACGTTTTGTCAAGTGTCAAAGAACGCTCCGAAATTGAATGTAAACTTCAAAAGAAAACACCTCCAAAATGCATTTTTCGATGCCGGGAACAGTGTTGTTTAAATTCTGAGCTATATTACATAACGCGGAATCTGAGGCGGATAGACCGCCGATAACGCTAGCGGTTGATCAGTCTCATCGCTATTATAATTCAGGCGCGTCGTCGGTCCAATGATAATTATAAGGTGCATATATACATCATTTTCTGTAATTAAATAGCACAAAACAGCTAAGATCGACGTGTGTACCTGCCCGTAAACCGCCTACTTTTCCATAAGTGTATATTCGAAATTTCGAGTTGGCAATTTCGAATCGAATTTGACTTTCGAAACGAATCTCGAATCGAATATTCGCAGGACCCTACAACTTAACGAAGTCAAGTTGTGCTATTGCACGATGAATGGGTTCATGCACATGTATATGTTTAATCCCAATATTTTCTGGTTTTCAGCTCACCTGAGACGAAGTCTCCGGTGGAGCTATATTCATCACTCGTCGTCCGTCCGTCCACCCGTCCGTCAACAATTCTTTGAACATCTTCTCCAGATCCTTAGGACCTAATGTGTTCATATTTGGTGTGGATGTTCCCTATGTGACTCACATTCAGATTTGTTCAAATGAAGTCACCAGGTTAAATAGTTGCGAAGCTAGGACCATAACTTTTTCCCACCATAGTAATTCTTAAAATGACTTTTTCTCAAATTCCATTGGGCCGAATGGGTTCATATTTGGTATAAAGGGTCCTTGGGTGACTGTGGTTCAGATTTATTTAAATGAGCTCACTGTGTCGAATGTGGGCGGAGCCAGGGACATAACTAACATTTTTTTTTTAAATCATGTTATAAAATTTAAAACAACTAACACCATTATAACATCCGCAGGGTTATGAAACTTTAATCTTTAATGAAATCACTGAAACTTTCCATCACACACCCCCCCCCCCACATGACCCAGACCCCCACCCTGCCCAACCCACCCTACCCCAACCAACACCCCATATCATATCACAATACCTCTGCTCACCAGAAGCAGAGAGTTATTATCTACCAGAAGACTTGGTCAGGTATTAGCTACAGAGAGACAGACACTAGCACTGCTGTCTGTTGTCATTATCAAAATAATATTCTGTTCCCAAGCCTGAATTTAGTGTGTCTGAGTTTGCAGAATGAGGTCCACAGAGGGTGAATTTAGTGATGCTATCCCGTACAGCAGGCTAGAATAACAAAAAACACCATCCAGGGACCTCATTATTCTTATGCCTCATCCTCTGGGAAGTATCTAGAGTATCAAATTGACATTTTAGTTACATTTTCCCGTCTGTTCAGTTTCTATTTGCCTAATTTTGGAAGATAAAATGCATAATCGAGGTGCTCATTGGGGAGGGGCGGTACATCGCCAACTTCAACTGGAGAACTTCAATCAATCCTAGGTTTCACATGGCAGTTGAGGCCTAATCAGAATGCGGTCCCCAGAGGGTGAATTTGGTGATGCTAGCCCACCTTGCGGCATAGCATCATTAAATTCACCTTTTGGGGGCCTCATTCTGCAAATGTCAGACACACTAAATTCAGGCTTGGCTATTCCAATATTATTTTCTTAACCACCACTTATCCATGTGAAATCATACCCTGAGTTTTCAAAGAAACATTGTAGGTTATATTGGTTTGAATTTGTCTGTTGTTTGTATCGAGGGTCCTTGTGTTCAGATTTGTTCAAATAGGGTTATTTTTTAGGAAACTTTTGAAGGAAATCAATTCACTTCAACTCTTAAATCTCCCCTTTGAATTTATGGATGGAGATTCACATTTGTTCAAATAGGGGCAGAGATAAGAGATTTAACTCTCCCCACCCTCCCTACCTGTATCTATGCTGTTTGGTACTGGTATAATACTATTGATTTATAGGCTGCCTGGTGGGGGGGGGGGGGGTAATGTTTGAGGCAATGGGTAGGGAGTATAGAGGGGTGTAGTTTTGACCCCCTACTTTTATCAAATTGTTTACATTTGAAAATTTCATGCCTGATACAACTTTAGTTGTAGATTAGATTCTCACACCAAAAATAGATTAGAATTGTTCTCATAGTTTGATTTGATTTTCCAACCAGTATGTTCTTAAACCAACAGTTCATATGTTCCTACTTCAGGTTAAACTGTTGGGACCGAATTAGCCACAAATTTTTACTTTATGGGGGCTGCCAAGTTGGTAATTTTCAATAGTTTGAGAGCTTGGAATACCGATACCAGTTGTAAAATTCAAATTTTAACTTTATGGGGGATGTCAGGTTGGTAAATTTCAAAAGTTTGAGAACTTGAAGTACCGGTACTGGTTGTAAAATTCAACCCAAGAGGGGTGTGCAAAACGATTTCTGTGAACTTAGAATTGTGGTATGGTTGTCTTCTATAAAAATGGTAAGGCGTTTTTGATTTGTCAGTGGTGTGTCATTAGAAATTTCAAGGTGAACAGCCCTGCTAATCTGAGAACCTCCAGCTATGTCCATGTTTAGAACTACTTGTCTTAAGTGATTTTGTCAAGTACTGACTACTGTAGTCTTCTGAGTCCCAGTCTTTAAGTCTGGTGAGCGACCCACAGTCATTGACTGTCTTGTTTAAATATATATCTAAACCATAGATGATATGTAGGACATTTAATGTGTAAAATTATATAGAGCATCTTCATTATTTATGGTTGATATGGCCCTTTATTGTTGCCTGTATTAGTGTGCACGCCATGTCGATTATTTTAGCCTTTGAAGGAGTTTATCGTCGTCCTGTCGAATATGTACAATATTAAATAGCCGTATTTTCAACGGTAGAATACCGTTAATTTAACGGTATGTACCGTAATATCTATATTTACGGTAATACCGTTAATGGCGCGTACGCGAAATGTATTTTGGGAAGGGTTTTCTTGCGTCGTCTGATCGCCAACGTCATTTTCCCGGATTGTGAAGTCGTGGGTTAGTCAATCATTGGAGAAAAACAGTTGTTTGGTTGTTCTCAGTGTGTTTGTCAAGGTTTTGTGTTGAATAATTTATTGCTCATTGTTCGAAATCACGGTAGCTGCTATGTTATTATTCAAATTTTAGTTATTACGCCATTGACGACCAAATTACAATCAACCAGTGAACATGTGGAAAATACGGTGTTCTGTATATTTGACGTTATAATTGTATAATTATACGGTAGTAGAATATACGGTGTACTGTCAATTATACGATAGACTACTGGCAACTGAGCTACCGGTATTCTGCCGTAAAAATTACGGTTGGTTAGTTACAGTGTAGTGTGCACAAAACAAGAGCGGTAACTCTATATATAACGCGTTATGGCGGTGTGATATTCTGGAAAATGTTTTTATCTCCTGTTCAAAATACCTTTTGCAGACTATGGTATTATGTCCACTTAGTCTTGGGTCGTTAGGGATGCATAGAAAAAGTAGTCGAACGAAATTAATGATTATCGTAGGTGAATGAGTTACCATATAAGCGGCATACATAACTACCAATTACAAAACCACATTGCCTGTGTCGACCATTACTATTTATGGAAGGTTGTGTACGGTATAATAGGCAACAATTGGACTGTTATGAATTACGGTTAGACCGTTTATAATATGGTTGTGTACTGTAAACAAAAAATGCATCAATCTGACCGTAATAAAAAGTCGATGCAGCAATCTGACCGTAATTTGTACGGTACAATGTTGGCAGTTCTACCGTTGTATAATACCGTCAATTTTGGCGGAATATGTAACAGTTAGACCGTTGTCAATTACGTTTAACTTATTCAGTGCCAGGTTACCTGGGGAAAACGCTAGCTGTGTGCCATGTTTCCTGGGGGAAAAGCCATCATTTACACTAGCTATATATTTAATTTGATTATTCAATGGTGGACAGAATCGAACTGACAGCAGGAATTGATATGATAGGCCCTACTCACGAAGTTCTTCGAAAGTCATATCTCGGTACTACAGGGTCATCACAGGTCCAAAATTTCGTGTTGTCATGGCAACGAGTACTTCAAATTAACACCGATCGCGTGAAATTACATATCTGTTTTATGTGACCATCTAACTAACTTATTCTGTGCAGTTTTAGGCATTTATTTTGCTGGTGGAATAACATAGATTTATGATATGACAAGGGTCGGAAGTGGGGGGTGATAAATGAGTCCCTTCGAAATTTCTAAATGGGATGACGTTTACAATAACCGATTTACCAGAGAAGCAGATGACAAAACTGAAAACAATTTGAAAATCAATTGCTTCCGTTCGATAAGACTAAAACAATCGTTCTATCGATGTGCGGCGTATACTCTCCGTTCGTGTGATACACGTATCTACTTGTAAAGTGTCAATGAATCATCATTTTGAGCCATCGGAGTAACCAGGTGACACTTCTATCGAATTCAGCGCATCGAAAAACCCCTCACTACCAAATTTCAGTTCGATAGCTTAAAAGATGTAAGAGCAATCTTGATATTTTCAATAGTAATTTATCATCGTAATTTGGCGAACCCCTTAAGGTACATAGTTTGATTGACGTAATGCGCACGTTGTCCAAACCAGTGTTCCTCGATCGTTTGTTGTTAAACCAAGTGTTCGGTGGATCAGGGAATCACCGACTTGATAGTAATCGCCCTTTTCGCAATCAAAATGGGTTTCCAATTAACAGATATATACGGTGTATACGTTGACCTCTCAGAGAGTTTGAACTCTGCAAGACTTTAGTCACGCCCACAAAACACAATTTTTCCCCACCTACATTCAGACGGATCTATCTCCCGAATGCCTCAACGCACGGAGCTGTCCGATACGTCGTTTGAACGCAGATATCTTCGACTACGTCATGGTTTACAAGTTGAATATGCGCATGCGCGTATAAACAGACCACTCGCCACCCGCCCCCACAACCCGCCCCCGGTGCAAATTTTCCCAAGAAGTTACTTGTAATCCGCAGTGTTATTAAGCATGTACACCAAGATTGAAACTGAGTTTCGCGCAGTAGACCATGTTTTAAACGAGATGTTCTGTGCGACGGATATACCCGTCGCCGGCACATGGATGGTGCCTTACGGGTGAAGGATATATCCGTCGCCGGCACTGAATGGGTTAAACAGTTGTGTATGCAACAAGTTAACTGTTATGCGTTACGGTTAGACCGTTTATAATATGGTTGTGTACCGTAAACGGGCAACAGTCAGGCCGTAATTGATATGGTATAATGCTGGCAACTCTGGTGCCGGTAAAATTCCGTCAAATTTAACAGTCTAATTTTTACAGTGCAGATGTTAGGATTTTGCATTTTTCAGGTTCAACCCTAAAACAATGGTCGGTCCAGTGAATCTTGTTTTCCCTCGGGCCGGTGGTCAGTCAAACACTATAAGAACTGATTATTAATACAAACTTGTCTACCGTTCAGATCGTGATACTTGTGAGTTTGGTATGGTGCGAGGTGTGGGTGTGCTTATAATTCCAAGTTGGATCCCCCCAATCCCCAAGGAGACCACACCGTATCTTTGGTAAAAACACGTTGTGAACAGTTGAAATAGAAGTTTCATGGCTAACACACCATCAGATCAGCGACAAAACAGTGCATGTGTACCCGTGCCATAGTACATAGTATGGTACACATAGTGTCGACGTCCCGATTAACCACTCGACGTTCGTCCGTAGACACTTTACGCATGCTGCATAACTCAAAACTTTTCATCTGATCGGAACCAGATTTGAAATGTGAGTTTCTCAGCCCAAAATACAGATGGAGTTCGAATATGGGTTTGATCCGATTTTTTAAACAGAGTTGTGGCCCTTTATTCGAAAAAAATATATATATATATATTTTTGATTTATTTTTAGATTGAACTCCTTGCTCAATTTAACAAACAAAAGAATTATTTAAACATTTTTTTGTTTTAACTTTAATAAAAACAATTCTTCAATTAAATTACTGAAACTCATTTAAACATCTTCTCGGGAACCACCAATCTGACATGTTGTGAAGGGGCCTTGAGTGGTAGGTATATAGATTGTTAAAATGTCACCGACATGTCAAAAAGAACCAACCTGGTACCAGGCACGTACCGACAGGGGGTGTCGATTCAGTTGGAAATTTCATGACTCAAAGTCCAATAGTTGGAAATTAAAAGTAACAAGTAAATCGAATGATCTATTATTGATTCAATCAGAGTTCGCGCGATTTTCCGACTCGGAATTTGTGCCAGTTGTTTATTTTCCGACTCGGAATTCCAATTCTAAATACTCGTCACCGATTTTCCAATTCCGAAATTGTACAAATGGTTTTTTCTGATTCAGAATTCCGAACCAGGATTCTATTATGTTTTACATTTGGGATTTTGAAATCATGTGGTGCCTTTAACTCAATATATTGTTAACAAGTTTAAATGTATATATGTTAAACATGTTTTTGTTTTATTATTTTAAATGTTCAAGGAGACATTGCACTTGTACATTTAGTTCCTCTCATATAGTAGTATATTAATCAATTTATTTAAATTGTCCTGCAGGGTAGCAATGTAATGTCAATGTTACAAGTTAATACACAGTCATTTGAGTAAATAAATTCCAGTAATGCTCATTACCTGAACACATATATAAAACTGGCTGGTGGACCCGACTTCGTCCGGGCTGTTTCCCCTCTGATTTTCGGCGAATTGCACGATTTGACCTTGAATTGACCATTTTGAAGGTCAAGGTCAGGTCGAGGTCACGATTTCACCCATCCAAAACACTCCCCGGACAAAAGTACCCGTCGACATCCGTCAGGTTTTACCAGATTTGACCTTGAATTGACCACTTTGAAGGTCAAGGTCAGGTTGGTGTCACGATTTGACCCGTTCAAAACACTCATCGGACAAAAGTAACCCTATGTATCAAATATTGTCGAAATCCCGTCAAAATGAGCGATTTGACCTTGAATTGACCTTTTTGAAGGTCAAGGTCAGGTCGGGGTAGCGATTTGACCCGTCTAAAAGACTCCCCGGACAAAAGTATCTGTAGGTATCAAATTTCGTCGAAATCCGTCCCGTTTTAGCCGATTTTACCTTGAATTGACCTTTTTGAAGGTCAAGGTCAGGTCGGAGTCACGATTTGACCCGTTCAAAACACCCCATGGACAAAAGTAACCCTAGGTAGCAAGTTTGGGCTAAATCCGCCCAGCAGTTTTCCCGGCCATAGCTAACAGACAAACAACAAACAAACAGACAGAAGTCCCAAAATATATAGTAGATTGGAGGCAAAACATTTCTTTCAAGTCCATACTGGTATGTTTTATCAACCATATATAGATTCGTGAATATCATGTTCACTTGTCTAATAGTAATGTCAAACCTCCATATCTTTCTGACGACAGCTTTAATGACATTCTTGTTACTAGTGCCTTTATTTACACAGCCCATGCTCTTAAAAAGAACATATAGAACCCCAAATTATTATGCCATTAAGCCTATATTGGAATTTTGCATTACTCAAAACCAAATTATATATAGCTGGACATTTTATAAGAACCAAATCCTATATAGTTGGAAATGTTGTGATCTCACCCCCAGTTGGAACCTCATAGGAACGTCCCTGCCTGGTATCACACTTTCCAAGTGACCCTCACACCTTCTACCCCCTTCCCATCCCCTCCTACCCCATCCACAAATTCTTGTCAAAGTTATACCGTATCTCTTCTTGCTTTGAGAACAATAAACACAGTTAGTTACTTGACCACATGCTATGTCAGATTTGATCTTATCTGATTAATTCAACATCAAAACTCTAGATTATGATTGCGATAATAGCTATTTACTATCGCCAAGGGATGGGTTAAACAACTGCCGATCATGATCAGCCTCTTGTTAATGTATATATATTATTTGTATTGGATGCACAAAACCCATGGAATCATTTTGCAACTTACAACACGTATTTTTTTAAATTTTATTATGTAAGTTAAATTTAAAACACTCTCGGAATGTCACGCTGGAATTTGCATATATTACCAGCTCAACGCGAGAGAGTCGGCATTCCACGGAGATAGGGGGTTGGTTAACATGTTCAAAAGCACACACATTACACATTTAATAATACATATAAGCCAATATCATTATATTATAGCCACTATTTTGCTATAATAATTTATATATAGTGCATTACAATGCGTGACACCGTTGTCGAGGGTAAATGTCGTATAATAATGTAGAAAGTATTTACATAGTATGCCAATAACAGCCGCAGATCTACTACACCACAAACAGAACAAGCTCAGGAGGTATATAACCCTTATGGTAAAATCCAAACCAGCATGTGACACTGGAGTAAAAGCACATCGGTATTGTTTTTTCGTTTGGTTCTTTGCGCGGAAACCAAACAATTTATGAAGAACCATTTGATTGCACCCTGGGTACAAAACTCAGAACCCAGGGTTCCGAAGAATACGGCCCCGAGGGATGAGATTGAAGAACCAAACTATGCATTAGGAAGAACCAGCATGTTCTTTGCTTGATTCTCTGCAGGTCGTATGTGTTCTAAATTAGATTCCTGTTTCTCCGTATACAAATATATTTGGGGTACTTTTTAAGCCCAAGGGTAAATTTCAAGAACCATAATTCCAGTTTCTCTAGAGGTACTAGGATTTCATGTCCCCATACCTCAGAGCCATAATTATGTCCTAATCGGAACAATTGCTATTTCATTCACATCAATTGCGCAATCTATTGCTAGCTTATATTTTCGCATTCTACTTACCAGCGTGAACATGGCCTTTTTTGTTACGTCTTTACATTGCAAGTTGGTTCTTGATTTGTTTGCACCCTGGGGACAAAGTGGGGAACCCACGAAGAACCCAATGATTACAATAATCTAATCTTAGAGTATATGTGCTATATGACATATCGCAATATTGAATATTATCACCTGTATATCGTGGGAGGTTCTCGAAATAGATATTATCTGGTCTTTTTTATTCGCTTTTATCCTGGATTTCGGGATGTTTGCTTCGCTATTAAGGCGTATAAATAAATAGTATTTGTACACCGAGAACCAAACACATTTGAATCTGTGTCAATAACATTGATGGCCAAATTGGTGGTGTATGCATCGAAGATATTGACAATGGTTGTTTGAAACTATTTAATATCGAAATAGAATGTTCGTTGGTTTGCTGCTCATTTAAAAATAGTAAAAAATTCAGTTTTGTCTGTGTTTTATTCACAGGAAAATGTATTTGTGATATAGATATGTGTATGGTTTTATAAACAAAGTTATGTTGTTGTTGTTGTAATTGTGGCCCAGAAGAGATACAAAACCTGTAATGTACACCCGCATTATATATAATATAATTAAAGGTACTCAACCCGATAAAACTCCTCTCAATTACTATTTCAATGGCTTCGGGGGTCAAAAATATTTGATTCGAGTCGAGGAAGTCACCCATCAAAGCTCAGATTTGTTAGATATCGATTTTATAAATCTATTATTTTTCATTATCGGGAATACTATCTGGCCCAGAACTCATTAAAAATTGCGTTAAAATTACCACTTGATTTTAGAGTTATTCATCCTTGTCTGTTTGAATAGATTTGAGGTACACATCCAGAGCAGATTACGGCAGTTATTGGTACTCATCTCGAGAACATAACAAATTTGAAAAATCAATATCTAATAACTCTGAGCTTTGTTTGATGGGTTCCTCGACTCGAATCAAATATTTTTTACCCCCAAAGCCAAAGAAATAGTAATATAGGACCCTCTGATCGGATTGTTGTTGTTGGAATCTGTTGAGATGGGGACCCTCTTTACGGGTTGAGTACCTTTAAATACAAATCGCCAGCCATGTATGTTACAGGAAAATTTGGGTTAATTGTCAAATTAATGATAAGGTGATTTGTTTGCAGTAGGGCATCTGAGAACCAACAAATGGGAGATCGTGACGCTCTTATTCAGCGTTCACTGCACCTCCAGTTTGTCAATATTTATGTTGAATTCGCAAACAGGATAGCAAAAATAATGGCGATGGTGTAACGGTGTGTATATGGTGTATCGTTTCCATTTACAATTTCTTCGTGAATTATACCGGAACATATTTGAGGATGTCACGCCCCTTTTCTGGACAAGCCTGGTAATATAGTATGTCTGTCGTTTGCAGAATAAGGTCCCCCAGAGGGTGAATTTAATGATGCTACCCCTCATAGTGGGCTAGCACCACCATATTCGCCCTCTAGGGACCCCAATATGCATAGGCATTATCTTATATGGTATTTTTGTCTCAATTAACTTTGTTTGAGATATTTCCCCCCTCTGTTCAATTGCTATATTTGCTCTAATTTACAGAAGATAAATTGCATAATCGAGGTGACTAATGGTGAAAATCACCAACTTCAATCTCACTCTATATATAGGTCTCCCATTATATATAGCAGTTAAGGCCTATAGCGGGCTAGCGTCACAAAATGCACCCTCTGGGGACCTCATTCTGCAAATATCAGACACATTAAATGCAGGCTTGTTTCTGGTACGGGGAATTCGGGTAATTTTTAAAGATGCGCGGTCCGATTTGACACCAAATGATTCAGAATTTCATATATACAACAGTAGACAAGTAAATTTTCCGCTTATCGGGCAAAACAAAAATGAAAAATACTTGCCATCACAATGCTTGTATAATTCGTATTACAGAGGCGTCGCGAAACTCGTCCACAAGTACCAGTAATAGCATTACGTCGAAAATTATCACACAAGTTCATAGTTGAAAACGCTCTTTATTATATTTTTGGGCAACGAAAGCATGGACGCTCTTTATAAGAGACGATAATTGATTTTGTTTTTGCTGGGCTGGCAAAAATTCAAAACGTGTTAACACTTCCTATTTTGAAAGTCGATATCTGGCCACCAATGTTAAAATAGTAGAACAAAACATACAAAGGGTATGAACGGTTTTAGATAACCATA
The DNA here is from genome assembly GCA_032622095.1 of Siphonodentalium dalli. Classification (NCBI taxonomy): domain Eukaryota; kingdom Metazoa; phylum Mollusca; class Scaphopoda; order Gadilida; family Siphonodentaliidae; genus Siphonodentalium; species Siphonodentalium dalli. Next base: position 84,196,386 of record CP136069.1, on the reverse strand, counting down.
CCAGTCAGGTAAGCCTAAATGCCCACTTAATATTCGAACTCACAGATCACATATATAAAATATATGTCATATTATGTACCATTTGAAAAATGAAGCTCCAAAACATTATATTATCAACTTATCCGGTGTAATAAACTGTGAACATTTTGTTTTTTGTTGAGTTACCAACGTGTTTTTGTCATCTAGGTTGTAGTAAAAAGTGTATTATTTTAAATGGAGTGGGATAACTCTATATTCCCCTTCCATTGAAAATACATCTTTAGTTTGAATATGTTGCATTCTGGGGCCAAAGCCTTGGGGGGGGGGGGGGGAGGTTGTATTATTTCAGCTATTTTCGATTTCTCTACGGGCATCTTCTGAGACACAGATGTTTCAAATGGTGATGAATAATAGTATTTTAATCATATTTTGTAGCATAGATTGTTATTAAAACCGCATATCAAGTTACTATAAAAAAAAATCGATGACTCAAAAATTAAGCGGGCCTTTAAACATACGGATGGCCTTCGCGATGGAAATTGCTGTTTTGAAAAGTCACAACCGTTAAAACCGTCATAAACAGAAAGAATACTAAAATATAGACCGATTTTGTTCTTATATCAATCATAAATATTGCAAAATAGCATATTGTCAAGATCACACGCCTTGTATATAAACAAAAGCCATCTTATAATACAGTATACAGTGATTAGTGAGTGTGCGATACCGAAAAAAAAACGCCCAACCGCTCCACTCAATGTTTCGGTGTTTAATTGGTCAACCTGAATCACTCTCCCAAAATAATCGCCATGGTGTTGAGTGTTTCGATTATCGAACACTATTTACGTGCTGTATATAAGCATATGCTCGGTTATGGAGGGTAAACAGAAAGTGTGTTTTGTGGGTAATAACACATTCATACAATCATTATACGATACTATTAGTATATTATTGAAGAAATTCATAAATTGGTCTGATTTCTTTACTTTTATTTATAAATTATAACATAGAACCGACGTCATCCGTGCCTCTAACTGCATGGTATTCAGTACACCCACTCTGTTAACTGGTATTCATGTCCATGATTCAGGGGAGAGGTGGGTGGGGTGGGGTGACACATTCAATCAAGGACGTCGCACAGTTATAGTTATATGTTTATTCGCCGCCATTAGATAAATTATCTCGTTATAATGTCATTTTGTGAACGTTTATAGCAAGCTGTTAATGCAATATAGCTGCGCGGCACACAATTGAAAGTTAAATACTTCAGTCGAACTCACGCTGGAAGAGTCGCTAATCCATATCTGTTGAATCGTGGACAGGTATTCATTTGCCGTGGGCCCACATAGCCAGATTGATTTTTCAAAGCAAATGTAATTGGTGTTTTCTCTCACGTGTTGCTCAATAATTAGTCTGGTTGTTTGATACAGTCATTCGAGTATAACTCAGTTGCACAGTCGGTTCGTCACTGTACATATCACCACGGACGCGCGCGTTTAACTGCAAGCATGAGGATTATACATGGACTGTGTCTCTGACCGCATGAGCGTTGACATTCTAAAACTGTCAGGGAACATTCGATTCGAAACTCTGTTTAAAAGGATTGATCTTTGTTGGAACAATACCCGGAATATGACAAGAACGTGGTGGGTATATGTATATAATAAACACATTGAGTGTATATACAATGTGTGCATATGGAAAATCCAAATCAGTATATGTTCCCAACTTTTTTTTTTAGCTTGAGTTGACTGGATGGGCAACGCGCGCCGTTTTTGTTCAAAATTGAATGACGTGAAATTGCCCGTATTCAAGTTTTTACTCGAAAAAAAAGTTAATTATCGTGGTCCGCGTCCAATCCACGTACTTGTAATTATTTTTTGAATATTACACATGGCACATATTTATTCACATAACCTGATAACACAATTTTAAAGTTTAAAGAACATATACACATGTGAGGAATTGGCGAAATCCGAGCCATATACATGGGGAATGTTCCGTGTATTGAATATACATGTGATCAGAATGTGATAATCTTTTTGGAATATAATCTTGTACACATGGGTCTTATAACAAACAAGCTGGGGTACCGGGCGTTGCTCCTGTAAATAATTAATAAATTATTAGAGCCCCTTAATGTCGTTTAAATTAATTATTAGTCACTTGTGGTAAACATCACCTATTGCATGGCACTCTCCGGATAAAGTTACGTTGACAATAAACGATCTGTATTGCTAATTATTAACGCACCTTTAAGTTAGCTGATGTTAACGGCACCTATCTCATGCCACCCCCGTGTCAAATTACCCCTACGTGCCAATATGCCCACATCGTCTGAGCTGAAAATAAACGCTGTTCATTTACCATCTATGTTAATATAATTTATTAGGCCCCGTTTAAGTCATTTGAGTTGAAAGTCGTCTGCCCCATGACATTCCCCTGGTTATGTGACATTCCCCTGGTCATGTGACTCCAATGTACCAATGTTCCTACATATCGTATCTTATAAGGAACGTTCTTTATTGCTCATATGTGATATTATAATTATTTAATTTTCCCTTTGAGGTCAACGGCACATATATAATGGTACTCCCCGTGTCAACTTATCACTGAACACCAACTGTCAGCGATCAGTGTTCAACCATGTTGGATATATGCTTAATCATTTAATTAAAATTGTTTATTAGTGCCCCTTTAAGGGTGTCAGATCGGTTTTCCGAAGACCTATTACTACGAAGGCCCACAACTCCGAAGACCCGATTCTCCGACGGTCCACAACTCCGAAAACCCGATTCTCCGACGGCCCATAACTCCGAAGACCCGATTCTCCGACGGCCCATAACTCCGAAGATCCGATTCTCCGAAAGCCCATAACTCCGAAGGGCCGATTCTCCGAAGACCTATAACTCCGAAGACCTATAACTCTGAAGGCCCGATTCTCCGACGGCCCATAACTCCGAAGGTCCGATTCTCCGAAGATTTTGTTTTATCGGGGTATTATCGTTTACTAAATAGTGTACAGTCCAGTGGCGAAGCCAAGGGGTCCCAAAATTCCCACTGCCCCCATTAAACCTCTACTTGCTATTTCAGACAATAAGGGCCCCTACCAAAACATGTCCAATGTCATGTAAACGCCCGGAAATCGTTCATGGGGCATCAAAATATTCAAACTTTTCCTACTGCCCCCACCTAAATGGGAATCCTGGCCCGCCACTGACTACACACCAGATACTATAACGTTACGTTGGCCCATGAGATGCCAGAGTAAAATGTACAGGGGTGAACGGGGAAGAACTTGTCGCCCCTGTGCATGGTATAGGCTACTCTGACATTCTTGCAGCGTTTCGTTATAATATACCCGGTGCACACCAGTGGCGGAGCCAGGGTTCCCATTTAGGGGTGCACATAAATTTCGCATATGTGGGGGATATATCATGCATATGATATGCCGAAAGCATATATATCACGAAGGCCTGATTTGGGGAGCGCATACATGGGAGGGGTCGCCCCCAATCGTTGGTCCGGGGGCTCCCCTGGGCAGGAACACTGTGAATATTTGAATGCCTAGGAGGGATTTCCTGACGTTTACATGACATTTGACACGTTTTTTGGGGGCGGTCTTCCCTAGGGCCACATTGACCCCGCCACTGGACTGTACCTTATTTAATAAGCGATAAAACATGATCTTCGGAGAATCGGACCTTCGGAGAATCGGCCCTTCGGAGTTATAGACCTTCGGAGTTATAGACATTCGGAGTTATGGGCGTTCGGAGTTATAGGCCTTCGGAGTTATGGGCTTTCGGAGTTGTGGGTCTTCGGAGTTATGGGATTTCGGAGAATCGGGACTTCGGAGTTATGGGCTTTCGGAGAATCGGGGCGTCGGAGAATCTGACCATCGGAGAATCGGACCTTCGGAGTTATGGGTCTTCGGAAAAACGCTACGTAACCCCCTTTAAGACGTCTGAGGTCAACTGCACTTATCACAGGGCACTTTTCTGGTCAATTTACCAATGTGAATAAATTTTCAACGACTAAATTCCAAACATTTTGGGTATATAAATAATTATTTAGTTCAATTAATTATTAGTGCCCTTTTAACTTGACTTGTGTGCCAATGGAACCTATTCCATGACACTCCACTGTGTACAATTTCAGCTCCAATGGTCTAACCGTTTTGGTCGCCCATCGCCGGAAAGACAAACATTCTCAATTGAGTTTTATTTGTGTAGACGAAGATGATAGATGATGATATAGTTGGTGGCTATATGCTTCAATGAACACCAATTAAATGCGAAGATTCAACTTTATAAAACAAAACACTAGAATCACTATATATATGAGGGAACATGTTCAGTTGTTTCACGTAATGCTGGACATTTGATCATGTTAAAATGTAAAAATTCTCGGTTAATGACAGGTGAGCCTTTTTTTGGCGACTTGTCGCCGACATGTATGGCACCAAACTTAAAGGAGCGAACAGTCTAAAATTGAGCGGATAACGACACTGACGTTAAAGGTACTCAATCCGATCAGACGCTCCTAAATTACTATTTCTTTGGCTTCGGGGAAAAAAAATCAAGTGGTTATTATTACCACTTGATTTTAGAGTTATCCGCCTTCATCCGCATCTTCGTTCGATTGACCACGTGCTTCTGGGCCACAAACAATAGAAACTTTAAAAATTTCAAACTTCAAAAATCGATATCTGATCACTCTCAGCTTTGATGGGTACATACGTGGGTTCCTCGACTCGAATATATATTTTTTTTACCACCGAAGCCAAAGAAATAGTAATTTAGGAGCGTCTGATCGGATTGAGTACCCTTAACGATATGACATTCGTATTCTACTACAACAGAAACTGGCAGTCGCTTGACAGTACTTTATCAAGTGGCTACTCATTACTACGAGGGCACGGCATACCTCCAAGTCTTGTGACATGGACCATGCTGGATTAAACGCAGAACTAAATCGTCATTCACGACGAAAATAACTTCTCACACGAGTTTTCTACTCTTATAACGCTTTGTGGCTTTTGAATTAAAGGCTCATTTAATTTTCGACTCGCCGATTATTTTGTTTTTGATATACGGTTTTAATAACAAGCTATGGCATAAAATATGATTATAATACTATAATGCATCACCATTTGGGTCGTCTGTGTCCCAGAAGGTGCACATAGAGTAATATATATAAAATAGCTGAAATCATAGAAACATTTCCCCCACGTCGCTCTCAGAAAGCAACATTATTCAAACCAAGATATCGTTATTCTCCTTTCATCGAAATTGATATGCCTTGCAGAACAATCCAGATGAAACTTAAGCACAGAACACACGTAGGTATCTATATTTTAACAAAAACAACTAATTGAAATCTTATGACCCATGCATGGTTGAGACATTCGTGCAGACAGACAAAATATCAATATTGTACTTAACTATATAAACAAAGAGAAATAACCACAGAATGGAGAATGCAAACAAAACCAATTGAAACATTTTTGGAAGTTCTCACTATGATGAACATTCGTACCAAAGTTCACTGAGATCACATTACTGAGATATATACACAAATGAACGGGCAAGAAAATCAATATTTCCAGATAAACAATGAAAACCCGAACAAAACGATTGAATACTCATCTGAATGTCCTCATATATAGTGGCGAACATCAATACAAATTTAATTGAGATCCGACACCTCTGAATGAGGAAAAATATTTTATGTGTTTGGTATCACAAAAAATAAAATCAACCATGAGAGAAAACAGTGAATCAGCGCAAAACACTCGACCCATCTGAGGATTGTGATTTCATAAAATACGCTGTACTGTTGGCTTAATGGCACCGATAGCGATGTAACTGTGCTCGAAAACCGGTTAAAATAAAGCGAATTTAAGTCCCGGCCTGAATGTGGCCTTTGTGGCTTTAGTACATTTATAGAGCGCCCGTGCTTAATTATAGCGAGCATAGGAGGGGGAAACACGTTTACGATATTCGGGAATGACGTTAATATTGATATCAGTTTGTTTTTTTAAACAAATCGGTGTGAAGTTTTGTGTATCGTGTTCTAAGATAGGCCTACCCCTATATATATTGCAAGATGTGGCCCAAGTATGGGCGAAATAAGATGTATTGAAGTGTGTTAAACGCACAAAAGCCGTGTAGAGGAGCAGCCAAATCCAAAAAGGGCCTTAGGGCAACCTAATTTTTCGGTAAGGTATACCTTCACAAATATTCTTCTTACCACACATAGCTGCCACCAATTCCGGCAAGGCCAAGAATCATTTTCATAAATGATATAGATTTACCTTCCAGAAAAAAAGATGGTTTCAACTTGTTCTACCGAGGGTAGGGGTATCCGACCACTTTTGGCGTTTGGTCGCTCCTCATGTGACATATAGTGACATAGACAGAAATTGGGTTTTACATTATATAGTTATCGAATTCGAAAAAAACAACAACATTTCCATCAAAACTGTACGGGCCTTTAAATTCAAGTACACCGTAAGTAGCATGCATGAGGTTGTTTTTTTTTTACATGGCGCAATCACATCTATAGATGCTGACTTACTATCGAAATAACTGAATGGCAAGTGATATGTGGTAATCCACAACACACGTAACAACTCCGACAATCTCGAAAGGTCATCCATCCAGAAATAATTATCCGGCGAAGAATGATAGTCCCAAAATAGTACACTGAGACACATATGCGCACACATTATAATAGATTTCATCCCGACATATGTATTACGTAGGTTTCTTGTTAATTCAGCTTCCGTATTCTTGTGGGTTCAAAAGGGCAAAAATAAATTGCGTAGCGCTATAGATCTTCACGTTGTTCACAGTCACGTTGCAACTTCTATTTAGTTTGTTGTAATCGATGTGCGAGGGTTAAAGGTACTCAATTCGAACAGAGGGTCCCCATCTCAACAGATTCCAACAACAACAATCCGATCAGAGGGTCCTATAGTACTATTTCTTTGGCTTTGGGGGTAAAAAATATTTGATTCGAGTCGAGGAACCCATCAAACAAAGCTCAGAGTTATTAGATATTGACTTTTGAAATTTGTTATTTACTCGAGATGAGCACTAATAATTGCCTTCAACTGCCGTAATATGCTCGGGATGTGTACACCAAAATCTATTCAAACAGACAAGGATGGATAACTCTAAAATCAAGTGGTAATAATAACGCAATTTTGACTGAGTTCTGGGCCAGAAAGTATTCCCGATAATGAAAAATAATAGATTTCTAAAATCGATATCTAACAAATCTGAGCTTTGATGGGTGACTTCCTCGACTCGAATCAAATATTTTTGACCCCCGAAGCCATTGAAATAGTAATTGAGAGGAGTTTTATCGGATTGAGTACCTTTAAAGGCCCACCTAATTTTCGAGTCACCGATTATTATTAATATAGTGACTTGCTATACAGTTTTAGTAACAATCTATGCCAAAAAAATATGATTAAAATACTATAACTCATCACTATTTGGAACGTCTGTGTCTTAGAAGATGCCCATATAGAGAAATAGAAAACAGCTGAAATCATGGAAAGATCCCCCGCGTTGGCTCCTAGAATGCAACAGAATTACTGAACAAAAACAACATGTTCACATTTATATTACATGAACATTAATAGATGATAAATAACAACCAATATATATGTTGTGCACTTGACATATTGGTTTAAATGAAATTAGACGTTTATATTTGCGTGCTCTATTAAAGGTACTCAATCCGATAAAACTCCTCTCAATTACTATTTCAATGGCTTCGGGGGTCAAAAATATTTGATTCGAGTCGAGGAAGTCACCCATCAAAGCTCAGATTTGTTAGATATCAATTTTAGAAATCTATTATTTTTCATTATCGGGAATACTTTCTGGCCCAGAACTCAGTCAAAATTGCGTTATTATTACCACTTGATTTTAGAGTTATCCACCCTTGTCTGTTTGAATAGAGTTTTGGTGTAAAAATCTCGAGCACGATACGAAATTGACGGCAATTATTAGTACTCATCTCGAGAATATAACAAATTTCAAAAATCAATATCTAATAACTCTGAGCTTTGTTTGATGGGTTCCTCGACTCGAATCAAATATTTTTTACCCCAAAGCCAAAGAAATAGTAATATAGGACCCTCTGATCGGATTGTTGTTGTTGGAATCTGTTGAGATGGGGACCCTCTTTACGGATTGAGTACCTTTAAATTGTGTTCCACCATTTCGACGTGTTCACCATTGTTACAATATATATACGATAGAGTTCTTTCCAACTACATTACATTAAAATCGCCCTCTACAGTGACATCTTAAAATTTGCGTGACATCTATAAAGTAAGTAAAACAATTGCAGGAAGATTTGACGTTTTTTGGGTTTTTTGTTTTTGTTCGTTTGTTTGTTTGTTTTTCATCTGGTATTTTCTGGGATCCATCACCCCTAGACCTACAAACAAATATATTTTACTCCCAATTTTTTGACACCCACCTCAAAAAAGTTCACTAATTTTGGTCAGAAACGGCACAATTTTGGTCCGAAACAGCAAAAAAAACCCTACCCATATCGCTCATACAACGGGGAACTTACCCAATTTAGTCTAAATAACAGTTTAACCAGTTTCAGCACAGCTATGTTTTAATGAAAAATTAAAATTAAAATATCTCAAATACTGACTGATACTGATAGGAATTTCTCTACCATATACATGTATTAGAATGTCCAGGTTAGTGTGTGATGAGAGTATGCTTGGTCAGCCTGGGTGGTAATTTTCCCCTGCTAGCTATTGCATGAACCGAATATGTGTTTAGCTATTTTGGCTGTAATACCCTTTAAGCTGATAGCATTATATCAGGACAGTGAACTCAATCTTGACTTTCGGGTCACTGCTGACATTTTGTAGACATGTCCGTGACATATGAGTTATTAAGTTGACATATTTTGAAATTAGAGAGATACAGAGAGAGGAGATTTACCAGGCTGCAATTAGAACTCAATTGCTGATTAACAAGCCTATATATAGATCATTGTGTAAAGGATACACACAATTCCATAATTCCTAACTATTTTCTTATTTGTCTGTCAACCAGCTCAGCATTATTCCATACCAATGGACCTTTCCACAGCTGTCAATCAAATAATTATCAGCAGATATTTTCAACCAATCAGAGTCTGAGCCGGCCAATGGCTGCAGTGAAAATTCTGCTGCCATCTTTCTTCACCCTAATTTTGATATCCATGCATACATTCAGTGGTAAATTGGCTATATTCAAACAACTTTTTTGTTGTCAAATCATAATATACTGAGATTTATATTTGCGGCATGATGCTATACATTTATCCGTGATTATAACAATGTTTTTCATTTAGCATGACACTTGTCATAATTTTCACATTTAATGGCAAAACGAATGTATGTTCTCTGGTTTAGATATATTAGAGTTCAGTGATCTGTCTGTCTGTTCTAGTCTGTATGCAATTTTTTTTCCAGAGCCCTTGATCGATTTTAACCAAATTTGGTGTGGTGCCTCGGGGTACCCCGGCAGATGTTATAACGGCCTTAAATTTAAACAAATTACTTTTTGTTAAATTTGATTTTCAAAAATTTTAATTTTTTTAGCAAGAACTTTCAATCTAAACATCTAAAACGAAAATTTCAATATTAAATTAAAACAAAAAAATTCAATTAAATTTAAAAATGTGTTAATCAAATTGAAACAAAATTTAAAGATTCAATCTAAAAATCTAAAAATAATTTTTTTTTTTTTTTTTAAATAAATAAATAAAAATTCAATTTGAAATTTTTTTTTTTTTTTTTTCAACAGCAGATCAAAGTTCAATGTAAAAAAATAAAAAGTTGAATTTAAATAATTTTTTTTAAATCAAACTGGTTAAAAGATCAAATTTGCACGAATCATACATGAGTCTGTTTCAGCTAGTTAACAAAAGGGCAAGTGCTGATGTATTCACTTCGGAAGTCGATCTCTGGTAACAGACAATATTTATGTGGATAAAGTATTTTTACCAGTGGGCGGGACTAGTAGCTACCGCTGTGGGTGTGGCCTCTGTGGAAAGCTGTTAGTTTACTGAGGCAAATACTATTACAATAAATGATAAGCAGTTACTATACCCACAATATATACTTTACGTGTTGTGGGATTATAACATATTTAGTCATCTTGAGTTTATAGATATGCAAATATTCACTGATTGACTCGATGCACCGATGACAACTGCTGTTGTCGTCTATATCGTGATAATTTTATAGTCACATTCAGATGTTTCTAAATATGACCATGCCGGGTTCTGTCCGAAGGGTGTCGGAAAGGAAGTTTTTCACCTCACGGTCCCACATGCGACATGCCATAGCTTAATGTCATTTCCAATAATGCCCATATGAGGTCACAGTAACATAAATATGATGTTTTTGCAGTTATAATATGTTTTAAACTGTTATAATTGTCAATTATACATGGGCACAAAATTTCTTTAGTAAAACATTTGCAAGAGGTTGTCAAAAAACACTCGGACCACTCACCCACCCACCCCGGCAAACCTTCCTGCATTTTGTTACCCCCCCCCCGGTGTTGTTGTATTTATTGTTACATTACAATCTAATCAAGAGAGAGAGAGAGAGAGAGAGAGAGAGAGAGTGTGAGCGAGAGAGAGAGAGAGAGAGAGAGAGAGAGAGAGAGAGAGAGAGAGAGAGAGAGAGAGAGAGAGAGAGAGAGATTTGGACACGGGGGTGGGTGGGTCCCAACAAGGGTCGAAAGTCAAAAATCAGCATACGTGCCTGCAAATTTTTTCCGACTCCCCCCTGCCCTACACGAATAATAATGCTAATTTTACAAGAGAGAGAGAGAGAGAGAGAGATTCTTCTTTTTTATTGACTAAATCTATGCAACCTCATCGTGTATATATTCTCTGTCATCTTGTTTAAATTCATATATAGATTGTATCTGGGAGCGGGACATTGTAAGTTGTTAAAACGTGTACCCATGCAAATCCCGTTGTAAATGAATTTACAATAAAATATGTTTAAAGTAAACATCAACACAAAGAGATCCGGTGTGACATGTTATCACCCCCTGGATATCTCCCGCACTCGTTTGAGCTCGATAGTAACTTAATTTGATAACAGCGTGAAATCGAAAGCTCGCTTAACAATATCCATGCTGAACTTGTGTGTGATTTTGTCGTAGATATATTTGACTTTTAATGTTCCCATAATTGCACCCCTACACGGATAATAATGCTAACTTTACAAACGGAGAAAACACATTTTTTTAGCCTAATGGTACAGGGGGGGGGGGGGGGGGTGGAAAAAAAGTTTTTTTCCGGGCACGTATACCGGGGTGGGTGGGTTGTCGATAGGACCAACAAACAATTTTTTCCGGAACTCAAAAATATTTTTCCTGCAATTCTTTTTGACTGTTTTTGCAATGAGTTTGGCTTAAAACACATCAATATGTCAATATTAACATAAATGACAAATTTCATGATGATCAGACAAACAGTATAGCCTGTAGCCCATGCTAATGGATTGAATTTTGAAATCCAAGATGGCTGCTGGCAGCCATGTTTTTTTTGGACCGAATGACTCCAAAATGACTTGTTCCTATTTACATGTCTATGTTAACATCCATGACTAATATTATGCACAGAAATTCATATACAGCTGTTTACAGTGAATTTCCCACCGCAAATCTCTGTTTTAGTGTTAAAAGGGGGTGGGTGTCAAAAAATGGTCGGGAAAAACGGCCGAAAACGGACAAAAATTTGGACACGGGGGTGGGTGGGTCCCAACAAGGGTCGAAAGTCAAAAATCAGCATACGTGCCTGCAAATTTTTTCCGACTCCCCCCCTGCCCTACACGAATAATAATGCTAATTTTACAAACGGAGTAAACACATTTATTTTAGCCTAATGGTATAGGTCAAATCAGGAGCAATTCCTGCTGATAAATATATATAGAGTATGAACATTAGGAAGCAATGGTTTCTCTTCGAAGACAATGGATTAGAACTTTGGATAAATATGGAGTATGTACCAGCGGTGGAGTCAAATGTATAGCTCTTGCACTCCACAAAACACACACATCGCCCACCCAACGTAAACCTTGGGCACATTCATGGTTCAAATGACCCCAAATTGCTGCCCAAAGCTGCATCACATATAGGTTGCGGCGACGGTTTGAAGATAATAAACATTACATTAGAACAATTTCCTGACACAAAATCTAGCTTTATATAGCCTGGAAAGATTAAGCGATATACTCCGAATTATCCCCTGCAGGCATAGACTCCTAGTTCCCGGAAGCGATAATACGACACGAAAGACGCTATCTTGTTTGGTATTGAATGTTCAATACATTTATATTCTACGGCGGCCTGGAACCACCACATCCTCTTCATTTAGTATCCTGATATATCAGGTTACGTATCCTAGCATATCAGGTTATTATCTTGATATATCAGGTTATATGTCTCGAATAATCCAGAGCGTTGTCTCATTGGCGGAGGCTTGTGGATGGTTGGATTCTTGTATATATCATCAATAAAATTAACGGCGTAGAATCCAACATTATATCGATCCCGTTCATTCATTTATTATGCTATACCATAGACTGTTATGGTATACCGGCAGTGTGAAGGATTACACGCTTAAAATGTATTGTTACTGCAAAGATTTAAGATTACACGACTAACAATGTTTTGTAACTAACAAGGATGAAGTGTACATGAAAAAAACAAAAAAAAACAATACTGTTACAGTGGAAAGTTTGCAAACTCGATTACCAATTAATTACTATATAATTAGACAATATTCGATTATATATGAATTCAATATTTTATGGATTCCCATTCCATAATTTTGATGCAGACTGATATGTTTTACAGGTATAATCCAACATTATATGGATCCCATTCGTTCATTTATTATGATATACCTTAAACTGTTATGCTATACAGGCGGTGTAAAGGATACCACGTTTAAAAGATTTTGATACTGCAAAGGTTTTAAGATTACATGACTAACAATGTTTTATAACTAATAATGAAGAAGTGTACATGAAAATCAAATACTGTTACAGTGAACAGTTTTCAAATACTCGACAACCTATAAATGACTAGACTATATAATTAGACATTATTCGATTATATATGAATTCAATATTTTATGGATTCCCATTCAATAATTTTGATGTTGGCTGATAGGTTTTACATGTAGAATCCAACATTATATGGATCCTATTCATTCATTTATTATGATATACTATAAACTTGTATGGTACACAGGCAATGTAATAACCTGATATATCAGGATACATAACCTGATATATCAGGATAATAACCTGATATATCAGGATACGTAAATATAGAGGGGCAGTCATTTTTTTCACTTAAAATAACATTTCGTTTCTGTATATATACATATAGGTCTAGTTTATATGTTACATTTGGTTTTCATTGTTTTTATCAGTGGAACAAAAACCGCGTTAAAGGGAGACTGTAATCAAAATGTCTCAAATGTTTCTATAGTATCTGCTTCGTAGAATAAGATAACAAAATTTCCATTATTTGACTGTATACTGAATACGAAGTAATGTTTATTTTATAGTCAGTGAGTGGCTTGAATTTACGCCCCGTATCAACATATTTTTACATGGTGTGTGCCACGCGTTAATTTGTCCATTGATTTGACACGAAACATTGCAATTTCGCCAAGACTTACTGTATATACCAATCCGTAACCGTCAATTAATTTGACTCAGCCTTGAATACATGGAAACATATATAGCTTATAATGGATGGCAGGAGCCATAAAGTAAATTTATATTAAAGATATTATGTACTTGTTCGGGTGCATGAAACTGCTAAGTTAGTATATTCAGGCACTATGTCAATTGGAGGAATGCAAAATTCTACTAACACGGCCAAAAATCTGAAGCAAATCGACCATATATACCACTCCATAGAAAACATCGTCTGAACTACGCTCAATTGTAAATATTTACTACTCGATTCGGGACGTATCTATTGGCAATAAACTAACGAAAACGATTTCACCATCGAGAGTCACTGCGTTTAATTAATACATATGAAGATGGTGTGTGTTGTAGATTTAGATATAATATTTGTTAAAATAACTACGTTGAACAAGATTATTCTCCATTTCTATTTGATCACTCTACTGGAGTGTTTCACATCACTTTAACCGGGACGTTTACAGAAGACAAATTCGGCTCAATTTTTTTTTTTTTGTATATATATATAGTATCGATATTAGATCGTTGTTATTACCGGGAATTTAACGAAATTGGCGTACAGTCCATCTTAAAGGTACTCAATCCGAATTAACGCTCCAGTATTACTATTTCCTTGGTTGCGGGGGTAAAACATATTTGATTCGAGTCGAGGAACCCACCCATCAAAGCTAGGAGTGATCAGATATCGATGTTTGAGATCTATTATTTAAATTTTAAGTGGCCCAGTAAACTGTCGACGAGAAGAACTTATCTGACCAGATAGCGGATGAATATCGATAACTCTAAAAACCAGTGGCCTTTTTGTGTCAGATATTTGAAAACTGGCAAAATTTCGTTGAACAAAACGTTGATAACTAACAGGTTTTGGGCAATTTTATACTATAGTTGACTGTGGTTAGCATTATTTTTGGGCAATTAATCGATTCTGATAACTGAATTGGCATTTCAAAAAATGTAGTTGTTGTTGGAATCTGATGATATGGGGACCGTCGAATCGGATTGAGTACCTTTAAAATTACAATGTTATAATACTCGTTGTGGTGTCAGTCTTATAACAAACGGCTAAATTTAACTCAGTCTACCATGCATCAAACGTGAAATTGCTTGTATTTATATGCGATCACAGGTGCAATCTCAATTGTCGGTGATGGATGTCATGGAAAATAACTGTCTACGCGTGTTCTCGACGCGTGCCAATTATACAACAGGTACAATAGGTACCTTTTGACATTAATCGACCATTTGCTCATCACATAAATTTTACATATTTCTTTTAGCCTTCATTCAATTTGCATACTATATTCTAGTAAACAAGAGACCCACTCGCGTGTACATACCCCGAGCTGCAAATAAATATAGGGCATCATATTCAGATTCAGATTCAGATTCAGATTCGGATTCATTTATTCACTCCCTTAAAGGCACGTGCGGCCTTGATTGTCGAAAATATTCATATTTGTTCCAAACACCGTAAACAGAAAAACATTAAAACGCATACAGTTCCGTTCATATATACCATGACCATCGCGTAAACAGCATGTTATCATAAAGACCTACTATATTTTACTTAAGCAAGAGCCTGATTGTGTTACAGAAGACAGCACAATGCTACTGGCTAATCACACACAAATGGCATAAACGCTCTTTATTAGTTCCATATAAGGTATTCAACAACAAATAACGCTCTTTATGTTTACCATCATAATATATACAAACACCAGAAAAGTTACTTTTTATGCTTTTGTTTACATAACAATGGTCAAACATATGACCATAACATACTGTTTATGAGATATTTCTTATTTGTATACGGACAAAGTCTATCTACATTTTGATGTTCTTTCTGTTTGTGGCGGTTTTTGACGGGTGGAGATATTTTCACAGGATACCCACCGCCAAGGCCAACCGTGTCTTTAAACATGTTTATGATATGAGAGGTACAAAATTAAAGGCCCACTTAATTTTCGAACCCCCAGATCACATATATAAATTAATTGCCATATTATATACCATGTGAAAGAGGAAGCTCCAGAATATTGTATTATCAACTTATCGGTGTAATAAACTGTGAACATGTTTTTGTTGAGTTACCGGTGTGTTTTTGTCATCTAGATTGCAGTAAAATGTGTATTATTTTCAATGGATAACTCTATATCTTAAAGATAGAGTTATTCCCCTTCCATTGAAAATTCATTATTTATTTTGAATTCTGTTGTATTCTGGGAGCCAAAACGGGGGGAATCTTTTTCTGATTTCATCTGTTTTCTATTTCTCTATGGCCATCTTATGAAGCACATATGTTTCAAATGGTGATGATTTATAGTATTTTAATCAGATTTTGTTTAAAACCGCATGTCAAGTCACTATAACAAAATTCGAAGAGCTTGTGTAAGGTAACCATATTTCTTGAGTTCATAAGAGTTTTAAATGTAAATAGACAATGCTGGGTCATTGGTTAAACCAGAAGGTATAGATATCGTCTTCTACATGATTCACGCAAGGTGCATTTCATCAAATAATTATATTGTCACCAATAGCCTCGGTATTGCATATTATTATGCTAATATATCTCTTGTCGATATTCTCACAAGAACCAGTCTCGATGGGTAGTCGGTAATTTCTACATCTGATCGAACCTGGCTAATATAACTACATCTTTATTTGTTAGCGTTTTTAGATCACCCTCAAGACCGAACTCAGATTGGTAAACTCTATAAGTGCATGGAACATTTTTCCATTGTATCGAGTTTTGTCATAGTGAAATTTATCTAAATATTAGTGAACTTATAACGGATTCATTTATCGTTAGTGGGTCAGATATCGTTATGCCTTGTGTGATCCAATATTATGATAAACCAGTTTTGTTTAATATACTTTTAATGTGACCAAACGAAAAACGAACGAACTTTCTCGTGCGCACGGCGTGATATTTCACAGATTCGAAGACAAAACTTTCGATATAAGAAGATATACGGTGGGTGGTGTGCCACTTGTATATAGAAGCAATTAAATATATGACATTTTGGTACAGACGCCAATTTCTATAGACGGTGTATGTGCGTCTCAAATTCGTTGTCATGTATATAAACACCGTAGATATACATGTATACCGGTATACACTGTTGTCAGTTGTTTCAGGAGTGTAGTAGTTCTTCCGTGTATTATTTATCCGGTCGCATGTGAACTAACAACCGTCCCTACTTCCATCTGTCTCGCTCATGTTTGCTGATTTATGATTTATCACTTTGATAGCTAGATTTGTTGAAAGTTCATGTTTGCCGATGGTTTTGATGGTCTAAAGTCATAATAAAAATTGACAAGGGTAAAGTGAGAGAGTGAAATGGTTTTCTATAATTTGTGTTGTATTCGAAGCCGCGTGCTAGCTTGGTTGTTCGCGAAAGGCTGGTTGTCAAGTCAACCGACAATTACGATAACAGGTTCTAATTGGCTATTCAAACGCCGAGAAAATAATGTCACGGGAACACCGTGACGTCATGTTCGTGGGTTTTCAAAAAACAAACAAACAAAAAAACAAAACAAAACAAAACAGCAATTTCAGTTAAAGTGATGTGAAACACTCCGGTAGGGTGACCAAATACAAAGTGAGAATAATCTTGCTCAAATAAATATTTTTATCAAAATTAACAACACACACCGTCATTTTTATCTGTTAATTAAACCACAGGAGCTTGGAATTTGGTCAAAATCCCTCTTTTATTGGCAGAACCACCACCCGGGACCATAGGTCACGGAAGGAACGAAACACGAATTTGTTGCCACCCATTTTGAACTCAACTGTATTCCTACAAAAAATATATTTTCACTAAAAACTTTTGGTACCTCTTACACCTTAGATACCAATCTACAACATTCCATAGGTATATTTTTCCAGTTCTTCGAAAACCTCACTTTATTTCGGTAATGTATTGTAAATTCACCAACGAACACAAATCTGCGACACCTCCATCATCCGTTGTAGACTCTGAATGACAAATGGCACAAAACCATTTTTCCGGAATAACAAAGTCGGAACGAAATAAAAATCGAAACCTAATTTAAAGCCCGCGAAATTCAAAAATATTTGAAAGTGCGTGCGGTTTTCGAACTTAGGCGCCAGAAAACTTAAATCAGTTTATGTTTGCGTCATACTATGCTCGTTTTTGAAGATCTAATCCTGATGTTTTGTGCATTTTCCTGAAAATTTCTGTATTTTTCTGTGTCTGCTGTTATCATCTCATGAAAATGACGACTACCCAAGAAGATATTCTTCATTTGACTGAATGGTAATTTGTACAAATATTTCATATATAATTTATTTCTATTTATGGCACGACCACGTGGTATTGTTTTTTTCTTCTTGTTTTATGTTCGTTATGTACCGGTAGGCCTATATGTACTACTTGACTTTGT
Organism: Siphonodentalium dalli; assembly: GCA_032622095.1. Lineage (NCBI taxonomy): Eukaryota > Metazoa > Mollusca > Scaphopoda > Gadilida > Siphonodentaliidae > Siphonodentalium > Siphonodentalium dalli. Next base: position 84,178,217 of record CP136069.1, on the reverse strand, counting down.
AATGCTACTGGTTGCAATTATTGGTCATAAGGGGACCAAAACTCCTTATAGTTATAAACTCCTTATATAGCCTGTGCTCATGAATTGGAAATTCAATTTTTAAATTCAAGACAGCTAGCCACCATCGGCATTGTTTTTCTCAAAATCAAAAATACCAAAACAATATTAAAAACATTACTTAATGTAACTTACGCTGATGGGGTCATTGTCACAAGGCTCCGCGATCCGATCACATTCGTAGCCAGGTTTTTTAATCGATCACAAATGTAGCCAGCTTTTCTATGGCGATCACATTCGTAGCCAGCTTTTCTATGGCGATCACATTCGTAGCCAGCTTTTCATATTCAGGCGAGCCCCAATGAATAGTGCTGGGCGATATGACGATATATCGGGTATATCCGGTTTTAATTTTGATATCGTCAATAATATCGTCTGAAATAAAAATATCGTAATACCGTCCCAAGTTATAATATTCTCCATGTAGGTTGAAACCCATCATATGGTCCCAACAAACAGGGAAGTTAGAGCAAGTATAAATGTATAATAGTCCCAAACTTCCCGGAAATACGCGGTCGAAAAAGTTAAAAAACATCGGAGCACGTGCTTGTCAAGTTGGATATGCTTCGTCGGAAACATCAAAGCGCTAGCATTAGTTGGCGACGTTGTGAGATGATTGGTATGTCGCGCGTATGCGACTGGCACAATGACCTCCTTTCAAGTTGGTGCAGCTTGCTCTATCAACCGTAACCGGTTGCTTGGAGGCGGATTACGATGTCAGATTTTTATTGACCAAACTAGCTGATCGTGTCAATGTGTGCAAATTGCGAGTAAAATTATTTTGTGGACATGTGCCGTACGGATCATGGCATCACTATCACTTCAACGAACGTCAAATTCACAAACTAATTGAACATGTCTATATTTATTTTCCTCGGCTAAAAAATGCTGACGCAAATTCATTTCGCGTCGGCTTTTGCCTCGGCACTGCCCATTGTCGATGCTAATTCCCAGGGCTGCCGTATACTATGTGCATTGAAGTCTCACGGTGCTACCAACTACCAATTACCACTAATAAATAGTCTCACAAATGTCCAATTCCTCACGAATAAATAAAATGGAAATTTGAAACCGAATGTGGTCCTTAATGTGTGGTGTTGAGCGCTATTGTCGAAGGGATATAACTCTAAACAATTATGCGAAAATGCACGTGGGCCTTGTTATATGATTATATCCCTTTATTTCAAAGTTGTTGTTTTCTCTGTCGGCAAACTGTCAGCGGCCATGTTTTTATGCAAATGAGCCCAAAATGATTCGTTCCCATCTAGACGCCAATGTTATCATCCATCAAAAAGTTCATGATGATCAGTGCATCGGTACGGTCATGTAATAAACATGTAATCAGCAGCTATGTTCGAAATTATAAACGGTACTTTCATGCTATCCGTCTCCGGATCATAGTTTTAAAGTTTCCGCATATTTCGGTACCATTTCCGCTACTCAGATTCTACAACGGATGATGGAGGTGTCGCAGATTTGTGTTCGTTGGTGAATTTACAATACATTACCGAAATAAAGTGAGGTTTTCGAAGAACTGGAAAAATATACCTATGGAATGTTGTAGATTGGCATCTAAGGTGTAAGAGGTACCAAAAGTTTTTAGTGAAAATATATTTTTTGTAGGAATACAGTTGAGTTCAAAATGGGTGGCAACAAATTCGTGTTTCGTTCCTTCCGTGACCTATGGTCCAGGGTGGTGGTTCTGCCAATAAAAGAGGGATTTTGACCAAATTCCAAGCTCCTGTGATTAAACGCAATGACTCTCGATGGCGAAATAATTTGTGTTAGTTTATCGCCGATATTTGCGTCCCGAATCGAGATATAAATATTACAATTGAGCGTGGTTCAGACGATGTTTTCTATGGAGTGGTATGACCGATTTCGTTGCAATTTTCGGCAATGTTAGTAGAATCCCACATTCCCCAGGTTGGCATAGCGCCTGAGTACTAACTTATCCATTTCACGCACTCGAACAAGTCCATAATATGTATTTAACCCTTCTATGACTGGAGCTTTCTAAAAAATTGCGAAAACATTGTGGCAATGCATTCTCTTACATATGCCATTCTCCCATATACATGGGAGACTCGCATATATAAGAGAATGCATTGGCATATGATCTTTAATGCTGTAACAGCGCAGCTCCCGTCATGAATCGGTTAACATTTCGTGATCAGTTAATTTGAAGGATTCAAGGATTCAATATATGTTCACAGATTCTTGTAAAAAAAAAAATATTTTGGGCTCGTAGTATATATTACACACATGCGTTTGGACGCTTTCAAACCTTTACAATATAGGTGAAATTTGATTGTAATTGTCCAACAATTATACAGGTATTAGGTACCAGTTGAAAGATTATAATGTATACAATGGATGGCGCAAATGAAATTTCCTGGAATTGGTCATTTGTGTTTTGTTCAAGGAATGAGTGTGTATTTCGAATTAGAAGTTGAACACTACTCGAAAGAACTTGCTGCATGCCACGAAGACCCTCTAGCACCGTCCCTATACCAATGGGTTCACTTCCGTGATTATTATTTATAGCTATGAATTCTCGTTCCACGATGAAAGAAAGTTGGTTCTGTGGGAGCTATATGTATACGTTGGCGCATGTGCATTTTGTATCTGATTTGTGGTCTGGAACACGTGGAATACAGTAGTTCCGCGGCGAATCGATAAATAAGATTGTATCGCATAATCCTATGTTTTAATTAGAAGGAGAGTAAACGTTTCCGTCATACCTTCGTGACAGCATCTGCTTGTGGCTTTCGTGGTTCCGATTCACACAGTGATATCCGCTTTGAAGATGAACGATGCGTCACGTTTATGCATTCACAGCAGCGAGCGCAGACAAAGTAATCGATAAATTACAACATAAAGGTTGAGATAACGCACATGATTTATTATTCATACCCAGTTGTTTTAGATCTAGTTCGGGTGACATGAATTGATCCGGTTGTCGATTAACAGTTTGTATTGGCAATATAACAGAAGACCGGGTCACGTGCTCCGAGAATGAGATTCTCAAGTTTCATGTCCATTTTCCAATATCATGAATATGATGATTCGGTCCAGTGAATACGCGTCGTTGTGAAATATGAAGTCAGTTCCAACTGTATATGGATGAACATGTTAGTGCTGACTCTATTTTCTTATTGGCTTGTGATTTGACAGCTCGGTCCTCGATTCTTGTGGATTAATTAGTCGTATATATGTTTATGTGGTGAGTAAACCATTTCACTAACAGGCATGTACACCCTTGCTGTTCGAATGGATTCTAATGTGACCAAATCGTGATTCATGTGACGAAAACCGGATCCGTAGACACCGCGAGCGATATTAAAGATGTCCTCGTGCTTCAAAAACAAAACCCAGTTGCAGCAACAACAACAACAAAAACAACACATTTTATTTAGAACATGTAATTTTATATTAATTTACTCATATAGCGACTTGCATAACTGAAGTATATGTTATACACGAGACACATAATACAGACCAACATATACAGAACAAATTAACTTTTGCTGCCAGAGTGATTGTTAGTGTCCCTCTAAATCGACCAACATATAGAAAAAATGGGTATTGTATTTTATATCTCGTAAACTAGTCTGACCAATGTGGCAGGCGTTAGCTCAACATGTTCTATGTTTTGAGGTCACCCTACACTAGAAGTCTTGAACAATAAGAAAGACTAATTTGCTGTTTTGTGGACCCCCTACCCAAATTGAAGTGTTAAATTTGAATACATCACGAACTGAAAGGATTGCTCAATGTTCTCAATATTGACTGAGGATGTGGGCAAAGGGTAGTAATCGGGACATACACTATGTTTATGGATGGGTTGGTTCCAGAAAGCCTTTGGCACTTTACCAAAAGCGGATGGCAAACGATCGAGGGAATATTTTTTTGTTTTGTGGGACCCCTTAACCTATTTGAACACAACATACAATGGATATGTGTGCTCTTAATATTAACTGACATTGTGAACGAACGGTAGTGCGATCGGGGGATATAAATGTATATGGGTAGTTTGGTTCCCTAAATCACATAGAGTACTTTACAAAAGGCGGCTGGCAAATACGAAAGTTGATTATCTTTGTGTTGAGCCCCTTACCTATTTAACGTCTTAAACAGACCACGAACTGAAAGGATATGCTCCCAAAATTAGCTGAGGATGTGGACAATTTGTAAACGAGAAAGGCGAATTCTGACTGTTTGGGGACCTCGTAACCCATTTGAACTCATGAACACACCATGCATGAATTGAAGTTATATTCTCTCAAAATTAGCTGCGTGTGTGGACGAAGAAATCTAATGCTGCCCGGGAATTCTCAGTTCATATATGTGGTTTGGTGTGGTTCTGGGGCACTTTACAAAAAGAAAAAGCAATTTTCTATGTTTTGATGACCCCACTATCCCATTTGAAGTCTTAAAGCACGCCACGAGCTGAAATGATATGCTCCCACTTTTAACTGAGGGTGTGGACAAATGATAGTATTATCAAGAAATACACATCTGTTTTGGGTGGGATGCTTCCCGAAAGCCTAGGACACTTTACAACAAGGGGATTATTTTCACTATCTTAGGGGACCCAATCCATATTTGAAGTCTTTAACACACAACTAGCTGGAGGTATATGCTATCAATGGCTGTTCTATCAGAAAAGATGCAATGTTTAATGATAGGTTGGTTCACGAAAGCATGTGGCACCTTACAAATACCAGATGGCAAACTATAAAGGCGAATTTTGACTATTTTGAGGGACCCACACCCCATGTAAACTGTTGAACCAATCACGAACTGAATGGATGAGCTCTCAATGTCAAACGACGGTGTGGACAGATGGCTATTCTATCAGGAAATACACAGTTGTTATATATGGGTTGGTACCCGACAGCCAAGGGGCACACTTTACAAAAAGCGGCTGACAAATAAAAATGCAATTTTCACTGTTTTAGGACCCCCTACTCAATTTGAAGACTATAATACACCATGAACTGGAACGACATCATCTCAATATTAACTGAGTGTATGGTCAATGGGTAGTTGTTTAAAGAAGAACTCAATTTATATAGATCGATTGGGTTCAAAAAGCATGAGCATTTTACGAAAAGTGGCTGGCAAATAAGAAAGGCAAAACTTCTGTTTTGAGGACCCTCCCTATCCTATTTGAAGTCTTGGACACCGCATGCTGAAATGATATGGTTATTAACCGAGAGTGTGACAAAATATCTAGACGTTACACTGAAGATCCATATGAAGTTTGGTGACGATCGGATGAGAGATGTGGCCTGTAGGGTGTGCCGAAGGATTTAGTCATACAAAGAGTAAATCCCCAGCGGCCATGTTTTTCAAAAAAATTCAGTAAAAATAGGAGGCTCCCATCTAGAGGTCACCCCGAAGATCCATATGAAATTTGGTGACGATCGGATGAGGGATGTGATATGTAGGGTGTGCCAAGGTATTTGGTCACAATCGTGCCTGCGTTATTGTTGTTGTAACTATGGGTCTGGAAGCCTGAACACACACACATCTTTAATCACCCAAACAACGTCCCGGGCTCAATTTTCAGCGAACGAGTCATGTTGGGTCCCAGCATCATCAATTGGGAAATTAGGTTAAAGGTACTCAATCCGAAAAGAGGGTCCCCATCTCAACAGATTCCAACAACAACAATCCGATCAGAGGGTCCTATATTACTATTTCTTTGGCTTTGGGGGTAAAAAATATTTGATTCGAGTCGAGGAACCCATCAATTTGCATCAAACAAAGCTGAGAGTTATTAGATATTGATTTTTGAAATTTGTTATTTGCTCGAGATGAGTACTAATAATTGCCGTCAATTTCGTAACATGCTCGAGACGTGTACACCAAAACACTATTCAAACAGACAAGGATGGATAACTCTAAAATCAATTGGTAAATGAGTGACTTCGAAATCGGTCGCAGCTAGTCACAGCCGGATTCGGGACCTCGAAGTTACCATGATCAGGATATGTGACGTCACGTTTCCACCAAATCCTGGTTGTGAGTTCCCGTACTACCGATCAAATCCAAAATGGCGGCCACTGAATAAATGAAAAAGGCGGACAATGATTGAATGAATGAAAAAATTAATCGGCAGTTGATACGTGTAGATTTTATCTTTGGGTTGTTTTAGGAAAACAGTTATCTATCTAATTTTATGGAAATTTTTTTGGGAAAGTTGGAGTTTAATATAGTTTATTCCGAATGTCGATGTTTTTTTTTATATGTCTAGGCCATACCCGCCTATATAGGCCTATACACACTAATAATGTTTATTTATATATAATTAATGCTATTAAAGTATAAAATATACAGCATTGGGTCTGATCAACAGATAACCTTACCGTATACCGTTTATGATACCAGACCCTCAAATTCGATGATTAAGTTACAGGGAATTCATGTTGATTGTGTTGGATATTGAAAGGGACATTCTTTGCGGCTGCAGCCGCGGTCATAGTCGTTCGAGATTCCTCGAATATGGACATGTGCAGACATATTTCCGATATCGGCTGTGACCGAAGCTGCAGCCGATCTCGAAGTCCCTCATAATAACGCAATTTTGACTGTTTTCTGGGCCAGAAAGTATTCCCGATAATGAAAAATAATAGAATTCTAAAATCGATATCTAACAAACCTGAGCTTTGATGGGTGACTTCCTCGACTCGAATCAAATATTTTTGACCCCCCGAAGCCATTGAAATAGTAATTGAGAGGAGTTTTATCGGATTGAGTACCTTTAAGTTGTCATCAGAAATATGTAATTTTTCGACCAAAATGTGTTTGGGCGAGCGGTAGCAAATATCCAGTATCTCGCAAACCGTTCAAAATTTCTGTTAACTTCTTTCTACATATGCTTTTCAGATAACTACTACACCATATGGATTAAATATGTCGGTACTATTTCAATATATATCTGAATGATAATGTTTGGAGAAAAAAAGATTTGTGAAAAAGAGCGATTTGTTTTCAGAAAGAAAAAAAATATATTTCGGCTCCAAATCCAAATTAGCCAGCATTTTTTTCATGTCAAGTAGAGATATGGTATGATGAAGTAATTTTAACACCAACAATGTTGGCAAATATGTTAGGACTTAGCCACAGGTCTCGCTTTATCAAATTTATTAATTTCTGTAAAAAGTACTGCGTGATGGGCATCGTTCATCGTCGATTTGACAACAGCCACCACCGATTTCGTTATTTTTCACTATCATTTTCGTGAACAATACATGTATATATTTCTTCTTAAAAAAAAGTTGCTTCAAGTTTCAACTTGTTCTACCGTGGGTAGGGGTATCTCGAAAACTAGAGCTCTTTTTCGATTTGGCCGCTGCAATTTAAAGTGATGTCAAAAATATTATGCAGTCGTAGAGGGCAATGCAGCATACATTGTTAGACATCACTCAAAGGCCCACTTAATTTTCGAATCCCAGATCACATATATATCTATATTTGCGAATGTCTGTATGTCTGTCTGTCTATCTGTCTGTGTTCTATAGAAATTCACAGGGGACCACCCAGATGGCCCAAAAGGGGTCTAATAGGGGTAACTTTTTACGAGAAAGATAATGGCGATGGTTAGAATTTTTCTGTTGTCAGGGACAGAAAAGGGGGAGGGGCAGAAAAAAAGATTTGTCGCCGATTGCCACCAAATTTATATATAATCATCCCCATAATATGAGAAATCTAATGGTGTGGTTTAAATATTTCAAAATTCTCGCCGTTCGCGTCAGGGATGCCCGGAAGGGGGGGGGGGGGAGGGGCACCAAAATTGATCAAAATAATTTTAGCGCCGAATTCCACCAAATTGATGCACATTCTTCTGAGATCGTCTCCATGCTACAATGAATCTTATTGTGTGATTTAAAGACGCCAAATTGGTGTCGTTGGGATGATAGTTTGGGGGGCGGTTGGTGGGTACTATAAATCTGATAAGAATTGGTTTAGTCGCCGATTGCCACGAAACTTATACAAATTCATCCCCATGGTATGAGGTGTCTAATGGCGTGGCTTTAAGCTGTCAAAGTGGAGTCATTCGAGTCATGGGTGCACTGAAAGGGAGAGGGGCACCAAAATTGATACACAATATTTTTAGCGCCAATTTCCACCAAATTGATACACATTCTTATCCATGATATGAGGAATCTAATCGTGTGATTTTAAAGACGTCATATTGGTGCTGCTTTGGTGAGAGATGGGGGTGGGGTGGGCACTAAATTTGATAAGAATTTGTTTAGTCGCGGATTAGCACCAAACTTACAAATCTCCATGATATCAGGAGTCTAATTGTATGGTTTAAAGATGTCAAAAGTGGTGCCATTCGAGTCAGGGGTGCCTAGAGGGTGAGACGGACACAAACATTGATAAACAATATGTTTAAGCGCCGATTAATTTCCACCTGATTGATACATATTCTTCTCCGTGATACGAATAATCTAATCGTGTGGTTTAAATGCGCCAAATTTTGCATTTTGGGTGAGAGATATGCAATGGTGGCCCTAAATTTGATACGAATTTGTATACTCGCCAATTTTCATAAATTTTATATATATTCATTCTCTATAATGAGTCTAAGTGTGTGGTTTAGTGATGTCAAAAGTGACGCCGCTTGAGTCCGAAATAGGGACGGGAGGGTCACTAAAAACTTATAAAAATATGTTTAGTGCCAATTACCATCAAACTCATACACGTTCTTCTCAAATGATGCAATGAATCAATTATTTGCGAATATCTGTCTGTGTTCTATATATAACTTTAAAGGGGTACTGTACGCCATTTTCAATAAATTTCGGGTGATAACAACGATCTATTATCGATAATATATAGAAACATAAGTAATTTGAGTCGAAGATGTATTCTGTAAACGCTCAGGTTAATAGGCTATCTTAAAATTTAATAATTTAAAAGTTAATAATTTAATATAAATTGAATTTATGGCTGGAGCCATAAAATGGCGTAAATTAAAATACGAATTTCCGTGTACAAAACGTAATCAAATTATAATTGAGGGATACTGGATTAGTAAACCCATTGCATACACGATCGTTTGAAACATTATGCTAATACTGGGAGAAAACTAAAGCCACTCACTGACTAGTGACGATACAATAACATAAATGAGTATATGGGACTAATATGCATATATAATATAACTTTTATTTGATACATTTGGTTGAAAACTGTACAAAAATTACTCGACAACAACAATTTGTATTTTTGCATTCCGGTAAATTTGCCATCCGTAACACTACTTCGTACTCAACAGACTTTCAAATAATGGAAAAATTGTTACCTTATTCTCCGACTCAGAGACTATAGAAACCAACAACAACATTTGGGTACAGTATCCCTTTAAGGGTACAATCGAGATGGCACCAAGGCGGTCTAACAGGGGTAACATTTTACGAGTAAGATAATGGCCAAATTGATATATTATTCTTCTCCGTGATACGAGGAATATAAACATGTGATTTAAAGACGCGAAATTGGTGCCGTTTGGGTGAGAGGTGGGTGCGGGTAATAAATATGATAAGAATTTGTTTAGTTGTCGATAACCACCAAACTAATATATAATCATCTCCATTATATAATGCATGCATGAGTCAAAAACGTGGTTTAAATTTGACAAAAGTGGCGCGGTTCGAGTCATGCATGAGGGGAGTTGCACCAAAGTTGATACAAATATATATAGTACTGATTCCACCAAATGCATGCACGTTCTTCTCTAATGATATGATGAATTAAATCACATTTGGGGTAGTTTGGGTCGTGGATGGCGAGAGGAGATTCACTAGCATTTATAAGATTGTTCAATTCGCCGATATCCAACAAAGTTATATATAGTCATCTCCCAGGCCATCTCCATGTCGTTCAAAGGAGTTTTTGGCATTCCAATTTCACAATCTCGACAAATGGTGACCGAATTAAGTCACTTGAACAATTATATCTTCTCAACTGTCATATTTATATGGGGATGGAAATCAGGGCATTCCTATAATGATCTAGCAACACAGATACATATATATAGAAGAACGCATTAAAAGTATATTTATATCAATCTATTTAAGAGATACATATATTCATTCAAACTGAGGGACCTTGAATCGTCAGAGGATTGCATATTAGAATGGTTCATGTATATATTATAACACGATTGAGTCTGTCCCATTCAATATAGTTTCCACAAAAAAGTTACAATTGCCAAGAGATATGGAAATGAAGAGCAGTCCTGTTCGAAAACAGTGGTCACAGTGTGCAGTCAAATATGGTTACTTCTGAGATAAAGGAAAACGCAGTCCGTAGCACATAACTTTTCAGGATCCTCCAATAGTGACATCTGACAAGGGTATATATGCCCGATACAGAGGATTTCTTTCATTTTTTAGAACAGACTCACCGCCTAACATAAACAACTCAAACTCTCGCTGTGTCGGGCACATGTAGCTGCTATACAGACATTACATCATTTCTTTTAAACTAAAAATGATTAGCCAGTATATAGCAACATAACAGAGGAGCATCTGGACATATTTTTAAAACATCTGTATCTTCATGAAGATATGATAAACTAGATTGATTGATTGATTGATTGATTGATTGATACATCTCTATGTAAACACAATTGTCGTCTTTTATTTTTTCGAACTAATGTGTTTATGATGTTCATGTTTCATGCTATAACGTCTGAAGTATACGCAGTTGTAAATAAATACTTCTTTGTTGGTGGGACGGATTAAACGCGATAAACAAAATGATAATCGCTCCGACCTGACAAGGTGAGCCACTACTTATAGTCCATGTGTAAGAATCATGTTTTGTGATGTCATTTGGATATACAATTTATGAGAATACGTGTAACACTTTGAGAGCAAGAGTATTCTCTATTCCCACCAAATATCAACAGAGGATTTCACATCACTTTAACCTGGGCAAAGCTGGGTAACCCTGCTAGTATATAAATATATGTGCCATATTATGTACCATTTGAAAGAGGAAGCTCCAAAACGTTGTTGTTATCAACTTATCCGGTGTAATAAACTGTGAACATGTTGTTTTTGTTGAGTTACCAACGTGTTTTTATCATCTAGATTGTAGTAAAAAGTGTGTTATTTTCAACGGAGGGGGAATAACTCTGTATCTTAAAGATAGAGTTATTAACTTCCATTGAAAATTCATCTTTAATTTGAATTATGTTGCATTCTGGGAGCCAAACGGGGGAATCATTCTTTTTCTATTTCTCTATATATGGGCATCGATCTTCTGAGACACAGATGTTTCAAATGGTGATGAATTATAGTATTTTTTTATCATATTTTATGGCATAGATTAGATTGTTATCAAAACCGTCACTATCAAGTCACTATAAAAAATAATAATCGGCGACTCGAAAATTAAGTGGACCTGGATTGGTTATCGTTTTACGACCAGACACTTAAAATATATAGGGTTTGTATTGTGAATATGAGGGGTTATATATATGTACATTCAGACAAAATACGAAACTGAGTACATGCATAGTTCTAAATGAGCAGTTTCAAAACAACGTCCCTGCACCAAACACGCATGTTATCGTCAATATGAAAGCTTTGATCATCCATATGGAGCCTTTGGCGATGACCGATTTAATTCATATTTAATTGAATAAGATTTAATAAAAGCCTCACATAACAGCGTCATTAAATCTTAATTGTTCAAATTTACGGAGACACTCACAATGACTTATACACGAAGCTACGAGCCAGGAATTAGCTTTATAGTTGTTGCAACATGCCTGGATTGAGGTCACATATGTCGTATTAACTTTGGTGTGCATTTCTTAATTGTTCGGGTCACGATTCAACTGTTATTTCTTATTGATCGTTAATTCTATTGACTTGAAAATTTAAATTGTTAGCCTTTAAATTATTCAAGCTGACATTGTTCGTGTATACAGGCTGTAATATAATGAGTTTTGCAATAGTATGTGTCACCGAGGCACAGGTACCAGCAAATTTTCAACTAGCTGACATGTTGTTAACATGAAGTTGGGCAGAGGTAAGCTTGGTGCAGTATATAGTTCCAAATTTGGTTCCCCGGATAACCTTATTAACAGTGACGGCCTTTGGGGGTGGGGTGGGCCTCCGGGCATACTTATGTTATAGGGGCTCTGGACCCATCGGGCCGATCGTGGTTCGGCCAGGTGTGAGAATTTTTTTTAATTCAGTGCGAAAATCGTGTGCACCTTGCCAACCATTTTCCTTCATTGTTCTTTCTGATTTGGTATAAACACCAACCAATCGTCGCATCATGCAATACACGAAAGGCAACATAATAACACCGATGGACACGAGTGATCATACACACTTGTTCATCAGTGAAAAACAAAAACATTGCGACCATCCACCCTATATATGATATATTTCAATACTCTTCCAAAACCACCCATCGGCATCAATAGACTTTTTAACTAACCTTCAAGCAAGAAGTTCGGGGACATGTGTCAGTGTGTTAATGGCACTTTCATGGCTTTCTGTGCGGCGAAATTGTCCAAATTGTCTATCAACTTCTGATGATTCTATTGACCAATCCGTCCACTCGTTCATGGTACATGGCAGATTTTCAAATATGTTTTGATCAGTTTCAAATTTGAAAACGATCATTCAGCCATATAGTCACTGGAATTGTGATAAACATAGACCATATGGTGGGAGAATGTAAGAAAAAAAATGATAAAAACGTGATAAAGAATGTAAGAAAAAATTATTTTAAAAAAATGATAAAATTGTTAAAGAATGTAAGAAAAAAATGATAAAAATGATAAAATTGTTAAAAAATATATATAAGGCAAATTGATAAAAAATTGTTATAGAATGTAATATAAAATTATAAAAAATGAAAAAATTGTCAAAGAATGTAATAAAAAAATGAAAAAAAAAATTATAAAAATTATTAAAGGGATACTGTACTCAAATGTTGTTGTTGGTTTATTTGAAAGTCTATTGAGTACGAAGTAATGTTACGGATGGCAGATTAGCCGGAATGCGAAATTACCAATTGTCGTTATCGAATAATTTTTGGATAGTTTTCAAGCAAATGTATAAAATAAATGTTATATTATATGCATACTGGTCCCACATACTCATTTAGGTCATTGCATAGTCATTAGTCAGGCTTGAGTTTACGCCCCGTATCAACATATTTTTTTACACGATCGTGTGTGCCACGCGTTGCCCAATCCACTATCCGTGATTTATTTTAATTACGTCTTGTACACGGATATTCGTAATTTTAATTTATGGCTCCAGCCATAACTTAAATTTATATCAAACAATTAACTTTGATTTTAAGATTACCTATTAACCTGAACGTTTACAGAATACATCTTCGATTCAAATTACTTAGTTTTCTATATATTATCGATATTAGATCGTTGTTATCACCGGGAATTTATTGAAAATGGCGTACAGTACCCCTTTAAATAATGTAAGAAAAATTGATAAAAAATTGTTAGGCCAATTGATGCGTTCTCTTATATATATAAGTGAATGTATTCAGGTATTGGCAGAGGGTCTTTACTGTTGCGCCAGTCATGAAAGGGTTAACTGAAAGGAGAAAGTGAAGAATGTCTAGCACACTTCGAGACTCAGTAGCTCAGTGACCAACTTCCTTCGAAAACATCGAATCTCGTTACAAAATAGTCTGGTAAATAATCTGGATATTTCCTTCATATAGCTTCTCAGATGCTGAATCAAGTTCACCATCTGATACTGTCGCCAGTGAATGATGTGCATGGCCGAATGGAGGAGAATGCTTCACTACTTTTATAATATGATATAAACAATCTCATCCCTTGCGATAGCCATATATGGCAAAACTTGATGGAACCAACTTCAGTTATAGCCCTGGCATGTCAAGTTTATAGGCTGTTTGGTGATGATCTGATGAGGGATGTGGCCTGTATATAGGGGTGACGATGGAATTAAGTCATTCAAAGAATAAAATCAAGATGGTTGCCGGAGCCATATTTTTTACGAATTGCGGAAAAAATCGATGACTCCCATCTAAAGGTCACACCGAACATCCATGCGAAGTTTTTTGACAATCGGATGAGGGATGTGGGCTGTATGGTTGTGCCGAAGGATTTAGTTATGCAAAGAGTAAAATCCAAGATGGCCGCTGGCACATGTTCATGTATGAAATTCTGAAAAATGAGATGGCTCCACGCGCGTCTAGTGTTCACCATAAAGATCCACTTGAATTTTGCTGACGATCGAATGAGGGATATGGTTCGTAGGATTTGCCAATGATTTAGTCATGCAAAGAGTAAAATCAAAGATGGCTGCCGGTGGCCATGTTTTTCAACGAAATTCGGACACAAATTTATGGCTCCCATCTAGTGGTAACCCCGAAGATTCATAATTATACAGTTTGTTAACGATCTGACGAGAAATGTCGTATAATTGTAGAGTGTGCCAATGGAGTTAGTCATACAAAGAGTACAATTCAAGATGCCCGACGGCGGACATGTGTTTCATAGAAAATCGTTCAAATTCGATAGCTCCCATTTAGAGATGATCCTAAATATGCCTGTACATTTTCAAAACAATTCTCCAATAAATGAGGACTGCAGTGTGCAGGGACTGACAGCAAGCTCTTCACGTTAGTGTTGTAAATTCCGACCTGACATCCCTCCTAAATTCGTTGGAAAATCAAACTACGATAACACTTTCAACCTATTGCTGTTGTGAAATTTCCAACTATTGCTTTGTCATTATGGTATGCAATTTCCAAAAAATTACTGTTGAATATTTTGACCAAAGTTGGAGCGGTGAGACCAACTGCCCGTCAAGCCGTCACCACGTCCAAGATATGCAAATGAAGTTTGGTGACGGTGGACGCCAACCCATGTAATGGCTAACTTGAATATGTCAATTTGAGCTAAACATGATTCATGGGGTATATGCCAAGGGAAATAGATCAGCATATATTTGAAGTACACTACACCCGCCCATGCTGGCTAAAGTTGCTGGAAATTGTGTATATTGCAACCTATATATGCATAGATATGAAACGTTTAATTAAAGGCCCACTTAATTTTCGAGTCGCCGATTATTTTTTTATAGTGACTTGATATACGGTTTTAATAACAATCTATGCCATAATATATGATTAAAATATTATAATTAATCACTATTTGAAACATCTGTGTCTCAGAAGATGCCAACAGAGAAAGTGAAAACTGCTGAAGACTTCTCCCCTCTGGCACCCAGCATGCAACATAATTCAAACTTTTTCAATGAAAGGGGAACAACTCTATCTTTAATGTATAGAGTTATTCCCCCCGCATTGAAAATAATACTGATTTTTACTTCAATCGTGATGACAAAACGCATTGGTAACTCGACAAAAACAACATGTCGACAGTTTATCACACCGGATAAGTTGATAATACAATGTTTTTGAGCATCATCTTTCAAATGGTATATATATATGGCATATATTTTATATAAGGTAATCTGGGGGTTCGAAAATTAAGTGGGCCTTTAACAATTCGAGTGCTCGACTATGTGAAAAATAATGCACCCATCATTGTTTTGTGATCATTGCTAATTTCTATAAACAGCTGTCGATAAAGGATCATTACCATTATGTAGCAGCACTATATACAGCCAGTTTAAGGAGTAGCCAATTCACCGTTAATTGAGTGAACACGTGATTGTGCAACTAACCGTACACATATTATTCAATGACTAAATTCATCATGGATCATGTACGTAATGATCACGGCGACAATAATCGATCAATCTAGTTTTAAATCAATGTTTTCTTGTGACGTTAATTCCGAATATATCGCCACTAATAGCAAACTTATAATTAAAAAAAATATGTCCGCCAGTCATTAACTTACAGTACATGAATCAGTTCAGACGCAGGATAGATATTGGGATGATTGGATCGCGCAATAACTATATAATTCATTTTAAGATTGCACTACCGACATGTGAGGTGTATGGCAATTTGGTGCGAAATAAAGTAACGTCATGTGGTAGGCCTATATTGAGTGCGGCAATGTTATCCAGTCGAAATCGAGGGCTGAAATCTCTTTTACAGATTGTTGTATCGTGGACTCGCGAACAGTGTAGCCTATCATATTTTGCGAGACTTATCAGCACCAACGCCTAAAACGTGTAATTCGAATATGCAACCATATATAATCAATCTGCACGCGACATAGGTTCAGTGAACAAAATGTCTCGGTCCGTGGATAACTATTTAAAACTGGATCACTATCATCATACGCCATTTTGTTATTTTGTGAGTGAGAACGTCAACACACAAACGTACAAATGTACCCTGTCGTCATACCTTGTGGTTGTGTATGTGCCAGAAATGTCGGGTGCAACATAGGTTTTTAAATGTGGCCACTTTTCGCGAAAGTTATAAGAACGCGGATTCGAATAAATCTAGCCTATATATGTGTTGCAATATGTAGCTCATTTGACTGAGATGTCCACCTTTTATAATTTCAGATGGGTGATGAAGTGGAACTGCTGCGACAACAGCTGGACGAGTCAAGGTCACTGGTTAAGCAATATCAGAAGCGTCTCCATGACGACCAAATAAAAACAAATCACACAATCACGTCGTTAAAAATGCATATATATGACCAGCAGGTTCGACTGGATGAGATCGAATGCCAGAAGGATAAACGATTCCAAACGATAGTTTCGCAACTTCTCTTGTTAGAGTCACGCATAAAACGAGAGAGACAGCAGATCCAGATTATCATCAGGTCAAAGCAAGAGTCCATCGACAACCTTGAGCGAGAGAAACAAGACATTTCTGATAAAAATGAACGTCTAAGTTTTGTGGTTAATGTTCTATCTCGCACCAGTAAGTCGTCTTTCGCTGACAGTGTGTTCGAATCTATGGAGAATCTCGCCGTATCTCCGGGCGAAAAGGAGAAAAAAGGACGGTTTCATTTCATGAAGAGCAGATTGAAACGTCATCGAAGTAGCCTTGATCTTCAGATGGCTTCAGACAACTTTCTGCAATCTCCGCAAAATCAGAAACAGATTGTGACGGAGATTGCCTCGGACATAGCTGACAATGTGATTCTGAGACAGAGCAAGCAGAAGAATTCACGAGACCGGTGCCACAGCACCCCGGGTGCTCTGCAACACTGGTCGGACATGTTGGAAGGGAATAAATACGTCATTCGCAACGGTGCTATTCCGGAAGAGGATTTTAACTGCATTGAGTCTCAAGAAAATGAAATCCAGATATGTGATATGACACTTAACGGTGATCATAACGTCACGTTGGACTCTATCAGCTCTTGTGGGAACGTTAGCGGCCGTTCTAATAGCGTGACAAGCCTCGATTCGAAAGCCAGTAGCATTCTTGATGAATCATTAGAACCGAAGAAGCAAGACAAAGATTCTGATTCAAATCCGTTGAAATCTATTAAATCCATGATGAAAAGGAAAGGGAGCAAGAATAAAGGAAAGAATCGGCCAAACTCACTTCCTCAGTATCCGAATGGTGATAAGAAAGGGAAGAATCGATCCATGTCGCTCCCACAGTGTACCAATGAGCAATATCAAATGATGCTCACAACTCATTATATAGAGAAACAGAAGCGCCTTTAGCTAGTGTATAGTCATGTAAAAAATACCGATGTCGTTCACCCATAGGATTTTAGTGGTGCCGACACTACTCCTCATTGTGCTGTTTCTGTTTCTCTAGTATATTTAGCTTTGATCGTTCGTTGACAGTCCGACTTTAAGAACTATACGTGAACCATGTTGTATGGACATTTTACGGGTTATATACAAGACAGACTGATGGACTGTATTATATGGTATGTGACCGATTAAATCGAGTTGGTATGCCTGATTTATTAAATTAAACACCTAACATTTACAACCAACTAACATTTCTTTAATCTATAGCATGACAGAATCTGATGTTAGGATAAGGTGACAATTGCGGATAGCCCTATATATTTTGAAACCAGGTCGTTCTAGCCCTTGCAGACCCCGACATAAAGAGGTAGACAAATGCTTCCAAAATTAATACTAATGTCATTTTTACAACGATGCATCTATATAAGTTATGACTATATCATCTTCCTGTTTGATATATATGAACATTTATCGTGGCTCGTTGCGTGGACAATGACATGTTGTTACAATGGCATCATAAGTTTTGAAATTGAAAAACAAATTGAAAATCTACAGAAGGTACAGATAAAGTGAACTATAAAACATACATGGACGTTTATGTGGTACAACATCAACCCTGGTTGTGTTTACCCTGTGTGGTTACCATATTTGTTTTCCCTATCATTCAAGAACATTTTGCTGCACTATTTTATAGTTTGACATTTGATGTAATGGGTTGCTGTATGGTCTTAGTCTTGAAATCGGAATAAACAGTGTATTAGTTCACGGAGATTAAAGGCCTACTTAATTTTCGAACCCCCAGATTACATTAAATAAAATGTATGCCATATTATATACCATTTGAAAGAGGAAGCTCCAAAACATTGTATTATCAACTTATCCGGTGCAATAAACTGTTTTTGTTGAGATGCCAATGCGTATTGTCATCAAGATTGAAGTAAAAATCAGTATTATTTTCAATGCAGGGGAATAACTCTATATATTAAAGATAGAGTTCTTCCCCTTGCATTGAAAACGTTTGTATTCTGTTGCATTCTGGATGACAGAGGGGGGAAGTTTTCATCAGTTTTCTATTTCTCTGTGGGCATCTTCTGAGACACAGATGTTTCAAATAGTGATGAAATATAGTATTTTAATCATATTTTATGGCATAGATTGTTATTAAAACCGTATATCAAGTCACTATAAACAAAATAATCGGCGACTCGAAAATTAAGTGGGCCTTTAATGTGTAGACTCTCTATATGTTGCTGTATATCATATTATTTCAATATATTTACTATCCAATCAGTTCCGATTCCAAATCTCCACATTACCACAAGTATAATTCATAGAGTGGTAACTATTCGTATATATTCGGTGTTCTATTTGGGAACATTGGAAGAAGCACCTCTCTGCCACATTTCGCATTGAGAAAACATATCCATATATAATTTGATACACAGTAGTGGCATTTTGGCAGCCATCGATTAGTGTACTGGCCAAATTATACCGATACAACGCAATGTAGAATTTTTGTCGGGCGAATTATTGATGGCAGAAGTGAGTTATGGGTGATGATTTTAGGTTAAATTCACAAATTCGGTTCCCGATCAGTGAAACAAATCAAGAAATACTTAATTTGATACACAGTAGTGGCATTTTGGCAGCCATCGATTAGTGTACTGGCCAAATTATACCGATACAACGCAATGTAGAATTTTTGTCGGGCGAATTATTGATGGCAGAAGTGAGTTATGGGTGATGATTTTAGGTTAAATTCACAAATTCGGTTCCCGATCAGTGAAACAAATCAAGAAATACTTAAAAGGACACTGTACTCAATTGTTGTTGGTGTCTATAGTCCCTGCATCGTAGAATAAGGTAGCCAGATTTCCATTATTTGAAAGTCTGTTAGGTAAGAAGTAATGTTACGGATGGCAGATTAGCCGGAATGCGGAAATAGAACTATCCGTCGTCGAGTAATTTTTGTACAGTTTTCAAGCAAATGTATCAAATAAATGTTATATTATATTTTATTATCCACCCCTTAACTAACACCATTTCCGATTGGGCAAAAGCCGCCACGTGATAGTCCTGGAAAAAGTCATATTGGACTCCCGAAAGTCATATTGGACTCCCGACTGTACAATATGACTTCTCATATTGGACTCCGTGACGTCACGAGTTAACTCTATTGCGAAATGAATCAGTGAAATTGTGATGCGCGCGCAACAATGATGGATTTTAGCAGAAGTTTCACTTCCGCATTGAGTTTTGTTCTCACTTCCGTGTTTACTTTTCCAAATCATGCTTTCTGATGATCAATATACGGTACAGGCTTTTATAGAGAATTAAGTGCCGACAAATACCAAAAATAACCACAAATTTTTTATTTCCAAAATTTGGATAAACATACAGATGGATAATAAAAATGTCATTATACAATGTTGTGTACAGTATGAGTTTTTCTTGTACTCGTCCAGGTTGTGGTGAAAAGTCATATTGGACTCGACACTGGCGTGTCTCGTCCAATATGACTTTTCACCACAACCTGGACTCGTACAAGAAAAACACATACTGTACACAACATTGTATAATAACTTTATAATATTATATGCACACTAGTCCCATATACTCATTTAAAGCTATTGTATGGTCACTTAGTTAGTGGCTTGAGTTTATGCCCGGTATCAACATATTTTACCACGATCATGTATGTCACGCGTTGCCCAATCCACTTTCCGTCAATTAATTTGATAACGTCTTGTACACGAACATTCGTAATTTAATTAATTAACTAAATTAATATAAAATTATTAACTTTTATTTTAAGATAACCTATTAACCTGAACGTTTATAGAATACATCTTCGACTCAAATTACTTATGTTTCTATATATTATCCATATTAGCTATATAGATCGCTGTTATTACCGGGAATTTATTGAAATTGGCGTACAGCACCCCTTTAAGTGGCGGTGTTGATCACACCGGTGTATAACGAGGGGTGGGGGGGGGGGTAAAAGTATTGCAGCTTGACCCCGAAACTTATAGTTTTACAAGAATACAGATGTGTTGCAGTCTAATCAGGGACGTGTGATGGTCTTCGTTGTGGTGTCCAGTGCCCACCTCGGAATGTCAAGACACACCCCTTTAAAGGTACACAATCCGATCAGACGGTCCCCATACCATCAAGATACAACAACAACATTTCTTCAAAATTTAGTTATCAGGATCGATTTATTGCAACAAAATAATGCTAACCGCTGTCATGTATGGTACCAATTTCCCAAAACTTGTTATTTATCAACATTTTGTTCAACGAAATTTGACCGTATTACCACTTGATTTTGGAGTTATCGATCATCATCCGCAATTTTGTCCGAGACCATCCGTTTGACCAAGTGTTTCTGGGCCACAGATTATTACACATCTCGAGAAATAACACACTTCAAAAATTTGATCACTCTTGGGCTTTGATGGTGGGTTCCTCGACTCGAATAAAATATTTGTTACCCCCCGAAGCCAAAGAAATAGTAATATAGGAGCGTCTGATCGGATCGAGTACCCTCAACCATACCTAAATCTCAATGTACGGGAATTCCAGCAGCATGCTCCCCATACGGTTGGAAATTGTAGGAATATATATGAATTGTGGTATAAAAACAACAACTTTTACACAACAAATAGTTCTCTACTGAATGGTTGGATAATAAAGGCATCAAGACAATGAAATTTTCATCTGTTGAAACATTTTGCCACAGTTTGGTGATGATACACTCCCCCGACCCCCTGTCGCCACATCACTGAATCTAATTAGATATCACACTCGAGTTGACAATGCGACAAGAACAAAGATGCGAACATCTAATCGATGAACTACGTTTTTTTTAAATAAAACGAGAGGCCGATCACGATCGACAGATGTTTAACCCATACTTTCTAACATACCAACTCGATCTGGGCTGAATACACGCCTGTACGTATCACGTGGAGATGATTGGAAAAATATATTAAGGGGTTTCCATCTTTTTCTTGTATACTGATCAGATAAAGTATTGCTTTGGATATACTGTTTTAATTTTATGGTTATAGGTAGGGTTAAATACAGATAAATCAACACCAATGTCTATACAGGTGAAGAGTACTGTGTCATGATTAATCTGGATGTGAACTATGAGAGTGATTGGGTAAACATATTTGACTTATCACATTGGATAGTATATGGATAGTTAATACGTGTATACAGGTTTAATATTTTGAGGCGAATCAACCAACTATACAGGTCAGGGTTGTGCCACACACTTTGCCATGGAATATAAACACTATCACATGACAAATATTTGAGTTATCAAATCAGGTAGCAAGTGTATGGACACTCGAAGGGGTTAATATTTCCCAAAAATATTAAATAGACTGATAAATACAAAATAGTTCATAAAAAGCATGTGACTGGTCCCATGCAATAAGTCAATGCCATAGAATACCCTGTGTTTACAAAAAAGGCCAAAACGTACGGCATCAAATATGGTTCATCCCTGTCCCCAGGTTGCAAGCTTATTTATTTATTGATATTGAAGGATGTGCACTTGATGGATTTTCAAAACAAGGCATCACCTATAATCTATAAGAATATTCAATTGGTGTTTTATTAAGTGTTCATTATCTAATGAACCTGATTCAACAAGAGGGTTCATTTAACATCTTTGTGCATAATTCAAACAATAGTCATGTAGATTTATCTGTCTGCATAGATAATTCATAAGATATCAGCCATTATTTTAATTTAATATTGATATAATGTGTCTGAAGGGCTAATATATTCTTCAAAATCAACTAATCAATACCAAAATCCATAAAAGTGAATAGTGTCAAAAGATAACCCCATATAAGAGATATGAGGAAAATACCATGTACATTATATAGCATGCGTCTATGTTGGAAAGGGTTAATTATTTTCTAAGCAGATCAATGGAATATAGAAGACACTTATTTAGTTGAGGGGCCCTTTATCAGAAACCATGTAATGGAATTTCAATAATGAAAGAATCACTTTTGACATATAAACAGATAAACAATTCGCCAGCCACCAGTGCTGTTATCTTTGTCTCCATCTAGCCATTGGCCAGGGCCGTGTACCATAATTATGTCATTACTTATTTAAACATGGAATGACAACATGTATAAAAAGTATACTCTCGTTTCCCCACATCCGGTTGTAACTAGCAATCTGATTGGCTACAATGCCACGTTTAAATCACGTCACCCTTGGCAGCGGGGTATAATAGAACGTGTGCGAAACACCAAGGGTATATGAGCACGTGAAACATCGGGGGTATATGATTGACCCACAGCGATTTTGACGTCACCTGACGCCGGATCCTTAGTCGGCTACTGAATTGTTGTGAATTAATCGGAGAACCTATGAAAAACACGCTTAATTTAAGGGGACAAAATTGTTCTGGGGGACAAAATCGTTATCTCCGGCAACATCGTGGGGTACATGGAGATTGAATACCTGGATGTAAAATCGACATCCAGGTATTAAATCTCGAGATCTATGTTCCCCCGATGTTGCCGAAGATAACTAATAATATAGGCCTACTCTGGATATTGGATATTCACATGATAATTGATTTATATAATTTATTACATGCAACAATTGCAATAAAATCTTCATATTTTCAAAACAAGACACCTAAATTAATGGCATACGACTATAAAACAAAACAAAAAAACAACAACAATACATTGCCATGTTCAATACGAGGCCCGATGATTACGAGTCGTTTCAAGGGAATGAATATAGTTGCAAGTTTTAAGATTGCAGAATGTGAAGTCGCAGTTCAAGCATCGACAGACTATTATATTTATACGCGTGTATCGAGGGAAGATATCTTCCAGTAATAAGATGGCTTTGTTCAATTTCCAAAAATGAAATGATCTAACATTCGCAGTATCGGACCTTCGGATTATTTGCCCTTCATAATATCGGGGACCTTCGGACTTTTCGGCATTCGGAGTATCGGACCTTCGTGGTATTGATTCTTCTGAATATATAGGACATTCGGAGTGTTGGAACTTCATAATATGGGACCTTCGTATAGTGTTGGGCATTCGTAATATCGGACCTTCGGAGTATCGGAACTTCGGAATAACAGGATGACACCGAATGTTCGGTGGCACCAAGTCTTATGATAAGTTATGATTTTTCACATGTAACTTTATAAATGAACTGATATTTATGTTAGGGCATTGGGTCTGGGATAAAATTGCAGATATGAGACCCAAACAAAAAAATTCCGACATAAATGTACACCACACCCCCCCCCCCCATACGGGTCATAGTCATATGCATATTTGACACTTTTCAAAGCTGTTTTACTAAACAAATTTTATCAGGAATACCATCCCAAATTGATTCCTTGTTCACTCTTGTTTCCAATTCTGTTCCAGTATCTATTTTATACAAGTCATTAAGTGCCATCCTACCATACGATTTAGTCTTCACCATTATTATTGATTATTAATAAAACAATAAACGGGAGTGAAACAATATTGTGCCAATCTGCTTCAATCATATTAATATAGGTACTTTATTCTGTGATACAAACTATGCATAAACCTGCCAAAACACCAAATCTATCCCCAACATAATTTGAGCGTGGTATTGTTGTAAAACCAGGTGAATTCCAGGTCTATTCCTTGGGTGTGAATTGGTATTGGATGTGTACGAAAGCGCATTATGGCAATCCGAAACACCACCGCACCCCCATATATACAAATACATAACTCGCTATAACGACCAACAACTCGGTATAATGACTTGCAAGTTGTTATAGCGACTTCCAACAACTCGTTATAACGAGATGTAAGTCGTTATAACGAGTTATGAAAGTTGTTATAAGGACTGGTAGACAAATTTACAAGGTAGAAATAAAATCAAGTTGTTATAATGACTTAAAGGGGTACTGTACACAAAGATAGGCGATTTTTTTTATTTACTCCCATTGAAATAACTTTCAAGTTAGATTGTGTTCGTGTTAAATGAGTTTCGTATAAACCTAATTTAGCGAAAACAAATATCGATCTTGGAAACAAAAATATTACGATTTCAAACTACGCGCCATGTTTTTGACCTTCACCGGAGAAGACGCAGGTCGCAGGAAGAACCGGAAGTTCATTGCTCACAGATTCGATTGATGCATTCAATCTCTTCCATCGAACAATCTCACTACCTATAAAATACTTGACGCTTAATGACTCTTGTTTCTTTCTCCTTTTTTTCCGAATCGGTTATAACGGGCCTTCTTTTGCAGGTAACATGTTTTGTTTGCAACTCAATAATGTTCGTGAACGGCCGTCGATAAAAGACACGCAACATATGCGATTTCAAGAACGGTAACTCGTAATGGCATAATTCTCCATTTTATGACTCCAGCCATAAATGAATTTATATTAAACTAGAAGGTGACCCGACTTCGTCCGGGCTTTGACCTTGAATTGTCTATTTTGAAGGCCAAGGTCAAGTGGGGTCACGATTTGACCCGTCCAAAACACAGTGCCCGAACAAAAGTACCCGTCGAAATCCATCCGGTTTTACCCGATTTGACCTTGAATTTACCATTTTGAAGGTCAAGGTCAGGTGGACCAACACCCCAAAAATGGTGGAAATCGGCCAAGCGGATACCGGGAAATCGGCCCATCGGATACCGAGATACCCTATGCATCAAATTTCGTCCGTAAAAATCCGCCAGTTTAACCCGATTTGATTTCCACTGAAGTATATAAACGCGCCTCATATACACACGCTCATTAATTATCAAGTTTCAACGTAAAGATAAATTACCATCGGTGCCCGAGATATCGCCAAGACGTCTGAAACAGTCAAATGCATCGGCCGGAGAAGAGTTAACGTGATCTAACTTTATGACCTCTAACGACGTCATAGAAGTTACGCATTGTTTTTACCCTGATAGAAGATCGTACCACTTCTTCTTAATAATTGAGGCAGATAACTAAAACGGATACATACATATTATATATCGTTGGAAAGAGGAAACACGAAAGATTCTCATAGTGTCATTATTATGACTGGTATGTTATTATTCGCGCTGTTTCGAATCGATTTGTAAGCACCGAACTGAAATATATTAGCGCAAAACGGCGTAAAAACAGATTTGACCTCGGCACGTGAAAAGTTGACCTCGCACGGACAAATTAATAGGCCTATGTTGGTCCTGACCCGAAAATACCCCCACATACCAAGTTTCATCGAAATCGGCTGGGCCATTTTCGAGTCCATCGATTACAAACACACAAACAAACAGATCTTCCAAAATATATAATAGATAATTCAATTTTACTTTTACGATAGCCTGTTAACCGGAACGTTTTCAGTAGACATCGTCGACTCAAATTAGTTATTTTATAATATAATATTCATATTAGATCGCTATTGTCACCGGGAATTTATTGAAATTGGGGTACAGTACCCCTTTAAGAACAATTCAGAAGTCGTTATAGCGATTTCTTATTATGTCTACCTTGTAAATATTTCTACTTGTCGTTATAACGACCTTCAGAACTCGTTATAACGATTTGTGGGCGACAGATTGCAAAGTCGTTATAACGAATTGCAAGTCGCTATATACAACGAGTTGTGTACTTGTATATTTGGGGGTGCGGTGGTGTTTATTGCGATTTAGTCCTAATTATTCCGAGAGCCTGCTGGGTTCTATTTGCACAATCGCGTACGAAAGGTTTGATGCCCCAGATTTGTTCCACCCCAGGAACGTTTAAAGAAATCCGATTTCTTAAGTTTCGCATTCGTGGCGTTTAGGGGCCAGAGACCCCACAAAAACCCCAAAAGTGACTTCTATTTGCACTTTTGAGTACAAAGCTGATTTTTATATTAGTAGTTCTCCAGCAATCACTGACCAATAATACACAATTTCTGAAACGAAATTTCCTAGCGTTTTCATTTCAGAAGGGGTTTTTTGGTAGTACCTCCCAAAACCCAAAAATCACTTCTATTTGCACTTTTGAGTACAAAGCTGATCTTTATATTAATAGTGCTCCAGCAATCACTGACCAATAATACACAATTTCTGAAACGAAATTTCCTGGCGTTTTCATTTCAGAAGGGCAGGGGGGGGGGGGGGTTGATAGTACCCCCAAAACCCCCAAAAAATTACTTCTATTTGCACTTTCGAGTACAAAGCTGATTTTTGTATTAATAGTGCTCTAATCATCACTGATCGATGATACACAATTTCTGAAACGAAATTCCCTGGCGTTTTCATTTCAGAAGGGGTTTTTGAATGTACCCCAAAAAACCCGAAAATTTACTTTTATTTTCACATACTGACGAATACAAAGCACAATTTTAAGGTGAACCCGGAATAAATTTATATAAATATACAAATCTACTCACCACAAACGTTCCCTGACTGCTGAATATGACCAAACAGCCCAAATTTCCGCGCGTTTCAGGGAGGAAAATTCGTTATTTTGGGGTAAACAAAAATGCAGAAAAATTTGTAAAAATATGAAAATTGACATTTTAATCCGGGAACCAGGTCAGTCAAACATGCACACACCCCTACCTGGATTACACTTCATTCATTTTTCGTAAGGATGTTTGCTCAAACTATTTCGACGTTAAAAGGTGACAGAGTATGTTCCGGGCAATATGGCGGTCATTTCCGGGAGTATACCTCAATCATTACATACATTTACAACAAAAACCCATTGTTATTGATTCCATGGCATATGCCTGTCATTTCATGCATAATATGACTGAACAAATCCAAAATGGGGACACAATGGCTACCAGAAGTAACAAAAAGAGCATTTTTACGGTAACTTTCACCATAGGTGCCAGTTGCGCCACCATACATGATGTCCAATCCTAGTCCGATAATAGTAAGTCATAACCCGAGTTATCAAAAATGACGACGAAAATGACAATCGGAAGTGAACAATTGAAGTGTTTTTTTTTATTTCTAACTTTTTAACTTTTTAAACTAAATCTTCAAATATCCAATAAATATAAAGCCAATAAGTAGTGGTATATATGCCATCATACAAGTTTCCAAAGCCACCAACTAGTTTCAGAATACATCAAATGAGTGTCCCAAACCACCTAACGAGTGTACCAAACAATATACTGAGTCACCTACCTAGTATCCAAAACCAATCTGAGTATCCCAATCCATACGTCTGGTGCCCCAAATTCAAATATTGTCCCGGGTAAAGCATGATTAATAATCCACCCAACAAGTTTCCCAAACCACCAAGTATTGCCCCAAACCATATGCAACTGGTTCCCAACCCACATAGATCGTCCCCCGAGCCATGTATCTGGTATCCAAGCCCACACAATGAGTGTCACAAGCCATCTAAATAACCCCGATTATTGTCGTAACCCTGCAACGATTGTTCCAAACCACAGCACGTGGTAGTGCCCCAAACAATTCAACTGACGTTCCAAACTACACACGTTTTGTCCCAAACTACCAAAAAATGAGTGTCCCTAATCATCCAACGAGTGATCCAAATCATACAACGATTGCCCCAAACCACCAAATGAGTGTCCCAAACAATCCAGCGAGTGTTCGAAAGGAAAAGAGTGTCCCATATGCACCAAAACTAGTGTCCCAGGCCATCCAAGGAGAGTCCTATGTCATACAACAGGTGTCCCAAACCACAAACTTTCGTCTCAATCCACTCAACGGCCCAATCAGTGAACCAGTCGACAGATGAGTGTCTCATTCCACCATTCGTGTGTCCCATGTGCACACCTAGTGTCCAAAACCACCCAATTGGTGTCTCAAACTTCCAATGGGTGGCACAAACAATTAAGTAGTGCCCCATACCATATGTACCTGATTCCCGACCTGCACAGACTGTCCTCCAAACCATGCATCTGGTGCCCTAACCCACACAATGAGTATCACAAGCCATCCAAGAAGTGTCTCAATTCACCCGATCAGTATCGCACCCCTGCAACGATTGTTCCAAACACAGTGCATGGTAGTGCCCCCAAACAACGCAACTGGTGTTCCTAACCACATAGGTTTGGACCCAAACCACATAGGGTTTGTTCCAAATTACCAAAATTAGCGTCCCTAACAATCGAACGAGTGCTCCAAATCATACCAGTTAATCCAACAAATGATTGCCCCAAACCACACAATGAGTGTCCCAAACCATCCAGCGAGTGTTCGAAGGGAAAAGAGTGTCTAATTTGCACCCAATACCTCACAACCAGAGTCCCACGTCATCCGGGGAGAGTCCTATGTCATATAACAGGTGTCTCAAACCACCAAAAGTCGTCTGAATCCATTCAATGGCCCAATCATTTAACAAATCGACAAATTAGTGTCCAATTCAACCACACGTGTGTCCCATATCCACGTCGAGTGTCCAAAACAACCCAACTGGTGTCTCATACCATGCAATGGGTGTCACAAACCACCCAGCGAGTGACCCAAACCATTAAACTAGTATCACAAACCAGCCATTGAGTTCCCAATCCATCCAAATGGTGTCACAAACCATCTACTAACTTGCATCTCAATACATCCAAACAAGTGTACAAAACCCTTCACCGAGTATTTAACCCTTTCATGATGGGTGATGTGCTGATACAGCATTAATGATCCTGTGCCATGCATTCTCCCCATATATGCGAGTCTCCCACGGGGAGTCTTGCATATGTTATGAGAATTCCGTGGCTCACATGGCCAAGGTAAGTATTGTTAGGCCAATGAATTTTCTTATATATGCGATGCGCCTATGGCACAGGATTTTCGCAAAATTTCAAGAAGTTACAGTCATTAAAGGGTTAAGACCATCAAATGAGTGTTCCAAACCATCCAATAGGTTTACAAACCAAGAGACACTCGCTGGGTTGTTTGAGATATTCGATAGATGATTTTGTATAATAGTTGGGACGATCATTCGATGGTGTGGGGCATTCTGCAAGGGTATTAGACACCAGGCGGATGTTTTTAGACACTCTTGGTCCTGGTGGTTTGAGGCAATCGTCATGTTGCATGGGACGGCCATTGGATGGGTATGAACACTCATTGGTTGGTTTTATTGAACACATATGTGATGGTGTGGGGTTCTCAATTGATGGTTTGAGATGCTGTTTGTGAGGTTTGGGACACCACGTGCATGATTTGGAACATTCTCTGGATGATATAAATTATGTTGTCAATCGTTGTATGGTTTGGATTACTCGTTAGGGGTGTTTGGACACCATTTGGATTGTTTGAGACACTAGTTGGGTCGATTGGGATGCGAATTGGGTGGTTCGGGACACTGGTTGGCAATTGGGGATGCCCGTCCTGTGGACTGTGTTGGTTTGGTATACTATATTAATTAAGATGGTGGTTTGAGATCCCCGATGCGTGGACTTAAGCTCCTTAGATGACTTGGGACACTCGTTAAGTGGTTTTGGACACTCATTGGATATGTCTGGATACAAGTTTGGTGGCTTTTGGCACTCATATCATGGCATATAGGACTATTGCCTATAAATTATATGAGAAGATTTAGTTACAATTTAAATCAATGAAAATAAATATATTTTTTATTTTCGATGTCATGGAAACAGTCTGGTGAACTTTAGCCAAACTTGCCCAATTTTACTGCTGCCGGTCGCCATTTTGTCCCTATTTTAGATATTGACGCGCTCGTTTCTGCTAAAATGGGCATTAATGGTTCATATCTGCCATCTAATTGGTATTCAGTATCCAGTACACTGGTGAGTTCAATTCATTTCTGGGCATTACAATAATAATTGATTTTTCTTCGAAATTGTGTTTTAAATCTATTTTAATTTGATGGACACTGAAGGGCCAAATCATCGTGATATGGCTCATTATTATCAGATATCGATTTAGCATGGTATATTTTTCTTCTAAAAAAAATGGAAATTATCTGGTAAAATGTAGCGAAATTTGCACAATTTGACCACTTCCGGACACCATTTTGTCCGCTATTTTGGATTTTGTAATGACAACAAAACTGAATTTATTAAAAATTCCACAAGGAACGAAATATCTAACAATAAAGCCATACACGTAAATAGGACTTTATTTTCAAAGAATTTCAAAGAATTTCCCACAAAGCAGATTTTGAAAATGTTGTTCCCCCGATTCTGCCCGAAAAAAATGCCAAAAACAATTACATATTGTATATTTTCTATTGTTTTATCGCTTAGAATATGAAAAGCCAGGGGTTACTGCACCATTGATTCTGACCAAGAATCATACAGATATTATATAGCTGCAGGGCTTCCACAACGAAATTCCGATAAACTTGCCAGGTAAATTTGACAAAATTCTACACCATTTTACAATTTGGTCTGTGAACAATGATGATAGTGGAGATATAATTAAGAAAAAATATCATCTGTGCGTACGGCAGTGCAAATAAAACATTTTTTTCGGGTTTCGGTTGGGTACTTAAAGGTACTCAATCCGATAAAACTCCTCTCAATTACTATTTCAATGGCTTCGGGGGTCAAAAATATTTGATTCGAGTCGAGGAAGTCACCCATCAAAGCTCAGATTTGTTAGATATCGATTTTAGAAATCAATTATTTTTCATTATCGGAAATTCTTTCTGGCCCAGAAGACAGTCAAAATTTCGTTATTATTACCACTTGATTATAGAGTTATCCATCCTTGTCTGTTTGAATAGAGTTTTGGCGTAAAATCTCGAGCAGGTTACCAAATTGACGGCAGTTATTAGTACTCATCTCGAGCAATTAACACATTTCAAAAATCAATATCTAATAACTCTGAGCTTTTTTTGATGGGTTCCTCGACTCGAATCAAATATTTTTTACCCCCAAAGCCAAAGAAATAGTAATATAGGACCCTCTGATCGGATTGTTGTTGTTGGAATCTGTTGAGATGGGGACCCTCTTTACGGATTGAGTACCTTTAATTCAAACCCACAATCCCCTTAACACAGATCCCCAGAACAAAAATTACCCACCCCAATAATACTTACTCCTATATAATTAAGTATTATTGGGGTAGAGTCAACTTTTGTTTTGGTGACCTGTGCTTCTTAAATGAAAACGCACGGAATTTCGTTTCTTAAACGAGGTTTTTATGACCAGCGATAGCAGGATAACTATTTAGGGAAAAAAATCAGCTTTTTGTGCAAATAAAAGTAAATTTTCGTGTTTTTGTGGGTACTTTCAAAATACCCATTCTGAAATGAAACGCCAGGGAATTTTGTTTAATAAATTGAGTATTATTGATCAGTGATGACTAGAGCACTATTAATATGAAATCAGCTTTGTACTCGAAAGTGCAAATAAAAATCATTTTTGGGGTTTTGGGGTTATTTACAAAACCCCCCTTCTGAAATGAAAACGCCAGGAAATTTCGTTTCAGAAATTGTGTATTGTTGATCAGTAATTGCTGGAGCACTATTAATACAAAAATCAGCTTTGTACTCAAAAGTGCAAATAGAAGTCATTTTTGGGGTTTTTGTGGGGTCTCTGGTCCCTAAACGCCAGGAATGCGGAACTTAAGAAATCTGATTTCTTTGAACGTTCCTGGGGTGTAACAAATCTGGGGCATCAAACCTTTCGTACGCGATTGTGCAAATAGAACCCAGCAGGCTCCTTGACTAAATGGGTTTAGTCCCGTTATTACATTTTGAGTTACTCTGTCGCTCACACGGGGCTAATGGTTTTAAAGGGCTAACATCATATTATGCCGAATTAGGAAGCCTATACCTATTGTACATGTATCACTATAATTATACTAGTAACACCCCGACCCACACCCATCACCCCCGGGGGGTGCCACCCCGAGGGGGTGAAAATGGGGTGTGGACCATTTTCGAGAACGGTAAGGATTTTGACGGATTTGACGGCATGGGTGTGTGGCCCGCCCCAAATACCACCTAGAAACACCCCGACCCCCCACCCATCACCCTCGGGGGGTGCCACCCGAGGGGGTGAAAATGGGGTGTGGACCATTTTCGAGAACGGTAAGGATTTCGACCGATTTGACGGCATGGGTGGGTGGCCCGCCCCAAATACCACCTAGAAACACTCCGACCCCCCCACCCATCACCCCCGGGGGGTGCCACCCCGAGGGGGTGAAAATGGGGATGTGGACCATTTTCGAGAACGGTAAGGATTTTGACCGATTTGACGGCATGTGTGGGTGGCCCGCCCCAAATACCACCTAGAAACACCCCGACCCCCACCCATCACCCCGGGGGTGCCACCCCGAGGGGGTGAAAATGGGGTATGTACCATTTTCGAGAACGGTAAGGATTTCGACCGATTTGACGGCATGGGTGGGTGGCCCGCCCCAAATACCACCTAGAAACACCCCGACCCCCACCCATCACCCCCGGGGGGTGCCACCCCGAGGGGGTGAAAATGGGGTGTAGACCATTTTCGAGAACGGTAAGGATTTTGACCGATTTGACGGCATGGGTGGGTGGCCCGCCCCAAATACCACATAGAAACACCCCGACCCCCCCCCCCATCACCCCCGGGGGGTGCCACCCGAGGGGGTGAAAATGGGGTGTGGACCATTTTCGAGAACGGTAAGGATTTCGACCGATTTGACGGCATGGGTGGGTGGCCCGCCCCAAATACCACCTAGAAACACCCCGACCCCCCACCCATCACCCCCGGGGGTGCCACCCCGAGGGGGTGAAAATGGGGATGTGGACCATTTTCGAGAACGGTAAGGATTTTGACCGATTTGACGGCATGGGTGGGTGGCCCGCCCCAAATACCACCTAGAAACACCCCGACCCCCCCACCCATCACCCCCGGGGGGTGCCACCCCGAGGGGGTGAAAATGGGGATGTGGACCATTTTCGAGAACGGTAAGGATTTTGACCGATTTGACGGCATGGGTGGGTGGCCCGCCCCAAATACCACCTAGAAACACCCCGACCCCCACCCATCACCCCGGGGGTGCCACCCCGAGGGGGTGAAAATGGGGTATGTACCATTTTCGAGAACGGTAAGGATTTCGACCGATTTGACGGCATGGGTGGGTGGCCCGCCCCAAATACCACCTAGAAACACCCCGACCCCCCACCCATCACCCCCGGGGTGCCACCCGAGGGGTGAAAATGGGGTATGGACCATTTTCGAGAACGTTAAGGATTTCGACCGATTTGACGGCATGGGTGGGTGGCCCGCCCCAAATACCACATAGAAACACATCACCTTTCACCCCGGATAATACCTCGGGTTTGAGCCATTTTATTGCTGATGCCTTATCCGCAAAAATGTCTCTTCTGGCCCGCCACAAGTACCACCTAGAAAGCACCCCCAACGCTCACACCAAATACCCCATAGTAACACCACACCCACATCCACTGGGGTCATGCATTCTGATGCAGCCGGTATCAGGTTCTGATCAAAGGACGGCCGGTGTCCTTTGATGTAGCAAACATAGATTCTTGTATTTGACGTCATTGCAACGTTCAAAGACAATGTATCAATTTCGACGTAATTCTTGTGAATAGAAATGTACTTGATGACTCCGTGTCTGACTGAGATTAGGGAGTATTTTGTCGTGACCAGGGACGTGGGGCGTGGCTTTGTTCTTATGTGTGGGATTAAAGTCCATGCATTTAGTTCCTTGCTCCATGTTCCTTATTCAGCCTCCAATTAAAATATTATAGTTCCCTGTTCCCTGTTTCTAATTCTAATTCAAATTTGTTTTTGGTAGCTAGTATTTCTTCAGCCACCGATTCGAAATATTTGCCGGATCGGCAGCAAGTAGCTCATTATACCAGGCCAAGAATTGGGCGCAAGTAGAGTCAAAACTAACCCCGAAATTGTTAGATTGCCGATTGTGGGAGATCTGCTCCACTTGTGACCAACTCTTGTGATAAATTCGTCATAGCCACACTATGGGGGGGGGGGTCAATCCTATTTATGGCTAATTTTGGAGTACCCGGGTAGCCCATTATACCCGGCCACAAATTGGGCGTAGGTACTGTATGGCGTCAAAACGGACCGTAAAATGTTGCTATATATGAGGCCCCCCACCCCCTTTTCGTACGCCGTATTCCATGCCCTGTTATGGGGTACGCCGTATTCCGGCCCCTCTTTTAGGAGGTATTCGGTATTCCAAAAAATGCCGATAATCGTACGCCGACCTTCCAAAAAATGATAATAATAATAGTATAAATGCGATTTTTTGTCACAATAAATGATAAATTCACGGTTTGACAAACAGATTGTCGATCATCGTCATTTTAGATCATTTTAGACGTGATCGACTAGTTGCAATTATTTCTCGGTGAACGCGCAACAGCTCATAACTGCAACCCCATTATTACATCGACGCGTCATCGATTTCGGAAAGAAAAACGCGTAATGTTTTGGGCGCATTTGGACTCGCGCGGGATTGAGATGTAACCGGGAGGTAAGTGGTCATAAATTGTATGTAAAACCCTGACAGTTAATCCGCATATATGGAGTGACTGTAAGGTCATGAGTGGGATGTGATGGGTGGGGGTCGGGGTGTTTCTAGGTGGTATTTGGGGCGGGCCACCCACCCATGCCGTCAAATCGGTCGAAATCCTTACCGTTCTCGAAAATGGTCCACACCCCATTTTCACCCCCCTCGGGGTGGCACCCCCCGGGGGTGATGGGTGGGGGGTCGGGGTGTTTCTATGTGGTATTTGGGGCGGGCCACCCACCCATGCCGTCAAATCGGTCGAAATCCTTACCGTTCTCGAAAATGGTCCATACCCCATTTTCACCCCCTCGGGGTGGCACCCCCCGGGGGTGATGGGTGGGGGTCGGGGTGTTTCTAGGTGGTATTTGGGGCGGGCCACTCACCCATGCCGTCAAATCGGTCGAAATCCTTACCGTTCTCGAAAATGGTCCATACCCCATTTTCACCCCCTCGGGGTGGCACCCCCGGGGGTGATGGGTGGGGGGTCGGGGTGTTTCTATGTGGTATTTGGGGCGGGCCACCCAACCATGCCGTCAAATCGGTCGACAACGACATTTTTGAAAATAAGGAATAAGGAATAGGGAATAAGTTCCAATTGTCATGTCTGTTCTAAATATACCTCCACTAAAGTAGCAATGAAACAATATACACAAACTGGAATAAAACAAACTTTGTCTGCAATGACTAGAATATGGGATGGCAAGATTATAGCCTTTTGTGATTACACCTACCCTATTATCAACGTTCAAATTTGGAGTCAGTTTCTTGAAAAATAATGTGAAATCCAGCAACTGTTGATTGACTTAATCAATGCAATCCTATTTTTTCCAACATAAGTGTTTTAGGAGGAACGTTCAAATGATTATACACATTAAACACTAATTGTGTTCATTGTTGTTTACTATTTGTGCACAAAAATACCTTTTAAAATGGACAAAAACTTACAAAAACAGTCCAACATGGCATTTTTTGAAAAAATATTCAACATTAAGATTCATCAGGCCATATGTTTTTTTTTTGGCACAACTTTGTTTAGCAATTCCAACACAGTGTATTTAACCTAGTATTCTTTAGAGGTGTTTTTATTTAGAAATACAGGGCATATGGATATCAATGTATCAAGTTGTATGACTTGAAATGTGGTATTTCATCATACCAGTTCTGTGTCACAAGGCAATTTTGCTATACATGTACAATGGAACACTGATTTTGTTTAAGAACATTTTTGTCTTCTCAATCATAGATGCATAAAGTAATCATTTTTGTGCACAATCAGTTAGGAAATTAATACAAAGCAAGATATCCTTTTTTGAAATACTGGACCATAAAATGTGGATTTTAGCTAATTCTTAGATATTGAGTCTCCACAATTAGACAAGCTCCCAATGTTGGAGGCACATGTAATCAGTCTGTAATCAGAATTGTGTACTCTACAAAATGGATATTCAAATGGATGGACATGTGAATTTGAGTTTTTTATAAACATCCTTGAAAAGGCATAAATTGAGTATTTTACCAAATTTATTTCACAAACTTTATCAATTTCGCCTTTCTTGGTCCTTTTTTTATTTTTAGATGTTGTTTATAATGGGTTAATAGACTTATTCCTGCTAAGAAACATTGTGTTGCAATTAGTTTGAGGTTTGGCACTTTTTTCTCATAACAATTAAAACTTGCTGCATATGTTGGAAGTTATTAACCCGAGGGGAGGGTGATAATGAAACATTTCGGTCTGGTTCAAGGGGCATGCAGTAAAGAGACCAGCCATGAAAACATACACATACACACACACAAATAGACACAACGGTGTCCCATGCAATATAAGTACACGGGCCACACCAACCCAATCTGACAGGTCCATGTGACCTGCATTGGAAGATACACACGACTTTATAAAATAGACCCGAATGTGTCCCATGCAATACAAGTGCATACACCAACCCTATGTCGCCACGTCCCTATGTGTGACCAGTTTGAGAGCATGCGCATGCAGTTTCAAAATAGAACCGACAGTGTCCCAAATAATATGAGTATGCGTGTACCTCAACCCTCTGTCGCCGCGTCCCTGTTACCAGTCTTGATAACGAACACACGAAATGTCCATATAGACCGACATTGTGCCATGCAATATGTACGTACATCAAAACCCTCTGTCGCCGCGTCCCTACACGTGATAAGTCTTGAGAACATGCACATATAGTGTTCTCTGCGTCCCTACATGTAACCAGTTTGTGAAAACATGCACGTTACGTGTTCAAACAGACACGACAGTGTCCCCGTGCACTATAATTACGCACACCCAACCCCATATCGTCATGCCCCTACAAGGCTGAGTGTACATTAAACTTAACTTGCGCACAAGGGATGGCGTGCATGTGTTTTCATGAGACACAATTTAAGCAGTATGCTGCATGACCACTAAAACCATCATAATTAGACGCCACGCGGGCGGTTCGGGTTATTCGCTTCATTGGCGGCGAGCATGTATATAATCGACGATGATGATATATCGAGGGTTAATAGCCAGGATATATTGGGCAATATTCCTTATTACTTCGCGAATCTATAGTCGACGTTTGTTCCGCTATACCGACATATGTCGAGTTCTTCGTGGTACGTACGATTGTGACAATATTGATATTGTGGAAAGTTGGGGGTTAATACTTATGCGCGGCCGCAGCCCCCATGAGTGCGTGTGTGGGTTTTCATGTGAACCCATCCCAATGTTTTTGGCCACTAAAATCACCCCCAAACGGCCCATGGGCGGTCCTGGCTTGTTTGCTTCATCACGACAAACATTGTGATGTCGCCATTTCGAGTGCTAATTGCCTGTCATGGGTTTGGTGGACGATTCCCACTTGTTTCTATGCGAATATAGTCGATGGCAGTTCCGCTACATATATGTGTGGAGTTATTAGTGGTATGATGGCGACATGGGGGTCTGGACAGTCTGCCATGGCATGTAATGTCAATTTTGTATGCAGATACCATATTGAAATTCTGGAAAGTAGGGGTTAATATTACCACACTTCTGCGTGGACGCGGCCCCAAACAGTGCGTATAGGGGTTTCATGAAATCCCGCACTGTTCAGGTCTCTAAAATTCCGCCTAAAAACCATGCGGCCGGTCTGGGCTGATCCGGATCCTAGCAGATTCGGGCGGTTTTTAGTCACGACACACGGGTGGTCGGAAAACATTTCCAGACACGTATGCTACCATTTTACCGATGACCACTTTTTGGACCCACCCACCCCGACCCCTAATTTTTTCCCATTTCATAGAGTTTTTTCCAGCCATGTTTTGACACCCACCCCCTTGTGGAACGCAAATATCATATTTCCACAGCTCTGCAGTCAATTTATTTTAAAGCTTAGTATATGAATAGAGCATGGCTTGGAGTTGACTACGCGAATGTAGTGGCCAGTGGGAAGGGTGTAGTTCATGAGCCGAAGGCGAGTGAACAACACCATTCCCACTGGCCACTACATTCGCGTAGTCAACGACAATATATGCTCTAATCATTATATTATATCGAACATTTATAGACAAACTGACGTTCTAATATTGATATACCATCGAACATTTTATTGCTAAATTCAAGTCATTGTATTGTGTCCAGGTTGCATTCAATTTCCTTCTCGTCACAAAACCTATTAAGCAGCTGTATTGCTATTGTGAATAGCAGCTATGTCTGAGTGGGTAACCGGTCACCGACACAGCGCGCACGGTTAATCATAATTAATAGTCACTGTTTTAGTGCCAAAATGTGTGTGGTAGTCCTTTTTAGAGACCTTTTTAGTTTTTGTGTTTTGTTACGTTGTTATGGAAATTTATAAAGATATTATGTCTATACACCA
Source organism: Siphonodentalium dalli (assembly GCA_032622095.1). Taxonomy (NCBI): domain Eukaryota; kingdom Metazoa; phylum Mollusca; class Scaphopoda; order Gadilida; family Siphonodentaliidae; genus Siphonodentalium; species Siphonodentalium dalli. The sequence goes on along the minus strand of CP136069.1, from coordinate 84,139,140 downwards.
GGTAGGTGATATTGCTCTACACCAGATAGGTTATTTTGTTTTACACCAGACAGGTGATATTGTTTTACACCAGATAGGTGATTGTATTATATCAGATAGGTTAAATTATGATATGCTACGTGCCAGTACTAAAACATGTTTATCGCACATATAGCAATACACTAGAGGACACAGGAGCACAAATGGGAAATCAAAGAAAGTTAATGTTACGATTGATTCCAATTGATTCAGATTGGTCAGGATTGGTTAGGAATTTTATAACGTTCACAGTTTATCTTGTATGAATTCAGGAATCTTGTATGAGTTCAGAAAAGGCATTATTTCTATTGGACTGCTCAAGTGTAGCATGTGAGAGTAAAGCATATATCCACTCACAAGTCTAGGTATGTTTCATGTTTTTTTCTTTATACATCAGTGTATACATCAGTGTTTAATGTCCATGTTTGACCAGATTTGGTATTAAATTTATTTCTTTAAAGTTATCCTTATTTGATGTTAATTACATAGAATACTGCATGGGCGATTCAGCTGCATTAAGAATACTTTCCCTTGTCCTAAAGATGCACAAACCAACATCCAATGGCCCTAGCGTGTTTAGTGTTGCTGCAGTTCCTTATTATTGATTTCTTAGTGTTACAAACCAGTACAAACTAGTAACAATCCAATAAAAGGTGTGAAGGAAAAAAAATAATTTTGTCACGGAAAAAATTGTTTTGGGTTTATTTTGACACCCACCACCCCCAGCATACGTGTCGGAAAAAAAATCCACCCCCCCCCCCCCCCCCCCGCGACACACGGTCAATATATTTGGCTGGTATTCTGCAATTCGGGGCTGGATTAATACGATTCCATATGATGACAAAGAACAGTAATATTAATTTCTGGCTAACAATTACTCCATGATGTCCATGCGAAATTTCTTGACACAGGGTAAACGCAGTTTCGCGTATTAGATATCCACTATCTGGGAAATAATGACGATGTGTATTGTCAACTTGGATAAAGTATTTGTACTAATAACTACTTGAGCAAGATTATTCTCCATTCTATATGTTCAGCCTACCGGGGCGTTTCACATCATATATTAATGCTGAAGGGGTCACTCTCACCAAAACAAGTGCTGAAGGGTACACAGGATTTAAAATGTGCTGAATGGTACACAGGGTTTGCAATGTCGTTTAGTTTTCGTATCTGCCATGATTTCTGTTAGAGAATAATTGTTTACGTTCCAATGAACATTAAAATGAACTGAAAACGAGCTGCTAATGGGCACCAGACTTTCATAAACACAGTTTAAGTAACGATGTTAGTGGCGATCACAAACCCTGTGTACCCTTCAGCATATTTTAAAATCCTGTGTACCCTTCAGCACTTTTTTTTGGTGAGAGTGACCCTTTCGGCTATATAAATTTCTTCCTTTTTTTGCTAATATGAGCCAGGAGTTCAATCTGAAGATGTTTAAAGAATGGAGCTTTCCATAGAGACCACGCCCATAGCGGTAGTACCGCACACTGGTAATGAGACTATACCCATATAAACACATCAGCACTTGCACTGGCTGAAACACTCATGTATGATGTGTGCAAATTTTGATCTTTTAAACATTTAAAAAAAAAAAAAAATAATTTTATTATATGCTTCCCCATTAAATAGTGGGAAATTGCCGTGGCGTAGAGCGTTATATCCATCGCCCGGACCGACTCGATGGATAACACTGACCGACTCGATGGATAACACTGACCGACTCGATGGATAACACAATAGTATTACTTTTTCGGAGATTACTTCCGGTTTATAGCGGCGAATCACATTAAGTTTCAAAGCGTATCAATAACAGCCGGACTATTGTTTTAATTATTGATTTTCACGGTTCATAAACTGTTATTTAATTGTTGTAATGTTAACTCATTTGTTTTAATATATTCTTATCACTAAATTATGTATACATTAATTTTCTCGCATCGTTTCAGAATAAAACAATGAGGACTATTTCTTATGGCGGCTATGCTCGATATTTGTCATTCGGTGGTGAGCAAATCAATTGATGGAATGTAAACAAAATGCAAATGTCGAAGCTTTCTAACAATTTGAAGTGAACTGTAGGACAAAATTAACAGTTTTGGTGCGGTTTATAGCGCATATAATAAAAAGAAAACCTACGGGTTTTTGGTTGAATACCCGGATTATCTCATTCGTGGGTGCAAGGAAGTACAGAATTTCCATATTGTATTCTGTACTTCCTTGCACCCACTCATGAGATAATTCGGGTATTCAACCAAAACTCGTAGGTATTCTCTATTTTTTTTTTTTTTTTTTTTTTCAGGATTGAACTCAGATCTGCTGTTGAACAAAAAAATTAATCTGTTTTTTTAATTTAAATTTTGTTTAAATAAATTAAAAAAAAATTTGTTTTAAGTTTTTAATTTTGCTTTTTAGATTTTTTATTTTCTATGTAGATTTTTAGATTTTTTTAATTTAAATTAAATTTTTTTTAATTTAATTTTTAAATTTAAAATTTAACTTTTAAATTTAATTTTTTAGATTTTTAGATTGAAACTTCTTATTAAAAAATTAAAAAAATTTGAAGAAAAAAATTAAATTTGTATAAAAAATTTAATTAAAAGAAAACGGCCGTTATAAGATCTTTCGGGGTACCCCGAGGCACTACACCAAATTTGGTTGAAATCGGTCAAAGGCCCTGGAAGAACAATCTTGAACAGACCAGAAAAGACAGACAGACCCCTGAACTCTTTAATATATCTAAACCAGAGAACACACATTCGTTTTGCCATTAAATGTAATAATTATGACAAGTGTTATCACTAAATGAAAAACATTGTTTTATCACATAATTTGGCCATAAAAGCAGTTTCATAATTATCGGTAATAGGCACGTTTAATATCAGCGCGTGCGATGACGTCACGGCGTTCTTCAAATAACTTGCGATCGCTGTAGTTTATGATTGTTGTTTTTGATGAATGTTTCGCGTTGCTTCGGGTTTATTTGATCATACATGTATGTGATAAAAGGTATCTCACACTCGTCCTATTGTATACGTAATTTATCAACCTCGTCCTCTAAATTCTATTTGAGCCTCGGTAAACCTCGGCTCAAATCGAATTTAGTGAACTCGGTTGATAAATTCCGTATAAAATAGAAACTCATGTGAGATCCTCTATATAATCACGGATAAATTTATAACATCATGGCGCAAATATAAATCTTAGTATATCATGATTTGACAACAAAAAAGTTGTTTGAATATAGCCAATTTAACACTGAATGTATGCATGGATATCAAAATTAGGATGAAGAAAGATGGCAGCAGAATTTTCACTGCAGCCATTGGCCGGCTCAGTCGCTGATTGGTCGAAATTATCCGATTATAAATATTTGATTGACAGATGTGGAAAGGTCCATTGCTGACGGGCGAGGAGTGATGACTATATATGGATCCACCGGAGACTTCGTCTCAGGTGAGCTAATAACTAAACTATATCAAACAATAGCTGAATCCGTATGAAAATCGCAAAAAAACATATAACTAATATTGTTCTCTAGTACACTAATAGATTTATTGGTTCAAATAGATCCACATTGATAGAGAACATGGCCATGGACTTCCGGTGCGTTCTCAGTAAACCCGTGTGGCCGGTGCTTTTCTGCTAGAATACACACGGCAGAATTGGGACAATTTCATATTCAGATAGACCTTTCCTTCCGCGCCACTGGAATACCACGAAAATATCAGACAATGGAGGCCAGTTTTTCAATTTAAGATTGGAGAGTGTTTGTTGTCTTCGTTGTAAAACGCAGAAAGAACTTTCGCGATCCAATACCAAGCACACGCTGCGATTAAAATCGTAAGTTGGGAAAATCGCAGGTGCAGCTGGAGCATCCAATGCGCATGCCCACGACAATATCGTAGCCAAATTGTAGCGATCAAACACTGTTTGATTTTTACCAGGAAAATCGTGGCGTGACCTTGGCAACGCGCGCGATCGTAGCTGTCACATGACCATTGTCGCACTGGTCATGTTGTAAATACCACGAAAAGAAAAAATTCAAAAATGGCGTAAAGTTAACAAACTTCTTGGACTTACAAAAACGAGGACACGTTGGTGGTGATGTGGCACGGCAGGGAGTGCAGGCATATACCAAGTCACTTTTCTCCACCTGCGATTTTCCCCACTTACGATTTTAATCGTAGCGTGTGCGGTCGCACATATATCATCGAAAGGAGATGTCGCCATATCTGTGTAACATACATTACCGACTATCGAAAATGATTCTACACGAACATTAATTGTTTGTTTTATATCATGCATAAAATGAACTAAAAGTTAGCTCTCCGTCGGATATATACGATGGATATATGAAATTCTCTCGAAATAAATTACCGTGAATGCACTGTCCTGAACGTCTGAATAGAATGTGATGTTTCTTTTTATGCCAGTAACATACGTTACCATTATGTCTAGGATATTTTATTAAGGTGTGGGATTTTAAATTTGTTGCTGATTATCATTTCAATCTGATTAGAAATGTATCATAATATGATACTGAGGCATAAACAAAAAATACCTTCGTTTCCGGTAACCCCCCCCCCCGTTCGCCAGATGCCCCCTCCCCCCTGTTCGTCAGATGCCCCCCCCCCCCCCCAAATTTATTTGCATAATAAAACAAACTTTCAAAGTTCCCAATTTACAGTCTGAAAATTACCAATCTCATTCTCCCAACTTGACTTTATTCTTCCAGTTTCGGTTAGCGTTAGTTGCTGATTTTATCAATTAGTCATTAGCCTAATTAACTTGCAAAATTGTGCTCACAAACCACACTAAACCCGGGTTAGTGGGCTAAGAAACATTCAAAAACACGATTCCTCGAAAATAGGCAACTTTAACCCAAAGTCATTTAGACTGATGGGTATGGAATATGTTTATTTAATAACTCACTTTGATATGTTTATGGGGTGTTGGTTAATAGAAATTAAATGGCTTTGGACATATAATATGATAATTGATTGTTTCGTACAAATTCTCAACAATCTGTTGTTAAATTTTATGACAGTTAGGCACTGAAGCATGTAACCCCAGTATGAAAATTGGATGAAACATTGATGATTTGTGGGAAGGTGCAGGTACATGTAGGTTGGGATTTTTTAGCAGGTTGAATAGTGCTCACATATAGGGAACTCATGCTTTAACGCAACGTGTTATTATGGAATAACTACTAAATTCTACATGAATTTGCTAAATTATGCCAAGAATCAATCATATATAATAGTCCTGACTATAATTTGTATATAATAATTTCAACTACTAGAATAAAGTCTATATCATATTTATTTGAGGTATTGACTTTGTATGACCTGATGTATACTTGTCATGTATCAGATTTATAGAGACCTCACAGACTTTATAGTATGAGCTGGAGTATACACTGTTGTTTTATTCATTAGTTCATAACGTTTCAAACATCTTATTTTTAAAATTCATTTGATGGTGTCATACTTTCAATTAGAAAATTCCCAATTTACCCCACTACAGTATCTATTTTTCCCAATTGCATGGACCCTTTCCCAAAACTACCCAAGATTATCCCTGTCAGATCCTCTAGAGTTGGCATACTATGGTTCTGGTATCGGCGAAGTTGGAAATTGGGGAAGGTAAGACAAAAGATTCAAGACAGTCACTCCTATCGGTATATGTGAGATTTGTACAAAGAGCAGTCTGATTCCTGTTATTGCCAGGCCATATGATAAATAAAAACTTGAATAAAAAAATAAATAATAAAGTGCCTTGCGAGTTCATTACAATATTATATCCAGATAGACTATATACATAGTATACCTTTATCTACAATAATTTAAGCTGTTATTACCTTGTGTGTTATGGGAACCTACCCTAATGTTTTGTTGCCCTCCGTTACCGGAAACGAAGGTACTATTTTATTTGGCCTAAGACGGATGTATCTAAAACGCTGAATCAGCTGCTGATCAACAGGTTACCACCTAAAATACTGATCAGCAGATTTCCCGATTTCAGTTTTACTCAATTATAACGATAATAGTCGGTCGTGTGTTGTCACTCCGACTGTTGTGTAAATGGTACGTATTATAAGTGTTATATCACCGTGATTACCTTGGAATAGATTGTAAGATAAGAAATTTGTAACTGTTGAACATTTTGACCAAAGTTGGGGATAGACACGACTGCGGGTTATGTGTGTATGGGACCCCTTCCCCTATAGGTGTGTGTATGTCTATACCCCTATATAGTTTGGCAACGCCCCCTTTTCTATGCTTTATATGTGTTTATGTATGGTCCCATAGTCTTACGAAGTCTTACACACTCCTCCTTTTTATGTATTATTATTTTTATAGGTTTAATTATTATATATCGCTACTCCTTTTTCTTAATACCCTCCTTCCCACGCAATTTTATCTTCTGGAACAATCCAGTAATATTCCTTAAAATATTCCCTCCTTCCCACGCAATTTTTTCTTCTGGAAAATTCTAGAAATATTTTTTTTTCTACAACATTCTAGTAAAATCCATAGTGTATTCGTGTAAGAAAATGCATACTTGTATATGGCCGCTTTAATTTTTTTTATACCTGTAACGCCCCAATAAAAAATGTTAATTTCACACAAGGTACAGCGAGGCATTGGCTCTCATGCTATCATAGCATCTATCTATTTACTGTTCTCCACGCGCAGAATTTAAGCGGTAAAACTCATTTCTCAAATATTCTGGCTCGAAATCCCTTCATAATTTCAATACATACGGCTCCTTTAACGTTTATACCTTTCGATAACTAATAAAGTTTATTGATCTCACAGAGTTATTAACTGTTATGTACCTGTTAGTAAACACATTCCACGAGGCATGCTTTCTCTCTAACAATAACAGAGCATCATGGAATATTCTATAATTGCATGTTTACTCGATGCCTATAACAGATGTGCACTAAACACACCACCGAAGCACTATAATTGACACATAATGTGAGACTTCCGTTAAATAAGAAGTCCTCGCATTTTTGTGCTAATAATTATATGTCTCCGAATGAATTGAGCACATTTTTCGTCTTTTAGCTAGACATACTGGAACCAGGGTGGAACTCGCATTAAAATACATTTTAGCGCGAATAAATTTCGGCGGCAATTTAGGGTATAAAACAAAACACTCGGTGGGGAAAAGACCTCACACTCATAAAAATCATGAACCAAGAAACGAGTACACCGAAAGACAATACCCCAAATTGAGCGGGATACGGGCGTGGATGATGTGTCCCCCATAGGGGTCGAAGAAGAGTTCGATGAAAGCGACCCCGACTGCGGGATGGATTTGGATTTTAGCGATATAAATATGGATGCTATTTCCCCCGAGCGGGGAAATATGGATGTGGAGATGGCGATAAATACTACGCCGATACGCGTGGGGCCGATAATGTAAGTATAACAACTTTTTTATTTTATTTATGTGACTGACACGCCATGGGATAATAACATAGAAACATACATACATGTTGGTATAATTTGTCAATATTTTGAACGATTATTTGTATGTGTTTTATTTAGAATGCATTATGAATTGTTATTTGTTTTGGTAAGAATGCGAAATGAGGTGATGTTTCTTCTTTAATGAATCATCTTCAGAGTGTATGTGATAAAATCACATGATTGAACATTTACAGGAAATAAAGTATGGGGTAAAGTACTTGAAAAATTAATATAATAATTAAATGAATATATATGTTTTTGACTCTGTGTTTACATATGGTATTTTTATTCAACAGATACCGAGACAGCTGTGGCCAATACGGACACGTGTGGAACGACGGAGGGCAGAGGAAAGGCCCGGATAGTGTAAGTATTATTATAGATATGGGAAATTTATTCCCCTTTTTAATGAATGGTTTAATAATGTGATGAGTGCTTTTTGCGGGTAAACTGTGATGGAATTTAACTTTTTGTTAGCCAATAAGTTTTAAGGATTAACCCTTTACCCAACAAACCGGCCAAAACCGGCCAAATAAAGCTTCAACAGCCTAAAATATCTTCGGTCTGTCTCAATAGAACCATACAAATATGGATATCATTGGAACCGGCTCCTTGACCACATTGTGATAGTTACAGTTATGCCCTGTGCCAATGCATTCTCTTATATATGCGAGTCGACCATAGGTCGCCTCGCATATATAAGAGAATGCATTGGCCTAAAAAAAATCTTTTTTTAACACTTTTTACCATTTTTTCTTACATTCTTTAACAATTTTATAATTTTTAATGTGTTAAGCCAATGCATTCTCTTATATATGCGAGGCGACCTATGGTCGACTCGCATATATAAGAGAATGCATTGGCACAGGGCCCTTCTGTTGGGTAAAGGGTTAAGGCGGGGAAAAATTTGGCTTGTAACTATTCGTGGGAAATATGTTAATAATTGAAAATGGGTTATGACTTGTTAATGTAAACATATTTTATTCCAATCATAATAACATATATACATTTGACAAAGTGTTGACAATAAAAACAGAATTTGTTTATGTGTGCCTCGCATATATAAGAGAATGCACTGACACGGGATGTTTAATTCCGTATTAGATGCCATCGCGAGAGGGTTAATTGTGGATGAGAAGAGAAAGTGTGTTTAAAACCTCATATAAACGTCGCATATATAAGAGAATGCACTGACAAGGGATGTTTAATTCCGCATTAGCTGCCACCGCGAGAGGGTTAATTGTGGATGAGAAGAGAAAGTGTGTTTAAAACCTCATATAAACATCGCATATATAAGAGAATGTGCTGACACAGAAGAGTTATAGGTAATTTGTAATGATTTAGTGAAGGCTTGTTGCCATTCAACGGAAAGTTGGATTCAAAATGGGTTACGGCTTGTTTATGTGTGCCTCGCATATATAAGAGAATGTGCTGACACAGAGGAGTTATAGGTAATTTGTAATGATTTAGTGAAGGCTTGTTGCCATTCAACGGAAAGTTGGATTCAAAATGGGTTACAGCTTGTTTATGCGTGCCTCGCATATATAAGAGAATGCGCTGACACATAAGTATTATAGGTAATTTGGCTTGGTGCCATTCAACGGAAAGTTGGATTCAAAATGGGTTATGACCTCTTATAGCCTATGTATTTTAACACGTTTTAATGTTTGTTAATTCTTCATTTCAGTCATTATCGGATCAAACGATAGAGTGTCTGTTGGAACCCTGGAGTCCGCGGAAAAGAGAGCGGCGCGGTCTGAATGACATATCTCCAAATTCCTGCCCTCCTCCGAAGAAACAGAAGAAGGGATGAACAATAGTCATACCATTAAATGATATGGATTTATATAGTTTTACTGGATTCTGAAATTCCCCTATGGGTAATGTATTTAAGAGTGAGTAAATGTGACGTATAACATTGTGCAGTGCATTATTACTAGCTCTATACACGTTATATAGAAATAACGAGCTTTGTTTGTTCACGAATTTAGAAAGAGCCTATATATTTAAAGTCTCCAGGTTCGAGATGCGTTAATTATATGATTTCGGCATATGTTTTATATGTCTTTAAAGAGCTTTATTAAATGATTTAAAGAGCTTTATTAAATGTGTCCAGGCTCGAGATGCATTAATTATATGATTTCGACATATGCTTTATATGGCTTTAAAGAGCTATATTAAATGTTGTATGTAACGATGAACTACACAATGTTATACGTTACATTTATTCAATTTTTAAATATAAAGTTATAAACTTACTTGACAAGAGATGAAGAAATCCTTTCCTGAATTGAATTAAGTCTTCAAACGTACAACTCATAAAAATAAGTGAAAGTGCAGCGTTATGAAGATTGCAATGGTCTTATAAGATATATCTTTATTCTAGAACATACTAGTGAACTTCCAAACGCCCACACTAATTTGAATTGATGTTATTGTGGAACACCTTGGAACATTCTGGAAATTTTTGTATTCTACAACATTCTAGATTGTTTTAATCTGTCGGCTGTTTCATAGGCTTTTAGAAAGACATTTTCTTACCCAGTTTGTGCAAATGTTATCGGGCCCCGGAACAATAAGGTTGAATGAATTACACATTCGAATAGTTATTATACCTACAGGTATGCCGAATGTGTTTGAACGCTTAAATTACCAGATAAATTCATTGTGAAAACAAACACTTTTTTAGTACGTATTTGACAGCGATAAAATATGTTATTTCACTACATCACTAGCGGTCAAATCACGTTTTTACAGAGCACGAAATATACACTGAAATGCATTCAAAATATTTGTGAAGTAGGCATTCTTTATAATACCTATTAGATGATTAGAAATCATGAGTATGGTATGCATTAAACGGTAACAATACTGAAAGTGTACACTGTTTGAACCGCCATAGACATCAGAATTGATGCGTTGTGCTGAGTTGTTTTGAGAAGAATATATGAAACTAGCCGATGAGCCCGACGTTGTCCGGGCTATTCAAAAACCAAATTTCAAGTCGATAGCTCTACCCGTCTCCGAGATCTGGTCTGCGCATGCGCGAAGCTGGCGTCGCACGGGCTCGGCGACCCGATAAACTTCGTATCCGGGGCAAGATACATTCACATAGCAAATTTCAAGTCGATAGCTCCACCCGTTTCCGAGATCTCGTCTGCGCATGCGCTGCACGGGCGTCGCACGGGCTCGCCAATACGACAACGACGACCGCCTGGTCAAACTACACACACGTACCAAGTTTCGTCTCGATCGGTCGAGAATCGTAGATTTGTATAAATGACAGACAGACAAACATACAAACAAACAGACAGAGGTCTTCAAAATATATATGAGACTAGCCGATGAGCCCGACATTATCCGCGCTATTCAAAAACCAAATTTCAAATCGATAGCTCTACCCGTTTCCGAGATCTGGTCTGCGCATGCGCGAAGCTGGCGTCGCACGGTCTCGGCGACCCGATAAAATTCGTATCCGGGGCAAGATACATTCAAATACCAAATTTCAAGTCGATAGCTCCACCCGTTTCCGAGATCTCGTCTGCGCATGCGCGAAGCTGGCGTCGCACGGGCTCGGCGACCCGATAAAATTCGTATCCGGGGCAAGATACATTCACATACCAAATTTCAAGTCGATAGCTCCACCCGTTTCCGAGATCTCGTCTGCGCATGCGCGAAGCGGGCGCCGCACGGGCTCGCCAATACGACAACGTCCACCGCCTGGTCAAACTACACACACGTACCAAGTTTGGTCCCGATCGGTCGAGAATCGTAGATTTGTATAAATGACAAACATACAAACATACAGAGAAACATACAAACAAACAGACAGAGGTCTTCAAAATATATATGAGATTGATACGCGCACGTGATTACATTACATTCGTGTATATACTGATATATACCACGTATATAGTCCATAACTGTACGCCATTTTCATTAAATTTCCGGTGACAACAACGATCTAATATCGATAATATATAGAAACATATATAATTTGAGTCGAAGATGTATTCTGTAAACGCTCAGGTTAATAGGCTATCTTAAAATTTAATAATTTAAAAGTTAATAATTTGATATAAACTGAATTTATGACTGGAGCCATAAAATGGCGTCAATTAAATTACGAATTTCCGTAATCAAACAAAGTAATTGAGGGATACTGGATTGTTAAACCGATCGCACACACGATCGCTTAAAACATTATGATGATACGGGGAGAACACTCAAGCCACTCACTGACTAGCGACGATACAATAACTTAAATGATTATATGGGACTAGTATGCCTATAATATAACTTTTATTTGATTCATTTGGTTGAAAACTGTACAAAAATTACTCGACAACGACAATTTGTATTTTTGCATTCCAGTAAATTTGTCATCCGTAACTCTACTTCGTACTCAACAGACTTTCAAATAATGAAATTTTTTTTATCTTATTCTCCGACTCGGAGACTATAGAAACCAACAACAACATTTGGCGTACAGTACCCCTTTAACGCACGTATATGTACTGGATTTGCTTTAAGAAACAGGGACATATACATAAACCAGACACGCACTTACATACTTTGAACACAGTAGACCTTTCGTGACACGATACTGTCACGTGGGCAATGGGCTCTTTATTACGCCACACAGTGGTGTAAGCTGTATTATAGTTTTTCATATTCTGTGGTCGATCGATAATCCACTGGGCGAATGTATTATGGTTAGGTATTTTTTCGTACTTGAGTATAAACCGTACCGATAGAGTCACGATAGTACGACAAAGATTAGCACATGTGTTTACGTAACCTGTGTAATTGTGGGGACATGTTTCTATTATGAAGGTTCGCTATCCCGAAAGTCCAATATTCCGTAGGTTCTCTATTCTGAATATTTACTATTTCGAAGGTTCACTAATCCGAAGGTTCGCTAGCCTATTCCGAAGGTTCTCTATTCGGAAGGTTTTTGTTATTTTTAGGTTAATTCTATATTCTAAAATATTGAGAGGGTTCATTATCACGAAGATTCTTTTTATGGAGTGTGCGCTCACATCCGAACTGATCCTGCGCGCATACCGATACAGATACAGGAGGAAATAACTTGAACTTAGAACATTAAATGTGATTTTGTTTTGTTTTCGCGGGTTTTCTTGAGATTTAATGTCATTACGTGGGCCCATACCTTAGAATTCTTGGCATATAATATGAATGTTGTGGTATATGTGGACCCTCCCGCATTGGGACATGACACAGGTACAGTTGACTTAAGTGATGTTCTGTGTGGGCTCCAATTTGGAGTTCAATATTTTAAGGGCCAAATTTAGAATTTTATGGGCCCATACCTTTGAACTCTGGGCATATAATATGAATATTGGGGGGGGGGGCATGTCTCTATTCCGAAGGTTCACTATCCCGAATGTCCACTATTCCGAAATTTCTCTGAATGTTCGCTATTCCGAAGGTTCACCAATCCGAAGGTTCTTTATTCCGAAGGTTCTCTATTCCGAAGCTTTTTGTTATCTTAAGGTTAATTCTATATTCTAAAGTATTGAGAGGGTTCATTATCACGAAGATTCTTTTTATGAAGGAAATAACTTAAAACATTAAATGTGATTTTGTTTTGTTTTCGCGGGTTTTCTTGAGTTTAATATAATTACGTATGACCTTATTTTTCATTACATATTCACACCAAGCAGCCCACACAATTGCTATGTTTCCATGCGATTTAATGTCATTACCTGTGACCTAATATCTCAATAATCTGAGGCAAGAGTACGCCTGTTAAAGGCGAATTATAACAGTGGGGCTTAACGCTCAATGAAAACTGGAGGCTATAACAAACTGCGCAGCAGAATATCGCTGAATAGACGAGTGTGAGATGAGCCTAACTGCAATTGTGACTTTGTTTAAAGGCCCACTTAATTTTCGAGTCATTAATTTTTTTTATAGTATATACGGTTTTAATAACAATTTATGCCATAAAATTTGAATAAAATACTATAATCCATCACCATTTGAAACGCAGAATACCTCTATCTCCTAGTTTGAAACACCTTTAAGATACCGCGACAAGTCGTGCGTCGTATATCTAGCAATTAGCAACTAACATGTCCCCTTCGGCTTTCCATAGATTTCAACGTAATTTGATACTTAGGGGAATTTTTGTCCGGGAAGTGTTTTGGACGGGTCAAATCGTGACCCCCGACCTGACCTTGACCGTTAAAACTGTCAATGCATGGTCAATTTGGGTAAAACGGACGAATTTCGGCGAAATTTGATACATATGGATACTTTTGTCCGGGGAGTGTTTTGAACGGGTCAAATCGTGACCTCGGCGTGACCTTGACCTTCAATGTGGTCAATCAAAGGTCAAATCGGGTAAAACGGATGGATTTCGACGAAATTTGATACCTATGGGTACTTTTGTCGGGGGAGTGTTTTGGACGGGTCAAATCATGACTCCGATCTTACCTTGACCTTCAATATTGTTAATTAAAGGTCAAGTGGGGTAAAACGGACGGATTTCGACGAAATTTGATACCTAGGGGTACTTTTCTCCGGGGTGGCCCGGTGGTGTTTTGGACGGGTCAAATCATGACCCTGACCTGATCTTGATTTTCGAAATAGTCAATTCAAGGTCAAATCGCGCCTTTCGCCGGAAATCAGATGGGAAACAGCCGGACGAAGTCGGGCCCATCAGCTTGTGTAATAAAGAAGACAGTTTGAAGAAAGTAATGTATAACACGAGAAACGGGAAAACTTGAAATATGGAAGTATGCAAATTTCCCACATAAAATTTGAAAGCTAGTTTATAGTATAATTGTATTATAATTTATATTTATGGCTAATAATATGATATTGGTGGCGTTACCATTTCTGACTATGGTTTTCTCCATGTAATGGAGATTTTAGAGTAATAATATGAAATGAACTATGACTAGAATACCAAGTTGTTGAACGGATGTTATCATTCCGTTTGTCCTCGTATAGCTACGGATTTTGATTGGTTATAAATATTATAATAAGAACTAAATACTTTACCGATAGCTATTAGAGATAAAATGCTCACTAGGTATGGGTACGAACAACCGATTGTGTTAATTATATGAGGAACTCACGTCCAATGACATGTGAGTTAGCGGATTTACTCGAATAAACAGATGGTTTTGTAAATTAGGAATTATGGAGGAAATATTACCCACAGAAATGCTTGAGAAAATTTACAAGGAGTTAGTTAACGAGTCAACGTTACATGGAGACATGAAAACAGAACTACAACATACATGGTTCTTAAAGGGGTACTGTACACAGAGATAGGCAATTTTTTTATTTACTCCCATTGACATAACTTTCAAGTTAGATTGTGTTCGTGTTATATGAGTTTCGTATAAACCTAATTTAGCGACGAAAATATTGATCTTGGAAATAAAAATATTACGATTTCAAACTACGCGCCATGTTTTTGACCTTCACCGGAGAAGACGCAGGTTGCAGGATGGACCGGAAGTTCAATTGATGCCTGCAATCTCTTCCATAGAACAATCTCACCCCTATACAAATACTTGACGCTTTATGAATCTTGTTTCTTCTCTTTTTTTCTAAATTGGTTATAGCGGGACTTCCTTTTGCATGTAACATGTTTTGTTCGCAACTCAATAATGTTCGTCGTAAACGGCCGTCGATAAAAGACACACAGCATGTGAGATTTCAAGAACGGTAACTCGTAATGGCATAATTCGCCATTTTATGACTCCAGTCATAAATTCATTTATATTAAATAATTCAATTTGACTTTTATGATAGCCTGTTAACCGGAATGTTTTCAGTAGACATCGTCGACTCAAATACGTTATTTTAAAATATAATATTGATATTAGATCGCAATTGTTACCGGGAATTTATTGAAATTGGCGTACAGTACCCCTTTAAGGGAGAGTAAAATAATAATTACGGAACTTCTAGAAGGAAGGAAATTTTGCTGATGGTAGAAAGAGATTGAATACTTTGATGGAGAGATCAGAATTTGAAACAGATTTCTTACTGGATATTTTGGATTAATTGTTTTCAGATTGTTGGATATTTAGTGGTACTACTAAAAAAGACATACATGCATGAGATTCGTGTACTTATCGGTGGTCATAACTTTGCCCGCTTCGCTGAATACCGTAGCACGATTTTTAATGACTATAGTTTGAAATTCGAAGAAGTTACATCAATTTATGGTTACATTATTATGAGGGAACCTTGTACTATTTTCACGATTGAAACGATGTTTAATGAACAACTAGTTTTGTATTACATTGTAAGCACAACTAAACCTATTTCAGAATTAAATAGTGAATTAGTTTGGACATTCGGAACGATTTGGAGCTATGGTGACCATGCGCTTACAACTAATAGGGTGAACATGGGACCCAATCATAATAACACAAATAGACAGACAGAGGTGTCAATTACCATTGTTTGATGAACATAACCAAACTCCAAATATACAGACAGAGGTGTCAATTACTGGTGTTTGATGAACATAACCAAACTCCAAATAGACTACATGTAAGAAGTTGACAAAACCCATGGTTTGTGTGTTTAAGCTTGTACAGCGTTATTCCTTTTAAATAATAAAGTGCAATTTACCTCATTTCCTATAACCGATTTGGTCATAAATGTGTCCCATATGCTAAAAATAACTTACCATCGGGAATATTGGCCTTCCGTGATTTAACCACCCACTAGTTTTTTTTATATGAAACACAGTGGTGCGTATGACCATGCCCAACAAAAATATATCCAATAATTGGTTGCCGATTAAAAAACCTTGAAATATATCTTTGATACATTTATAGTTTGCTTCTTTACCTCAATGTGTCTAGTCAATTACGTAAACATAGTTTATCGTTACCACTATAGCTTTCTCTGTACAGATGGTCATGATTGGAATTCCGATAAATTACATCGGAATGGTTTGGATTCGTACCCGTGTGCCGATTCAAAACTCATTAAGAGCGCGCTGATGAAGGTGTATAACTTTAATACTTCATGTGTATAGGCCAGTAACGGGAACCCAATGCGGTCAGTGCATGCATGTATATATCGTACATATATATTGATATAGGCAGTGGGTCTACCTAGCTCTTGGTCTGCCTAACCAGCTCTCTCTACCATTACCATCGCTATCACATACACACGCGTTCGAGTATGAACGATGGTCGGTTAGAACCTATGACCAAAAAAAAAGGCCCTGGGGACCGAGCATATTCAAGTTACATATAATTGACATTTGAAGCATAGTTTTAATGGGGTTATAACTTGAAAGGAAATTGGCCATATATAGCTAATACGACTGACTTAGACCATATATTTTGACATTCTAAATGATACAAATGCTTACATATTAGTCTATGTGAAGAGGGAGTACGCATTTTGTCTGTGACATAAACTGGCATATTGATATAAAATAACAACCATTTCTAAGCTAAATAACACTGTATATAATTAACAAAAATACCCAATTCCATTCGAAATGCAGAGAATTGAGTTACCTGCTCGTGTAATTCACATGAAACGTGATGTGCACCAATGGGGTACAATAGTATGCTATATATAGGTACCATTTCTAAAGTATACAACCATAACTCATTACTAGAAGACCTTAATCCCGAGTGACGTGTGTAACAGCGGGACTCAGTAATGGGTGTTCGTTGCTTTTGGATGTGGTTGCATGATTCTGTGACCATGTTGAACCCTATGTGTAATGTATTGTGTGATTATTGAGTTTACAAAAGTGACGTGTACCTAGCTTTAAGGTAATGGGCCCCACGGGTACAATACTATGCTATTGGAACAATTTCTGAAGTAAATAAGCTTACTACGGTGGACATGTTGAACCCTACGTGTAATGTATTGTCTGATTATAGACAAAGGTGACGTGTACTTTTAAGGTAAGGGACACACGGGTACAATACTATGTTATTGCAACCAATTCTGAAGTAAATAAGCTTACTACAGTGGACATGTTCAACCCTATGAGTAATGTATTGTATGATTATATTGTTTACAAAAGTGACGTGTACCTTTAGTGTATGTGACCAAAATACGGTCAATTGTATGAACCATTTCTGAAGTAATGACAATTAAATCAATACCTTCATTTCCTACAGGGTTGCCTCGTGCATCGAATGTACATGCATATGTAACTTGAAGGCCAATATGTTAATGGTACTTTAGAAGGCCAATGCTGCAATGTTGTTGTCTAACATACATTACAGCCTTTTTATATACATGAAAGCATGTATATTTCAAAAATCTTTGTTAAAACTATGGACATTTTTGAAAATAAAGAGCGTTTTTTATTTATGGATACGATGAATTATGTTTAAATGCTTAATTTTAAATATAAATTTAGTAAACGAAGGACATTAAGACAAATTTTGGAAATAAAGGGCGTTTTTTATTTATGGATAGGCGGAATTAGGTTTAAATGCTTAAGTGACGTGTACCTTTAAGGTATGTGATCACGGGTACAATAGTATGCTATAGGAACCATTTCTGAAGTAATGACACCTTATTATCAACAGTAACAATGTGCCATTAATGACTTAAACATGTGTTTAATTACGAAGCTTCGAGGAATTGTGTGTATGATTTACTTTATTTGAAATGTTCAAATATTTATTGGCAAGGCGTTGATTGATTCCTGATAGTTCGATTACAGATATTAAAGGTGTATTTAGAGAAAAAGCTTAAAGGTACTCAATCCGAACAGATGGTCCCCATCTCAACAACAACAATCCGATCAGAGGGTCCTATATTACTATTTCTTTGGCTTTGGGGGTAAAAAATATTTGATTCGAGTCGAGGAACCCATCAAACAAAGCTCAGAGTTATTAGATATTGATTTTTGAAATTTGTTATTTACTCGAGATGAGTACTAATAATTACCTTCAACTGCCATAATCTTCTCGGGATGTGTACACCAAAATCTATTCAAACAGACAATGATGGATAACTCTAAAATCAAGTGGTAATAATAACGCAATTTTGACTGAGTTCTGGGCCAGAAAGTATTCCCGATAATGAAAAATAATAGATTTCTAAAATCGATATCTAACAAATCTATGCTTTGATGGGTGACATCCTCGAATCGAATCAAATATGTTGGTCCCCCGAAGCCATTGAAATAGTAATTGAGAGGAGTTTTATCGGATCGAGTACCTTTAACTAATGTTAGAGATGATTTAATCAATTTTACCATAACAGTTGACCATTAGGAGGGATACAGAACGGGGAGTCAGTCTGTATTCAGGGTTCATTCCGCTCGCGGTATAGCTTTTGTGAGAGAAATTGCATGGGTTAGGTATGTAAGCATCTGTTGTATAATTCGTATTGGCTGCTTCGAGTTTAATACGCTTCACTGCTAACTCACACGGGCCAATAATTTTCCAGAAATGGATAGATGCTGTGTTATTAGCTTTTGTGAGGGCAAGTGCCTCGCTGGTCTGTTTAGTGTCCATCGGTTTGTGAAAATGTATAATGCTTGGTATCCCTACATTCTTCATAAATGCTTTAAGTTGGATAGATATGTAAATCTATGAAGTGATGGTCACATACGCTCATTTTCAATCTATTCACAAACCACCTCGCACAGAAGCCATGTACCTTTAAGGTATGTGACCCAAACGCGTTGTATACTATATGAACCATTTCTGAAGTAATAACAAATCAATACCGGCCTTCATTTCCTACAGTGTTGATTCGTGCATCGAATGTACATGCATAATATGTGACATCTAACTTGAAGGTAAGTGGCCAATCTGTTACAACGTTGTTGTCGTTTAACATGCAATCATGCAGAACATATGAAAGGGTGACTAGAGTCGAATGTTTTGAGACACTGCGCTATGGATCTATGGCGTAAGGTGATAATAAGCCTGATGTTCTGTCCACAATGGGGGGGGGGGGGGGATTACACACATATTCACAGAAGCCAGATTCGTGGCAGTTAATAGCTTACACCTGTGTATTTACATTATTGGAACCTGCGATATTGGCATGTTTTTGCCTAGTGCTCTTTGATTTGATGTTATTATGGAAGTTTCGAGAACATAAAATGCACTGGCTGTTATGCATGGGTTATGCGCTGTAAGCATCTGTTGGCTGCTTGGAGTTAGATGTGTTTTAATTAAATTTAATACCTAGATGGTCTACCACGTGCTGAGATTTTTGTAGATTGTTTTAATTTTATAAATTGTTTCAGAGGCAGCTAGAAAGGCATTATATTTTTCTTAGCCAATATGTGCAAGTGATACGGGCCCCTGAATGGTTTTTATTCAAATTAGTGCTGGCTTAAATGTTTTATCACCTAGTGGTATGCATAAGCTGTTTCACCGCTTTATTCCCGTCCGTATGGAGAATATTCCAGAAATGGTTATATGTTGTGTTATTAGCTTGATAGTCTGGTCGTTTAAGCATTGGACCTAGAAAAAATTATTAACAAGCTGTTTTTGGTGTAATTTTGTCGGGCAGAATCTGAGGAATAACATATCCAAAATCCGCTAAAATCCGCTTTGGGGAAAATTCTCTATTCAAGATGGCGCCCAATATGATTGTTAATAACTGAAATTGTTGAATTTCTGCGGTAGATGCAACAATTAATGCCAAATTCGCAATAAATTTAAATATTGACAAACAATGTTTAGCCGTAAACCATATTTGTAGAATGTCTTTCCCAAAACGGACGCCAAAATGGAGAAAAGTTAATGAAATTTACACTTTGTGAAACATGTAATTGCTAGTCCTATAAGATAGAACAAACGCTCGAATTATTTGAGGATATTCATTGCAGAGTATAAGAGAAACGTTTGATCAGAGATGTAAGAATTCTCCCTAATGAATCTCACGAGAGAGCAATCGAAAGCAGGGTCTCATGCAACGGTTAAATCTGGACTTTTGGGCACACATAAACGGAACAATAACGCAGTTTTATATGTATTTTTATGTTGAATCGTGTGATTATATGTGTAATTAAACAGTTAAATGCGATTTGATATGGATGTATTGATTTTGTGATGTTTTCTAGAAGCAGAAATATATGTCGTCAGAGTAGTCTCGTGAATGTGACCGATCATCATTTATTGTGATATCTACAAAATTAACCCTTTCAAAACGCACTGCTATGGAACAATATAAGATATATGCATACAGTTTTGGGTAAAATGTGTGAAGATTCCATTGTCTCTATCTCAAAATAGTAATCATAGTTGCCTCCAATCAGGTGACAAAACACGAATATTTCGCTTTTGTCATAAGAATGCATGGTGGTATATAATGAACACAATTTATCAAAAACACAGAGGAGTACAAAGCCTATCTTCAATAAATTCTAAACTTGACCAATATAGTTTACATATTCTGTGGCTGAGACTGTGTTTATATCTGGAAATTATATTTCGTTATATTCATCGAAGCCACATATATGCGAAAATTACTACGATTTCTGCAACCGCATCACCGCGTTTTCCCCTTATCCCTAAAGTTACATATAGTTGCTGTACACAAAACCACAAATAGCAACATTTAGCGAATGTTCAACGCTGAAATAACAGCTTTAAACGATGAACCCTTGCTATTTAGCACAATTACGTGGGTGGTACTGGTAAGATATTTTAAAACAAAACGATACTGAAAATTAATATTGTGCATTGTGTGGTAGTATATCCCAGTTGTAAAGTGGGGACTGAAGTAATTTGAACAAAATGTTCCAATAATAAACCGGCGTGGTAGCCGCGTGAAAATTAGTCTTAAATAATCTGTAAGATGTACCATCTCTTTGATCTCGTGAGATGTGGCGCTAATCTATTGAAGATATTGATGTTTCTTTGCAGTGTGATAAGCATTGGGACATATGTGTATGGCATATTATCACGGAGTGCAGCAAATTCCATAAATCTAACTAGTCTTTATACCACAAGGGTGTGCACTTCGGTGTATGTGTTACATTCAATAATTAATCACAATGTCCAATGAAACTACCATACACTGCATGGCGAAACATTACTTTGTGTGTTGCATGACCAAAATTATTATATTTTGTTCGGACAGTTGGATGTTGGATAAGCTAAAAAACAGAAATTTAACCATTGGGTTTGACTTGCGTTGAAATGACCAATACATCATTCAGATGGATATTTTAATGATCTGTGTACCTTTAAAGATACTAAACAACATGAATGTACATTAATAATACGTATGTTCACTCCTATATGGTTATCCAATATGTTGCTTTCGTCGTGGTATGTTTTGGAGTTGCGGCCATTTTGACAGCCATTTTATGGCCGCGATTGTATTATTTTCTGTCCGTGTCACTCTATTCGCACCGTTGCTCCAATTTCACACATAGTTGTACAACTACGTAATCCCTATGCCATAACATATCGTATACTTACCTTAATAATTTACGTTAGAACCCACCCCTATTCAGGGCGCTGTAGAACATTTTCCCCAAAGCGGATTTTAGCGGATTTTGGATATGTTATACACGAAGATCTCCTCTTTTCAACGATATCAAATTTAGCTTGTTAAGATTTTTTTCCTGGTAGACCTTATATTTTCAGCCCGACAGCCAGACTATGAGAGCTCTGTGCCTAGCAGTAGGTGCAGAATACAACGTGCTTAGAAGTTAATTAACAGACAAAAGTGCGTCTACCTTCAGCATCGTTAGTTTAAAGGGCCATATACGATACAAGTATGAATTTTGTTACACGAATACATTATGGATTTTACTAGAATGTTGTAGAATACAAAAATTTCTAGAATTTTCCAGAAAGAAAAATTTGCGTGGGAAGGAGGGAATATTTTTAAGGAATTTTACTAGATTGTTCCAGAAGATAAAATTGCGTGGGAAGGAGGGAATATTTTAAGGAATTTTACTAGATTGTTCCAGAAGATAAAATTGCGTGGGAAGGAATTAAGAAAAAGGAGGAGCGATATATAATAATTAAACCTATAAAATTAATAATACATAAAAAGGAGGAGTTTGTAAGACTTTGTAAGACTATGGGACCATAGATAAACACATACAAAACATAGAACAGGGGGCGTTGCCATACTATGGGGCAGAAACATACACACACCTATAGGGGAGGGGATCCCATACATACAAAACACCCACAGACGCCCACATGCTGCTCCCCCACGACCCACCCAATCACGTCATAACATATCAATGATTTAGTTGAACGTGATTTCATAAGTTATATTCATGTCTGCAGGTCTGGGCCACAAACATGTGTAAATGTCCCTCAGGCGGACTTCAGAGGAGGAAATATGATGTCCCTGGCATTGAAAATAATTGTCACACCTGGATCTTTCAATAATGCCCAGATTAAGTAAATGAATATAACATCTCATATTCTCCTGAGAGTAGATTTATATTACCATTGGTAATTTATATAGGCGGGTATGATTATGATACTATAGTCATCGGGACTTTCAATATTTTATTTCTGCCAATTAATGTCACTCAATATCCCGTATTATGTATGTATTGTGTTATTTCTTAATATGCCTGTTCTATTATGCAAAGTACATAAGCTACAGTCATTATCTGGTTTAAAATGTCAGATACACAAGACGATTTTCGGACCAAAGTGCAGAAATCGTTCGAATAAATCTCATGTACAGAACCGTCACAGCCATGATTGGTTTGAAATAGAACCGTAACACGCACCCGTGTTAATTACGAGGCCACAGCTACCAATTATCAACCCCTATCGGGATACTTTCTCAGCTATTTTACAGAAGAATAACACGGGTATACTTTATAGTCGGTGTTTAATTGTCTTCAGAAAGCGTTTCATATTTTATACGCCACGAAAAACAAAGAAATAGCGTCCACGTGCTTGATTTTCAGTGATAACATGTTGATATTTACGCGTTAACTCTCTAATACCTATTTAATTGTGGTCTATATAGTTCAGGTTTCGATAACACGGCACTTCTGCAGCCTCTGTTCATTCGGGGAAGTATAATATATTCAAGATATCTATAATTATGCGTGATTTTGTCACAAAAATTATTATTTTCAATCAGAAGGAACCGTAACAAATCAGGCAAGAACCCTCACAATACCGACGATAGAACGACTTCCGATGTAACAGTTCATACACAGTGGAATTTTGGAGATTCTGCTGAACTGCTCCGTGCAGATTAAAGGTACTTATCCGATCGGACGCTCCTAAATTACTATTTCTTTGGCTTCGGGGGTAAACAAATATTTGATTCGAGTCGAGGAACCCGCCCATCAAAGCTCAGAGTGATTAGATAGCCTATCGATGTTTGAAGTTTGTAAAATTTGGAGATCTGGGCCAAAACTTCTCCAGATCAACTGGACTAGACACCAGTTGGCTCTATGACGCTCCGACGCTCTGCTCTGTTCGCCGTCATGACGGCGTGCATAGTGTAACGACGTATATAATAGCCTCATAGAGCCAGCGTCTAGTCCACAGATCAACGTGCTCAAACGGACAAATTGCGGTTGTAAGATGGATAATTACTCTAAAATCAAGTGATTACTATATAGTAACAATAATAACCACTTGATTTTAGAGTTATCCATCTTACAACCGCAATTTGTCCGTTTGAGCACGTGGATATGGAGAAGTTTTGGCCCAGATCTAAAACAATTTAACAAACTTCAAACATCGATATCTAATTACTCTGAGCTTTGATGGGTGGGTTCTTCGACTCCTAAGTCAAAGAAATAGTAATTTAGGAGCATCTGATCTGAGTATACCTTTAAGTGCTGAACAGGATTTTGAAGTGTTCAACTGTGTGGACGTTGGTCAAATTGTGTTAACTCCATGTATGTTGGTATGGCCCATCTAGTACTCTAAGTCATTTGCATAACACATAGATTCAAGATTCAATAAGATTTATTTCGTATTCAATATAATTATCTCATATATATTTTGAAGACCTCTGTCTGTATGTATGTATGTTTGTTTGTTTGTTTGTTTGTCATTTATACAAATCTACGATTCTCGACCGATCGGGACGAAACTTGGTACGTGTGTGTAGTTTGACCGGGCGGTGAACGTTGTCGTATTGGCGAGCCCGTGCGGCGCCCGCTTCGCGCATGCGCAGACGAGATCTCGGAAACGGGTGGAGCTATCGACTTGATATTTGGTATGTGAATGTGTCTTGCCCCGGATACGAATTTTATCGGGTCGCCGAGCCCGTGCGACGCCAGCTTCGCGCATGCGCAGACGAGATCTCGGAAACGGGTGGAGCTATCGACTTGAAATTTGGTATGTGAATGTATCTTGCCCCGGATACGAATTTTATCGGGTCGCCGAGCCCGTGCGACGCCAGCTTCGCGCATGCGCAGACCAGATCTCGGAAACGGGTGGAGCTATCGACTTGAAATTTGAGCTCGGAAACGGGTGGAGCTATAGACTTGAAATTTGGTTTTTGAATAGCCCGGACAACGTCGGGCTCATCGGCTAGTCTATTATATATTTTGGAAGATCTGTTTGTTTGTTTGTGTGTAATCGATGAACTCGAAAACGGCCGACCCGATTTCGATGAAACTTGGTATGTGGGGGTATTTTCGGGTCAGGAGTAACATAGGCCTATTGATTTTCAGATCCGAGGTAAACTTTTCACGTGCCGATGTCAAATCTGTTTTTACGCTGTGTTACGGGACTTTCATTTGAGTTCGGTGCTTACAAATCGATTCGAAACAGCGCGAATAATAAAATGCCAGTCATAATAATGACACTGTGAGAATCTTTCGTGTTTTCTCTTTCCAACGATATATAATGCGTATGTATCCGTTTTAGTTATCTGCCTCAATTATCAAGAAGAAGTGGTACTATCTTCCATCAGGATAAAAACAATGCGTAACTTCTATGACGTCCTTAGAGGTCATAACGTTAGATCACGTTAACGCTTAACCGGCCGATGCATTTGACTGTTTCAGACGTCTTGGCGATATCTCGGGCAGCGATGGTAATTTATCTTTACGTTGAAACTTGATAATTAATGAGCGTGTGTGTATGAGGCGCGTTTATTTACTTGAGTGGAAATCAAATCGGGTTAAACTGGCGGATTTTTACGGACGAAATTTGATGCATAGGGTATCTCGGTATCCGCTGGGCCGATTTCCCGGTATCAGCTGGGCCGATTTCCACCATTTTTGGGGTGTTGGTGTTTGACCCCACCTGACCTTCAAAATGGTCAATTCAAGGTCAAATCGGGTAAAACCGGATGGATTTCGACGGGTACTTTTGTCGGGTACTTTTGTTCGGGCACTGTGTTTTGGACTGGGTCAAATCGGACCCCACTTGACCTTGGCCTTCAAAATAGACAATTCAAGGTTTCCAATGATGTATCACACGCCTGTGTACGTTTAAAGTTTCTACCTTAATTATCGGGAAGAACGCAGGACCATGCTTCGCTCATCGAAAATCATTGCGTAAATATATTACGCCATCAACATATCGTGACGTGATCGCGTTAACTCTTAACCGGCCGATGTCACGTTAACTCATCACCGGCCGAGGTATCCGCAAATGACATTGGGCTATATATCTCGGAAACGGGTGGAGCTATCGACTTGAAATTTGGTATGTGAATGTATCTTGCCCCGGATACGAATTTTATCGGGTCGCCGAGCCCGTGCGACGCCAGCTTCGCGCATGCGCAGACCAGATCTCGGTAACGGGTGGAGCAATCGACTTGAAATTTGGTTTTTGAATAGCCCGGACGAAGTGGGGTCACCTTCTAGTCTATTATATATTTTGAAAGATATGTGTGTGTGTGTGTGTGTATCAGGGTGTGTGTGTGTGTGTAATCGATGAACTCAAAAACGACCGACCCGATTTCGATGAAACTTGGTACGTGGGGGTATTTTCGGCCGGGGGTTAACATAGGCCTATTGATTTGCCCGTGCGACGTGACCTTGACCTTGAAATCGGGTAATTTCAAGGTCAAACGCCCGAATATCACGGGATTTCTATGAAACTTGGTATGTGGGGGTACTTTCTTATGGCGAGTCTCTTAAGCATATTCATTTGCCCGTGCGACGTGACCTTGACCTTGAAATCGGGTAACTTCAAGGTCAAATCGTCAATTTTGATGGGATTTCGACGAAATTTGATACGTGGGGTTACTTTTGTCCACTGATTGTTTTGGACGGGTCCAATCGTGACCCCGACCAGACCTTGATCTTCAAAATGATCAATTCAAGGTCAAATCGGGTAAAACCGGATGGATTTCGACGGGCACGTTTGTCGGGTACTTTTGTCCGGGTAGTGTTTTTGGACTGGTCAAATCGTGACCCCAATTGACCTTGACCTTCAAAATGGCAAATTCAAGGTCAAAGCCCGGACGAAGTCGGTCACCTTCTAGTCTATTATATATTTTGGAAGATCTGTTTGTTTGTGAGTAATCGATGAACTCGAAAACGCCGACCCGATTTCGATGAAACTTGGTATGTGGGGGTATTTTCGGGCCAGGAGTAACATAGGCCTATTGATTTTCAGATCCGAGGTCAACTTTTCACGTGCCGAGGTCAAATCTGTTTTTACGCTGTGTTACGGGACTTTCATTTGAGTTCGGTGCTTACAAATCGATTCGAAACAGCGCGAATAATAAAATGCCAGTCATAATAATGACACTGTGAGAATCTTTCGTGTTTCCTCTTTCCAACGATATATAATGCGTATGTATCCGTTTTAGTTATCTGCCTCAATTATCAAGAAGAAGTGGTACTATCTTCCATCAGGATAAAAACAATGCGTAACTTCTATGACGTCGTTAGAGGTCATAACGTTAGATCACGTTAACGCTTAACCGGCCGATGCATTTGACTATTTCAGACGTCTTGGCGATATCTCGGGCACCGATGGTAATTTATCTTTACGTTGAAACTTGATAATTAATGAGCGTGTGTATATGTATGGGAGGCCCTTTTCACATTTATTATTTATTTACGCTTAAGCGCAAATATGTGCGCTTAAGCGCAAATAACCTCTATCATTTACACTTAAGCGCAAATCATTTGCGCTTAAGCGCAAATAGATCATATTTGCGCTTAAGCGCCAATAAAAATTAATATTCATTGATTCCCCCCTGAATTAATTTTAAATGGCACAGGCCTAAACACATCACTCAAGTCTATATACCGGTAGGCCCACCATATGAGGGAAGCAATCCCCCAGTAACCCTAGATCCCTTTTATGACATGGAAATGGTATAGATCTGTGCAGGATATGTCTCATTTATAAAATATACTTGATCTCTGTGATGGAGACACACATTCTTGGGGACAGGGATGCTGATAATATGAAAATAGGGTTTTTTCCCCTATTTCAAGTCAATAAGTACACAGTGTTAGGTATTTGCGCAAATGATTTTCGCTTAAGCGCAAATAAATTGATAGACACATATTTGCGCTTAAGCACAAATGATTTGCGCTTAAGCGCAAATGATTTGCTGCTTAAAGGGGTACTGTACGCCATTTTCAATAAATTTCCGGTGATAACAACGATCTATTATCGATACTATATAGAAATATAAGTAATTTGAGTCGAAGATGTATTCTGTAAACGCTCAGGTTAATAGGCTATCTTAAAATTTAATAATTTAAAAGTTAATAATTTAATATAAATTGATTTTATGGCTGGAGTCATAAAATGGCGTCTCTTAAAATTCGAATTTCCGTGTACAAAACGTAATCAAATTATAATTGAGGGATAGGCCTACTGGATTAGTAAAACAATTGCACACACGATCGTTTGAAACATTATGCTTAGGCCCCTATACGGGGAGAAAACCCAAGCCACTCATTGACTAGTGACGATACACTAACTTAAATGAGTATATGGGACTACTAAGCATATAATATAATTTTTATTTGATTCATTTGGTTGAAAACTGTACAAAAATTACTCGACAACGACAATTTGTAGTTTTGCATTCCGGTAAATTTGCCATCCGTAACAATACTTCGTACTCAACAGACTTTCAAAAAATGGAAAAGTTGTTACCTTATTCTCCAACTCGGGGATTATAGAAACCAACAACAACATCTTGGGTAGGCTACAGTACCCCTTTAAGCGCAAATAAATAATAAAAGTGAAAAGGGCCTCCCATATATATGAGGCGCGTTTATATACTTGAGTGGAAATCAAATCGGGTTAAACTGGCGGATTTTTACGGGCGTAATTTTATGCATAGGGTATCTCGGTATCCGCTGGGCCGATTTCCACCATTTTTGGGGTGTTGGTGTTTGACCCCACCTGACCTTGACCTTCAAAATGGTCAATTCAAGGTCAAATCGGGTAAAACCGGATGGATTTCGACGGGTACTTTTGTTCGGGCACTGTGTTTTGGACGGGTCAATCGTGCCCCACTTGACCTTGGCCTTCAAAATAGACAATTCAAGGTCAAAGCCCGGACGAAGTCGGGTCACCTTCTAGTAATATAATAATATATACATACCCGACTTTCTTCGTTAAACGCCGTTTAAACTGCGTTTGGGGGGAATCTGCTTAACTGTTCGTGAAACGATAAAGTTCTGAACGGGATTTTGAAATGCTGAACTGAAGTGGACGTCGGTCAAATTGTTCCCTGTATTTGGGGATCCGGGCCCACTCGCCCCAGGGCCAGCTCGCCCCAGGCAGTTTTTGGGGCGAGCTGGCCCACCTTTCCGGGGCGAGTCGGCCCGGGTATTACATTTGTATTAAAGTTGTAAATAAGTTAATTTATATTGATATATTAATTTTTTAAGTTCATATTATGATATATTTCAGAGTTATGTCCATCAATTTCGACATTTATATTACTTTAGGCAAGATAATAGCCAGTAGGCCTATATGATCCTATATCACACTAGTTGGTCTGAACGACGAACCAGCGAATGTTCCCCATTATATATGTAGTACTAAATGTCTTCCGATAACGATTATTTTGTAAGTTACTTACTTGTCACTATCCTGTATATACGTGAACTGATTCTACATGAAGAATACAGCAATATTCGCAGTGAACCCCATTGAAATAGGAATTGGCCATTGCGATTGACCCCCTCCCATGAAGCCTGACGCATGCATATTACTACGAGCATAATTTTCATCACGCAGCAAATAAATTATTGAAAACTCTGTCCCCTCTACTTTCTCACTCTCTCTCTCTCTTCTCTCTCTCTCTCTCTGCCTCCTGCTATCCCTAACACTATCTTCCGCTGTGTCCATCCCAACTTAGTTACTTCTCCTTTAAAAAATATTATTTCTATTATTTCCCGTCTGATCGATACCCCTCCCTCACTTATTGGGGAAGGGGCATGTCGCAAAAGAGGAGAAGACTTCATATAAGCCCTCGGGCTTGTTGTCTGATCCTCATTTCCATACATTATCTCTTATATGTTGTATATTTATGTCATTTGTGTATTATGTGTATTATGTTTGGATTTGGGAATAAAAATATGTTTACACTAACCAGCGAATTCATAAATAACAATGATGATCTGTTTTCACATTCTTGATATTAAAGTTTCTCTTATTCTCTGAATTCATCTCACTATCTCTGGAGTTTGGGAAACCCTTAGCCGTTATTGTCCCTATTGTATCCTATCAAAACAATAAAAGCAGGTTGTTTACACAGTAACCAGCCGACTAATCACACCTCACACTTCAGAGGGTGAGATGGCTTCAGAACATGTGATAGATAATCACTTTCATATGCCGACCACATAGAGTATATAAGCAGTGCGATTTTTATCTGACTTCATAACCACAAAGATGTTCCGTTGTTGCAAGTGCGGTAGCGAAGTTAGACCACGTCAGCATGCTCTTCAGTGCGACGATTGCCTCCTGTGGCAGCATCGACTCTGCGATTCCGGCATAGACCATATTGAGTATAAGCGGGCGATGAAAGGCGACGTTGAGATCGACTTCAGATGTTTTATGTGTAAAAACAGGTAAGAATAGCTAGCTACATTATTTCATAGTTTCGTTTCGTATATTGTTATCGTATCGTTCGTTTTCCTTTATATTCAATTTCTCGTCCATTTGATACTTACCTGATACAGATATAACCCTTTTTTCACTTACACTTGCAGAGATAACCCACCACCATCCTCAATAGCTGTTAGCTTGCTGAATGAAGAATCTGCCACACCAAGATCAGCTGCAAATATAACAGTACGACGACGAAATCGACGAATTCGACCATACTCGACACCGTCCACGCCTTCATCATCAACAACGCCAGTCACTTCATCAACATCCGCGACGACTTCAACGCCAACCCTTCCAGCACTCCCTCCACCATCAATGGCACTCAACATTAGTTTTGACCTACCAGACCGAAACTTCAGTATCAACCCAGAGGTTATGGAAGAATCCATCGCGGATCCAACCCTACCGACAGAAGCCGACATCCCAGAAGATGAACCGGTTACATACCAGATCCTACCAACAGGATCTCAGCGTGGAATGCCCCTCCTTGTGTCTAGCGATGGCTACACTTACGTCAAGAAGGTAATGAGTCCAACATTTTATATAGGCCTACGTATATATAACTATATAAATAACAATATAAACTTAAATATATTAAATTAGACAATATATATGAATAATTAACAATACATTGTATATAAACGTAAATATATTAAAATAGACAATATATATGAATAATTAACAATACATTGTATATAAACGTAAATAGATTAAAATAGACAATATATATAATACTATATAGTACTATACGTACATACAGTTATTTTAGATATGAATATTATATCTTTTAGGACAGAAACGACACAAGAACCAGATGGAGATGTAGTGTCAGGAATCCAACCTCGACATGCAGCGTGTCCGTCATCCAAAGAGGCGATGATTTCTCGACGAAACAAGACCACACCCACGAGGCCGACCCGCAGTTTATCGTGAGAAAGAAGGTATATGCAAGAGCGCAGCAGATGGCTAACAACGACGTTTTCCGACCGGCCACCGGCATAGCAGAACAAGCTATCAGAGATTGTGTTGCAACAACATCAGCCCATCTAAAGCCACGGACCGACACCACAAAACGAGCGGTCAACAAGTATAGATCAAAAGTTAGCAGTGCGATTTTTATCTGACTTCATAACCACAAAGATGTTCCGTTGTTGCAAGTGCGGTAGCGAAGTTAGACCACTTCAGCATGCTCTTCAGTGCGACGATTGCCTCCTGTGGCAGCATCGACTCTGCGATTCCGGCATAGACCATATTGAGTATAAGCGGGCGATGAAAGGCGACGTTGAGATCGACTTCAGATGTTTTATGTGTAAAAACAGGTAAGAATAGCTAGCTACATTATTTCATAGTTTCGTTTCGTATATTGTTATCGTATCGTTCGTTTTCCTTTATATTCAATTTCTCGTCCATTTGATACTTACCTGATACAGATATAACCCTTTTTTCACTTACACTTGCAGAGATAACCCACCACCATCCTCAATAGCTGTTAGCTTGCTGAATGAAGAATCTGCCACACCAAGATCAGCTGCAAATATAACAGTACGACGACGAAATCGACGAATTCGACCATACTCGACACCGTCCACGCCTTCATCATCAACAACGCCAGTCACTTCATCAACATCCGCGACGACTTCAACGCCAACCCTTCCAGCACTCCCTCCACCATCAATGGCACTCAACATTAGTTTTGACCTACCAGACCGAAACTTCAGTATCAACCCAGAGGTTATGGAAGAATCCATCGCGGATCCAACCCTACCGACAGAATCCGACATCCCAGAAGATGAACCGGTTACATACCAGATCCTACCAACAGGATCTCAGCGTGGAATGCCCCTCCTTGTGTCTAGCGATGGCTACACTTACGTCAAGAAGGTAATGAGTCCAACATTTTATATAGGCCTACGTATATATAACTATATAAATAACAATATAAACTTAAATATATTAAATTAGACAATATATATGAATAATTAACAATACATTGTATATAAACGTAAATATATTAAAATAGACAATATATATGAATAATTAACAATACATTGTATATAAACGTAAATAGATTAAAATAGACAATATATATAATACTATATAGTACTATACGTACATACAGTTATTTTAGATATGAATATTATATCTTTTATGACAGAAACGACACAAGAACCAGATGGAGATGTAGTGTCAGGAATCCAACCTCGACATGCAGCGTGTCCGTCATCCAAAGAGGCGATGATTTCTCGACGAAACAAGACCACACCCACGAGGCCGACCCGCAGTTTATCGTGAGAAAGAAGGTATATGCAAGAGCGCAGCAGATGGCTAACAACGACGTTTTCCGACCGGCCACCGGCATAGCAGAACAAGCTATCAGAGATTGTGTTGCAACAACATCAGCCCATCTAAAGCCACGGACCGACACCACAAAACGAGCGGTCAACAAGTATAGATCAAAAGTTATGCCGCCAGAACCATCCGACCTGAAGTTCACAATCGACTTAGCTTTTCTGCAATGCGACGAGTTTTTGGTTGCCGACCTCCAATTAGATGTGGCCCGACATCTAATCTTTTCCACTCCGTTCCAGCTAGATCTTCTGAATAAATCCAGGCGATGGTTCATAGATGGGACTTTCAAGGTAATTTCATAATTTATATTATAAAATGTATAAAGATTTCGTGGAAAGATTTGTTACAAATTAAAAACAAAATTATTTTAATTCATTAAAAATTTTATTCAAATTTAAAAATAAATATTTTAATTCAAATTTTTTATTTTTATTTATTTATTCTTTGAAACTATTATCATTTCAGATTCTTGGAGCCCCTTTCAGCACGAGATCGAGTCAACTTCTGTCCATCCTTGCGTTTGTGCAGAAGGATGGAAAAAGGAAACAGTTCCCATTGGTGTTCGTCTTTATGTCAAGACGGACACGTTCCGACTACGTGAAGGTGTTCAAAGAAGTCATGACCAGATTAGACCATCCTGCAGTTACCAATGTGGTGCTCGACTTCGAAACAGCGCTGTGGCAGTCAATTCGCGAGGTTGTCCCAGGAGTTACCATCAAAGGTTGCTGTTTCCACTGGTCCCAGGCTGTTCTGAGGAAGGTGGGCGACGTCGGACTTCAGACATCTTACCGAGCGGGAGGGCCGCTTACGGGTGATTCTCCCTTAAATGAACAAATTCGTCCATAAAATTCTGAAAAAATTAAATATGTCACATGCCGATGAATTTTAAGTGAGTATGTAGCACAGATATTGGTGACCACAAAAATGACAGTTGGCAAAATTATAGGGCAAGATCAAGGTCAATCAAGGACGTTCATTACGGCATGTGCCAATGACGTTTTTGGGTTGAATCAGGGCGACGTCATTGTCAAATTCGCTCTTTCTCCAAAACTTGTGTTTAATTCGAATATCATGATTAATGGAAACCAAACAAAATTGAGCCACTTTGTTGACATGTGCCCTTTAATAGTTGAATTATCGTTATGTGTATATATTCAACTTGTACATCATGGAGTAGTCGATGGTGTATCCGTCCAAACGACGTATCGCGCAGCTCCGCACGTTGAGTCGTCTATGATATACAGCCATTTGAATATAGGTTACACTGGTGTAAATACTATAGGCAGCTCCCCCCTGCGGTTGCGGGAGGAGTATAGAGTTTCACAGTTAAAACACTCTGGGCTGTGATTGGTTGCATGAATTAAATGTAAACTGTTGACAAAAATTCAAGGAATCATTCTCCCACAAACTTCATTTGCCAAGAGGCCCATTCATTAAAGGTGAAGTCTGTTGTGGCTGTTTAGAAATTTTAAGTGTGATTGAAAAAATGACAATATTTTTTTAGTGCGGAACTGACCCTAGTTATGAAAAAACGAAAATTTGAAGTGGATTCCCTGCTAGACGGTGTTGATTTTTTTATTGGGAAAGTTTCCACAGATGTCAAGCTCACATAATCCGAAGGCAGTTTGAACAGTTTCCATTTGACCTCTGATGTAGACAACGTGAACATACGTCAATCAAACTCTGTTCCTCAAAGGGTTCGCCAAATTGCAAAGAGAATTTACAATAGAAAACAATGTCGATGGATTTCTCTTACATGTTTCAAGATATCGAACTGAAATTTTGTATTTAGGGGTTTTTCGATGAGCTCAATCAGATAGAATTGTCAGTGAGATATTACGATGGCCCAAAATGTGTCATTGACGCCTTTGCTATACCACACGAGCCGGAAATCGTCCCACAGGCAGTACGATTGTTGAAAAGTACCGAAACAATTGATTTTTAAATTGTCATCTGCTTCTCTCTGAGTACACCCCCCCCCACCAACTCACTCACAACCCCCCCCCCCCCCGGATACAATAACAACTATATGTGTATGTACATCGTGTTGACCCATTTTACAACATAACCACCCAAATATTCTAAGCGTGAAATGTGTCTGTGGATGGCTGTAACGCTATTCTGCGTCGCGGTGTGGACATGTCGCGGTGTGGACAATTTTGATATTTTCTTCATTTTTTTTCATTTTCTGTTTATGTCAGGCGTCCGTTCGTTTTTATTCACGATTCTTCACCCCATGTGTACTATTTGAGAAATTTTGGTAGTCTCCCGACATGTTTTCTAGTTCCTTTGATAGCGTCGCGGTGTGGACATTAATTAAGGTTCGCTGGAGGGTACACATATTTTCGTCTCATTTTTCATGTGTTTCGATTCTTTATATTGTCCAAAATCTTCAAAACAAATTGTCAAAAGGCAAAACTTTCTTATCCGTATGGTAGGTTGTTGCCCTTAGTTAAAATGGAACCGGGATGGCCTATATTGTAAATAATGTCGCGGTGTGGACATTTCTAGAGACAGGCGATTTTCGATGTTTCAGAGTCAATATTTACATCAAACCACGAAAAACGTGCATCATAAATGATATTAATAGATAAAGAGTCCAAGAAATAACATAACAGTGCACGTTGTTTGTCAATTAGAGGTAAGATAACTTAATAGGAATAAAATGAAATTTCGCAGTTAGGCGATGAGACAGTGCGATTTTCGTGTTTTCTCGCTGTTTTGATCATGTAACTAAAGGCATGTGTTGATATATTACAATACTGTTATATCATAACGGTGTGCCACATGCTCATCAGTGAAATGGAACGCCACAATAGGTCTTGTTTGTGGCACAATCATATTTTTATGGAACAATTGTACACGAGACATCAATTTGCTCGTTTAAGGGAGAACCACCCTTACAGACTTTGTTCGGCAGATAATCGCATTGCCGTTCCTGCCATCACACCATATCCGCGACACCTTCGATGCATTGAGCCAGAAAACCGACGAAGGGTCCAGTCTTCGCAGCCTCTGCGACTATGTTCAACGGCAGTGGCTCGACTCTAGCACATTTTCTATCGAGGAATGGAGTATCTTTCGGCATGACGTGCGGACAAATAATGATCTCGAAGGTGTGTATATTTAATTCAACATGTATATTTAATGATATTCAACAACATTCAGTGACAAACATTAAATTCAACAATCTATAATTATAATAATTAACTAATTTGATTAATTAATTAATTAATCGCGTAATTCAGAGATAATATTAATATTAATAATTCGATATTATATAACAGATTTCAAAATGAATTTATTACTGTCATTTGTTTATTAACTCATTTGTTTTTTTTCTTCAGGCTGGCATCGAAGACTAAATGTCCATGGGAGTGATGTTACATTCTACAAGCTGGTGCCGCTATTGATGCGGGAGGCATCAATTGTAGAGTTGAATGTATTAGCTGTCGACCTGGAAACCGACAGTCGGACGGCGTACACCCAGAAGGCAAAACAGATCCGTGCCCTATGGGACTCCTACACAGCAGATCCACAAGAACTGACGACAGGTGCATTCCTGAAGAAATGTGCGAGATTATATTGATGGACATAACTCTGAAATATATCATAATTAAAAAATTAATATATCAATATAAATTAACTTATTTACAACTTTAATACAAATGTAATACCCGGGCCGACTCGCCCCGGAAAGGTGGGCCAGCTCGCCCCAAAAACTGCTTGGGGCGAGCTGGCCCTGGGGCGAGTGGGCCCGTTTCCGTATTTGGTCATGTCCCATCGACAAAAACACTGAGTGGCAGATTGGACCGACAATGGGACATAATTCTATTTCAAGATCACCGGAAGAGACGTAATTCTAAATGAAGACAATGAACGCTTCCACTAGGGGGCCAACGACGAAGCACCGGTTGATTTTGCATTGACCCAAAGTGAACTTTTGGTGCTAAATTTGATTTTGTCAACAATGAGTGATATTAGTTATTTAAAGGATTTTTGGGTGGTAATCCCGGCAGGCCTGCTGCTGCTGATCTTCGCAACCAGAAGCAAAGAAATATGGCTAAAGTTCGATGCAGTCTTGGGAGCCGCTCATGCATTCGCTATGATGTTTTTCACAGAATTCTGTGTTGGTAAAATGGTAGGATACGTCTCGCTTAGTCCGTAAACCTGACTTTTATTATCAGAGCGTTTATCTCTGTTTGAATAGTTGGGTCCACCAACTACGTCTCGCTCTGACTATCACCTAGATCGCCAGATCATGCCATGATTGAATCTCTACTCTGTCTAAAGTAAAGGCTGAGTAAAGCCCGCCTCACACGAATGTCACGATCATATGTGACGATGCGATAGTTGGTGCCAATGGTGGACCCAAGTGCGACAAAATGTCATATGATTTTCCATCGCACATGCTGCGATTTGATCCGTAACCGGTGCCCGATATTTGTCGTACGATATATATCGCATCGTGTGCGGCGACACACCTCTGCAAGCAGAGACTAAAATTAGTTACAAACAAGACTCGGGGAATTCCAACTTCGGCAAGGACTCCAAGGAGAGAATACTCAAATCTATGCGAATCTCAATAGTGGAACCGCGCGAATCTAAGTGGATTCTCGTCAGTTCGTTTGTGCGAATATGGATTCGCGTCGAATTTTAAGGTCTGAATTGTGTTATTTGTGTATCGTGATCGATACACTTCAAGCGTATCGTGATACATTGAAATCACGATGAATCGTTGCAGCTCTAACTTAGACATTTAAACATTCCGCCTTCCTAATCGCTCCATTGACGGAAACACATAAAAATATCCCCCATCCAAGTTGAGCTACAGTGTAATTGACACTTTCATTTGGGGTTACTTCTGTGGACGTGTGACTTTGATGTCAGACTTTGAGAGGAAAGGCACACTTGCCGTCACGGACCGGGTTTGAATCCCACCAAATCACAAAAAAATAGAATTGCACTATCTCAGAAACCCATGCAGCTTCTAAAATCAGCGCCTTGTGTGTCATATATAGTCCCATGCAGTCATGTACAAAGGGCAACGCTCCGCATATCTCGGAGACAAGTACTAGTACATACCGTACCATATAACATGCAGCTTCTAAAATCAGCGCCTTGTGTGTCATATATAGTCCCATGCAGTCATGTACAAAGGGAAACGCTCAGCATATCTCGAAGACAAGTACTAGTACATGTATACCATACGATATAACATGCAGCTTCTAAAATCAGCGCCTTGTGTGTCATATATAGTCCCATGCAGTCATGTACAAAGGGAAACGCTCAGCATATCTCAGAGACAAGTACATACCATATAACATGCAGCTGTGCCAAATATCTACCATATATCAGTTCAGGTGGATATTTTTCACCGAGATGTAATTATAAGAAATATTTTTTATGTACGCATTACAATGTACAAGTTGTACCGATCATCAAGCCAATATAATTTATATGTTTGTGTTGCAGTCCTAATCTGTTTATACATGTACGGTACTTGAAGTTGAGAAATAAATGTAGTACGGTAGAATTTTACCACAAAGAAACCGATTGTAGGACAACGTACAGTACATAAAGCTGACCAACAAATTACTTTCAAGTTTCAACCAATCCATCTGGCTTCTGCTACTTGTGCCATAGCTTAATTTGTTTCAAGCTCAATTCTAACATGAAAAACATGTTTATTTCTATCACATTATAAAAATCAATTGGTGGATGGGTTGTCAAATCTCATGACTCTTTTATTACAGATTGATGGTAAACTGGATGGACTACACATACAGAACATCCGGGGCATGGCTATTCATATTGGTAGCTTGTCGGTATTCTACCTTATCACCCGGAAGTCTAGAGATCCTACAGTACATACATCTCTCATGTTTGCTAGGATTGTGGTGAGTTTGACAAATAAACATTGCTCATGTTGTACATGCAGTTTGTAGTAAACTATTGTTTACACTTTATTGTTCTGGTTTTGTCCACACTTGTGTTTCATGATTACTGTTCCCAGGGAGAATTGGTATCATGATTGATGTAAATGAAATCTCAGATATATTGTTCAATGACAGATATTGAAAGAAACTTTACATTCTGTGACCAAACCATGGAAATGTGTTGCACATGAATGAACTAGTTTCCATTGCATAGTTATGTTTACATTTTTATATACCACTACCGTAATCTAAAGGCCTAACATTTGTCAGACCCTGATATCTGAATTTTGCAAACAATTGAATATATTAATTAGGCCAAAACAAAATGAATGTGTGTTTCCCGTAACCCGACCGACCGTCTTCAAAACCCCCCGACCCAAGTTCATTTTATTGGTTTTAGATAAAAAAAATCAATCTATAAACCGACCAACCGCACTGATAACAAAACTATGTACGCGAGGTTCCATTTTATCTGATTCACCTCGCGAGATAAATGATATCTTTGATATATTTATATATTTTTCGCAAAGCCACATCATCACTCTTTAAACGGAAAGTCAAATTACGACCGGACGCAATACCGGAAAATCACAAGTTATCGTTCCTCTTCCCTGGCCGGAAGCACGTGTTTGTGTTGATATGGAGTATTTATATTAAACATGCATGTTCTCCGAGGTTGATTCGAACCAAAATTCGAACGCAGGAACAAGTTCATTTCAATGATGGCGGTCGCACGTGGGTCGATTCACATGTGCGTAATTCACGACTGCTGTGGGAAAAAACCCCGCATTTTAAATATTATAGAAATAACAATCAATTTACGATGTAATAGCTGATGCTCATGGAGCCGACAATAGGTCCAATGTGAAATCAAAGGCGAAGTTCGCAGCGACGGAGGAAGGCCCGTACATGTATCTGTTGTACACGAATTTGTGTTCGTCTTCCGTGACCTCACGATAACTTTAGTCCCTGTGCATTGATCAGGGATGTACATTGGGTGGGGGTAACGGTTGGGGGATGAATATAAACCTACTAGTTTCTAACTATTAATATTTTCAATTGCATCCCCTCTCTCATGGGACCACAACCAAACTTCAACTTTTGTTGAATTTATCATTTGCACCCCTTACCCATTGGATGCCAACTAAATTTTCATTAATGTTATTTGGGGCTGATGAATTGCCAACTTGTACATATTGCATATTTTAGGTATTAATTTATCATGTTTGAAGTTTATATTTAATTTACATTTACTTAATATTTTGGATTTTCCATCTATCGAACATATAGGCATCACATTTTTAACCATTGATCCCCCCCACACACACCCCTGCCATTGATCCAAACCAAACTTGGTAGACCTATCTATGTATTTGATAAAATCATATCAAAATACAGATCATTACGTTCATATATGAATTTCTTTGTTTCCACCTGAAATCTCGAGTCACAGCGTCAGATTTGATTCAAACCAAACTTGGTATCTAGTTCAATCGGGTTTAGGTTTAGGTTTAGATTTAGTAAAGTAATTTTAGTAAATTGTCTACTGTTATCTGTTTTATATATTTCCCCTCAATATATCAGTTTTATCACCAATTTGTTGGTTGCTCTGGTTCATTGTTTGGTGTTTGACGGTGGTTAGGCATGGCCCACACGAGACCATAAAAAAATTAAATGAAATAATAAAATAAAATGAAAAGCCAACCGCCCGCCCCTATTTATTTTTGGGCTCGTTACGGGAAACACGCATTCATTTTGTTTTGGCCTTACAAGTATCTGTATTAAATTTTAAAGATTGTGTATCTCTTTACTAAACAAGTTTTATATAGTTTCTGGGGTATACAATAATAATATGAATCAAAAGCACATGTCCGGAATACCTGCGTGAACATCAGGCCTAAAAAAAAAACCTTTGTTTCCCCTAACGAAGCTGAAAAATATAGGTGCGGGCGAGCGGGAATTTTTTTTTTTTTTTGTGTGGAAATCTCCAAAAAGTTCTCACATTCCCATGTATATATACATGTCAAGTGTGATTTGAATGATGGAAGCTTCATATTATGATATTGGAAGGAGATCAGCAAGACACAAGGCATAAAATAGAAAAGCATAGTATTTATTTGTATTTAAAATCACAAAGTACAATAAAAACTTTTTAAAATAAATATTCAATACCAATTCAATCAAAAATATCCTGTACCAACATATGCTACAAGATGCTGATGTACAGTAAATGTTTGTTGCCAAACATTATAAAATCCCTATGCCTTGCCATATGGTCTGGCAACCACAGGAGTAAGTCCTGCTTCGATACAAGGCTTACAAATTGGGGTAACTGTTTTATAACGTGCTCTTAACGACAACGTTGTCCGTAAAACCCGTATGGTGTTCTTGAAACACATGTAAAAACTTCTTAGCATGTGAAACTACGGTAAATTTGTTTACCGCGTCCATGTGAGAACATTTTAGAAACTTTAGCCCTAACACACTGCTGCTAACCATGGTTTGTGACGCCATGACATAGGTGAATATTCCTGTTTTGATGGAAGATTTAAACGAAAACGATGTATTTTTTATTTTCCGCGGGCACCGCCATTTTACGAAATGCGTCCGGAAGTCGAGTCATTAGAAACGGGGCCCATTATAAAGCGACGAACTGAGACAAACAGCGTCGGCAGCGATTTTCTTTTATTTCCGAAAAAAAATAAAAATAGGTGCGGGCTGGTTAGGGGAAATAAAGGTATTTTTTTTAGGCCTCACCAACTTCAATCTGATCATATGTCACCCATAGCATTTGAGGCCTCAGCAGAATCAGGTTCCCAGAGGGTGAACTTGGTGATGCTAGCCCACTGTGCAGGATAGCGTCACTAAATTCACCCTCTGGGCACTGCTCTGGGGACCTCATTCTGCAAATGACAGACATACTATTTGAAGCTGGGTAAGATAGAGCCTAGAGGATTTTCAGCAGATGTTTGCACACAATAAGAAATATAAAAAATTTGACTGAATTCAATTGATTATAGCATGCAGTAGTTTCATGTTTAAATTTCAGGGCCTTATCTTCACAATTTTAAATGAAGTCTATTGTCATTCAACTTTTGGCTCAAGAAGCTCGAGGAAGCTCAGTGACTTTGTAAGTACATCATATTGATCATATTGATTTGATTTTATAAATGCATGATCATGAAATTTTTATATGATGAAACTCTTGTTTCCATAGACCTGCAGGGGCCCATAAATTGAGGTGGGAGGAGGGAGCAGGATTCAATGAAATATAACTGAAATATGAATGGGTGTATGTCTTATATTTCGCAACTCAGTAGACTCAATTTCAGCCATGTGCCGTTTTACACCCACATTAGGGTTACATATCTGGTTACAAGCAAAACATTTAATGCCAAAGGAATCCTAAAATTATATGGAACAGAAATAACTACTACATGTAGTATGTACATTGCTATTTTGTAAATGTTTCAACTAGGGTTGGCTTGCCATGATTATTTGATTTAATAATCGACTAACCTTCGACAGGTGTGGTAGTCGACTTCCCTGAGGGGTGTGGAGTTGGTATGATCGTGTATGTAAGCAGAACTATGCACCGATGCCATGCCTGGAAGTAACAGTTAACAGTGTATGCAGTACAATTTACAGACTCTTTCCATTCGGATAATTTGCACCATAGAGGCTTATAATTGTGAATATATAGAAACAACAGCCCTTGAAACATTTTTCATCTCTGACATACAGTAATGCCCTAAATAATCGACTCCTTAACCACATCAGAATTATTGATAATTTTTCAGGATTTAGTCGGAAATATGTCTTGCCATTCATCAGAAAGCTCTCAGTGAGAGCTTTCCGATGAATTGCAACAGGCCATATTTCCGACTAAATCCTGAAAAGTTACTCATAATTCTGCTGTTGCTAAGGAGTCGATTATTTGGGGCATTACTGTAGCTTAAGAATTGCATGAAATTCTATATTGGCTTTTATGGCTCTTACTATGGCATTGCCTTTTGCTGTAGTTAATTTAGAGGGCTAGAAACAAGAATTATTGTGAAACTCAGTGTAATAAAATAGTTTAATGTATTTTTAATTCTTATTATACTTAGTATACTCTTTTGCACCTGTCCGTCCATCCGATGTCTATTCATGTCATAACTTGAACAGTAGTGCTTGGATCTCAATGAAATTTGGTATGGTGTTCACTACTTTGAGGACATTCAATAGAGGGTTCCATTGTTTTGTTCAGATTTTCCATTCTAGAGTTATTCAACTTTGTTTAATGGAAATGTTGGGTTTTTGGTCTGTTTGATGTCTGTTCATGTCATCACTTCAACAGTTGTGCTCGGATCTGAATGAAATTTGGTACTGGTAAGGACGTTCACTACTATGAGGACAATCGATAGAGTGTTCCATCGTTTTGTTCGGATTTTCCATTCTAGAGTTATTCATCTTTGTTTATCTGGAGATGATGGCTTTTTGGTCCGCCCGATGTCTGTTCAGGCCATAACTTGAAAAGTATAAATGCTCGGATCTCAGTGAAATTTGGTACGGATGTTCACCACTATGAGGACAATCAATGGCATGTTCAATCATTTTGTTTAGGTTTTTGTGTCCATCTATATGAGTATATCAGTCATAGGTTATAGATATGCCCACACTATGTGGTACATGTATGTCACAAGGGGGTATGCACAGGACGACAGTCCATCTCTTGTTTTATACAAGTTTACCAAGCAAGAGACTTACAATGTTATGTGATTTTTTAATTATTAAGCTTTCCAATGATGTATAAATCTAATTTTGACTCATATATATTCTCGTTTTCACAGCATCGGTACAA
This sequence comes from Siphonodentalium dalli, assembly GCA_032622095.1. Lineage (NCBI taxonomy): Eukaryota > Metazoa > Mollusca > Scaphopoda > Gadilida > Siphonodentaliidae > Siphonodentalium > Siphonodentalium dalli. The sequence goes on along the minus strand of CP136069.1, from coordinate 84,095,492 downwards.
TATTTTGCCACTCCACATCATCTGGTTGCTGTGTTCCATTTACCAAGCTCTGCGCATTGAAGACTGGGGAGGTTATACTGAAATGAACAACAGGTTGACTGTCCATCTGCGGCTTGATTTCTTGTTTATGTTTTTCATGAGCGTCACACTATACTCGCTGCCTGACTGGGTCCTCGTCCAGGTAAAGTAGAAACCAGCTTTGTTACCTGCTTTAATAGTAATAAGGGACCTGAAATGTTTTTATTAGCTCACCTGAGACGAAGTCTCCGGTGGAGCTATAGTCATCACTCCTCGTCTGTCAACAATTCTTTAAACATCTTCTTCTCCGTAACCATAAGACTGAATGGGTTCATATTTGATGTGGATGTTCCCTAGGTGACTCACATTCAGATTTGTTCAAATGAGGTCACCAGGTCAATTAGTTGCGAAACCAGGGCCATAACTATATTCCTCCTTGGTAATTCTTATAACGACTTCTTGTCTAGAACCATTGGGCCGATTTAGCTTATATTTGGTATGGATGGTCCTTGAATGACTGGGGTTCAGATTTGTTCAAATGGGGTCACTGGGTCAAATAGGGGTGGACCCAGGGACATAACTCAAAAAAAAAATAATACAAAAATAAAAAATTCAGATTGAACTCATACAAAAAAAAAATATATATATTTTTTAAAAACAATTTTTAAAAATTAGAAAAACTGACACCGTTGTAACATCCGCAGAGCTATGAAAATCTTTAATGAAATCGTGGAAACTTTCCCTTTCCATCACCCCCCCCCCCCACATGACCCAGACCACCACCCTGCCCCCAACCAACAGCATCCCACCCCATCTCATCTCCTAACTCACAGGATCTCTCCCACCAGCATATTCAGTCAATTGTATTAGCTACAGACAGAGAGAGAGAGAGAGAGAGTTAATATAAATACAGTCATCAATTGAGATGTTATCAGGCTGACAGGTGTGAACAAATGCTTAGCCAACACTGATGCCAGTGTGTGTCATTAAAATCAAATTATTGTTCTCAAACTTCAATTTAGTGTGTCTGACATTTGCAGAATGAGATCCCAAGAGGGTGAATTTAGTTATGCTACCCTGCACAGCAGGTAGCATCACCAAATACACTAGCCAGGGTCCTCATTCTGCTTAGGCCTCAACTTCTGGGAAGTATATAGGGTCTTAAATTGACTTTTTTTACTTACCTTTTCCCTTCTGTTTAGTTTCTATATCCGCTAGTTTGTAGAAGATAAAATGCATAATTGAGGTGCCCAATGGGTGCACATCACCAGCTTTAACTGGAGAACTTCAATCTGATGCTATGTCTCCCATAACAGTTGAGGCCTAAACAGAATGAGGTCCCCAGAGGGTGAATTTGGCGATGCTAGCCTGCATTGCAGGATTGTGTCATTAAATTCACCCTTTGGTGACCTCATTCTGCAAATGTCAGACACTATGTTCAGGCTTGGCTGTTCGAATATTATTTTCTTAACCACCAGTATCCAGTTCAACTCATTATACCCTGATTTTGCAAAGAAAACTTGGGGGGTATATTGAATTGAATTTGTCTGTCTCTATGTCAGACTGTTCTCCCATTCATCCATCTGTCATTATGTCTCTATCCGTCCATCAATTGTTTTCTTCTTCAGATACATATTAAAGACCAAATGGGTTTATATATTTTGGTGTGGATGTCCCCTAGATGACTCACATTCAGATTTGTTCAAATGAGTTCATCAGGTCAAATAGGTGAGAAGCCAGGGCCATAACTCTTTCCTTCCATAGTAATTCTTAAAACAATTTCTTATCAAGAACCATCGGGCCTATTTAGCTTATGTTTGGTATGGAGGGTCCTTCGGTGACTGGGGTTTAGATTTGGGGTTATTTTAGGAAATTTGAGGAAAATCAGTTCAGTTCAACTATTAAAATCTACCATCTGAAATTACCAAATGAATGGATCTCATAGATGGGTATTCAAGTTTGTTCAAATAGGGGCGGAGATAAGAGATTTAATTATCAACCAGCCACCCTATCTGTGCTTTTTGATACTGGTATAATAATGTATAGATTCCTCTTGATTTCTAAGCTGCCTGGGTGGGGGGCAATGGGGCGGAAGTGTAGAGGGGGTGGGGTTTTGACCCTCCCCCCTAATTTGATCAACATTTTCAAACAGTTAGAAATTTCATGCCTGATAGTGTTACATTTTTCAACCAGTAACAGTCCATATTTTCCTTCTTTGGGTTAAACTGTAGGACCAAAATGGCCACAAATTTTAGCTTTATAGGGGGATGTGAGGTTTTGTTTAAAAATGGTAAGGGGTTTGATATTTGTCAGTGGTGTGCAATTAAAAATGTCAAGGTGAAGAGCCTTGCTCATCTGAGAACCATCAGCTATGTCCCTGTTTAGAATTACTTGTCCTAAGTGATTTTGACAATTACTGACTGTTGTAGTCTTCAAAGTCCCAGTCTTCTCACTCTTTACAGTCAGGTGAGCGACCCCCACAGTCATTGACTGTCTTGTTGTTCCACTAATCTGCACTAATGAAAAGAATTGTACGTATTTGAAGTATGGGAATATAACAGATTACATGCTTCCATTATCAGTCAAATCTTATCTCTACATGAGTTAGTGGTGTAAAGACACACCAGTGCACACTATTTATAATACACTCGCCAATGGATTATTATAGAATAAGTTGCAGTTAGATAAATAAATATAGAATACACCCATAGTAGCCGAGAACACCAAATTTACACCACAAGTGGAATTGTGGTTAAAGGCACAATACCATGAGTGGTGAGAATTTTGTACTCTCGGCTCGGCTACTATCGGTGTATTTTGTTTAGCCAAAATTATTAATTTTTATTTGTACCGCGAATTCAACTGCTCCACTTTTATTTTTAATGTGTAACTTCACTGAGAGATCCAAACACGAGGCTATAAGGAATGTGCTTCAAGCGTAGTGATGCATACTTTTACGACATGATGTCAGCCTGTTTCTAAGCCATCGATCAGTCACTTGATATTCCCATTTATATGTTTCCTAACTTTCCTAGTTCATATAGCACTAGCAAGCTAAATTTGATTGAAATGCAGGCAAAATTACCTCATATTTAATTGATATCATAACAACTTCCAATTTTAAATGAATGTAACAGGAGAACTATTTTGCTAACTGCGATGTAGTTCCACTATGGGTATAAACGTTTAACCCATGAAATGGCATTTGAAAATTTAAACCCAACAGCAGCAGCCCATAGTAGAAATTTATACAAACTGTAGGGTGTAAAGATGAAATTTACAAAAATATTATACAGACAATAGCATAGGCAATTATGGTATAAATATCATTTTCCCCAGAAGGGGATATTGAAATTGTCCCTTTCATACTATCCCTTGCGTGAGCAATGATAAACACACTGGTTTGAATATGCTACAGCTGAACCTTTAAGATTCAGCTAGTTTCAGTAAATAAACCCTATTGTCACTGATTTATTTGTGAAATGAGTACTAGGTTTGGCTGGCTTGTGTAATAAAATGCCATTGTTAGCCTCAACAGTCAGCTGCAAAAGCTCTAGATAGCATGTGAAATGTTAATTGTGCCTGCAGTCAAGATTTCCGTTGGCTTGTCGAAGAGGCTGCACTTCTTTCATTCACAATTTCATTGTTTAATATTATCAGGACTTTGGAGGTGACATTCAGTAGGGCCTACTCAATGATTAAGTCTTTTCAGTATATGTCTTGTCAAAATTTCTCTTTCTGGTTATATGTTTTTCATTGTGTTTTGGTGTATGTATGTACCGTAATCTATCATAGTAAAAACAAAAATTTCGTTTTTCAGTATGCGGAAATTGAGAAACCTGAGGCCATGCACATGTTTGCTGTACGAATGGGCGCCAGCTGGCAATTAGCAAATGCTATGTTGTGCGGCCGGAGTTCTAATTTTCTGGCAACTGAAGACAAGAAAGCTATTCTAACAGCGAGGATTGTGGTAAGACTTAACACTTTCAAAGTACAGTGTTGATATTAACCCTTTCATGATGGGAACTTCCTGAATTTTTGCGAAAATCCTGTGCCAATGCATTCTCATATATATGTGAGTCCCATAGGGAGCCTCTCATATAGAAGAGAATACACTGGCTTATGATCAAACATTCATTTGCATTATATTTTGGACAATTTGTGGTGAGACTTGAGCATGATATCTGGGAATTACTCGAAATCAGTATAAATACAGATACTGCACCATATTTTTTATATACTCGTATTTACCAGTGCCATGGGACAGACTTGAAATTTTATATGTAGCTCATTTTACCCTTTTATTTCTGGCTTTTATGTTTTTACCTGTAATTGGTATTGTTTTTATATACTGTTGAAATAATACCTTACACGTATTTGAATTTGCGCACTTTGAATTTCCACACCCTGCTGTGCGAATTCAAAACTGACTGAAATATTTTCGTAAAAATCTTATATATTGATTACAGTTTCAGTTCTTAATTATCCCTGCTGATACATGTGTATACTAGTATATAAAAGACAACCTCGAAGAAAATATACATCGAATATAACACAACTGCTTCATAATTTTGTTGTGCAGATGAGCGCTTATATGCATGGTACAATTTATAATTCTGATATGTAATTAATAAATATTTATGGACATCCTGGAATTGAACTTGAAAGAATACCACAAGCAGGCCTTTAAAAATTGCACAAATGAGAGTTTGAGCTCCGTTCGAGCAAATTCCTCATGGCATAACCGTTTTTCCTGTTCATGCCACATTTTAATCAACTTGACCTAAATTTCACCATCCAAACATCGAATACTTCCGAGCATAACTGTATTCTTATATCCTGCATAAAGCATGCACTATACATGCTCTGCACCAGCATTGTCAAGTCCGTCTCTGTGCATGATGCAAGACTTGCACGTGCGTGAAACTTCTGATGTAAATAGAAAGCGCCATTGATTAATTAAACATGATGATGGCCGATACAAAAGAAACCATTTTACTAAAAACATTTCAGACCAATTCGAATTTGAGGTTGATGAGGACAAGCTGATTTCTCAGATCAAGTGCAAAATATGTAGCCTGAACTGGAATGAAATCAAGAAAGAGGTGCAGAATTGTCAGCTCCTTGGTGCAATATTGGACAACGTTAAATTGTACATTGATGGTGTTAGGTATATACATCATGCCAATGTCCAAATACACCTACAACTAGGTTCCCTTCATGACTTTGCCTTCAACTTAAATGTATTGGCACGGGATGAAAATAATAAAAACAATACAGTTAACCCTTCGATTAACCCAGTGCCTTCATCAAGCTCTTCGAAAAGTGAATTGCAACCAACTATAAACAAAGTGATGTCTTCGTTTTATAACGAGGGTGATTACATATTTTTTTTCGCTCTGTTTTAAATTTATGCACTGATGGGTGCGCGAAATTAAATACGAGTAAGGTAGCACTCAGCTGGAGTTTTCTTTTGACATTTGACCTTAAACATAACAATTATTACTTTGACTCTAATAGCATTCTTTCTAATTCAGATGATTGCTGTTGTGGTAGTCCTAGCTTTCCATGGTTCTTGGGTGTACTACCTCACTTTCAAGAGAAGTTTCATCACTTCGACAGTTTCCAGGTCCACTTTATGGATGGCGAATGCTGTGCTCGGATACTTATCAGCAAAAAATAAGTACAAGTACTTCTGAGAATCCAACGAGTTGTAGATGAGAACCAGACCTGAGAACATGATGCCGGACATTTGCAGAATGAGGTTTCCAGAGGGTGAATTTAGTGATGCCACCCTGCAAAGTGGGCTAGCATTACCAAATTCATCCAGCTATGGGAGACCTAGACTCATATTTAAGTTCCAAGATGGTGAATATTGTTATGGGCACCTCCATTATGCAAAGTGCTGTCTGCCAATTTGAGGATATAGAGAAACTAAGCTAAAAAACTTGTTAATTTGATAATAACGATAGTTTCCAGAGAAAATGAGGCCTAAGCAGAATGAGGTCCACAGAGGGTGAATTTAGTGATGCTAACCTGATGTCCGGCACCATATCCTCAGGCATGATGAGAACTGGGTTTTGTTTCATCCTATTCTCTTGAAATCGGGGTTCGCAGCAGGTAGTATAAGTTTTGGCTTCAATTTTTAGTGTGATGGGAAACTGTCTTGAAAACATGCAGGGTTTACCTCCCTTGATGTCAAGTTGATGATTTGGTAAGACTGCGGCAACATTTTACCCACATTTGCGAACAGAGCAACATGTTGGCCTTATTAAGCACAAAACATTTCGTACAACATTTGTGTAATTTCGAACCTTAAGTTAGGAAAGTCCCTCTAGAATCAAAGAACTATATTGCGAAACGATGTGATTTGGTTCTCTGATTATTTTATCAAAACAAAAGTAAAAACGCATATGGACGACAACATTCATGGCAAGTCAAACACAAGAGTTCTAATTTGCTGCCATTTTGCTAAGGAGTATCCGAATTGTCAAAAAGACTACTGCTCTATTTCTCCATTCTGTCAATAAGTGCTTAGTGCGGGAATTGTTCTCAAAGCACATAGGAAATTTGACTTTGGTCGATCGTGGTCTCGCCATTTTGTCGGGAAAAACCCACGCTAGATATAGAAAACCACAGACTGGTGTGCTCTTGTAGAGATGGTACATAGTGACAATGATCACATTAGAGCCAGTCATTTCAACCACAGTGTCGCATCTCGAAGTCAATATTAATGGTCACCAACGACTATGCAGAGGGTTATATTCCCTGTGGAATCACTCCACTGTATATAGAAACCACCATCCCCTGGTAAATAACTGACGGACATCCCCAGATACATGAATAAGGCTAACCGCCCTTGGTGGTGCCTAAAAATCTGCATTCTACCCAGCTTTCATTGTTGGTTGACTATGATTGGCGAATGCACTATGCACGCGACCGTACAACCTTAATTTTTAGAGAAAAATAACTTTCTGATTGTTACAATAAATCTCTAATTGAACAGATCTGAACATATGGTACTGATTGCAACATCAATGTGACAGATAAAATATAAAAATTCAACATACAACATGAAGATATCTTTTGCATTTATAAATCTTAACACCTGACTGCGAACCCCGATTGGAATTTTGAATTAATTGATTTGCAATCGAAATTTCAGGTTGGAGCCATATCTAAGAAATACTCATGAAATCATCTAGAATATGATGCTATCTTCAGCCCTGTTAATTACCATCGGGTATCGGCTGAGCCGAGGCAAAAAGAAATTTCATCTGCTGTTATTTAGCCTAGGCAAATTTCAGAGCCTGCCAATGTTTTTTACAAAATTGAAACACATTGTTTTAATGTTGCACTGTGGAAGTCTGCAGACATAAAAAATTCTATTGATAACAAGGACTACTGAGATAACAAGCATTATTTTGATAATCAGCAATTTTAAACCAGGCCCAACCAAAGTTTGCCATGAATGATATGATAATCGACCAAGTTCCAATTGTAAACTAAAGTTATATGTGCAGAGCATGCAACGATGTGGATCCTATGCTATTTAGCCAAAGAACAATTTCTGGCTTAGGCATTTTCTTAGTCTTGGCAAATTGCTGCTAATTAACAGGGCTGTATCTTCTACAAGTATGGTAGCACCATATAAGATTAATACGTCCAAATTGGACAACAAAATAGTTCAAATTCACGTGTTATCACAAATGTAACCACATATAGTAATTCCACATGTAAGCAGCATGGTGCCATATAACGTTTCTATTTGCATCAATAAAACATGATTACAGATTTGTTAATAAGAATATGTATGTATCCGCACATCAACTATTCATGTTGATGATGATACTTTTCATCGTCTCTTCCAAATTTAATTTTCGATCGACACTGATGCACTGATCGTACAGGGAGCCGTGACCTTGTGTGTCCTCTCGTAATGGCGTCAGCGCATGTCTACTATTACTGGAAGAAGTCAGGGAATATTTGCCTGGCAGCCAAATATTCCAGTTGGTGAATAAATAACAGATTTCAAAAATCAAAATCTGATAACTCTGAGCTTTGACGGGTGGGTTCCTCAAATCAATTAAAATATGTTTTATCGCCGAAGAAATAATAATTTAGGGGCATTAGATCAGATTCTTAAATACTTAAGCCTTTAAAATAAAATATCTGTGTTCTCAGGCAATTAGATGTAAATTTTGAGATGAAGGCGGGATGCAATTTATTGTTATGCATTATCATTGTTCAAATCCAATATTTATACAGAAAAGTTTGGGGGAAAAAATGTTTGACGAGACATTTTTTGTTGTTAATTTCAGTGACGAGGGATGCACCTGAGAACACCTATTTTTATTTTTATGGCCTTATTTTAATGTTCTTCTGTACATTGCAGTTCATGTTATCATGTCGTCATCTCTCCAATTCTAAAGTATCCACTCATTTAAACAATACCTATTGGACTTAATACATCATTATTACAAATATCCACCCATCACAATGCAGATCAAATCCACTGCCAGCCTCATGAGGCAAAAATATATCCGATGTCATTATTATTCTATGCACCATCTAGTTATTATACATGTATGTGAAGCAGATATTGATGCACTATATCTTAATTTATTAACTTAACCCTTCCATGACTGTAGCTTCCTGAAATTTTGCAAAAACTTGTGCCAATGCATTCTCTTATATATGCGAGTCTCCCATAGGCCTAACAATTTTCCTTTACCTTGTAAGCCAGTGGATTCCCTTATACATGTGAGGTTCCCTATGGGAGACTCGCATATATAAGAGAAAGCACTGGCACTGGGTTTTTAATGCTGCACCAGTGCAGCTCCCATCATGAATATCAGGTTAAAGTGCCTCAAAGCGTTCACAGTGGGTACAGCTGAAAAATTATACAAATTTTGTTGAACATGAAAAAAAGAACCAATTTGTTCTTATTTTCATTTATATCAATAATCTTCCAACAACGATATACCTGCTGAAAACATTGTAAATATCCACAGTAAGTCAGTATTGTCAACAATCACCGTGATCGATTTATTAGAACAGTAACTCTAAAATGGAAACAATGACAAAAGGATGGGATATATTATATCTTAAAGGAGGTGTTACTTTTCCGAAACGATATAAAACACAACTAATATAGGTACCATTGTAATAATTTCCTAAAATGAATGGTATTGATTAACCGATATTTTCAACTTTATTGAGGAATTAAAATGTGTCTTGCCAAGACTTTTGCCAAATGAAAATATTTTTTGCCAAATGTGAATTATTTTTGCCATTGGCTAATTTGGCAAGTGGTAGCGCGAACCCTGCTCAAGTCGCTCAGCATTATATTTTCTTGGTATTAACAAAGAAAGCATTACTTATAACACTTTGCGTAATATTTTTGCCAAATACTGTAATGAGTGAAGTTTTGACACCTTGAGAAGAAACTATGTTTTTAGACGCCCGTTTTGAAAAAAACAACGTATTTTGTTTTTGGTCTAGCCATCTCTCCGTCCATTCGCTTTTTTCGTTTCCCGATGATAACTTTAGTAAGTCTGAATTGAATGGAATGAAATTTGGTATGTGAGTAACTGGCCCAAAATACAAGTCAAGTTCGAATTTGGGTTCTGCCCAACTATTTTTAACTGAGTTATGGCCCATTGTTGAAATTACCACAGGGGTATATTGCTACGCCCTAGCAATGCTCTTGTTATGTTATAATATTTGGTAATACAGTGGCATTCTCATATGTTGATATTTATCATTTTATCGGCAGAATTTCAATAACTGTTCACTTTGTACTTGCTACGAGTGCCTTGAGGACATTTAAAGACATATTATGTACTTGTTCGGGTGCGTGGAACCTTTAAGTTAGTACTCAGGTGCTTAGTCCAAGTCTTCTTGTACTAAAACCAGCTAAGATATTGGGATGGCGATGCTGGTGTTTAGTCCAAGACCGCCCTATATGCTCGCTTATGACACGGCTTAAGCGTTAGTGACCCGCTCAAATAAAACCACAATTATATGAAATAAAATATCACAATTGCGACAATAAACGGATATTTTCCACAGAAGACATGCTATTTTATCTGAAACCCACATCAGTTGTGAATTTAAAACGGTAATTTAATGCGAAAAGAGACATTTACCTCAATGTTTACAATTTTTTAAAAGTATGCGAACTCGGTTGACCTCGCAAACTGTGTTCGGCATTTTCCGTTGAAAATATTCCGTAGATTTTGGACAACAACGCAAATTACGATGAATTCTCCATTGTAATCGTAATTATGTGTGTCAATAAATAAAATAATAAATAGATTAATTAAACATTGGAGATATAAATGTAATACACTAAATAAATGAACCTTAAGTTTGAAAAGTCCCACTAAAACGGAAGAACTATATTTCGAAACTGTGTGATTCGGTTCTCCGATTATTTTATCAACACAGATGTCAAAATGCACATCACACGCATGGCAAGTCAGACACAAGAGTTCTAATTTGCTCCAATTTTGACAAGTTGCTTGCGAAAATTGTCAACAAAACTACCGTTCTGATCCTCCATTATGTCATTAAGTTTTTAGTGCGGGAATTGTTCTGAAAGCACATAGAAAACTGGACTTTCGGGCGATCGGTTTTCGCCATTTTTGTTCGGAAAACCCGCGCTATATATAGAAACTGAAAGTAGAATTCCCAGAACAAACAGCGGATTATGCCGAACTTATTCGGACCACTTCGGCTTTCGGTTAAAACGTAAACAAACAGAGAAACAAATCGATGTTTGTGGCAATCAACCGGAATATTCTATGTGTAATTTAACATTAAAGTTAGATTATTATACACCATTATGACCATAAGATGTAAGCCTTTCCGATGTATATAGCATCATGTATTGATTTGCTAGGTAAATCGAGTAAAATACACCACAAATTCCCGCCACAGATCGTGGGCGTAACTCGTGTGATAGGATTGGTATACAAGCGGGCTTGGACTAAACATCAGCATTGCCATCCCAATATCTTAGCTGGTTTTAGTACAAGAAGACTTGGACTATCAGGTGCTATGCCAATTAGGGGAGTGTAGCATTCTACTAACATTGCACAAATTTCCAAGAAATCGACCATACCACTCCAGAGAAAACATCGTCTGAACTACTCTCAAAGGTAAATATTTACATCTCGATTCGGGATGTAACTCTCGGCGATAAACTAACACAAATGATTTCTCCACCGATAGTCATTGTATTTAGCTAATATATAAGAATGTCGGTGTTTGTTGTCATTTTGGATAAATATTTGTAAAAATAACTACTTTGAACAAGATTATTCTCCATTTCTATTTGATTACCCTACTGGAGTGTTTCACATAACTTTAAATGGAGGTGTGAAGTGTCTTATAATAGATTTGTAATTGGGGACTATACATATCAAAACATACCTATAAGTACATGAAAATTTTCATCTGGCTTTGACAATTTAGAAATTCTCATCAGGCTTATATCAGACCATGACTATTACTTATACGTCCCCTGAACAACAAATTTGGTTGATGTAAACACCTTGCTTTGCTTGTTGATGTCACAACTTTTATCAGCCGAGTTTTTGTGGTAATCAGCTGAGTTTTGGGGGATTATCAGCCGAGTTTGTGGTGATAATTGGTTGCTCTAAGGCAAAAATATGATATCTAATTAATAATGTTGGTTATCATGGCAATGGTAATGTGTTCCTCCACATATAGATTTGTTATCTTAGAAGAATGATGGTGCTAATTGTTAGAGAGTAATCTACATTCACACATGGGATCTCAAACTGTTTACATCACCACACGTTTATATATTTTTTTTTGGTCATATATTATTGGTTGCGGCATGTTTGATTCATTTATTAATATATTCTATATTTGTTGTTACATGTTGTTTGTGAATGATTGCTATCCATTCTTATATAGAATCATAGAGTATGGTTTTCTTTTTATTCATTAATTATGTTGTTTTAATCAGTTTGAATTGTTCATCTTTAACATTCAAGATGTAGTCATAGTAAATTATCTCTTTTGTGACATCCTGGCAAACTTGGCAATCAAAATAGGTATGAAAAAAATCATGATATACTAACACATGGACTTCATATACCATGTGAGGACATTACCGAAGTCGAAGTTGCAGAAATGTTTTAGCTATTTTCAACTTCAGCACAGGTGTGAGACAAATGCTCTTTATCATTACCACATTAAGAAAATACTAACAATGAACACCTTTATTATCCCATGCACAAAGGATTCTCGGTTAAAAATTAGGGGGGGGGGGGTGTATCTTCCAACAACAGATGTTTGATAACTGTGGAATATATTTTTGTCCCTATTTTATAATATACTGGTGGTTGATGCATAAAACTTTGGAAAATAAATAATTAGGGCTTGAAAATTATGTGGATCTTTAAAAAATAATTCAGTTTGTTATGGAATTACAGGTCCACTTAATTTTCGAGTCACTGATTATTTTTTTTATAGTGACTTGATATACGGTTTTAATAACAATCTATGCCATAAAATATGATTGAAATACTATAATTTATCACCATTTGAAGCATCTGTGTCTCTGAAGATGCCCATAGAGAAATAGAAAATAGCTGAAATCAGAGAAAGATTCCCCCGTTTTGGCTCCCAGAATGCAACAGAAATAAAACTAAAGATGAATTTTCAATGGAAGGGGAATAACTCTTATCTTTAAGATATAGCGTTATTCCCCCTCCATTGAAAATAATACACTTTTTACTACAATCTAGATGACAAAAACATGTAGGTAACTCAACAAAAACAACATGTTCACAGTTTATTACACGTGATAAGTTGATAATACAATGTTTTGGAGCTTCCTCATTCAAATGGTATATAATATGGCATATATTTTATATAATGTAATCTGGGGGTTCGAAATTAAGTGGGCCTTTTAAATAAATAATCAACAGTTATGCCTGGATTGCTTTTATTCTTGTAGTACTAGGGCTTCACAGTTTGACTAAAAGAATTATCGATACGATATCAAATTTTTTATCGAGATATGAGTATTTATTATATACTTGCCCATGAATTATAAGGTTTTAGCAGTGAGATATAAGTGATATCCCACTAGTGAGATATCGATATCTCACTGGTATTATTGCGCTGTATGGATCCTCATGTGTGTAGTCAGGTTATACTTCATAGTGAATGATTTCCTGCACGCATCATGTACTGACATTCATTGGGGGCCATCGGCAAGTAACGAAAGTATATACTAAATACAAAATCTATACTTTTTGAGTGTTTTAAATATGGGACTATTTTTTTGGGTGTAATGTGTCAGCTTGAAATTTCTGATATATTGACATTCATTGGGGGGCCATAGGCAAGTAACTAAAGTATATAATAAACAGAATATCCACACTTTTTCAGTGGATATGGGTTAAATCTCATTCGTGATGACAAAACATTTGAATTTCCACTCGTGGCTAAAGCCACTTGTGGAAATTCAATGTTTTGTCATCACTCATGAGATATAACCCATATCCACTGATAATGTGTGGATATCCTCTATATATTGAAATCCAAATTAATTGCATTTGTATACATTTCCTTTGATGAAAAGTCATGAATGAGCATGAGTCGTTTTCGTATTTTCATTGAATACAAAATATTTTCATGTCACTTCTGGTTGTAATTGAAAGTAAACACTAAACATTAATTCGAACTAATATATGCTTATTCAATTAATACAGCATTGGAACAAAATAACACACAACAATTACAGCAAAATGGCTAACACAAACGAACATAACTTGTTCAAAGAAACATCTACATATATCATACTAGATATTTTAACTCGACATCGAATCAATAATTATAAATATATCGATATTCGATATGATATTGATAAACCATGAAGCCCTATAATAGTTCCTTTTAAAGCTTGTGTTGCAGTGTCACTGACACTTCTTATTATTAATAGTGCTATATTTATTACAACTGCTATAAAACAACTTTTTCATTTGACACAGATATGATAATTTTTCAAATAGGGCAGGATGGGCCCGGGGGGGGGGGGGGGGGGGATATATATTTGTTTTCCTTCATTCTATTACAAAATTGGGTAGTGGGATAAAAAAAAAATTCTAAATTGAATGTAATATCTACATGTATTCTAATATTAGCCATGTGGAAGAAAAAAAAAAATTTGTTCAGAAAGGCTCCTGATGGGTCTAGTTAAACTCAATGACAGCCAATCTGGATTATTTCTATTTGAGAGTTTAACTCTGGCCCCTGTTTTTTTTAATTTTTTTTTTTTTATTTTCTATACACCCCACTTAACTCGGGTGAAATAAAATAAGGGCTGTTCGCAAGTTTTTATATAATTTTTTTTACTAATTCAATTATTTTTAGGGTATGAGGATCCATAAATATAGAGAGTTGGATATTTCTACCATGTATCTTGCCAAATATATGCATTTGTTATTATCTGTTCATATATTGTGTTCCATTATTGTCAACTAGTCTACAGCTTCTGATTCATCTAGAACTGAAATAATTTGTAACTTTACTTGCTTATATTAATTACAATGTACAATGACACACTATCAAAACTACAAAGTGCCCAGGGTTATAAACAGTAGTTGGATTTAAAAAAATTTAAATTCTACTCAATAGTTAAAACCACAACATCAATTCAATTTGTTTATTCTCTTCACTCAAAAAGTACATGGGTATTGAGACATCAATGATTCCACATGTATGTCAAATCGTGTATAAATTCTTGATCGTACTGATTAGAGTGATAGTTACTGGCAAAACACTGGTTTACTGTCAAAAACATATTTGACCCTTCCATAACTGGAGCTTCCTGAAATTTAGCAAAAACCCTGTGCCAATGGATTCTCTTATAATTATATATATGCGAGTCTCCTATATGGAGCCTCGCATATATAATAGAATACATTGGCCCAACAATATTTATCTCGACCTTGTAAGCCAGTGCATTCTCTTATATATGCGAGGCTCCCTACGGGAGACTCGCATATATAAGAGAATGCACTGGCACAAGGTCTTTAATGCTGCACCAGATTATCCCCATTGTAATACATTTCATCAAAGTAAAGAGTCCATTATGTCGGAAGACAACTGAAATAAGTTTTATGGTGTTTATCTTTAGATTTTAAGTGAAAGTTTAGTGATTTTGACGACATTTAAACAAAAAAACAGCAATATTGTTAATAGCTTACTAAAACAGACAGTTTAATAACGTTTGAATGTGTGTTATTGACCAGTGTAACCCGAGTCATCAGTTGTACATTAAGCATGTATTTATATATTTTTATATTTATACTGATCATACCGTTTGATGTCTGAAATATCAATAAATTTTTTAAAACAGTGAAAAGTTTCCTTCGTCATTCTTCTCGGTGTATTTCTATGGACGTTTGGTTTAGAAAGGGTTAAATGATAGATGGCCACTCCCACACTGGATATTTTATAGCTGCTATAATAGCCGTCATTTTCCCTTTTTGGCTACTACCTTCTTGCTGACACTAGCGCCAATGGATTTAAAAATATGCACCTGACTGTTTTGAACTCACTACAAAAAGACACAAAATTTTCTAACTCATTAACTGACTTCAAAACTGGGCCAGACACCGTCTTGGAATGATCCGGTCCTTTTTCCGGGTGTGTAGAGTTTTCAGCAGAAAATAAACTGAAACTGTCGGGTTTATATCTTGTAATTGCGATAACATTAAAGACATATTATGTACTTGTTCGGGTGCGTGAAACTGATCAGTTAGTAACCAGGCCTATGCCAACTGGAGCAATGTAGTATTTTGCTAACATCGCCGAAAATCTAAAGCAAATTGACCATACCACTCCATAGAAAACATCGTCAGAACTACGCTCAATTGTAAATAATATACTACTCGATTTGGGACGCATCTATCGGCGATAAACTAACAAAAACAATTTCGCTACCGAGAGTGACTGCATTTAATTAATATATAAGAATGATGGTGTGTGTGTGGTTAATATGGATATAATATTTGTAAAAAATACTACTTTGAACAAGATTAATCGCCATTTAGAGTTCATCACCATACCGGAGTGTTTCACATCACTTTAATATAAATTTCTCATATTTTGAGAGTTTCTACCAGTACAAATTGCAGAATCTAAAGCAATGCGATACTACAGTAATGCCCTAAGTAATCGACTCCTTAAACACAGCAGAATTATGGGTAACTCAGGATTTAGTCGGAAATATGGCTTATTGCCATTCATCCGAAAGGTCTCCCCGAGAGCTTTTCGATGAATGGCAACAAGCCATATTTCTGACTAAATCCTGAAAAGTTACCCATAATTCTGCTGTGGTTAATGAGTCGATTACTTAGGCCAATACTGTAGTTGTTATTGCCGTTGCTGGAGGTTATCACAGGGGCTTGCATGTAACGCACACTGCATCTGCCATACCCCCTTTCTATATAGTACCATGATATATAACAGCAGTGTATATAGGGGCGGCAGAGGAGATCACATGTTGAGCTGTCCTTCGATTTTGAAAAATGTAGGTGCGCAGTTAAATGTGCTGATTTTGGATCAATAAGCAATATTTTCTTTGATGCTTCTAGGGGCATAAGTTCCTGTTTAATGGCCCATCTCGGCGATGCATGGACACACCTTGCACAGTACATGAGAGAGGTTCAAATTAATGTAGTCTTACTGTGAATACAAATACAATACACAGTAGCGACATAATTGCTTCTTTGAGGCACATGCATTGTATTATGATTTTGCATCTTGCCCTCCTGAAAGTTGTTTCTGAAAATGTTTCGGAGGTTGAAATAGCAGTTGCATGTATACACCATATGCCTATATACAGACATAGCAATGGTATAACCTCTGGTATCCCTATTAGTGTGGTTGCTGAAGTAAAAATGCAGGGTCAACCTAGAACAAATTGGTAACAAGTCAATTTTGGTGTCAATACATGCACATAATTATATCCACAAAACAACATATCCAAACTCCGCTTTGGGGAACTTTTATAATTCAAGATGGTGTCCAGCATGGTTGTCTTAAATACGAGCATAACACGAACATATGTGTATTTATGATAGAGTGTATGTAACATGATAAGTGGAAATAATATAGGCTTGGTGTAAACCAAATAACAGCAACCCAGGTCCAGAAAGAAATGGCTATAAAATTGGTTGCAATCTAATGAAATTTTAATGGCAGAAAAAGCATGAATATTCAACTGAGTTGTTAAATAAGAACAAACTGCATAAACTTCTGCCCCTAAAAGATAAAAACACCATTCACACATATCCATCTCAAGGATTTGCTTATATCGACAACATGAAAAGAAACAATTGCCCTATAGTCGGGGAGCCAATAAGGTCCACCTG
Source organism: Siphonodentalium dalli (assembly GCA_032622095.1). NCBI lineage: Eukaryota > Metazoa > Mollusca > Scaphopoda > Gadilida > Siphonodentaliidae > Siphonodentalium > Siphonodentalium dalli. Next base: position 84,078,048 of record CP136069.1, on the reverse strand, counting down.
CACCCCCCCCCCCTCCCCCCCCCGATGATTACAAATAACCTTATTTTTATTGTTCCCTATGGTATCCAGATAAAGAATCCGGATTTCACCGAAAAATAAAGGTGGCCCTACTAGGTGCTAGAGCCATTTGAATCCAAGATGGCCGCCATTTCCTCTAATTCCGCCGAAAAATGACGTCATATTCACGAAAATAGGAAATTTAATTAATATCTCACCATATCTTCCATTTTTCTTCACATTAATCCTTAGTAAATGGCAATGTTTTTGAGACAGGCATCAAGCGTGATATTATAGCGTCATTTTAAGACATTTGCCATTGACGAGGGTTCAGTAATAGATACAGAAAGAGGATTTGAAAAAGAGGGGTGAAAGTTTCGATTTTTTTTGCAAGACGGTCTGATAGTCATTTTAACGACAAACCACACAGGATGTTAATATAGAATGTCAACAACTATGTGCTTTATTTTATTGGACGGATGTTTTACTTCAATGGGAATGAAATTGGTGTAGAACATTTCCAAAATGGCCGCCGAAAATATGAAAAATGGTAAATATTGTCCCAGGGTGTCCTGCAATGGCTTACAAGTTGTGGTTGATATATACAATTGGCTAATCTGTATTATATACATTGAATACTTACATGTCTGATGCACCATGGATCATTGTTTCTATTGTCACCACTGACATCACCAGAAATATTGGATATTTCTCTCACAAACTTGACATAAATATCGGCAAAAATTGGACAATTGGACAATTTTTTTAAGTAAAATGCAACTATCATTGGTATCAAAGGTATTTATTGTTTTGGTCTATCTTAAATGTGTCACACTACGGTGTTTATAGACCAAATTGCTCAAGATGGCTTCCAAAATGGCAACCAAATTTGTAAAAAGTTATTTTTGTACATATATCCCGAACATTATTCTCTGCGTTATCCGACAAGGTATTAAATTGTGACTCACTTGGTTATTATACGTGTTAGTTAATAAGCTGACAACCACGTTCTATTATGTTTGTCCCAGTTCCGTATGGGGCATGACAAATTCATTTTAAAGTTGCAGTATGAAATTTGGCGGAGAACCTCTTTTGTGATTCTTGCCATATTATTGAAAGGAAATGGGCAGAACTTTGAAACGGAACTGAGATGAACCATAATATGTGGCTATTCTGGTCCATTATGATAAAACATATCAACTGGATATAGGGTGAATGCCAGGGAGTTACTATATGATCATAGGTAAGGTGAATAGGTATACAGGGAGTTATTGTATGGTCAATGGTGAGACGAGTACATGTATGTATACAATGAGTGACTGTATGATCATAAATGTAATGCATAGCTTTGCAGGGAGTGACTAAATTGTCAGGTGTATGAGTATACCCGGTGTTCCTGCTTGGTGACTCGTTGCGGTATGGTCATGTGTAGGTTATACGGGCATACACATGTGTTGCTATATGGTCATGGGCGAGGGGTATGTGTATATAGTGAGCGGCTATATGGCCATGGATGATGTGCATATGCATACATGGATTGAATATACTGACATGGCTGGGGAGTATTAGTATATCTTGAGTGGCTATTCTGCTATGGTGTGACAAATAGGGATACAGGGAGTGACATGGCCAAGGGTGAGGTGAATATATATACAATGATTGCCCATGATCATGTATGAATGTTTTGAATAGGTACACACGGGGTGACTATATGGCCATAGGTCAGATGAAGGAGTATACCAGGTGCCACGGATGAGGGTATGTGTATGAAGCGAGTGGCTATATGACCATTGGTGAGGTGGATATGTATACCCGAGGTGACTATATGGTCATTGTTGTGGTGTTGATGTGTATATTGAATGTCTATTTGACCATGTGTGTGTGGAGAATAGGTATACATGGGATGACCGTATGGCCAATGGTGAGGTGAATGGGTATACAAGGAGTGACTCTATGGTTATGGGTCATTTTTTGGATTATACCCGGTGTACTTGCATTGTGACGCATGGCTGTATGGTCATCCGTGGTCATGGGTCAGGTGTACGTTTATACAGTTGGTCACTATAGTGTTATGTATGTGGTGTTTATGCATATATGGAATGACTGTGTGGTAATGGGTGGCTATCGCTTTTCACGTTTAAAGTTCCCCATGTACACAAACACTATCAAGGTGGAGAACTCTTTGACACGACCTCTCTATTGATTAACATATCCTTGAGTTATTGTGGAAAGCGATAGCCACCAAAATTACACATGCACAACGCATCCCATGACCTCATATGTACATACACGCCACACAAATGACAATATAGTCACCCACTCTATACACGTACACCTGACCATACAGCCTTATTTGGCTATACCGGTACATGCCACAAATGACGATACAGCTATGAATCACCATGCATGAACACCAGGTATACTCCTACACCTGACCATATAGTCACTATATGTATACATATTATTTCACATTCACGATCATACAGTCACCCATTTTATACCTATTCACCTCACCATGGACCATACAGCCACTACATGTATATCTATTCGCCATACCCATGACCATAGAGTCAATCCAGATATACATATACACCTCACCCACCAATGGTGAGCCCTTCCAAATATACCAATACCCGCACACACGACCACTCATAAGTCTCATACTTGCATATACACCTCACACATGACAATTAATCAACTCACTGTATACTCATACACGCCATCCATTATCATTCATCTACACCATATACACCACCGATGATAATACATCCACAACATATATAAATATACGACCCACCCGTTACCAAAATGGCACTCCCTATATAGCCACACGCTCGCCAATGACCATAAAGCTTATTCCAGGTATGCATATAACTTCAATCTTGACCACAGGCATACCATGTGCATCTATACACATTACCCATAACCATAAAATCACACCCTATTTATCTACGCACTCCATCCATGATCATACAGACAGCACAAATATACATATACACCACATGTCACAATACAGCCACACACGGTACGCATATACATCACGACCACCACGACCTTACAGTCACTCCATATATACATAAACAACACACGGATGACCATGTAGCTACTCTCGTTATATCTATACACCACAGCAATGCCCATACGATCACATCGGCCACACACAATATACCGTACAGTCACTACATGTATACCGATTCACCCCACACATGCCCATACAGCCACTCCTTATATTCCTATGCATCTCACCATGGACACTCCACTCATAACCATATAGTCACTCATTGTATACCTACTCATAACCATATAGTCACCCATTGTATACCTATTCACATCATTCATGACCATACAGTAACTCCCTGTATACCTATTCACATCACCTATGATCATACAGTAACTCCCTGGCTGCCATATTGGCATCCATCTTTTATCCAGTTGATCACTTTTTATCATGATGGGCCAGAATAGCCACGTATTATGGTTCATCTCAGTTCCGTCTCAAAGTTTTGCCCATTTCCTTTCAATAATATGGCCAGAATCACAAAAGAGGTTCCATACTGCAACTTTAAAATGAATTTTTTGTCATGCCCCATACGGAACTGGGACAAACAGAATAGAACGTAGTTGTCAGTTAATTAACTAACACGTATAATAACCAAGTGAGTCACAGTTTGCTACCTTGTCGAATAACGCAGATAATAATGTTCGGGATATATGTAAAAAAATTACTTTTTACAAATTTGGTTGCCATTTTGGAAGCCATCTTGAGCAATTTGGTCTATAAACACCGTAGTGTGACACATTTAAGATAGACCAAAACAATAAATACATTTGATACCAATGATAGTTGCATTTTACTTAAAAAAATTGTCAAACCCTGAAAAGTTAATTTTTGCCGATATTTATGTCAAGTTTGTGAGAGAAATATCTAATATTTCTGGTGATGTCAGTGGTGACAATAGAAACAATGATCCATGGTGCATCAGACATGTAAGTATTCAATGTATATAATACAGATTAGCCAATTGTATATATCAACCACAACTTGTAAGCCATTGCAGGACAACCTGGGACAATATTTACCATTTTTCATATTTTCAGCGGCCATTTTGGAAATGTTCTACACCAATTTAATTCCCATTGAAGTAAAACATCCGTCCAATAAAATAAAGCACATAGTTGATGACATTCTATATTAACATCCTGTGTGGTTTGTCGTTAAAATGACTATCAAGACCGTCTTGCAAAAAAATCGAAAATTTCACCCCTCTTTTTCAAATCCTCTTTCGGTATCTATTACTGAACCCTCGTCAATGGCAAATGTCTTAAAATGACGCTATAATATCACGCTTGATGCCTGTCTCAAAAACATTGCCATTTACTAAGGATTAATGTGAAGAAAAATGGAAGATATGGTGAGATATTAATTAAATTTCCTATTTTCGTGCATATGACGTCATTTTTCGGCGGCCATTTTGAATTTTTTTTCGAAATTATTTGCCGTCATTTTGAAGAAGGACATCATACCAACAAAATGTCATACATTTTGTCTGTGTCTTTTGCTAACAACCGATCTATTACAACGATTAAATACAGCAAAATCGTCTTGCAAAAAAAATCAAAAATTTCACCCCTATTTTTCAAATCCTCTTTCTGTATCTATTACTGAACCCTCGTCAATGGCAAATGTCTTAAAATGACGCTATAATATCACGCTTGATGACTGTCTCAAAAACATTGCCATTTACTAATGATTAATGTGAAGAAAAATGGAAGATATGGTGAAATATTAATTAAATTTCCTATTTTCGTGCATATGACGTCATTTTTCGGCGGCCATTTTGATTTTTTTTCGAAATTATTTGCCGTCATTTTGAAGGACATCATATTTTGTCTGTGTCTTTTGCTAACAACCGATCTATTACAACGATTAAATACAGCTGGTCGGAATTAGAGGAAATGGCGGCCATCTTGGATTCAAATGGCTCTAGCACCTAGTAGGGCCACCTTTATTTTTCGGTGAAATCCGGATTCTTTATCTGGATACCATAGGGAACAATAAAAATAAGGTTATTTGTAATCATCGGGGGGGGGGTGCAGGTGGACCTTATTGGCTCCCCGACTACTATAGTTGTTTCAAAAGTGTAAGAATTGTTTTTTTAAATGTTACCTGAATTGATTAATTGCCCCAAAATAATGCTAACCACAGTCAACTTATATGGGAACGAGTCATTTTGGGGTCATTCGGCCCAGTGACCATCTTGGATTTCAAAATTCAATCTATTAGCACGGGCTACAGGTCTTACTGTTCATCTGACCATCATGAAATTACTGGATGTTAATATTGATGAGTCTTTTTGGGATCATTCGGGCATAAAACATGGCCGTTGGTAGCCATCTTGGATTTTACTCTTTGCATGACTAAATCCTTTGGCACGGGCTACAAGTCGTACCTTTGGTCGGATCATTATGAAATTTGTCATGGCTGTTGACATTCGGCAAAAGAAAACATGGCCACCAGTGGCCATCTTGGATTTCAAAATTCAATCAATTAGCACGTACTGTTCGTCTGATCATCATGACATTTTTCATGAATGTTAATATTGACATGTAGTTGGGAACGAGTCATTTTATGGGTCATTCGACCATAAAACATGGCCACAGGCAGCCATCTTGGATTTCAAAATTCAATCCATTAGCACGGGCTACAGGCTGGAGTGTTCGTCTGATCATCATGAAATTTGTCGTGGAATTTAATATTGACATGTAGATGGGGAACAGGTCATTTTGGAGTCATTTGGCCATACATGTAAAACATGGCCAATGGCAGCCATCTTGGATTTAACTCTTTGCATGACTAAATTCTTTGGCATGGGCTACAGATCGTACCTTTGGTTGGATCATCAAGAAATTTGTCTTGGATTTTAACATTGACATGTAGATGGGAACGAGACATTTTGGGGTCATTCGGCCATTAAAATGGCTGCCGGCAGCCATCTTGGATTTATCTCTTTGCATGACTAAATCCTCCACTTCCCTCATCCGATCATCACCAAACTTCATATTGATCTTGATATTGACTACTAGATGGGAGCTTTCAAATGTTTTTGGAAAACATAACTGCCAGCGGCCATCTTGGATTTTATTTTATATAAATATCTTCAAATTGATAATCTGGTAATAATTAGAAATTTCAACTTTCCGCATTCCTAATTGCTCCATTGGCTGTAACAGATGCAACTATTCCCCTTCGAAGTTGAGCTGCAGTCTCATTGACACTTTCATTTTTTGTACGATCAAATACAGCTAGGTCTTCACTGTAATCAACACATTTTATGACGAGATACAATCCTGACAGTATTTATGATATAGGCGGCTGCTATACATGTACATATCACATATGGGTATAAATAGGTAATTTCATCAGAATATTACACCAGTGCATGTGGAGTTGTCTGACCCCCAGAAAGTGACAAACTTGCCCATTTACACATGTAAAGACACCCTCCCTTTGCGTGGACACATGGACTTGTAACATGCTCCACTGCCACCACCTGCACTGCCATTATGCGCCATCCCGCCATTAATTGAAGTTTGTTATTTCTCGAGATGTGTAATAATATGTGGCCCAGAAACACGCGGTCTAACGGCAGTTCTCGGACAAAATTGTGGATGAAGATGGATAACTTTAGTGATAATACGGCCATATTTTGTTGAACAAAATGTTGATAAATAACAAGTTTTGGGAAATTTGATACCATAGTTGACAGTGGTTAGCATTATTTTGTTGCAATAAATCGATTCTGATAACTAAAGCATATTTTGAAGAAATGTTGTTGTTGTTGTAAGTGGATGGTATGGAGATCATCTGATCGGATTTAGTACGTTTAATCAAGTGCACCACCTGAAGGAATCTATGCTATCTGAAAACCACACCAAGCATATTATATAGCAATAGAAATGTCAAAAAGGTGACTTTAATCATATTTTTAGAAGGGAAAATTTGGTAAATGCATTCTTAGCAAGTTAAAAAAATTATTAGAAATAATTAACAATCATAAAAAGTACATGATCTGAACTAGTGTAAGGCTCAAATGACTATTTAACAGAGATAACTACTGCTTCAAGATAGTTAACAGAATGTTAGTTTGTGCTGGAAATGTGTAAGCATCAATTTTTTCAAGAACAAATATAAACCTTTGGGCTCAGATGAGTTTTAAGTCATATGTCCATTGCCAAAATCCCCAGCTGTCAGCTATGTCTAACACTGCTTCCTATTTAAAGTTGCCTGCTCTCTGCTTGATATATCAAGTTGTCAACATGTGTATTAATTGGGCTGGTTCTTCAAGGTAATATTCAAGGTTATATTTCCTTGATCAGACAAGGTCCAGAATAATGTGCAACGGTCTGGGACTCACACCTTGAAAAGGATATTAGACAGCTGGAGATTATTCAGAGAAGGGACGCTCACTTTATAAAGGGTGACTATGGAAGATACAGCAGTGTAGACAATATGTTAATAATCTGTTTAAGAATACTTCCCTTACAGCAGCACCGAAATATTTCCAGACTGTCATTTCTTTACAAAATTAAATTACCTCATAGACATTCCACTTACCGGTACACAACATTTAAATCCAACTAGAACTGCATGGACTTCACTCTGAATCGAAACAGGGCTACAGACACATTCAAGGAGATATACATGTTGACTCGTATAAACACTCATTCCTCCCCCAAACAATAAGGGATTCAGACTCACTATCCACTGATACATTTCAGTCACCTTCTTTGGAACAATTAAAGGTACTCAATCCGATCAGAGGGTCCCCATCTCAAAAGATTCCAACAACAACAATCCGATCAGACGGTCCTATATTACTATTTCTTTGGCTTTGGGGGTAAAAAATATTTGATTCGAGTCGAGGAACCCATCAAACAAAGCTCAGAGTTATTAGATATTGATTTTTGAAATTTGTTATTTTCTCGAGATGAGTAATAATAATTGCCTTCAACTTTGTAATCTGCTCGAGATGTGTACACCAAAACACTATTCAAACAGACAAGGATGAATAACTCTAAAATCAAGTGGTAATAATAACGCTATTTTGTATGTGTTCTGGGACAGAAAGTAATCCCGATAATGAAAAATAATAGATTTCTAAAATCGATATCTAAAAAATCTGAGCTTTGATGGGTGGCTTCCTCGACTCGAATCAAATATTTTTGACCACCGAAGCCATTGAAATAGTAATTGAGAGGAGTTTTATCGGATTGAGTACCTTTAAGGACTTTGCTAACCCAATTTTCCCCAAATTTGATGGAGTCAAAATAAAGGTTTATGTTCACTTTTATTAGTAATCACAGTAACCAAACCCATGAATGCAACATTTTAAGCATTCATGGTGGAATATGTTAGAAATACTAAATGTGAAATTTATAGAGGTTTATAGAATGTATTTAGTCCATATCAAAGAAAAAAATATGGCAATGTGTACTGAACACTGTGAAGAATGATGAACAATAAATTAATATTCATATTTATCAAGCATTCTTTGGTAAAATTGCAAAGAACCAATTGTTTACAAATTATTGAGTAACTTGCCTGTTGTGAGGTGACTGTTAAGTGTTGTGAATCTCTTGACAAAAGAACTGTGTAATCCCCAATCTAGGGGTACCCCATAGCCAAGAAACTAGGTCACCAATCAGGATATAATTTTCCCATGTGTCAGCACCTGCTGGTCATAATCCCAGCTGGCTTGAGTGAACATTAACTTGATCGACCCATCAAATTCAGTTCCCATATAGCTTTACTGAGTAATGAAATCTACCATTTGTAAACAACTGCTTCCAAGCCAAAAATCTGAATAACACTGAAGAAATGTGAGTATATCTTTATTGTTCATCATTCTGCACAGTGTTCAGTACACATACCCATATCTTGATCTTAGATATGGCCTTTGTGTTTGTTGAATTTGGGTTCGAAAAAATAGATTAAAAAAACTTCTATAAATTTCACATTTTGAATTTCTAACATAATCTACCATGAATTATACTCTTAAAATGTTGCATCCATGGGCTTGGTTACTGTGATTACTAATAAAAGTGAACTTAAACCTTTATTTTGGACTCCATTAAATTTGGGGAAAATTGGGTTAGCAAAGTCAATTAACCCATAATTTAAATTTTGACTTTCCCCTTCGTCACACCACAATCTCACCCCTGATATAACACATGTACTCTAATTGTGTCACTGTGACATGAGTGCTTCAGATACATATTGATAAATATTTAAACAGTGCTTGCAAACTGGATGCTTACAAAGCGTAGACAACTGTCCACATGGCAAGTGCTACTGATCACGTCTTATTCAGGCATCAAGTGTCACCAGGCATGATTCTTTGATTCCTGTTAATCGTATTTCATACCAAGGAAACTATATAAATCATGTTGTGGAAGAGATAATCCATCTTTAACCCTTTACCCAACAAACCGGCCAAATAAAGCTTCAACAGCCTAAAATATCTTCGGTCTGTCTCAATAGAACCATACAAATATGGATATCATTGGAACCGGCTCCTTGACCACATTGTGATAGTTACAGTTATGCCCTGTGCCAATGCATTCTCTTATATATGCGAGTCGACCATAGGTCGCCTCGCATATATAAGAGAATGCATTGGCCTAAAAAAACACTTTTTTAACACTTTTTAACATTTTTTCTTACATTCTTTAACAATTTTATAATTTTTAATGTGTTAAGCCAATGCATTCTCTTATATATGCGAGGCGACCTATGGTCGACTCGCATATATAAGAGAATGCATTGGCACAGGGCCGCTCTGTTGGGTAAAGGGTTAACAGATGGACAAAGGAGAAGTAATGAAAGTGGTTGTATCAGAGAGTCGAGCTAATAACCACTGGTAAAAACAGTTGTAAAGTCATCCCAGGTTTAATCCTTTCTTTACTAAATACTCATTGATGAGTAGTTCCCTCAGTAACTCTTCAGATAATAAGTTCAACAAACAACCATATGCCTTGTTGAACTTATTAACTAAACATTCCCCACTAATTAAAGGCTCACTTGACTTTCAAACCCCCAGATCACATATAAAATATATGCCATATATAAGAGAATGCATTGGCACAGGGTTTCCGCAAAATTTCAGGAAGCTCCAGTCATGGAAGGGTTAAAAAACCAACGATAATCTGATCATTTCAGCTGTTTTCTCGTTCTCTATGGGCATCTTCTGAGATTCAGATGTTTCAAATGGTGATGAATTATATAGAGAGTAATCAATTGGTTCCGAGAATTACATTAAATAATTCACGAGAAGCGAGAGACGTCAGTAAGAAATGAGTTCGCGTTAGCGCACGAGTTTCTAATTGATTACTCTATTTATAACACTTCTGCATCAATTTGGTTCGCCAAATATGATTTAAAACACATAGAATTAATGCATGAAAGTCCCGATGATCAACAATAGAAAATTCAGTCTAGATCAATATAAAGGGATGTAACGTCAATGACGTTATGGGAAATGACATAATTCACTGGTGACATTACCATTTTTAATTAACAGCGTTTTCAATGGAAATCGTGCACAGGAGTGTAATAAAGTATTTTAATCATATTTTATGGCATAGATTGTTATTTAAAACCATATATCAAGTGACTATGAAAAAATAATCAGTGACTCAAAAATTATGTCGGCCTTTAATCCCTTCTTTACAAAATAGTCATTGATGAGTAGTTCCCTTAGTAGATGTTCAGATAATAATTTCAACAAACAACCATATGTGACCCGCCATATCAAATCCAGTCGTAAGTCGGGATTTTTTTACCCTGTGCCAATGCATTCTCTTATATATGCGAGTCGACCATAGGTCGCCTCGCATATATAAGAGAATGCATTGGCCTAACAATTTTTTATCATGTTTTTTAAATAAATGTTTCTTATAATTTTTAGGACATAAAATAATAAACATCCATTACCCTGCAGGGAGCCCCACACATATATAGAAGCATACAGAAGAGTGTCGTCTGCTCATGTTTGTCTGGGGCTCTGTATGGGTGAAATTATAAAATTGTTAAAGAATACAAGAAAAAATTATTAAAATTGTAAATGAAAGTGTCAATGACACTGTAGCTCAACTTAGGTAGGGGTATAATTTAATGGTTGACAGTAAATGGAGGAATAGGAAAGGTGCTAATAGAAATGTCTAACCTGCTCCAAAGGATTTAGTGATGCAAAGAGTAAAATACAAGATGGCTGCTGGTGGCCATTGTTTTTGGTCAATTGACCCCAAAAGAACTCGTTCCCATCTACGTATAATTGTTAACATCCATGACAAATTTTATGAAGATCTGACCAAAGCTACGACCTACAAATTTCATGATGATCAGACGAACAGTACGACCTGTAGACCGCGCCAATGGATTGAATTTTGAAATCCAAGATGGCCGCTGGCAGCCATGTTTTATGGCCGAATGACTCCACAATGATTCGTTCCCATCTACATGTCAATGTCAACATTCATGACAAATTTCATAAAGATCAGACCAAATGTACGACCTGTAGCCCGCGCCAAAGGATTTAGTCATGCAAATAGTAAAATCCAAGATGGCTGCTGGCGGCCATGTTTTTCGGCCGAACGACCCCAAAATCACTCGTTCCCATCTACATGTCATTGATAACATCCATGACAAATTTCATGATGTTCCGATCAAAGCTACGACCTGTAGCCCGCGCCAAAGGATTTAGTCATGCAAAGAGTAAAATCCAAGATGGCTGCTGGCGGCCATGTTTATTGGCCGAACGACCCCAAAATGACTCGTTCCCATCTACATGTCAATATTAACATCCATGACAAATTTCATGATGATCAGACGAACAGTACGACCTGTAGCCCGCGCCAATGGATTGAATTTTGAAATCAAAGATGGCCGCCAGCGGCCATGTTTTTTGGCCGAATGACCCCCACAATGATTCGTTCCCATCTACATGTCAATGTCAACATTCATGACAAATTTGATAAAGATTAGACCAAAGGTACAACCTGTAGCCCCCGCCAAAGGATTTAGTCATGCAAAGAGTAAAATCCAAGATGGCTGCTGGCGGCCATGTTTTTCGGCCGAACGACCCCAAAATCACTCGTTCACATCTACATGTCATTGTTAACATCCATGACAAATTTCATGATGTTCCGATCAAAGCTACGACCTGTAGCCCGCGCCCAAGGATTTAGTCATGCCAAGAGTAAAATCCAAGATGGCTGCTGGCGGCCATGTTTATTGGCCGAACGACCCCAAAATGACTCGTTCCCATCTACATGTCAATATTAACATCCATGACAAATTTCATGATCAGACGAACAGTACGACCTGTAGCCCGCGCCAATGGATTGAATTTTGAAATCTAAGATGGCCGCCAGCGGCCATGTTTTTTGGCCGAATGACCCCCACAATGATTCGTTCCCATCTACATGTCAATGTCAACATTCATGACAAATTTCATAAAGATTAGACCAAAGGTACAACCTGTAGCCCGCGCCAAAGGATTTAGTCATGCAAAGAGTAAAATCCAAGATGGCTGCTGGCGGCCATGTTTTTTGGCCGAACGACCCCAAAATCACTCGTTCCCATCTACATGTCATTATTAACATCAATGGCAAATTTCATGATGATCAGATGAACAGTACGACCTGTAGGCCGCGCCAATGGATTGAATCTTGAAATCCAAGATGGCTACCAGCGGCCATGTTTTTTGGCCGAATGACCCCAAAATGACTCGTTCCCATCTACATGTCAATATCAACATTCATGACAAATTTCATGAAGATCAGACCAAAGGTACAACCTGTAGCCCGCGCCAAAGGAAATTGTTGACGGACACACGGACGACGGACGCCAAACCATGGCAATAGCTCAAACTTACAAAAGTAAGTTGAGCTAAAAATTGTTAGGCCAATGCATTGGAATGCATTGGCACAGGGTAAAAAAATCCCGACTTACGACTGGATTTGATATGGCGGGTCACATATGCCTTGTTGAACTTATTAACTAAACATTCCCCACCAATTAATAGAGTCGTTCTGCATTTATATGAGATGTCGTCCAGTTATATTTTCTGAACATTCCTATAGGAGAATATACCGTTCCAAAGTATGCTTTTATAACTGATGGGAGAATCCATTTAGCAAAGAAAGGGTTATGGTTTATAAATTCAATGAAGCATGACTTTTTAGAAAATTTATTGAGATATCCGACATCAAAAGGTATCATCGGTATATAAAATATAAAAATACGTAAATACATGATTATTAATGTTAAACTAATGACTGGTTACAATGACCTATCACACACAAATGTCAGATGTATAAGGTGTATTTTGCACAAGCAAAATATTTCCATTCTTTTGTATCAACGAGCCATGTGTTGTATATTCTTGTCACATTTGAACCCTTTCATGATGGGAGCTGCGCTGGCGCAACATTAAAAACCCTGTGCCAATGCATTCTCTTATATATGCGAGTTGACCATAGGTCGCCTCACATATATAAGAGAATGAATTGGCCTAACAATTTTTTATAATTTTTTTCTTACATTCTTTAACAATTTTTTATCTTTTTTTGTTATCATGTTTTTCATTTTTTCTTACATTTTTTAAAAATTATAAAAAATAATATAAAATTTGTTAGGCCAATGCATTCTCTTATATATGAGGTGATCTATGGTCGACTCGCATATAATAAGAGAATGCATTGGCACAGGGTTTTCGCAAAAATTCAGGAAGTTTCCATCATGAAAGGGTTAATAATCATCTTATCTGTTTCAGTTTGACAACACAATTCAAGTTATCACTGAAATCCACAAAATACAAATAAAGGTTATCCTCCAATATGTATTAGTATGATCAGAATTAAGGATTTGCAAACTCATGTCCATATGGAATCGTATAAATTTTCGTTACACTCAGGTCAAAGTAGTTTTGACAGTATGACATTATAATATGAGAAGTAGACCAAGTCTTCTCGGTCCACAACAGCTTGGGATATTGGTTGGGATTATGCTGTTTTTGGACAGAGTCCCATCTCTTTACTCTTCTATGATGGACTTTATGCCCAGAAGGGAGTTATCTTGCTTGTATGTCTTCGGATTATGTCAAATGGAAGCTTTGTGTACATGAACACAGATAGCAGCCTTTTGCAAGCATGATGATATCGAACATGCATATATCCGAGGTCCATTAAATGCCAAAGCAACAAGATTTATAAGTAAACAAAGCCTTGTTTTCCAGTGAATTTTGATTTGTCGTGCTATCATAAAATGCATGTAAATAATACATTAAACAATTATATAATTACTATACCTTTTTCTATCACGATAAATGATATATCATTTTAAAGACAGATTAATCGCTGACATGTCAGATAATTAATCACATTCAGTGGTTTAAGTAATTGCCAGGGCTCAATGTGTATGTGTAGCATGTATTTTGAATTAAACACCATTATAGAAGAGCAACTGGCGGGACTCAGACCAAAAACAGCATAATCCCAACTGATATCCCAAGCTGTTGTGGACCGAGAAGACTTGGTCTATATGAGAAGGTGAAGTTACAATTTATTTCATCTATGGTGGTACTCAAGGCTGCAGGAAACAAGACTAGTAGATACAGTAATGCCCAAAGTAATTGACCACTTAACCACAGCAGAATTATGGGTAATTTTTCAGGATTTAGTTGGAAATATGGCTTGTTGCCATTCATCGGAAAGCTCTCGGTGAGAGCTTTCCAATGAATGGCAACAAGCCATATTTCCGACTAAATCCTGAAAAATTACCCATAATTCTGCTGTGGTTAAGTGGTCAATTACTTTGGGCATTACTGTAATGACAAAGCAAAGCAATATATGAACAGCTAATAGCAAATGCATACAACTGGCAAGATACATGGAATAATTATAGCAATTTTAATAATACAAATAGCAATAATGAGAAGTATGAATGACACAGCACACTAAAATTTTATATAAATGTTGCCTACAAAGTATGTCAAGGATTCAGGAAGTAGGATAGTGGTAATATATCAGTCTCTTTAACCCTTTCATAATGGGAGCTGCGCTGGTGCAGCGTTAAAGATCCTGTGCCAGTGCATTATCTTATATATGCGAGTCTACCACAGGGAGCCTTGCATATATAAGAGAATACACTGGTTTACAAGGTCAAGGTAAATATTATTAAATCAATGTATTCTCTTATATGGGAGACTCCCATATATAAGAGAATGCATTGGCACAGGTTTTCGCAAAATTTCAGGAAGGTCCAGTCATGGAACGGTTAGAAAACCGACATTAATCTTATCAGATTTAAGTCTCTATAGAGTTTTTATTCAGATCCTATTTCTAGGGCGACAGGGCTTTCCCCAAGAAAACATAATAAATTGTTTCCAAATATGGAGTGCATGCCTGGTGCAGTAACTGTTTGTGAATCAAAATATTTAGTATTATTATATGATCATAAACTTTCTTCTAAAAGTCCCGTACTAAATCACATGGAAAATAAGTTGATAAATCATGATATCTACTGGATTGTGCTATAAATAGGCAAGACGGGTTAATAACAAGTCACACGACATCATGAGTTATTAATAGGAATTGTAAATCCCTGGATTTTCCAAGCCATGCCCATATATACACGGGGTGGTGCGTTTCAGGCCTAATGTGGCTTGATAACGTTGGTATATCATAATATAAGAGAATGCACTGGTTTACAAGGTCATGGTAAATATTATTAGTTCAATGTATTCTCTTATATGGGAGACTCCCATATATAAGAGAATGCATTTCATAACATGTCAACGTTATAAAATTTGTCGTGTTTCGCAATGCGTGGGAAAATTGTCAACCTCTGATAATTTATCAACCCTTGGAAGTTAATATTCACCTCGAAACAATGCAATAAATGTATAGTAGTTATATAAGCAACAGGATGCGAACAAATAATCAGTAATAAATATCGCTGCCTGATAAAAGTCAAAGATAATGTCTCCTAGATTGCGATGAGTAATTTTGATCGCATTCAATTATGAATATATCACATGTATTCTCCATTATAAAATTTGTCGTGTTTCGCAATGCGTGGGAAAATTGTCAACATGTCATTGACCTCTGTTCTCGTAATTTAAATATAAACAATCATGAAGCTGTGTAATTGTCATCAGCTTTTTAACCCTTTGGCGAGAAGAATGACATATATGTTGCCATATGGTTCGCAAGTGGAACGACATATATGTTGTTTCAGGAAGTGTCATTTTTATGTAGACATAACTTCAATTAAATCATCTGATTTATAAATGAATTGTATAGGAGATATGTTGATTAATATTATAATGTCCCAATGTATAAGTGCAATAGATTATGCTAGAACACGTAAACAGAAAATAGACATCAATTAAAACGAATTATTGGACCATTTTGACCCAAATTTGTAAATAATTATTGCTATGACGTTGACGTTAAACTCATGCATGACGTCCTGTATATGACGTTATGAATACTCTCCAAACAGTTAAAGAGACTGGAATCCGCCTTGTAATTATCTGTTACGTCACAACCAATGAATTTGCATAGCAGCCGCTATAATCAATGGTTAGGTGGGAATCCCATTAATAGAGAAATGTGATCTGAATGGGAATTCTAGAGAAGCAAATCTGATAAGATTATTGTCGGCCTTTTAACACATTCACTGCCGATGCCTATTCATATTTACATTCAAAAAGTATGAGATAACTCGTAGTCGGCAGTGAATTTGTTAAAGAGACTAGGTGGCAATATATATATACTGTCAAAGAGGTGGCTTGTTCTGTTGTTATCATACAGACAATCCAAAAAAATTTAATATTAAGAAAATAAATGGTCGCTGACCCAAAAAGGTGGCTTTTTATAAGGTTAGCATTTTTTTTAAATTCATCAGAATTCAAAATTCAAATTTGGCCTTTGTCTTCAGAAATTTGAACCACATACCAAATGTCAAGAGATTCAGTTGAATTCAAAAACAATCAGATAACTAAAAGTAAAGTTATCATCCGGAAACCTAAATTATCGGCAAATTTTAAGTCGACAGGGACCATAACTCCGGCAAAACTGGGAGGACCAAACCCAAATTCAAACTTGACCTGTATCTTCATGTGGTTAACCCACATACCAACTTTAAGAAAAATCAGATTACAAATACTAAAGTTATCATCGGGAAACCAAAATAATCGGCAAATTCTAAGTTGACAAGGACCATAACGCTGGCAAAATTGGGCGGACCGAACCCATATTCGAACTTGACCTGTATTTGGAGCTCATAAACTCACATACCAAATTTTGTTTCAATCCGGTAACCCCGAATAATGTTATCATATATATATATATACTATTATATACTATGTGTTTGCGTCCCATTTGGGTTGATTGAGATGTCTTTCATGCCCATGTCTTGTTTTTTATCCCTGATTTCTACTGTCAGGTCTACTGTCTGGAATATCTAACATTGACACTTTCTTGTCCTCGGTGAATGCAAGACCGCACCCTTGGTGTGGGGTGCCAAGTATCCCAGACTCAACCTGGGGTACCTCTTGCATCTTTGTTTTTTGCTTTTGGCATATTTTTTTCTATTCTTCTATATGAGAATACAAACGCTCTCATACGCGGTAACACCATGCAGCCCTGTAAAATGATGATTGTGTTGTGAAAATGATACGAACGAAAAAACGCAACATCAAAATAAACAGAGCATGTGGGTTATCGATATTAACTATGGAGTGTGTTTTTCTTGTGTATATAATCTAATAATAATAATAGATCCATTTATTACACACATTCTACAGGTACCCCCATTTCAATGTGTGGAACAATTATTACCCTGATGAGCCTGAACACTCAGTAACCTTCTACTGCTCCCCGGGTTAAGGGGGAAATACAGCCACTGCTTTCACTGCTCATAATCATGTATCCTTTCAATGCATGAGTGGTGCAAAACAGATACAGTACGTGTAACCTTGCTCAAGGGTCACAACCTGACACGAAATATGATGTGCTAACCACTGGACCACGCAGCTCCCATATAAATGGGCTATCAGCATCTGACCACTGTATTTTATTCGCAAAATAGCTATTTGTAGTCTTGAAATCGAGATTTATAAAATTAATGTTGTTGTAATTGTGGGCCGGAAGAGATAGACCATCTTTAAGAAATAAAGACTACTATTCTAGAATGTTTAGACAAATAAAATGTAGATCTTAAATTGCCAGAATTTATGAAAATAAAAATGAAAAGACAGATCACTCTAAATAACAATAAATAGTTATCAATCAAAACAACATGTAACAACAAATGAAGTATATATCAACAAACGATTCAAACATGCTGCAACCAATAATATATGGCATGGCAAAAAAATATATAGAGAGGTATGGTGATGAACAGTTTGAGATCTCATGAGTAAATGTTGGTTGATCTCTAACAATTATAGTAATGCCCAAAGTATATGACCCTTTATCCACAGCAGAATTATGGGAAATTTTTCAGGATTTAGTCGGAAGTATGGATTGCTGCCATTCATCATAAAGCTCTCAGCGAGAGCTTTCTGATGAATGGCAGCAAGCCATATTTCCGACTAAATCCTGAAAATTTCCCCATAATTCTGTTGTGGTTAAAGGGTCATATACATTGGGCATTACTGTAGTACCATCATTCATTTTCTTCTGAAGATAACAAAGAATGTTTGCGGAGGAACACATTTCCCTTGGCATCTGTTATTATTTAATATTTATTGGAAGCTGAAGGCACAGTTATGTTTGTTATCACAAGTAGTTGATGACATTGTAGCAGCCATAATAATTTAATCAGCTTTCACCACTGTGGAAATCAATACACAGTAAATTGTTTATGCAATGCACTAAATGTCAAATTAGAATAACAAGCTAAGCAACGAAAGTTCCAATGATTTTAAATTGTCTAATTCCGTGTCAGACACACATCATCTGGAATGGTTATTATGACATCGGGATATAAAATAATGAATTATGATATAATGGTTAATAATACATAATACATTTAGAGTACATGTAATAGAATAACTAGATGGTGAAAAGAATGATATCTAATATATTTTGGCAGTGAAAGTAGCATGTCTATGAATAGAGGTATTTCGTTTGCTGCGATTGTCCAACATTATACCAATCATATAAAACGTAATTATCATGCAGGTGTATTGATGAAAACAAATTACAATTTGCAATTGGCATTGGCAAAGTTGATGGTATCGACGCATGAAACAGATATTTGTTCAAATTAGTCATGGATGGATTGTTTTGTATACCCAATAGCTACATTTTGATATGAATATGCACTTAGATGTTGGATAGATGACATAATGATATGAAGTGATATGTTTGTATGAATATGGAACACCAAACAACACTCTATAATGTATGTAATACAGGGCTCTGCGAATATCACTTTTTTCACTCGAATCAAATTTCAAATAATCAAACTCTTCAGAAATTCGAAATTGAATTAAATATTTCATAGTATTGGCAGCCGCAATAAATGGTATAGGCCTTTATTACCAGGTATATTTTTCCTGTTTCTGTTGCAGTGTTGCTATAACTAAACTATATGTTAAAACAAAACACATCGCGGCTGTTGCATGACTGGTGAATTTACTGAGGATATTATTTCACCAATTAGGGCAAACATATGGTAAAGAAATTGTAAAGAACTTTATTTCTCACGCATATTATTTACGGAAATCTGTTGTGAAGCATTTTCAACAAAATTAAACTTCTGAAGGACATCACAAAATGGAATTTCCTCATCCATCAATTTATGACAAAAGGTGGAGTTTTGAATTGGACACAGATCATTACAGTTAATGTTATGCTCACGGCTTCCTTTAAATTGAGTCTGGTGTTTGATCAGAGGTTGTTGCAAATATGTTCCTACACTGTCAAAACGAACACTGGATTTCCGACAATGTGTGTACCACTTGTATACATTGATAGAAATATATAGTGCACATAGAAATGTGACATTCTGTTCAACTGAATTGTAAAGTGTAGTTGAAATAGACCAACTTTCTTTTTTCTAAAATTGCTAAATTGTCACAGGTTGTTTGCAGCAATTGCTGTGGTCGTGTTAGATAAAGGATGGACAGCATATTTTAAGAAAACAAATACACTTTTATCTACCATTTAGATCTTAGATCTACATGTAACACTTATGTATATTAAAGTCGTGTGGGTGTTAAAACTTAAAATGATTACTGACATTTGCCTCACTTTCACAGTGACAAATATGATGTATTCAAAATAACTATTCGATGTTTAAAAGTTGAATCGAATATCTAGGTCAAATTGAATAATAAACCAAATATAGATTATTCGCAGGGTCCTAATGTAAGAAGTACTGAAGAAAAATACAGGATTGAAGGACTATCAGCTAAATAGAAAGTCCAAGTATCCTTGACGTAAACCAGCTAGTGAAAACGGTAGGGATAATACTGCAAGTCAAAGTGCAGTTGCCTTACTATTCTATTGCAGACTTTAACCCTTTCATGATGGGATCAATGCTGGTATAGCATTAAAGATCCTAGGACAGCGCATTCTCTTATATATGCGAGTCTCCCTCAGAGAGCCTTGCATCTATAAGAGAATGCACTGGCTTCTAACATGAATGTAAATATTGTTAGGCCAATGCATTCTCTTATATATGCAAGGCTCCCTATGTGGGAGACTCGCATATATAAGAGAATGCATTGGCACAGGATTTTCGCAAAATATCAGGAAGCTCCAGTCATGGAAGGGTTAAGTGGAAAGTACTGCTGATCTAAAAATCACCAAATGACACTAATAAAATGTCACCACTGTGAATGTAACCCGGTTTATTTAAAAAAAATAGAAAACATTATATTTGTTCAGAACTCCACAAGAGTTGCCAACTGAAAGTAGTAATTTAATGTGAAAAATATATTTTATCACAATGTTTACATAATTTCAAAAGAATACAAACTCATTTGACCTCGCGACTTGATAACAGTTCGGGTCTGTCTGAGCGTAATTATATGGCATATTATGTGCGTAATTTAACATAAATATTAGATTATAATAAATCATTATGACTGCAAGATATCACTCTCTCCGATAAATTTTGTATTGATTTGTATGATAAAGTAAATTAAAATGAACGAAAAAAACAATCACTGGATCTGTGCATCAAGTCCGCTATAGAACTGTAAGGCACTCGCACTTTTAACATCAACCAATATTATCCCTACCGATTTCAATAGTTGGTCTACATCAAAGGAAACTTGGACTACTAAAGAGCCAATGTGAGCGTCCATTTTTCTCCGGTGATTTTCAGAAGTACTTGTACTTATTTTTTGCTGATAAATGTCCAAGAACAGTGTTTGTCATCCACAAACTGCCTGCGACAATAATTCCGATGACATAACTTCTCTTGAATGTGAGGTAGTAGACCCAGGAACCATAGAAACCTACGGCTACCGCAACAGCAATCATCTGAAGTAAGAAGAAAGAATACTATTACCGACTGAAGGGTTCCCGCATGCCAGACTGTATGTCAATCAAGACCATAACATGAGATATATTCACAACAGTTTTCCCTCAAGTCAGAAATTATACAAGAGGTGGCATCAGAGATGCTGTGTCTCATTTTCGGTGGCCAATTGGTGTGCATCAGTATCGGTAGACTAATTAATAGGTAAAATCGAAAAATGACTAATTAAGGGCCATAACTCTATCAAATTTTATCGTCCGAAATATTCTTGGCAAGTACGTCTATTCCAAATTTTAAACAAATCGGAGGACGTTTGTTGAAGTTATCGCGCTAACGAGCTAAAAATTCACGAAAAATGACTAATTAAGGGCCATAACTCTATCAAATTTTATTGGGCCAGGCTGGTTTTCGAACTCGTCCAGGATATTATTGGAAGACACTTATATACCAAATTTTAGTTGAATCGGATGACGTTTGTTGAAGTTATCGCGCTAACGAGCTCAAAATTCGTGAAAAATGACTAATTAAGGGCCATAACTCAATCAAATTTTATCGGACCAGGCCGGTTTTCGAAATCGTCCCGAGATATTCTTGGGAGACACCTATATACCAAATTTCAATCAAATCGGATAACGTTTGTTGAAGTTATCGCGCTAACGAGCTGAAAATTCGTGAAAAATGACTAATTAAGGGCCATAACTCTATCAAATTTTATCGGACCTGGCCGGTTTTCGAACTCATCCGAGATATTCTTGGGAGACACCTATATACCAAATTTCAATCAAATCGGATAACGTTTGTTGAAGTTATCGCGCTAACGAGCTGAAAATTCGTGAAAAATGACTAATTAAGGGCCATAACTCTATCAAATTTTATCGGACCAGGCCGGTTTTCGAACTCATCCGAGATATTCTTGGGAGACACCTATATACCAAATTTCAATCAAATCGGATAACGTTTGTTGAAGTTATCGCGCTAACGAGCTGAAAATTCAAAGGGCCATAACTCTGTAATAAATGTGCGGACGAACCCGATTTTTGGTCTGCAGCTTACGTGCATGGATATGTACTCACACGCCGTCAATAAACACGTCGCCCGTCCGCCGCCCGCCCGCCGTCCCTCATCAAACTATAAGTCGAGTTTTGGAAAAAAACTCGACTAAAAATTCATGGCTATTCAACAACTCATTCAAGGTCATTTTTCAGACATTTTCAAGGCTATGAATTCTAAAATTCGGGAATTTAAAACAAGAACAACAATTAAATATAGTTATGTTCTAACTCTCTTGCAGCTCGAACGAACATAAATTATTTATGGAATAACTACAAGAAATGTATGATGTTAAATGTAAACTTTAATGGACAAACGTGAAGTGTAGCGATAGATATCGTTCGCAGACGATCAGTCATATAACAAATAAGACATGAAATGATGAATATTATTGTGTTACAATTGTTATAAGCATCTCCCAATCATGGGGTGGGTGGGTGGGGGGATACAACACGGAACTTCAAGAGTAGAGTGAAGCTTGACCGCCATGTCAAGCAAGTTAAACCAATGGAAAATCAGTCGTGTGAATAAGCTCACACGAACTTATCGTTACGATTGCCTTGAACATCGTTCAGACGCAGTATTGACCCAGTTTGAATGACCAAACAAACTGGACAACTTTGTTAACTCATTACTGGCCGTGGACACGTTGGCGAACATCAATAAATATATTAAAGTGTGGTCGGAATAAATACCACTTCAGCACTTTCCAGGGTATGGTCATTTGTAAAATTGAAGGCTACTCCAGGTTTTTTAGGCCACCCAGTTACCCCCAAGGCCCTCTATTCTGAAATTTAAATGGACATGTCTTGTTCGAACCCCAAAATTATGTTTACATAATTTAGTAAGAGGAATCGCAAAACATCTATGAGTAAGATTTCCAAAAAAACTTAAATCGATATAGCATTGAAATTATGTGTTTTGCTTCTTATATTTTTCAATTAATTTGAGATCATTTCATTTGTGCCGGTTCAATATTTTAGTGGTCAAGTACAGTAATGCCCTAAGTAATCGACCCCTTAACTACAGCAGAATTATGGGTAACTTTTCAGGATTTAGTTGGAAATATGGCTTGTTGCCATTCATCGGAAAGCTCTGTGAGAGCTTTCTGATGAATGGCAACAAGCCATATTTCCGACAAAATCCTGAAAAGTTAGCCATAATTCTGCTGTGGTTAAGGGGTCGATTACTTAGGGCATTACTTTATAAATTGCAACTGCAGACAATAGGAAGAAAAGCTAAGAGCTGTTGTTGCTCTAAAATGTTTATGGTACCACTAGGGCCCTGCGAATCGTTCGAGGTTCGGTTCGGTTCGAAACCGCAGTGATGATTCGGTCCGGTTCGAAACCTTTGACGGGATTCGATTTTTATCGAACCTTTTCATTTTTCCGGCAGAATGATTAAATCAAACAGTTCTGGGCGATCGAGAATCACTGAATGCAAACGCTCAATCCTCGATGCACACACATCATATATA
This sequence comes from Siphonodentalium dalli, assembly GCA_032622095.1. Taxonomy (NCBI): domain Eukaryota; kingdom Metazoa; phylum Mollusca; class Scaphopoda; order Gadilida; family Siphonodentaliidae; genus Siphonodentalium; species Siphonodentalium dalli. Next base: position 84,053,959 of record CP136069.1, on the reverse strand, counting down.
ATACGTCGGCATATACACAATACCTCGAAATTAGCCCCATGGTATTGTTGGGTTAATCACTTTTTGTCACAGCATTTTATTGCCATCGCATTACGAGTGTAACGAGACCGTGTGAGAATGATTTATTAAATAATTTAGTGATATCGCGCAGATAACATTCATCTGAATCATGTGTCAGAAAAGTACTTTGAATTGCTTCTTGGTTATACTATCACTAGTCTATCAATGACTATCAGTTAATTGTTTACCCAAAATTCTGCTAAATCTATGTGTATGCTTTATATGATACAATGATTTTATGTTTACAACTTGACATTGAACATAATTAATTTGATCATAATGCGGTGGGTCACTGGGTTATACAACTTTGAATTTTGAAGAGATCTTTTGATATTCAATTTATTCTGTTCCCGCTAAATGGGAAAGTGGTGACGCAAGCTTTCTGGTTTTCTAGTAATTTCTACCTCAATCTGTCACCAAACTATGTTTTATTTCATGTATAAATTACTAATAGACATGTGATTATAAAATCATTATATACCGGTACTTAATAACTTAATACGACGACAGCATGTTATAAACACGGACAAACTTCCGATGAAGTCGAAATACAGAACGAAGAAGCTTTCTTGAGTTCGGTTAATAGGCTGAATCAGGTTTACAATTAAACAAGTATTTTTGGGCAGAGCTTCATCATTGACGATTGGATTCAACCAATCACATTGGTCAGGAGTCAGGACGGCCAAAGAGAGGGTGTGGTCTTTGCTCTTTGGCATAAACGATTGGCATGATGTTACTCAATGCACTTTGTCACGTGACTTCGTGACACTTAAATTGCTACAGTGAGTGAGAAAGACATCAGCACGCTTTGATCTTTATCGCGTGTTGTCGCCGAGTTAGAATGTTGGTCGAATGCTTTGATGTCTTGCTACAATTTAGCTATTTGTGGTTACGAACACCAGTGTGATATTACTCTCCGATAAAAACAATTGTAAGTCACTTGTAAAAACAGAAGCAAAATGCGCAGATTTGAAAACAAGTCAACCCAGTCAATTTAATACTTGCGTTGTGAAACTGTGTGTACAATGAGTGTCCGCCACGCCCATAACATGTGCTTATCCTATGTCCCCTCTAGACTGGTGAACGTAGACGCGTCCCAACTGATGGGTGAATCATTGGCGATATATTTGTCTGCAATTTTGTTAGTTATATGTATTTGTCAACTCGAATGGAATAATCGATCAATTAAAATAGAGTTATCGCTCCTATGCCACGTGGCGCGTTCATGCTGTCAGTGTGTTAGGAGTTCAATGCGTCGATTATCGCGTTGTTTACATTGTACATATGTAATACTGGAAGCTTGACCGATGATTCAATCAGGCATCTGTCTCACTTACTGTTAAAATAAGTCATAAGTTATGATTTTTCATGAGTGAAGCTCAGTGAGTGGACGCGGGTATATACGGAGAATGATAATCGGATATTTGTTTTAATCGGGGTTATGTAATATAATGTATGGACATAAACGGAACATAAAATCAACGTTTTATCGGATTGTCATTTATCTCCAATATAAAATAATTCTTCAACATGTAATTATCTTATATCGTATACGATAATTTTGTATATAACACGTTGATTGTACTATTATAATGATCCACATACGTTCTAACTGGCTACTAGTATTATGAGTACGTCGCTTGGATTCTCTTCAATGACACGGTCGGTAATTGGGTTCGAGGTTCGAGATTCGGTTCGATTCGAAACCAAGACGATGATTCGGTTTCAAGGTTCAGTTCGACCTAAAATATAAGGTTCGCAGGGCCCTAGGTACCACATAATTTTAATGACCAAAATAAAGAGAAAGCAGAGCATGAAGTTTTTAATAGTTTCCTGTTCAACGCAATATACCTCTCGCCTCTCGGGACATTCCATTTCCGATTCCAGAATTTTGATGAATACAAATGGCACCGTTTTTGACGAGGCACATACATTGTGTTCGAAGTTGTATTTTTTATGACTTTAATGCATTTTTCTGGGACATATAATGCTCGTAGAAAGGTATTTTGGCTATTTATCAACCTATTTAAATACTGGGAAAAATTCAAATGTGAATATTATTAGGTGTACATAATTATATTTTGGAGCTCAAATTTCCACGTGGCTTTTAGGTCATTTCTTGACAATTTTAGATTATTTTCCAAAATCTTCCATTAATATGCATTCAGCGAGTGAGGAATATATTGCTAGTATAAATCAAAACTAATTAAGGGCCCTATGGCAATTTCAGCACTTTCTGGGCCTAGCTTGAATGGCCATTTGTCATATTCAAGGCTAATCCAATTTTCCAAGGTCCTGTAGGAATCTTGGACTGAAATCAAGTCATAAGATGTTATTGTTTTCCAAATATAAGTATAATATTTGAGAAAAATATAAATGTAAATTTGCACCTGCTAGTGTATTTTTATATTTTACAACATAATACCTAATAATTTGTGCTAATAATGATTCAGCGACTGCCCTTGAAAGTCAATCCACCACACCAGTAGCATAATCTTCCAAATTTTATACTAACACAATTGTTCTAACTATCACAGGTATGAAGTTTACAATGTCCAGATACAGTAAAACCTCTCCAAACCAGACCCTCTATAAACCGAATCCCTCTCCATACTGAACAATTTGTCCGGTCCAGAATTCACCCAAGTGCAGCCTCACTAAAAATTACCTCTATAAACGGGAAACTCTCTATTACGTATACCAGACGGCTTTTATAGTCCAAAAGTGAACTAATACATGAATTTTTACCTCCGAAATCCAAACATGGAAAGTGATACCAACTGAATGCACGTGCGGTAGATTTGACATACTTTGCTCGTTTTGGCTCTAGTGTAGATTGGGGATCCTTTATAAGTTTAAATTTCTGGTCTATACATTCAACTCTGAGTTGTCGTTTTTGTGATGGCTCATTCATTGTGACAGGTTGATTAAAACTTTATTGAGGATAATACACTAACATCGTGTACTTTTAGCTAATTAGTACTTAGTTTGGACAGTGGTCATAAAAATAAGAGTCCAATTCAGTGCAATGATTGATGTATAAACATAGTGTAAGCGCTGTATTATCTGAGAAGTCACCATTGTTCACTCAAAGTGTTAAATAAGCATACAGTTATCTAATCAGACAGCTGCCATTATCATCTGGTTCAAGCGTTCTCCGAACAAAACACCGCTAATTAAATTGGTATGCAGATTCAATAGTACAAAACTACTATACTAACAATGCGACATTTTTTAGTGACATTTAAAAAAAATCACCATAAAAGTTATCGTTTCCACATTTCCAGTCTTATCTATATATGTATTATATCTTAATAGACCATGTTTTTAATTCTTATTACAACATGTTTTATCCATTGTTATTTATATTTTAGTTTCTACTTTATTGAATAAAGTTTAATTAATCAATAATGTGTTGGTTGTGCTCGAAGTCTTAGTAACGACGTCAATACACCGATCGTAGTGCAATTTTCTATAAACCGAACACCTCTCTAAACCGAAAAGAAGGGCTGGTCCGAAGGGTGTTCGGTTTGGACAGGTTTTACTGTATGTTTCAAAGTCTTACCACAATCCTTGCTGTTAGAATGGCTTTCTTGTCTTCAGTTGCCAGGAAATTTGTACTCCGACCGCACAACATGGCATTTGCTATAATAAAGCTGGCACCAAACCGTACTGCAAACATGTGCATGGCATCAGGTTTCTCAATAACTGTAACCTGAATATAAATGGAATTTTCTTGTCTGTGTCTATACAAGAATATTTACACTCCAACATACAGTAATGCCCTAAATAATCGACTCCTTAAACCACAGCAGAATTATGGGTAATTTTTCAGGATTTAGTCAGAAATATGGCTTGTTGCCATTCATCGGAAAGCTTTACGATGAATGGCAATAAGCCATATTTCTGACTAAATCCTGAAAAATTACCCATAATTCGGAAATATGGGTTGTTGCCATTCATCGGAAGGTGAGAGCTTTACGATGAATGGCAACAAGCCATATTTCCGACTAAATCCTGAAAAATTACCCATAATTCTGCTGTGTTTAAGGAGTCAATTATTTAGGGCATCACTGTAGCATTCGTGCTGTGGAACCTGAACGGTAGAGCTGAAACGGTTAGACGGATAACCGGTTAGCATCCGGTTAGCGACGTAACCGGTTAGAAAAAAATGAACCGGACGTAACCGCATCCCGTTGTCAGTTGAATGTAAACGTGAATAATCCTCAAAATATTAGGTTAAATGGTGCAAAACTAATACTAAATCCTGTGTCACTGATAGTAGAGTGCAATGCAAGCATTAATTGGTACACGCGGTAGTATCAGATACTTAGTAGCAATTCTCGAACTGTCTGGAAGTGTCGGCGACCTTCAATCAATTCCGACCCTTTGAAGTTTTCTCTGATCTTCCGACAAAATCATGTGTGCAGTCACTGTGTATTAAGTCTGAATGCACACAAGGAAGTGACAACGTAAAAGTGGCGTTGTGTGGCAATGCGTGCTTTCGTAACTTAATAGTTAATACAGCACGAAGCAACATGGATCCAAATTGGAATCACACCACGACATACTAAAACTGTTTTACAGTGGGGTTTATAACAAGACAGTCAATGACTGTGGAGACGCTCACCTACTGTAAAGACTGAGAAGAAAGGGACTTTGAAGACTAACACAGTCAGTACTTGTCAAAATAAGTTAAGACAAGTAGTTCTAAACATGGACATATACATGTAGCTCGGGATTTGCTGATGAGCCAGGCTCTTCACCTTGAAATTTCAAAGTGCACACTACTGTCAAATCTCCAACCCCCTTTTAAACAAGATAATCTTAACCATTCCATAGTCCTAAGTTCACAAAATTAATTTTGCACACCCCTCTTATGTTGAAATTTTATAACTGGAATGGGTGCTTCAAGCTCTCAAACTTTTGGGAATTTCCAGCCTGACATCTCCCATAAAGTCAAAATTTGTGCCCCATTACAACAGATTAACATGAAGTCGGCAAATATGGACTGTTGGTTTAAAAACATACTAGTTGGAAATTAAAATCAAATTATGAGAACTATTCATATAGTGAGTCTAAGTGTGGTTTAAGGATGTCTTATTTTTGGTGTGAAAATCTAATCTACAACTAATGTTGTATCAGAAATGAAATTTTCAAGAGGAATCTATATATTATTATAACAGTAGCATACAACATAGATACAGGTAGTGTGGGTGGGGGAGCTATAACTTTTACCTCTGCCCCTAGTTGAACAAACATGAATCCCCATGTATGAGATCTATTCATCTAGTAATTTTAAACAGTGGCTTTTAAGAGTTGAAGTTAATTGATTTTCCAAAAAATGACCCCATTTGAACAGATCTGAACATGCCGCCCAAGGACCCTGCATACCAAATATAAGCTAAATAGAATTGAAGGTTCTTGAGAAGTAATAGTTGTTAGAATTACTATGGAGGGAGAAAGTTACGACCCTGGCATCCCTCCCATTTGAACGTGAGTCGCCTACAGGTAAGGATTTCATATGGATTGTTGACGGATTGGATGGACAGACCAATGGATGGAAGGACTCTCTGACAGACCGACAGTTTAAATCCAACAACAGCAATATACATGTACCTCGATTGTTTGTTCATAATTAGGTATAATGAGTTCACATAGATAAGTGGTTGTTAAGAAAATATTGGAACAGCCAAGCCTGAATTCAGTGTGTCTGAAGTCGCCAAAGAGTGAAACTAGTGATGCTATTCTGATAGGTGGGATAGCATCACCAAATTCACAATCTGGGAACCTAATTTTACTTAATCCCCAACTGCTATGGGAGACCTAGGGACAGATAGAAATTCTCCAGCTGAAGTTGGCGATGTATGCACACCCATTGGGCACCTCAATTATGCATTTTATCTTCTGCAAATTAGGGGATATAGAATCTGAACAGAAGGAAAAAAAGCAGCTAAAAATGTTAATTTGAGACTCTAGATACTTCCCAGAAGATGAGGCCTAAGCAGAATGAGGTCCTCAGAGGGTGTATTTGGTGATGCTAGCCTGCTGTGTGGAGCAACATAATTAAATTAACCCTCTGGGAACCTCATTCTACAAATGCCACGCACTCTTAATTCAAGCTTGGAGAAAAAGAAATTAATCTGATTTTAATGACCACTGAGTGATAATGTAAACAACAAGGGTGCTTCATTGATAACACCATTAATCTCATTTAAATTATGAATGACATATATTACACTCTCTGGGGATAGAGAGCACTATGGCATAGCAGTTGTTATCTTGTTTTATAAACATGTGTCCATCAGAGCACATGGGTGGCTTGCTGTAGTGAGAATACAAGGATATTAAAGTAATTTACTGAACATTTCGGTACATCTGTCTGTTCCTGCTTTCTCCCAAACCCCTGATTTCAACCAAATATAGTGGAGTGACTAGGGGTACCTCCCCTTCCCTCCCAAAGATGTAATGTCATAGGTTCTTCAAAATTTTAATGAGTTTTTTTTTATTTAATTTAAAATAAAATATTTTATCTAATAAAAAAAAAATATTTATTAAAAATAAAATATATATATATATAATATTTTTGGGTTAAATTGAGCAATAAGTTAAATCGAAAGAAAAAAATAAAAAATTCAGATTTATGTCCATAGCCCCACCCACATTTGACCCAGTGACCTCATTTGAACAAATCTGAACCACAGTCACCCAAGGTACCCTCATACCAAATATGAACCCAATCGGCCCGACAACTTCAGAAAAGAAGTCGTTTTAAGAATTACTATGTGGAAAAATAGTTATGGTCCTGACATCAAAACTATTTGACTCGGTGACCTCATTTGAACAAATCTGAATGAGAGTCACCTAGGGAACATCCACACCAAATATGAACCAATTTGGTATGATGGTTTCAGAGGAGAAGATGCTTAAAAAAAAAGTTGACGGACGGACGGACGGACGACGGATGAGGAGTGATGACTATAGCTCCACCGGAGACTTCGTCTCAGGTCAGCTAAAAACTATGTAAGTCGACAAAGTTTGATGATTGAGATCAGCTGCACAATGTCTTCACTCTTCCCGTTCTTCCTCCCTGTTGTGATCTAATATGATCAATTCAATTGAGTGACCAAACAGACATCGTAGTTGAAGCAACCCAAAACTTCTTCAATGATCTTCCCTTTTATCAAGGAAATTGATGCTCCATGCTATACTCTGTAACTGGTTGTGCCTGTGGGACTAATTGACACTCAATTTGGCAGTAATTTCTATATGTTAAGTGATTGCATACTAAAACCGAAACCGAGGCTTTTTTTACCAAAAAAAACGAAACCGAAAAACGTAAATTCTATAACCTTCCAACACTAGTGTCCGCGATCATGATACCGACGAATAGCTCGAATACTGAATAGGACTGCGAGTCTGACCTAACTGACCTTCCTTTCTGTTCTATAGTTATTACTTTCTTGTCTTTATATATAATTCATTGGAGGATATACCAATGATAATGATATATTACAGATCTTTAATATATAGTTTTATTACTCGTTTTACCAATACCCATACTATTGTTACTCGTTTTACAAATGCCCAAACATATGCTGATCACGGCAAATAAGCGATCCCCCCTGCCATTCACTTGCTCATTCCCCCCCATCACGAGAGCCAACAAAAGAACAGTGAATGCGTGTTTTTGAATATCGTTAAATGCTGTGAATAAGGTCTTTATTTCAGCTACTATTTCTCACCTAGGTTTGTCCCTGGAGCATGGCATAATGTCGACATAATTAGTGTGAGAGAAGTCCGCTAGAAATTAGCGGTTAACCGGTTGAAATCCGGCTAACCCCGATGGTTAACCGGTTAGAAGAATGGGTCAACCGTTTCAGCTCTACTGAACGGAGGACGTTGGTTGGTTTAAATCAAGTCATGTTACATCGCTCACAGTCCCCAACTTGTTTTCATATTGTATGATAATGGACGCAACTTTCTAGCAATACCAGAATATCATTCAATACCAGAGCTAAATGCTCTTTTAATTTGGAAGTTGAGTGTAAATATAAGAAATTGATATTGATTTGGTTGCATTCCATGGAGTATGGATGCAAGTTGGTCTGACAATTTTATGTGTGGAACGCTTTCGCACCCCCACATAAAATGTCAGACCAATGTGCGTCCATCATCTATGAAATGCAAGCAAATCAACATCCATTTCTTAAGTTAAGTACACACAATTAAAGTGCAATGATAAGTATGACATATGCCCCAAGACTCAGTTTAACCATTTCTATACTAAATACTAATTGACAGATATTTCCCTTTGGAAATGTTCAGATAATAAGTTCAACAAACGACCATAGGTCGTCATTTGTTGAACTTATTATCTGCACATTTCCCACCAGTGAATTTGGATCCTTTTGCTCTTGTATTATATGTTTACATGTCTGTCATCAGCTTTTATTACCTGAACACCCTTCCAAATTAATAATAATTAATAGGCCATTCCGATCTATATTTGTTATACCTGAATGGGAGAATCCATTCAGTATAGAAAGGGTTAAAAGAGGGCGGAATCCTAAATGTGTGTATGAATGAAAAAAATTTATTTTCCAAGTCCAAGAATGTGCGTAACTCAAGGGATGAAACCCATTGAATGAAGGTATCCTTTCCATCTTATTGGTCTTTCACTATACAAAACATATTCAAATCCAACAGTTGGTACTTGAGTAACAAAGCTAAATGTGTTAGACCAAAACAAAAAACTTCTCTGTTTCCGATAACATTGGGAAATTTTCCTGACAAACAGCCAGGGTCTTCTTTTTTTTTTTTAAACCTTTCAGCCATAAGTGATATAATAGTGTAGTCATGGGGCCATGTAATATGGTAGATCCATGTGTATTGAAAATAAGCCAATCATGAAGCATTGGATAAAAGCATGTTGTCCCTTGAATTCATTCACTCTGCTGTAAGATCTCAACCAACATTCAGCTTAATAACTAGGGGTGCCACGATTAATCGTATAATCGATGAACCGTTGATAAAGCCGATAATCGATTACCATTTCCATCGTCGATTAATCTGTGTTATTTATATCGGATGTCAGAAGATGCCGGGTATTATTGAATACCGTGTTTATTTTACACAGTCCTATCTACAACCGAGGTGTTAACATCCTTTGATCGCGTACCAAAGAGATTCCAATAACATGAGTACTACTGATATATGTTACAAACAGTTGGCAGTTGATTTGATGATGCGACATGGTTTCTCGTCGGATCGTTGTATATTCTACAAATTGGCCGCACTGCAGATTTGAACACATTGCGACATCGTTGTATATTTTAATATACTTGAAAGGTGGCAATATGTCTTTGAAATGTGCCAACTGTCACCGTGTTCAATGAACTGAATGCACTCGCCCTTGAATCTGATTGGACCAATGGGAAGTTGATTGACATTCTCTCTAAAACCAGGGAACAATATACATGTACATCATATGTATATATGGCATTTTAATCAGTGATGTTCTCCCAATTGCATTGCAAGTGTACTTTGTTTGGATATTATAAGTAGAAATGTATACTTAGAAGTTACTAGTAAAGGCTATTGCATATCGTGTGGTGAATGCTGAATGAAACAGACTGTTATCAAATACTTAAAATTGTTCTGAGTCATGCAATTTGCAGGTGGGGCACACGTTTGTGATTGTTAACCACGCTCTGGAAGTTTGATGAAACTTATAGTTTCCATAACATTTGATTCCTTTATTTACCGTAGGAACAACCGGCGGTCCATTGTTCATTCCTACTTTTGTATTGTTTGTTTATGTATTTGGCTATTCCTAAAACTTAAATTAATCGCTACGTTCGTTCTAATGAACTCACAAATATTATAACCATAACATCGCTGAGAACTGTGCTGGTATTCAATACATTGTGCTCATTAGTCATTAACAGTGGTTTATGATGCACTTTATTAACGTAAAAATTACATCAGCCAATGTCTCAAATGACCAGCGACAGTGCAGTTATTGAGTTAACGAGCACCCAGGCAATAGGCCATATTACAGTATACTTCCACTGATGTTATTAATATTAGGTACGATTAATCGATTATAGTCGATTATTGACGACCGATTATCGATTATCAAAATCAATAATCGTGGCACCTCTATTAATAACCCGCTGATATATAGACTAGCTTTCTGGAGAAAATTGAAAACAAAATTGACGCCAGGCAGGGTATCGAAAACAGAGGTTTTTTTTTGGCAATAACTCTAACATCCATGGATGAAACCTGCTGCATGTCAGTATTCTTCCATCAATGCCAGCTGGTCTTATCAGCAAGCGAGCTAGCATTTAACTTTTTCGATGCTGATCATGACTAAAATCAAATTACCCCATGCACTGCCAACAGCGACTTGGAATTGAAAAGAGGTACCTGATGGTAGCAGGACAGGTACAGAGGGAGTAAATGTGGCCGTCCTGTCAATGTGACCTATATGAGTCCCAATGGTGGGTATGTATGTCGTGCTTATAAGTTCCTGACTATAAAACCAAGAAAGTTGTGAGATACAGCAGATAATTACATAACTTCATGAGATCTGTACATCTTCCCATATAATGCAAACTGTTACATAAGGGCGCTTGGTGATGGCGTGGTCATGTGATCTCTTTGTAGGTCATGTGTGTCTCTGGCTGTGATATATTAACCAATGATATAAAAATTGAACTCAAATATTTACATAGCCAATCTTTGTTACACCAAAAAAACCTGTTTGGTGATTGGTCAACTGCCAATTTGGTCACCCGTTTCATACCCCAATATTTATTTGGTGACCTAATCACTAAAAGCGGCCACCAGAATAATTTGGCATGCTTTTCAAAGTTCAACTGAATTGCATTTAAGGCCAGTAATTTTTTATCGATCATGTTATCGTTGCTAAGTGCTTGGAATTTATGTTGTGCTGACCCAATGCGCTAAGTGGACTAATCTCAAATTCTCAGCAGATTTTGTGAGAATAAATAAGAATACACTCAGCTTTTTTATTGGAATAAATCATCAAAAGCTATATAAACATAAGAAATGAATGTAGTGGGTGCGTGTGTTATTGTGGGATATGGCGCCATATCCCCTAATAACACACATACCAACTATATTCATATCTTAAATACATTGTAACAACAACCTACCAAGCAGGACAATGACATGTTTCTCAGAAGCTATAATGTAATACAGTCATAATATAACCAAAATACAGCTTTTCAGGCATTAGATTCTAGAGCGCTGCAAATCTCACGTGACCACTATAGGGTGGCCATTGTGGCTACACTTGGTCAATAGGTCCACAGTTATAGGTCCATCGACATAACACAAAGACATGGTTTTCACGAGCGATCACATTTATATCTAGCTTGTCAAATTCCATCATTTGATGATGCAATATATGACGTCATCACGTGAACACGTGACTAAAATGACGATGTCATGCTCCAAAACTGGGTTAATTTATTCAGTTATATGAATAGAACTCGAGCAATTTCATGACATTGGTCGAAAACCGTAGGTATATAAAAGATTAACTAACATTTAATTTGTTTCTTCTCTTATAAATGTTAGTTGTTTTTTATTCATGAATCTACTCAAGAATGTGATTTGGCAAACAACTAGTCTTGTTCATTCGAGTAATATGAAAAGATGGCCACGATTGTGATCGCCCTTGAAAAGCTAGCTACCGGTACATTTATGATCCATTTGAAAAGCTGGCTACGAATGTGATCGATTGTGACAGTGACTTGTGACAGCTTTATTCACGCACACATGTAAAGATGGATAACCCGAAAACATCTATATCCCGGATAAAATGCATAATCGAGGTGACTAATGCGTGAACATTACAAACTTCAACTGGGGAACTTCAATCTGATCCTAGGTCTCCCATAGCAGTTGAAGCCTAAACAGAATGAGGTTCCCAGAGGGTGAATAATAATGCCTTGAATTTGGTGATGCTAGCCCACTGTGCAGGATAGCATCACTAAATTCACACTCTGGGGACCTCATTCTGCAAATGACTGACAACACTATTTGCAGGCTTTCCAGAATATCCCCTAATTCTCAAAATACACCTCATTCTCTTGGCACCCTAGCTAACCTGAATTCTACTTTACCTGCTTAATGGTCCAGTCAGGCAGTGCGTATATTGAGACACCAAAGAAAAACATATACAAGAAATCAAGCCGCAGATGGACGGTCAATCTGTTGTTCATTTCAGTATAACCTCCCCAGTCTTCAATGCGTAGAGCTTGGTAAATGGAACACAGCAACCAGATGATGTGGAATGGCAAAATATTGTACCGATGCTGTAAAGATGAGAAATATATAGGTATGTAAGTCAAAATTAGATTTACACATCATTGGAAAGCTTATTCAGAGTAAATCCAAAATAAGGCCAGACAATTCTTGTTTCAAATTGGGCAGGCAGATGGCATTGGAAAGATCTGCGATCGCCGGTCAGACCCACTCACACACCCGGACATTGTATCCTCGAAATGTTTTCAGAACCCCCTGCCATATAAATTTTGATATTCGTAAAGACCTGGGACAAGCATAGAGTTTGTTCAATTCGATCATATAATTAAAATATTTTCCTAATCACCGTTTTTTTATTTCTTGTGCATCAAAAATATCATGAGGTTGAAGATATCTTGTTTTAAATTATAATCCTTGCAATATTGATTTGTAGGCTTGTACAGCCTGATGACCAGTCTGGGTGAACGTCGACTCTATATTTGAAATATAGAGTCTGGAGCTTATGTAGCCAAAACCATTTCTATTCAGCGAAGAGCTTCCCCAAAATGACGTCACGGATTTTAAAAAATACATCGATGATTGACAGGTGTCCCCACGTGTTATTTGTTGTGCTTCGCAATAATAGTAATGGCCTGTGTCGCGACATAAGATTACAGCAGATAATATTTGTCGTGTGTGCGACTATTCTTTTTCGGGAGATGAACTCGCTGCATCAACCGGAAAGCTGCATCCGAGAGCAAAAAATAAGGTCGTCATCAAAAATGATGCTTTAGAACTATTTAAAAGCATAAAATTAAGTCATTTCCTCGGTGTTAACTTTCAGATGACTTTTTTACGACAAATAATTTGATTTGCAAACCATGGTACAATAAAGTAAATCAAATACACGGACGTGAGTGAGTTCTATTTATATTTATGGGAGGCCAAGTTGGTACCATGCGCAGGCCTATCTATCAGGTCTAGCACATCCTTCAAATTAATCCGAATCGTACCGAATATATAATTTCGAAGCCATTGTTTCTGTCTGTTGTATTTGCAAGCATCGCTTTCGATCGGAGAAATTCCGCTCTGTTACTATATTTAGAGGTGACATTATGGGAGTCTAGCTCCGCCCACTGACACTTGTTTATTAACCCATACGGTTTCATTGGACGGAAAATAATTTACGCAATCAATCAGATTACGGAATCCCGAGGACTTGGAAATGAAATATCGATGTTATCCGTCAGACCTTATATTCAATGTTGTAATGAATATTTAGGTATGAGTTTACTCAGACTGCCTGATGACGTGACAGCGAAGAAAATAAAGATAGTGTTGTTCTCATCCGAGCATCAAATAAAGAATTCTCCCCACCTGTAATTATTTATAATAGGAAGTACTGCAGGGGATGTTAACTGAAAAAATTCATGAAGGCTGAATTTTAAAGTGATGTGAAACACTCGGCTGGAGTGATCGAATGGGAACACGAAGTAGCGATTTTCACAAATTGTCCAAGTTGGTAGCAAGCAATCTCATTCTTACATATAAATTATATGCAGCAACTCTCATTTGAGGAATCATTGCCATTTGTTTATTTTCGAAATTTCGTCCCAAACTGAGAAATGTTTATTTATAATTGTGTTTAGTTCAGGTGTTGTGTTTTCTGAAACATCAATTTGGTACTGAAATTTTCGGAAATATTAGTTGAATGCTACATTCTTTAACTGTGCAAAGTACCAGGGTACTCACTTGTCAGTTCAATGAAATAAATACATAATATGTCTTTAACCTTTTATTTACTGGAGCTTCCTGAAATTTTGCGAAAAACCCTGCCAATGCATTCACTTATAAATGTGAGTTTATATATGTGAGTCTCCCATAGGGAGCCTAGCATATATAAGAGAATGCATTGGGCTAACAATATTGACCTTCAACTTGTAAGCCAGTGCATTCTCTTATATATGCGAGGCTCCCTATGAGAGACTCACATATATATATAAGAGAATTCACTGGCACAGGATCTATTATAATGCTGCACAAGCTCAGCTCCTGTCATGAAAGGGTTAACTACCTGTAGCCTTCTTCAGATCCAGTAATTATTATGAAATGCAATAAGCAAATTGTAATCATATTTCAATCAGAAAATAACATCGGTACTTTTCAACCTCATAAAATATGATAAAAATTATGATATACTCACAAATTCACTGAGCTTCAGGGAGCTTCTTGAGCCAAAAGTTGAATGACAATAGACTTCATTTAATGTTGCAAAGGCAAGGCCCTGAAATTCAAATATCAATCTGGGTTATCAATTTAATTCTGATTCATATTTTCATCATTATTTTCTGTCTGAGAACCTGTGCTGATAATCTACTTTCTCAAGACTAATGCACACTTAGATAGATAATGCCCTAAATAATTGACTCCTTAACCACATCAGAACTATGGGTAACTTTTCAGGATTTAGTCGGAAATATGGCTTGTTGCCATTCATCGGACAGCTCTCACTGAGAGCCTGAGAGGAGTCGATTATTTAGGGAATTACTGTATGTCCAGTGGCAGACTAAAACAGGCTTTGCATTTTGATGGGACCTACAGGCCAGGACCTGTGTTTGCCATTGGTGGGACCTTTTATAAGCGCAGTAAAGCTCACAACCCCAGGTAATATTTAGAACATGGCTATGCATCTCGATCACAGAAAGTGACATTAGTATGTTGGCAAAACAGATTTTTCCCTATCTCTTTGTAAACATTCGCTATATACTGTAGTTACCGGGGTATAAAATATTAGATATGAATCAAAGACTCCTGTCCGGAAATGATTCTATCAAATAATATTCATTATATTGCGATATTTTCTGGTCTAACAATGTGTGGTTATTTTGCTAATGAACAATAATGGTTACTGTTAACAGAGACCAGAAATTTTATTGTGTAATTATGTTACAAATAAACGTTAATTAGACTCATTATCGCTTATAACTATGGAATAAAACAATACAAACAATCCATCTGGGACATTTGACTTTTGGAACGTAGTTATGGGAACAGCCTAATGATCTCTATCGCTATATGGTATCGCCTGAATGGTTCGTTCTAAAAATAGGACAATATTAAAGTGTCCCATTTAATCATCTCATTTCATAATAAAATATTCGAAATAAAATCAACATTAACTGATAGAAGCATATCTATTAATTTATACCCACACAATTATTTCAAATTTTTTGTTTAAAGAGATGATCCATCTTTAATGTAAATCTGATTAATATATAGTGTCACATGATACCCCCCCCCCCCCCTCCAGGTTAACTTATCACTTACCACAATCCTAGCATACATGAGAGAAGTATGTACTGTAGGGTCTCTTGACTTCCGAGTGATGAGGTAGAATACTGACAAGCTACCAACATAGAGAGCCATACCCCGAATGGACTGTATGTGAAGTCCATCGACCTTACCATCAATCTGTAATATAATTGACATGAAACTTCAAGATGGTGTACTACAGTAATGCCCTAAATAATCGACTCCTTAACCACAGGAGAATTATGGGTAACTTTTCAGGATTTAGTTGGAAATATGGCTTGTTGCCATTCATCGGAAAGCTCTTACCGAGAGCTTTCTGATAAATGGCAACAAGCCATATTTCCGAATAAATCCTGAAAAAGTTACCCATAATTCTGATGTGGTTAATGAGTCGATTATTTAGAGGATTACTTTAGTATTTCTTCCATGAACTTTTTGTATAGATTCAGGGTATAAAATAATTTTGAGTCACAGACAAGTCAACAGGATCTTTCGTCAGGAGATCTTTTTTCCTAATTTTGTTCATGGAGTGACATGGACTGGAAAAGGAAATGTTTGTTTTTAGAACATTTGTAATTGAAAACTATATGCAATGTGCACCAGATATATACTTGCACCAGTCTATCTGTGAAAATTCAAAACTTACGAAAATATTTTCGTAAAAGTCTTGGATCTGATGACAGTTTCAGTTCTTAGTTGTTTGTGAAGATACATGTGTATACCGGTATATTAAAGCTGAATTGGGGGGGGGGGGGCATGCTTTCATGCACATGCAATCTAGAATATGTCCATATCTACAGGTAATACAAGCATTTCAACATCGACGGTACCATGATTTGTGTATTGCTTCGCACTGATTAATGGTTTTGAATTTTTTATATTGGTTGTCAAATGTAAACATAGGCCTACATGTATAGGCATAATTGTCTATTCAGTGTCCAACGTTTCGTTATGTATATACTAGTAATTAAAGGTACTCAATCCGATCAGATGCTCCTAAATTACTATTTCTTTGGGTTTGGAGGTAACAAATATTTTATTCGAGTAGAGGAACCCACTTATCAAAGCTCAGAGTGATCAGATACATGTATCGATTTTTGAAGTTTGTTATTTCTCGAGATGTGTAATAATATGTGGTCCAGAAACATACTATGTGGTCAAACGGAAGGTCTCGGACAAAATTGCGGATGAAGATGGATAACTCTAAAATCTAGTGGTAATATGGTCAAATTTTGTGATACTTTAGTGATAATACAGCCATATTTTTTTTAACAAAATGTTGATAAATAACAAGTTTTGGGAAATTTGATACTATAGTTGACAGTGGTTAGCATTATTTTGTTGCAATAAATCGATTCTGATAACTAAAGCGTATTTTGAAGAAATGTTGTTGTTGTATCTTGATGGTATGGGGATAGTCTGATCGGATTGAGTACCTTTAACTCATCAACTTAACTCTCTTGTTTTCCATGTGGTATATTTTAAATTCGGAGTCATACTATTTTTCGCTCAGTTTTATATTGGCGCACCAACGGAGGTGTGAAAAATAGTATTGCGCGAATTTAAATACAGTACCGTAAAATGGGGTGATTTCGGACAATTTTATTGGTTTTTGAATATTACAATCTCTTAAGTGAATGAAATGGGTGGATATTTATGCTTGTAACTGAACAGTAGTTGGTAAGAAATAGGTTCAAATATCCTGCCATATGTGCGTTTGATATTTATGTATCCATGGCAATGGCCCAAAACTTGTCCGAAGTCACCCCATGGCTTGGGGTGAATTCGGACACTTATATAGAACTTGAAATAGAACTCCAAATTATAGAGGAACCAGACTAAATGTACCTGGATTATGATTTTTTTTTAAACAAAATGTTTCATTGATAAAGCATAGCCATTAGTGTAGCTGCCCAGGGGCTCATAACACAGAAGGCCTAATGGCAAATACATTGAAATTAACAGGAATGCAAATGCAATGATAAGCTACATGTAATACGGCCTATCAAATGATACAGGGATAATCATGTTGACATGGTGATATTCACATGCTTACATGTATGTGTGAATAATGTGTGGATATCATGCAGTGTATTGATAGGAAATATTCCGACCTACAGACATGTATGTATATTCTTCACGCATGTACAGGCCTATGTGTATTTCATTATGACATAAGATTCAACGAGGAGAGTCACCACGTACCCCATGCATGCACTTCATATTCACACTGTTGATGGGTTGATTTTAGACACCACCCAAGGGTTCACAAAAACCAATATCACAACATCGCTATGATGGCTTTAAGAATAATAAAAATTATACTTTCTTTAGACCTACAATTACAAGCCGGGACACATTTACTTTATAGTGAGATATAAAATATAGGCTATATTAGCAGTCATAGCGTGGGTAGTGTCCGAAATCACCCCAAAGGAATTTGAAGGGGCCAAAAAATGGTGTTTCCAATATGACAAATCCAAAAGGTTGTGTTTTGGTTTTTATCTCATTTTAAACCACATAATTGAACATGCATATTTATCAGTCATGATTTGGTTTCAATATGTAATTCAATGAAATTATCAGGGCGTATAAAGTTTTGACGTACATTAAAAAACCAAGAAAAACATTCAACTGCGTTAAAGAGTATTCCTGATAATATCTTCAATGTATTCAAGCTCAAACAACATTTAAAATGAAGGTCAGAGTTGATTGACAAGTAAACACAATGGATTTATAAAAGCTATGTGTCACTCACTCACTGTGTGTCATAAGAAAACTTTAGATATTTGTACCCTTAGAGATGCATACGGTACTGTCCGAAGTCACCTCGCTGTCCGAAATCATCCAATTTTACGGTACAATTATGGTATTTAAATTTATAAATTTAACTGTCTATTATAGTTGAATTCAGGATATGCCTTATGGGAGGCCAAATTCACATTTAATAACCAATTATGCTTAAGCGTAATGCATTACGCTTACGCGTAATGCAATTACGCTTAAGCATAATTCCATTACGCTTAAGTGTAATTAGATATTAAATGTGAATTTGGCCTCCCATAATGCCTGACCTGGTTGTACATGTATGTTCAACGATAATTGTTTCGAAAATGTGCTGATGGGTACACAGCATTTGCTATCGGCTCTCCTCACAGTGACGACTGTGACGACAGTTAGTGAACGTTGATGACCACAATTATGGTATTTAAATTTATAAATATAACTGTCTATTATAGTTGAATTCAGGATATGCCTTATGGGAGGCCAAATTCACATTTAATAACCAATTACACTTAAGCATAATGCTTTATGCTTAAGCGTAATGCTATCACTCTTAAGCGTAATTCTATTATGCTTTAAGCGTAATTCAGATTTCCATTACGCTTAAGCGTAATGCTATTATGCTAAGGCCTAAACAAAAAATACGTTTGTTTCCGCTAACCCGACCGACCCTATTTTAAACCCCCGACCCTAAACCTTTTATTGACATTGCAAAAAAAAATAAAAATTGGACCAAAAAAAAACACAACAAAGGTCCCAATTCATATCGTAACAAGATGCAAAACATTTATATATATATATATTGACATAAGAAATTTAAATTTACAAAAAGATTTAAGTTTAACAGTTGGAATCATACTGTAAAGTATGTTTGGCTTTATCTGGCTTTCATCTGTGAAAACTTCAAATAATTTGAGTTCAGGTATGTTATTATTCAGCGTTCAGACTTCAGTATTTCAATCAATTAAAGTACAGGAACAATAACAATTTGATCAAATCAACCTGGTTATCAAGTGGGATCTCATAATACCAAATGAAAAATTAACATAGAGATTAGTACCATATATAGTCATTACTACCTTAATACATGTACATTGTTTCTGTACTACATGTACATGTAGTATTTCTGTACTACATGTACATGTAGTATATTATGTACGGTATGTGTCTCACTTGAATTATATAAAATAGCCTATTTATGAATTAGAGTGATAATGGCAAGTCTCATTTCAAGCAGGATAAGCATAATCCATTGAACCAAAATATATCTGACAATAACGTATAAGCATTTCCAATCCATTCATATATAAAAAGTTCCAAAGTTATGCTTGAGAAACTTGATCAAATTTTCCTCTCAGTCAAATTCAAAATACTGACTCAAAGAGCCTTAGATTAGCTCTAAATGCAATGGATTTTCAAAAAATTTCCAGGGGGGTGAACCCCCACCATCATCAGGGACTCACCCTTCCCAAACATTCCTCCGCTCAGGCCTTCAGGTTATGCCTTTTGGCATATCATTGCCCAAAAACAGGTGTCCCCAAAAAATGCCTAGATCCTTCACTGAATGCGGAGGAGAAGGTGGTGTTGTGAAGCCATCCTTAAGAGATCGGTACAAGACGGTCACTCCAATATGTGAACAGTGCAGTGGTGCTGGATTGACTTCAGTTGTCGCCAGACCATATGGGAAATATTAGGATTATCAAAGACTATATTAGTATATAGACTAGTATATATGTAAATATTAAAGCATATGTAAGATTGAATTGGAGTTTCTAGTTCCTCTGTCATCTGGGTTAACCTGATTGGGGCTAAGAAGTGCATAGTTTGGGTTATTGACAAGTATTATACAGTTATTTTTAAAGATACTGAAAAAAAAAAGTTAACCAAAAAAAAAGAAGTTAAGCCTACCTACCTACCCTAATATTTTTTAGCTCGTTAGCGGAAACAAAGGTATTTTTTGTTTAGGCCTAAGCGTAATTCCATTATGCTTAATCATAATGCCATTACCCTTAAGCGTAATGCCATTACCCTTAAGCGTAATGGAATTTGTATTATGCTTAATATAATGCTATTACGCTTAAGCGTAATTCCATTATGCTTAATTGTAATGCCATTACGCTTAAGCATAATGGAATTTGTATTACGCTTAAGCGTAATAAAATTATGCTTAAGCGTAATGGAATTACGCTTAAGCGTAATGCATGTGTGAAAAAAGAGCATTCCTGATAATATCTTGAATGTATTCGAGCTCAAACAACATTTAAAATGAAGGTCAGAGTTGATTGACAAGTAAACACAATGGATTTATAAAAGCTATGTGTCACTGTGTGTCATGAGAAAACTTTAGATGTTTGTACCCTTAGAGATGCATACGGTACTGTCCGAAGTCACCTCGCTGTCCGAAATCATCCCATTTTATGGTACGATTATGGTATTTAAATTTAACAGTCAATAAAAGTTGAATTCAGGATATGCCTTATGGGAGGCCAAATTCACATTAATAACCAATTATGCTTAAAGGGGTACTGTACGCCATATTCATTAATTTTCCGGTGACAACAACGATCTAATATCGATAATATATAGAAACATAAGTAATTTGAGTCGAAGATGTATTCTGTAAACGCTCAGGTTAATAGGCTATCTTAAAATTTAATAATTTAAAAGTTAATAATTTGATATAAATTGAATTTATGACTGGAGCCATAAAATGGCGTCAATTAAATTACGAATTTCCGTAATCAAACAAAGTAATTGAGGGATACTGGATTGTTAAACCGATCGCACACACGATCGCTCAAAATATTATGATGATACGGGGAGAACACTCAAGCCACTCACTGACTAGCGACGATATAATAACTTAAATGATTATATGGGACTAGTATGCCTATAATATAACTTTTATTTGATTCATTTTGTTGAAAACTGTACAAAAATTACTCGACAACGACAATTTGTATTTTTGCATTCCGGTAAATTTGTCATCCGTAACACCACTTCGTACTCAACAGACTTTCAAATAATGAAAAAATTGTTACCTTATTCTCCGACTCAGAGACTATAGAAACCAACAACAACATTTGGCGTACAGTACCCCTTTAAGTGTAATGCATTATGCTTAAGCATAATTCCATTACGCTTAAGCGTAATTAGATATTAAATGTGAATTTGGCCTCCCATAATGCCTGACCTGGTTGTACATGTATGTTCAACGATAATTGTTTCGAAAATGTGCTGAAGGGTACACAGTGTTTGCCAGTCTAGAGTAAACTACATACCCACATATAAAAAATAGTGTCAAGCTCCCCCTGCGTAACACACACTCACACAATTCAATGCGACGACAATCTCTGTTATCGGGGACACCGTGGGCCGTAGTATACAAGTTTCTTCACAACGGAGACAAATACAAACGATTTATGCACGAAACAATGTTTTATTCCAAATCAATGGCAATATAAAGCAGATATTATAGTGTGTATTAATCCAGTGTGAGTGTTACGCAGGGGAGCTTGACCAGCTTTGCAACCGGTTCGGTGGCTGGAAATTATACTTTAGTTATAGTTTCGGTCATCGACCAATCAGAATTGCTTCCGCGTGCTGCCGCTTACGGCCTGAATTTGGCGACAGGGAATAAAATAAATAGTTATCGAGGAATCGGGTCTCAAAAGTCACGTAAATAATGTAATCTCGAGCTGGGAACTTCACGTACCGATGAATAAATCATTAAGCAACAGGTATGAACAAAGAAGTACATACCCCGCGTTATTTTTTCGACTTTATACGGTTCCCTGTCAAAACTTAAAAAAAATTCCCAGGTTTTGAACCGGTGACGCGTTATGCAGTAGGTCCCTAGATTTGCGTAGGTCTCCGTAGGTCACTCAATTCGCGTAGGTCCCCGCAGTAATGCAATATATAGTAGGTCTACATGATTTATTGACTGATAAAATGGATTGATACCACTAAATGATCATGTTAGATGTTACTTTGCAATTTGTTTTTTATAATTAATTTCCGAAATCTGATGGGTTTGTTTGCTTAGTGATACTTAGAGGATCATGAAGCCTAACTAAGCCTAACAAATGTTTACGAAGATTTTATTAAATTTCAATGTTATACCATTTTATTTGTATACAAATGTAACTACCACGATCGCCTATCTTACTATAAAAATAAAGCCATCTGTTTAAATTTGAGAAATTCTTAAGACAAATCAGACCGACAAACGATCGACTGCAACAGACAACGGACGGACGGAGGATTGTTTTAACTGCGACGAATGGAGGGAAGAAGCCAGGACAGACCAAACGAAAGTGTACAGCAAAAACATCATCTATTCCAAAAATTCCAAGGATCGGCGAGTAAACATTAGAATATCACATCCCATATCAAGACAATAAATAAACATAACTTACCTTGTACCATGAACATTATATTTTGAATAAATATTTTTCAGCTCTTGAGTTCATTATTTCCCTCTACTTGTCAATTGGGTCTATAACAACACCATTCTTTTTCAGCTATTTTATACATGTACATATATATATGTTTTATACCATTGCTTGTGCTCCATTGTTTTGTGCTGTCATTTACATATTATGTTATAAACGTTTTGTTGCATGTTTTGAATTCAATAAACTATGAAAAATATCAAATTCTCCTATCTAACGCACCCATGCCCAATCAGTTATCCTCCAATTAATATCTGTCCACGAAGCCAGTAAGATAATCCTCTTACTTTCCGGATCAGAAATCACGTAATTTTAGTTAGGCTTCATGATCCTCTAAGTATCACTAAGCAAACAAACCCATCAGATTTCGGAAATTAATTATAAAAAACAAATTGCAAAGTAACATCTAACATGATCATTTAGTGGTATCATTCCATTTTATCAGTCAATAAATCATGTAGACCTACTATATATTGCATTACTGCGGGGACCTACGCGAATTGAGTGACCTACGGAGACCTACGCAAATCTAGGGACCTACTGCATAACGCAGTACCCGTTTTGAACTGATGGAGTATGATCTTTACGGGCGTTAGCATTAGTAGAGATTCATGGCATGATCTACAGGGACCTTAAAAGTTAAATCAACGAAAGAGTGATCAAAGAATACAACTACAACAATAACAACAACAACAACAACAACGATATCGCAATCATGTGAACAATCTATCCATGATTTTGTCGGGCCCGATTCCTCCACTTGCGATTGAATTGTGGTCGTCTGAACGTTCACTTAGTAACTGTGCTTAGTATTACCATATGATGGAGAAAGAATTCTGTAAAAAACATCAGAGCAAATCCATGAATAGCTCCCAAGACAGCATCGAATTTGAGCCAAATTTCTTTGCTTCTGGTCGCGAAAAACAGCACCAACAAGCCTTTCGGGATTATCACCCAAAAATCCTTTAATAAACTAATGTCAATCATTGTTGACACAATCAAATTTAGCACCAAAAGACTACTTAGTGTGATAGTAAACCGACACTGGCGACAGTACTTTGTGCTGACCCTCTGGTGGGAGCGTTCATGTGTAATTACCTCCCTTGCAGTAGCTAGCCATAAAATAGAATTATGTCCCATTACATGGTGTTCACTTGACGTTGATTGCAATAAGGCCATAATTATGCGAATGCAGTCATGTGTAGATCAATTAATGCCGAATTCATAATACATTGAAATATATACAGACAATGCTTAGTCGTGAACTTGTTGTTGTTGAACCATTAAAGTAGAATATAGGCCTATGTCCCAGAATGGCCGCCAAAATGGCCAGAATAGAATGAAAATTACCCTGAACAGCTGGTCCCAAAAGAGTGATGTCCAAGTGACGCTAATGGGGTCGTTGTCGTAACGTTTTATACATAAATGCACACCGTGTGTATTTATCAGGGAATATATAGAATATATATTCCCTGGTATTTATGTACATAAATGCACACCAGTCTCAGTCGGCGCGAGATTGAAACATTACCGTAAATAATTGCCGTCTGCTTCAATTCATAACTATTTTTCTTCCGAAGTTCTGATAAAGGCATTCTTTTATCACAATTATCGAAACTGCAATAAGATTGGTCATCGGTCGCATATATTTTTCTTAGTATTAAACAGGACGGAAAGAACTGCATGGTTGTTTGGTCGATGAACGGAAGAAAATAAACTTACAAAAAAATATCAAAACGTGTGCATTTAGGGCCTATGTAGAAAACACTACGACAGTGACCCATGTCACCAATCGGCAAACCTCGGTGATTTCCGTACGTTTCCCAAGAACGATAATCCGAGAAGTTGCGATTGCCATGTCACATGACACTACGCGAGACTGGTGTGCAAAATTTATGTATACATAAATGCACACGGTGTGCATCTATGTATAAAACATTACGACAACGACCCCATTAGCCCAAGTGACGCTCGATTAAAGAGAGGACGAATTATTGCAGAGTATAACAGAAACGTTTGATCCGAGATTTACGAATTATCTCTAATATATCACACGAGAGATAATTATAGCGAAAAGTAAAGTCTCATACAATTCTGAATGGCTTGATTATAATTAGAAACTAACATAATGACCACGTGTCGTGTGTGTTTATTAATGCATTGAATAACCATTGGACATTATATTCAGACAGTTCAGGTACGAAATATTAATATAACAAAATTCTACACAAATTAACAATTTAAGTCACGGGTCTACGCAAATATGTTGTAAATTTTTTTCCACTATTTAAAATTTCAGACTGGAAACAGGTGGACGCTGGAAGTGGAGATTTTGTGATATACCGGTACACTGATAAAAAATTTTAGCGTCAAATGCGTTTAAAGGTAGGCCTACTCAATCCGTAAAGAGGGTCCCCATCTCAACAGATTCCAACAACAACAATCCGATCAGGGGGTCCTATATTACTATTTATTTGGCTTTGGGGGTAAAAAATATTTGATTCGAGTCGAGGAACCCATCAAACAAAGCTCAGAGTTATTAGACATTGATTTTTGAAATTTGTTATGTTCTCGAGATGAGTACTAATAATTGCCGTCAATTTCGTATCCTGCTCGAGATTTATACATCAAAACTCTATTCAAACAGACAAGGATGGATAACTCTAAAATCAAGTGGTAATAATTGACTACGTACTGGGCCAGAAAGAATCCCGATAATGAAAAATAATAGATTTCTAAAATCGATATTTAACAAATCTGAGCTTTGATGGGTGACTTCCTTGACTCGAATCAAATATTTTTGACCCCCGAAGCCATTGAAATAGTAATTGAGATGAGTTTTATCGGATTGAGTACCTTTAACATCCGTTGTTATGTTAATTAGCCGTTTAAAATCTAAACGCATTGCGTATATATACATGCGTTTTAAATAAAAGTCTACGTGCTCAATGTTGACGTATTAATTAAGGCCTATTAAATATTTCCTGTAAATATCGGCAGTGTACCGTGCGTGCGTCTATAGATACTATAATATAATGGCTTATTCAACTGTATAGGCTATGCTGTTTCGACAACTTCATGATGTAGCCATTTATCACGATTATAATGAATGTGTGGTTATATATAGTATTGAATTAGTGTTTAAAGGTAGGGAGACCCGGGCAAAGCGGATCGCCCGGGCAAAGCCGATCACCTTTATTATTTCAATACTATCAAATTATTACTTGTCTATTCGTATTTTAGAATAAAGTCATTTCGTGTTGGGTTAGTTTTTATACATTTCCACAGAGAACAAGGTATAGTAAAATTGTGTATATAGCCCATTATAAAATTTTCGTCGAAATTTTACGATTGTACCAAATTTATAATTATTGTGCGTTTGCGCATATCTATTGCGCAGGTCGATGATCACACACCCATCTACCCGAATAAATGTTGTCGGTGTCTTAGGCAATACATGTGTGGAATAAGACAATATGTCAATTTGCTAAATTCGATAGGACACCCGCGTAATGCCCCGGGCTGTAAAAAGATGTGCTGTGGGCAAAGCGGATCGGGCAAAGTGGATCATTCATAATATGACTAACTTCCGGTACACATGCGTAGATTAAGTGAATTTGGACAATTTTATTAAGATGGGTCGACAAAACTCGTGCCTTGTCTGAGCATGTCCATAATTGAAAATTTTGAACGTTTCAAAAAACGCGATTTTTATTATTTGCAATAAATATGTATAATTGTCATAAATAAAACTGAAAAGTATACGATTAGTTGAGTAGCATTGCATTTTCAGAAGGATTCGTTTGCTGAACCACTTTTGCCCGATGTGGTGATCCGATATGCCCGACGGCCGGGCAAAGCGGATCAAAATTAAAAATCACCATAGCAACCAAACCAATAGATGCATCTGAATGCATCTGAATGCATCCTACGTCAAATGTTATGCCATCATGGTTAGAAACTGACAGTGCTAATATTTCTGATTGCCGGTTGCATTGTGTAAAAGAAAACCTTGCGTGATCCGCTTTGCCCGGGTCTCCCCTACTCAATCTGATCAGAGGGTCCCCATCTCAACAGATTCCAACAACAAAAATCCGATCAGAGGGTCCTATATTACTATTTCTTTGGCTTTTGGGGTAAAAAATATTTGATTCGAGTCGAGGAACCCATCAAACAAAGCTCAGAGTTAATAGATATTGATTTTTGAAATTTGTTATTTTCTCGAGATGAGTACTAATAATTGCCTTCAACTTCGTAATCTGCTCGAGATGTGTACACCAAAACACTATTCAAACAGACAGGGATGGATAACTATAAAATCAAGTGGTAATAATTACGCAATTTTGACTGTGTTCTGGGACAGAAAGTATTCCCGATAATGAAAAATAATAGATTTCTAAAATCGATATCTAAAAAATCTGAGCTTTGATGGGTGTCTTCCTCGATTCGAATCAAATATTTTTGACCCCGAAGCCATTGAAATAGTAATTGAGAGGAGTTTTATCGGATTGAGTAGGCCTACCTTTAAATGGGTACTGTACGCCAAATGTTGTTGTTGGTTTCTATAGTCTCCGAGTCGGAGAATAAGGTAACAATTTTTTCATTATTTGAAAGTCTGTTGAGTACGAAGTAGTGTTACGGATGACAAATTTACCGGAATGCAAATATACAAATTGTCGTTGTCGAGTAATATTTGTACAGTTTTCAATCAAATGAATCAAATAAAAGTTATATTATAGGCATACTAGTCCCATATAATCATTTAAGTTATTGTATTGTCGCTAGTCAGTGAGTGGCTTGAGTGTTCTCCCCGTATCATCATAATATTTTTAAGCGATCGTGTGTGCGATCGGTTTAACAAGCCAGTATCCCTCAATTACTTTGTTTGATTACGGTAATTCGTAATTTAATTGACGCCATTTTATGGCTCCAGTCATAAATTCAATTTATATCAAATTATTAACTTTTAAATTATTAAATTTTAAGACAGCCTATTAACCTGAGCGTTTACAGAATACATCTTCGACTCAAATTACTTATGTTTCTATATATTATCGATATTAGATCGTTGTTGTCACCGGAAATTTAATGAAAATGGCGTACAGTACCCCTTTAACATAATTTATGCATTGTGTATAAATAAAATCATCACAAACATGCATTATACCATTATGATAGGTAGTTAACTTTTATGTTGATGTCTTTTTCGGGAATTTAGTTGTATGAACGCTCTTTATTAGTTTTGCTGACAATACGTAATCTCGCGACCTTCTGCTGGGGAAACTCAACAGTACTTATGTATAGGCCTACATATAGCGCACAATTATTCTTTCAGACTATTTGTGTTTAAAGGGGTACTGTACACCAAATGTTGTTGTTGGTTTTTATAGTCTCCGAGTCGGAGAATAAGGTAAACAAAAATCATTATTTGAAAGTCTGTTGAGTACGAAGTAGTGTTACGGATGACAAATTTACCGGAATGCAAAAATACAAATTGTCGTTGTCGAGTAATTTTTGTACAGTTTTCAACCAAATGAATCAAATACAAGTTATATTATATGCATACTAGTCCCATATAATCATTTAAGTTATTGTATCGTCGCTAGTCAGTGAGTGGCTTGAGTGTTCTCCCCGTATCATCATAATATATTAAGCGATCGTGTGCATGTGCGATCGGTTTAACCAGCCAGCATCCCTCAATTACTTATTTGAGTACGGAAATTCGTAATTTAATTGACGCCATTTTATGGCTCCAGTCATAAATTCAATTTATATCAAATTATTAACTTTTAAATTATTAAATTTTAAGATAGCCTATTAACCTGAGAGTTTACATAATACATCTTCGACTCAAATTACTTATGTTTCTATATATTATCGATATTAGATCGTTGTTGTCACCGGAAATTTAATGAAAATGGCGCACAGTACCCCTTTAATGCGATAAATAACTATTGGACATTATATTCAGACAGTTCAGGTACGAAATGTTAAAGGTACTCAATCCGATAAAACTCATCTCAATTACTATTTCAATGGCTTCGGGGGTCAAAAATATTTGATTCGAGTCGAGGAAGTCACCCATCAAAGCTCAGATTTGTTAGATATCGATTTTAGAAATCAATTATTTTTCATTATCGGGAATTCTTTCTGGCCCAGAAGACAGTCAAAATTTCGTTATTATTACCACTTGATTATAGAGTTATCCATCCTTGTCTGTTTGAATAGAGTTTTGGCGTAAAATCTCGAGCAGGTTACCAAATTGACGGCAGTTATTAGTACTCATCTCGAGCAATTAACACATTTCAAAAATCAATATCTAATAACTCTGAGCTTTGTTTGATGGGTTCCTCGACTCGAATCAAATATTTTTTACCCCCAAAGCCAAAGAAATAGTAATATAGGACCCTCTGATCGGATTGTTGTTGTTGGAATCTGTTGAGATGGGGACCCTCTTTACGGATTGAGTACCTTTAATATTACAAAATTCTACACAAATTAACAATTTAACGTGCATATTCCTGATTCCGAAGAACAAATACTACTGTGACAACGGTTACTTATTCCCAGTTCCTTATTACTCTCTCGGAAACTCAATCTTGACCAAATAAACGGTGCGGTTGGGTTACCCGCACCAAATTATACTATAAAACAGAAAACTGCACCCTCTAACCCGCGCGGTTGTCACAGGAGGTGGCAAATGGCAACCATAGCCGTTTTGGTATTTATAAACTATAAAAAACCGAAAACCGCACCCCTCTAGCCCGTGCAGTTGCCACAGGAGGTGACCAACATGGCAACCGATTTTGACAAAATAAACAACGCGGTAGGGTGGCCCACCCCAAATCTATATATATATTTGCGAATGTCTGTCTGTCTGTCTGTCTGTCTGTCTGTGTTCTATTGACATTCACATGGGACCATCTAGATGACACCAAAGGCGTCTACTAGGGGTAACATTTTACGAGAAAGATAATGGTGAGGGTTATGATTTTCTAAAGTGACGCCGTTGTTGCCAGGGGCACAAAAGGGGGAGGGGCAGAAAAACAATTTGTCGCCGATTGCCACGAAACTTATATGTAATCATCCCCATGACATAAGGAATCTGATGGTGTGGTTTAAATATGTCAAGAGTGACGCCGTTCGAGTCAGGGATGCACGGAAGGGGAGAGGGGCACCAAAATTGATAAACTAAGTTTAGTGCCGATGGATCTAGATGGCACCAAACGGTCTATTAGGAGTAACTTTTTACGAGAACGATAATGGTGTGGGTTAGAATTTTCTAAAGTGACGCCGTTGTCAGGGGCAGAAAGGATATATATTCTTCTCCATGATACAAGGAATCTAATTGTGCGATTTAAAGACTCCAAATTGCTGTCGTTTGAATGAAAGATTGTGTGAGGGGCACTCAATTTGATAAGAATGGGTTTAGTCGCCGATTGCCACCACGCTTATACAATATCATCCCCATGGTATGAGGAGTCTAATGGTGTGGCTTAAATCTGTCAAAAGTGGCGTCATTCGAGTCAGGGTTGAACTGAAAGGGAGAGGGGCACCAAAATTGATACGCAATAATTTTAGCGCCAATTTCCACCAAAGTGATATCCATTCTTATCCATGATACGAGGAGTCTGATCGTGTGATTTAAAGACGTCATGTTGGTGCTGTTTGGGTGAGAGATAGGGGTTAGTGGGCACTAAATTGATCAAACTTGGTTTACCAAACTTATCAATAATCATCTCCGTGATATCAGGAGTATAATTTTGTGGTTGAAGGATGTCACAGAAGCTTTCACAAGTGGGGGCATTCGAGTCAGGATGCATAGAGGGTGAGATGAACACAAAAAAGATTAACAATATGTTTAGCGCTGATTTCCATCAGGTTGATACATGCATATTCTCAGTGATACGAGAAATCTAATCGTCTGGTTTAGATGCGCCAAATTGGTGCCGTTTGGATGAGAGATATGGGGGCCCTAAATTGTATACGAATTTGTATACTCGCCAAATTTATACACAAACTTATACAAAATCATCCACATGGTATGAGGAGTCTAATGGGGTGGCTTATAGCTGTCAAAAGTAAATTTGATAAAAGATTGTTTAGTCGCCGATTAGCACAAAACTTTTAAATATTTATCTCCATGATATCAGGAGTCTAATTGTGTGGTTTAAATATGTCAAAAGTGGTGCCATTCGAGACAGGGGTCCACAGAGGTGAGAGAGAGAGACACAAAAATGGATAAACAATATGTTTAGCGCCGATTTTCACCAGACTGATACATATTCTTCTCCGTGATATGAGGAATCTAACCGTGTGGTTTAAATACGCCAAATTGGTGCCGGTTGGGTGAGAGATATGGAGGCCCTAAATTTGATACAAATTTGTATACTCGCCAATTTTGAACAATTATATATATATATATATATTCATCTCCATAATGAGTCTAAGTTTGTGGTTTAATGATGTCAAATGTAGCGCCGCTTGAGTCCGAAACAGGGACGGGCGGGTCACCACAACTGATAGAAATATGTTTAGTGCCAATTAGCATCAAATTCATACACGTTCTTCTCAAATGATACGAGGAATCAAATCGTCGAGTTAAAAAAGTCACATTTTGTGCCTAGATATATTTGCAAATATATGTCTGGCTGTATGTGTTCTATATATAACTTCACGGGGTACAGTCGAGATGGCACCAAGGCGTTCTAACAGTGGTAACTTTTTATGAGGAAGATAATGGTACATGTTAAAATATTAGAATAGCTCATGTTAATATTATAACACAATTCAGTCTGCCCCATTCAATATAGTTCCACAAAAAAAGTTAAAGAGATATGGAAATGTATAGAAGGCCTGTTCAACAATAGTGGTCACAGTGTGCCGTCAAATATAATTTCTTCTGAGATAAAAGAAAACGGAGTCAGTGGCACGTGACCTTTCAGGATCCTCCAATACTGACACCTCACAAGGTTATATCTGCCCAATATACAGAGGATATATTTCATGTTTTAGAACAGGCTCATCGCCTAACATAAAAAACTCAAAATATCGCTCTGTGTCGGGCACATGTAGCTGATATAACTGCATAGCAACATTTCTTTTAAACTGAGAACAATTAGCCAGTATATAGCACAATGAACAGAGGGGCACCTGGACATTTCTTTAAAACATCGTATCTTCATGGAGATATAATAACCAGGTGTCCTCAAAATCTTAGTCAAACCCACTAGACTGATTGATACATCTCTATGTAAATCTCAATTGTCGTCTTTTATTTTTGCGAACTAATGTGTTTATGATGTTCATGTTATAACATCTGATATATACGTAGTTGTAAATAAATAAATAGTTCTTTATTGGTGGGAAGGATTAATCGCGATAAACAAAATGACAATCGCTCCGGTCCGACAAGGTGAGCTACTACTTATATTCCGTGTGTAAGAATCATGTTTTGTGATGCTATTTGGATATATAATTTACTAGCAGGGTTACCCGGCGTTGCCCATGTTAATGTATGCTGTGGATATTTGTTGGGAATAGAGAATGATCTTGCTTAAAGTGTTATAGGTTTTCTCATAAATTGTATATTCAAATAGCATCACAAAACATGATTATTACAGTCATGGAATATAAGTAGTGGCTCACCTTGTCAATTGTCATTCTGTTTATCGTGATTAATCCGTTCGACCAATAATGAAGTATTTATTTATTTACAACTGCGTATACATTAGACGTTATAATATGATGCATGAACATCATAAACACATTAGTTCGATAAAAGATGATAATTGGGTTTTACATATTGAGATGTATCAATCAATCTAATGGGTTGGACACCTCCTGGCTATCATATCTCCATGAAGATACAGATGTTTCAAAGAAATTTCCAGGTGCTCCTTTGTTCATGGTGCTATATATTGGCTAATTATTCTTAGTTTAAACGAAATGTTGCTGCGCATGCATATATATATATTAGCTACATGTGCCAGGCACAGAGCGAGATTTTGAGTTGTTTATGTCAGTCGATGGGTCTGTTCTAAAACCCTTGTCAGATGTCAGTATTGGTAGGGTCCTGAAAAGTCTTGTGCTACTAACTGCATTTTCTTGTATATCACCATATTTTTTAAATTTCCCCTCCCACCAACAGCGTCAAAAGTTACCCCTTTTACAACGCCTTTGTGCCATCTCGATTGTACCGCGTGAAGTTATATATAGAACGCAAACAGACAGACAAAAAGACAGACAGCACGATTTCGTTTCTTGTATCATTTGAGAAGAACGTGTCTGAATTTGATGGTAATTGGTACTAAAAATATTTTGTATCAGTTTTGGTGACCCTCCCGTCCCTATTTCGGACTCAAGCTGCACACACTAAGACTCATTAGAGATTAGAGATGCATATATATGAAATTGGTGAAAATTGGCGAGTATACAAATTCGTATCAAATTTAAGGTCCCCATATCTCTCACCCATATGGCACCAATTTGGTGTATCTAAACCACACGATAAGATTCCTAGTATCACGGAGAAGAATATGTATCAATCTGGTGGAAATCGGCACTAAACATATAGATAATTTTTTGTGTCCCTCTCATCTCTATACACCACTGACTCGAATGGCCCCACATGTGACATCCTTAAACCACACGATCACACTCCTGATATCATGGAGATGATTGTTTATAAGTTTGGTGATAATCGGTAACTAAACAATTTTTTTATCAAATTTTGTGCCAATCCCTGCCCTCTCCATCTCTCACCCAAACATCACCACTATGGCATAAGAACGTGTATCAATTTGGTGGAAATTGGCGCTAAAAATATTGTGCATCAATTTTGGTGCCCCTGTCCCTTTCAATGCAACCCTGACTCGAATGAGGCCACATTTGACAGATAAAAGCCACACCATTAGACTCCTCATACCATGGGGATGATTTTGTATAAGTGTGGTGGCAATCGGCGACTTATTATCAAATTTAGTGCCCACCCCCTCCCAATCTCTCACCCAAAAACAACAATTTGGCGTTGTTAAATTGCACAATTAGATTCCTTGTATCATGAAGAAGAATATATATCAATTTGGTGGAATCGGCGCTAAAATTAGTTTTATCAATTTTGGTGCCCCTCTCCACTTCCGTTGATCCCTGACTCAAACGAGGCCACTTTTGACATATTTAAACCACACCGTTGGATTCTTCATATCATGGGGTGATTATATGTAAGTTTCGTGGCAATCGGCGACAGAAAAAAAATCTGCCCCCCCCCCCTTCCGGGCACCCCTGACGCGAACGGCGCGACTTTTGCCATATTTAAACCACGCCATTAGATTCCTCATATTATGGGGATGATTATATATAAGTTTGGTGGCAATCGGCGACAAATTTTTTCTGCCCCTTCCCCTTTTCTGCCCCTGACAACAACGGCGTCACTTTAGAAAATTCTAACCCCGACCATTATCTTTCTCGTAAAAAGCTACTGCTAGTAGACCCCCTTTGCGTCATCTAGATGGTCCCCTGTGAATTTCTATAGAACACAGACAGACAGACAGACAGACATACATTCGCAAATATAGATATAGATGAGAATATGTGTAATGCTTTGAGCAAGAGTATCCTCTATTCCCATCAGATATCAACAATATGCAGAGGGTTTCACATCACTTTAACCTGGGCAACGCCTGGTAACCGTGTTAGTTATACTATAAAAACCGAAAACCGCATCCCTCTATCCCGTGCGGTTGCCACATGAGGTGGCCAAAGTGACAACCATATCCGTTTTGGTATTTAGGAACTGATTTTGACCAAATAAACGACGAGTTAGGGTGACCCACACCAAATTATACTATAAAAACCGAAAATCGCACCTCTCTAGCCCGTGCGGTTGCCACATGAGGTGGCCAAAATAGCAACAATAGCCGTTTTGGTATCTATGAACCGATTTTGACCAAAAAAACGACGCGGTAGGGTGGCCAACCCAAATTTAACTTAAAACCCGAAACCGCACCCCTCTATCCCGTGCGGTTGCAACAGAAGTGGCCAAAATGGCAACCATAGCCGTTTTGGTATTTATGAACAGATTTTGACCAATAAACAACGCGGTAGGGTGGTCCACCCCAAATTATACTATAAAAATCGAAAACCGCACCCTCTAGCCCGTGCCATTGCCACAGGAGGTGGCCAAAATGGCAACCATAGCCGTTTTGGTATTTATGAACCGAGTTTGACCAAATAAACGACGCGGTAGGGTGGCCCACCCCAAATTAAACTATAAAACCGAAAAGCGCATCCATCTAGTCCGTGCGGTTGCCACAGGAGGTGGCCAAAATGACAACCATAGCCGTTTTTGGTATTTATGAACCGATTTTGACCAAATAAACGACAAGTTAGGGTGGCCCACCCCAAATTATACTATAAAAACAGATAACCGCAACACTCTAGCCCATGCGGTTGCCACATGAGGTGGCCAAACTGGCAACCATATCCGTTTTGGTATTTATAAATCGATTTGACCAAATAAACGATGCTTTATAGGGTGGCCCAACCCCAAATTATACTATAAAAACCGAAAACCCCATCCCTCTAGCCCGTGCGGTTGCCACAAATAGGTGGCCAAAATGGCAACCATAGCCGTTCTAGTATTTAATTTGGGGTGGGCCACACTACCGCACCGTTTATTTGGTCAAAATCGGTTCATATAAATACCAAAACGGCTTGGGTTGCCATTTTGGCCACCTCCTGTGGCAACCGCGCAGGCTAGAGGGGTGCGGTTTTCGGTTTTTATAGTTTAATTTGGGGTGGGCCACCCACCGCATCGTTTGTTTGGTCAAAATCGGTTTATAAATACCAAAACGGCTATGGTTGCCATTTTGGCCACCTCCTGTGGCAATCGCGCGGGTTACATGGGTGCGGTTTTCGGTTTGTATTGTATACTAGCAGGTTAGCCCTCCACTGGCGGCAATCGTCAGAAACATGACAATTTTTAATTTTTTTAATTAATTTTTTTAATTAATTTTTTTGTTTTTCAAATAGTTAATTGTGCCTTTTTAATTTACTGGCTTTTTTAATTTATTTTTTAATTTATTTTTTTGTTTTTCAATGAGTTAATTGTGCCTTTTGAATTTTTAAATTTAATTTTGTGTTTTCA
The DNA here is from genome assembly GCA_032622095.1 of Siphonodentalium dalli. Taxonomy (NCBI): domain Eukaryota; kingdom Metazoa; phylum Mollusca; class Scaphopoda; order Gadilida; family Siphonodentaliidae; genus Siphonodentalium; species Siphonodentalium dalli. The sequence continues at coordinate 84,017,920 of CP136069.1, read as the reverse complement.
GATAAGAAAGGGGGTCCCATGCTGAACCCCAAAACGTGATTTTTCCCTTTTTTTTACACTTTCGCGTACATCCATAATTTTTGGTCTCAAAGTACTTAGATATATACTAATTATAAAAACACAACTTAAGAAGCAACTTTTCCTGGGGTTTTAAGATAAGAAGGGGGTCATCGGGTCACCCCTCAAAACGTAAAAAATCACTTTTATTTACATGATTGCATTCGTCCAACGTGTGTGTATGTGCGTACACCCCTGGAACGTTGCACTATTACAACCAATACATCCCTAAATCGATACGATCAACTTAAGAAATATATATTCATGTCGTTTTCTGATAAGAACGAGACTTGTTACCCCCCCCCCCCCCCCCCCCCCCACAACACGATCCATTTTCTAGAACTATAAGTGAGCCAGTTTTATGAAAATTATAGCGGGAAAATCTAGTAAAATGTATACAAATGGATATATTTTCGTGAAGCTAAGACATAATGACACTTTTTTGGGCCAAAATTGAAACTCACCATCCAAGATGGCCGCCAAAATGGCCGCCGGAAGTTGAAAATATGACATTTTTTCACAAATATCTTCTAGATCAATTCATGCTGCTTGGAACTGGTTAAGTAATGCAACTTTATTTTGTATTTTGTATATTAAACTGATCATTGGAGCAATTAAATATGCATTTATTGGGGTCCTAACCCCTTCCGATCTTTCAAAAATTTGATTGTACAGAATGCGGTATAAAATTTCACACACAAAAATCACAATTGGGATTCTAGTCATATTTCAACAAGAAATGTACAGAACTTTGTAATGTGAGTGAGGCATATCATTGCCTATGCATATTTCAAATCACTGGAACCAAAATTCTTACTTTGGCTCAAAATGGCTGCCAATATGGCCGCCAAAATATGGAAAATGGTAAATATTACACCAGCGTGTCCTGCAATCGCTTACAAGTTGTGGTTGATGTATAAAATTGGCCATTCTGCATTCTATACATTGAATACTAACATGTCTGATGCACCATGGTTAATTGTTACTATTTTCACCACTGACATCGTCAAAAATATTGGACTTTTCTCTAAAAAAAACTTGACATAAATATTGGTTTGGACCATTTTTTCAGGTAAAATATAACTATCTTTGGATTGAACGGTGTTTATTGTTTTGGTCTATCTTAAATGTGTCACACTACGGTGTTTATAGACCAAATTGCTCAAGATGGCTTCCAAAATGGCAACCAAATTTGTAAAATGCTAATGTTTTGCATATATCCCGAACATTCTCTGCATTATCCGAAAAGGTAGCAAATTGTGACTCACTTGGTTATTATACGTGTTAGTTAATTAACTGACAACTACATGTTCTATTCCCAGTTGTCCCAGCTCCGTATGGGGCATGACAAATTCATTTTAATGTATGTAATTTTGCCGAGAACCTCTTTTGTGATTTTGGCCATATTTATTGAAAGGAAATGGGCAAACTTTGAGACAGAACTGAGATGGACCATAATCTTTGGCTATTCTGGTCCATTATGATAACAAAAAATGTCTACAGGATACAGTGTGGATGCCAAGATCGTAGCCAGGGAGTTACTCTGTGATCATATGTGAGGTGAATAGGTCTGCAGGGAGTTATTGTATGTCATGACTGATGTGAGTAGGTATACAATGAGTGACTATATGGTTATAAGTGGGTTGTCCATGGTAAGATGCATCTATGTATACAGGGAGAGGTCATGGTCAGGTGTGAGGTGAATCGGTATGCATGGGGTGACTGTATGGTGTATGATTGTGTATATCCAGTACGGGTGCATCCGGTGTGCCTGTATGGTCATTGGTGTGGTGTATGGGTATAGCTACATGGTCATATATGTGTTGATTATGTATATATGGAGTGACTGTAAGGTCATGGGTGGGATGTACATGTGTTGTCTGTATGATCATGGATGGGGTGTGTGGATAAATAGGTAGTGATTTTATGGTTACGGGTAATGTGTATAGGTATACATGGAATGACTGTACGGTCATGATTGAATATGAATACCTGGAGTAAGCTGGGTGGACATTATCGATCGTGTGGGTACATAGGAAGTGTCCTTGTGGTAACGGGTGGGATGTATATTTATATATATCGTGGATGTATTACCATTGGTGGGTGTATAGGACTTAGCTGTATTATCATGGATGGCGTGTATGATTATACAGTGAATTGCTGAATTGTCATGTGTGAGGTGTATATGCAAGGATGGGTTGTTTGAGTGGTCGTATGTGCGGGTTTTTTTGTATATCTGGAAGGGCTGAATGGCCATTAGTGAGGGTTACATGTATACCTGGAGTGAATCTATGGTCTAGGGTGGGTGGGCTGCATATGTATATCGAGTGGTTATATGACTATGTGTGTCGAATAGGTATACAGGTAGTGAATGTATGGTTAATGGTGAGATGAGTACATGTAGGTATACAAGTAGTGACTGTATGATCATAAATGTAATGAAAATCTATACAGGGGGTGACAGGCGTATGAGTATACATGTACCTGGTGTTCCTGTTTGGTGACTCGTGTCGGTATCGCCATGTGTATACCAGTACACACACGTGTTGCTTTATTGTCATGGGCGAGGGATATGTGTATATAGCGAGTGGCTATATGGTCATGGATGAGGTGCATATGCATACATGGAGTGACTATACTGACATGGCTGGGGTGTATTAGTATATATTGAGTGGCTATTCGGATATGGTGTGACAAATAGGATACAGGGATTGCCATGGCCAATGTTGGGGTGAATATGAATACAAGGATTGACCACGATCGTGTATGAATGTTTTGAATAGGTACACACGGGGTGACTATATGGCCATAGGTCAGGTGAAGGAGTATACCAGGTAACATGTGTGAGGGTATGCGTATGAAGCGAGTGGCTATATGACCATTGGTGATGTGCATATGTATACCGGAATGACTTTATGGTCATTGTTGTGGTGTTGATGTATATATTGATTGTCCATTTGACCATGCGTTTGGAGAATAGGTATACAGGGGATGACCTTATGGCCAATGGTGAGATGAATGGGTATACATGGAGTGACTATATGGTCATGGGTCATGTTTAGGAGTATACCCAGTGTGCCTGCATTGTGACGCGTGGCTGTATGGTAATCAGTGGTCATGGGTCAGGTGTACATGTATACAGTGAGTAACTATATTGTTATGTCTGTGGTGTTTATGTATATATGTAATGACTGTGTGATAATGGTTGGCTATCGCTTTCCACGATATGACATGACCTCTCTGTTGATTAACATATCCTTGAGTTATTGTGGAAAGCGATAGCCACCCAAGGTACACATGTACAACCCACCCATTACCACAGTCACTCCATATGTACATAAACACCACACAAATGACAACATAGTCACCCACTTTATACACGTACATGTACTAGTACACCTGATCATACAGCCATACTTGGTTATACCCGTACATACCACAAATGACGATACAGCCACGAGTCATGAACACCAGGTATACACCTACACCCGACCATATAGTCACTCTATGTATACATATTCACTACATTCACGATCATACAGTCACTCATTGTATACATATTCACATCAACGTGGACCATACAGCCACTACATGTATACCTATTCGCCAAACACATGACCATGGAGTCAATCCAGGTATACATATGCACATCACCAATGGTGAGCCCTTCCAGATATACCAATATCCGCACATACGACCACTCATAAGTTCCATACTTGCCATACTCATACACACCATCCATGATAATACACCTACTCCCCATACACCACCAATGATAACACATCCACAACATATATAAATATACGTCCCACCGTTACCAACAGGGAACTCCCTATATACCAACACATCAGTCATGACCATAGAATAACTCCCTGTATACCTATTATCCTCATCTATGATCATAACTCCCTGGCTACCATCTTGGCTTCCACCCTGTATCCAGTTGATAAATTGTTATCATAATGGGCCAGAATACCCACATATCATGGTTCATCTCAGTTCAGTCTCAAAGTTCTGCCCATTTCCTTTCAATGATATGGTTCTCCGCAAAATTCCATACTGCAACTTTAAAATGAATTGGTCATGCCCCATACGGAACTGGGACAAACATAATAGAACGTAGTTGTCAGTTAATTACATTGTAACTAACACGTACAATAACCAAGTGAGTCACAATTTGCCACTTTTTTCGGATAACGCAGAGAATAATATTCGGGATATGTTAACTTTTAACTTTTTACAAATTTGGTTGCCATTTTGGAAGCCATCTTGAGCAATTTAGTCTATAAACACCGTAGTGTGACACATTTAAGATAGACCAAAACAATAAACACCTTTCAATCCAAAGATAGTTACATTTTACTTGAACAAATGGTCGAACCCTGAAAAGTGAATTCTTGCCGATATTTGTGTCCAATATTTCTGGTAAATGTCAGTGGTGACAATAGTAAAAATGATCCATGGTGCATCAGACATGTTAGTATGCAATGTATAGAAAAGAGATTAGCCAATTGTGTACATCAACCACAACTTGTAAGCGATTGCAGGACACCCTGGGGCAATATTTACCATTTTCCATATTTTAGCGGCCATTTTCGCAGCCATTTTGAGCCAAGGTAAGATTTATGGTTCCAGAGATTTGGAATATTCATAGGCAATGATATGCCTCACTTACATTACAATGTTCTTTTCATTTCTTGTTGAAATATGACTAGAATCCCAATTGTGATTTTTTGTAAAAGTTTGTACTGCGTTCTGTAAAATCGAATTTTTTAGGGATTGGAAGGGGTTAGGACCCCAATAAATGCATATTTAATTGCTCGAATGATCAGTTAATATAAAAAACACAAAATAAAGTTGCATTACTCAACCAGTTCCAAACAGCATGAATTGATCTAGAAGATATTTGTGAAAAAATGTCATATTTTCAACATTCGGCGGCCATTTTGGCGGCCATCTTGGATGGTGAGTTTCAATTTTGGCCCAAAAAAAGTGTCATTATGTCTTAGCTTCACGAAAATATATACATTTGTATACATTTTAATAGATTTTCGCGCTATAATTTTCATAAAACTGGCTCACTTACAGTTCTAGAAAATGGATCGTGTTGTGGTTGGGGGGGGGGGGGGGGGTAACAAGTCTCGTTCTTATCAGAAAACGACATGAATATATATTTCTTAAGTTGATCGTATCGATTTAGGGATGTATTGGTTGTAATAGTGCAACGTTCCAGGGGTGTACGCACATACACACACGTTGGACGAATGCAATCATGTAAATAAAAGTGATTTTTTTACGTTTTGAGGGGTGACCCGATGACCCCCCTTCTTATCTTAAAACCCCAGGAAAAGTTGCTTCTTAAGTTGTGTTTTTATAATTAGTATATATCTAAGTACTTTGAGACCAAAAATTATGGATGTACGCGAAAGTGTAAAAAAAAGGGAAAAATCACGTTTTGGGGTTCAGCATGGGACCCCTTTTCTTATCTGAAAACCCCAGGAAAATCCATTTCTTAAGTTGTGTTTTCTTAATCAGTACACTTAGGAGTATCATCAAACCAAAATTCATCGATGTACGCGGAAGTGTAAATAGAAGTGATTTTTGGCACTTTTTGGGGTTCAGCAGCCCCTAAACCCCAGGAATGCGCAACTTAAGAAATCGGTTTTTCAGAATGTTCCATTGTTGGTACCAACTTTAGGGGGGTCAAACCTTTTGTACGCAAAAGTGTAAATGGAACATATGCGGGCTCCCTAACTAACAGTCACGCTCACGCCCGGACCGAGACGTAAGAATCACATTACACGCATACGATCGTTATCAACGACACTGCGGATACGAACGCTCTTTAACTATCAACGCGATTAACCACACAGTGCCGTTTTTTGTGACTAAGAGTGGAGGACGGGTGCTGGAGCTTCTCCAAAACGGCGCGACGACCATTCCCGTGGGTTTTAACCCTTAGAATGGGAAGTTTGGTCTCGATCGGAGGAGCCGTTTTCGATTCTAATAAAGTACAAATATATATATTTATATATATACATAGTTCTCAAAATATATAGTAGATGTTGGTGTGGGGCCACCCTACCGCGTTGTTTATTTGGTCAAAATCCGGTTCATAAATACCAAAAACGGCTATGGTTGCCATTTTTGGCCACCTCCTGTGACAACCGCACGGGCTAGAGGGGTGCAGTTTTCGGTTATGTTTGGTACTGGTTGAGAATTGTGACTTTATGTTGTATTATTCGTATTAACTGACCATTTTAGTAATGAAATATGCCATTCATGGGGTCACCGTCCCTTCTGATCCCTCAAAAATCGATTTTAATACAGAATGTGGTATACTGAAATTTCACAAAAAATTGCCATTGGGATTTCTATTAATTTTTCATCAAGATATTGGCAAATGGGCATGTAAGTGACGAATTCCATTTCTCATGCATATTCCAACTCATTATATAGTACCAAAATTGTCACTTTGGCTCAAAATGCCTGAAAAATGGCGGCCAAAAGTGGAAAATGGTCAATATAGCACCAGTGTGCCATGCATGCAACCGCACACAAGTTGTGATTGATGACCAAAATTGACATTTGCTGTTCCGAAAAGGTAGCAAATTGTGACTCACTTGGTTATTAAACATGTTATTTAATCAATTGAAAACTATTGTTCTATTCTGCATGGTTGTCCCAGTAGATTATAATGCATGACAAATTCATTTTAAAGGATGCAGTATGGAATTTTTGCCAAAACACTTCTTAGATTCTGACCATGTTTCTGAACGAAAATGGGCAGAACTTCGAAACGGAGCTGATGGGGACCAATTTATGTGAAAGTTAAACAAATTTCATGCTTTAATCCAAAAGTGAATGACTTTGCGTTAAGATATTCCACTAAGGATATATGAAGGTTACTCAAACGTATGTTTCTATTGATAAACGCTTTCTCCACCTTCAATGGATGATATTTTATTACTCAAACGATCTATACCAACGCCAAGAAGTGTCTGTTATTTATGATAACATCGGAACTGAGACGGAATTTCCTTTAAATGTACCGGAGTGAGAGCAAGCTATATGGTGGCTGCCCCATTGAGAGAACATTCCGTTTTACGAAAGTATGTTTTGAATTGTGGATATCATAATTCAACTGGGTGACAATACATGTATATGCGGGAGGATATGTTAATGTTTTAAAAACATTGATTCTGTCTTGGTGGTACCTTCATGGTTAGTGATTCCAGGTGTACGGGGTGTGCATGCATGCAGGTGGAAGATATATAACAGGATGAACGTCAAAAAGTAAATTGTAAGCAGCCACAATCATGTTGATATATATAAGTATCACCGTTGTCGACATAATTAATTTTGTTTCATTTGCCATGTTTTTCAACTTATGGACAATTATATATATATCTTTATTATCCTCCATATTTGAAGAGTTCGATACAAACTTACAATAAATTGTAAACATATATACAAATACATGAATTGCCACAGGCAAAAACAGATTTTATACAGGAATGCATAATTACATCATGGCAACTTAAATTGACTGAAAAACGTGGGAAAACCGCGATATCAGAAAACAAAATGTAAACATAGAGGAAAAGAGACTAATGCTTTTACGCATAAGAAGAATACAAAACTAAATTAAAGATATTGCCTTAATTCTTATTCAACATGAAAACATCGCTTGCATACATGTATTTATTTCACATCACGTCTCTCAGGACACGATCTCTGATGCACAGCCGGGAGTTCCACTTATCCAATAATGCCATATTTGCGTGGCCTCTAGCATGAAAAAATCGACTATGGCGAGGGCATCTTCAGCTATGTCGAATAGAGCATTTGGGATGTGCCCAATAAACATGAGCATTTGATTGGAGGGAGGAATTCTATCAATACACATAAAACAGTCCATATGAAAATGGGACAAAAAACGATACAAAGCGTCATTTCTTGAGTTGCTAAGAAAGTCACAGTCGTGAAAAACATGTTTGACTGTGTCATTTTAAACTTGACCACATCTTGTGCACAAAACATCTTCCTTAAATTTCAACATACACAGTAGTTGGACAATGAAAAAATAACATTTCTTGTGTTTGGGAAATTTGTGACATGCTTTCCAAATATGGGACATTTGAAGTTTTTCCTGGACAATGGAAAAACGATCGAAATCACTCTGCATTGATACTAGTTGTTGCCATTGGTTATTTGAATTAACTCCGATCGCCTCATTAACTATGGTTTTCCAATGGTTCTTAACAGGTATGATTGCTTCCGATGAAAATTCCAAATAAAACGAACCAATTCTGAGATCTTCGAGATCCGATTCAACTGTCCTTATGAAAGGGCCTCCTTGGCCGAATTGAGATTCAGCTGTACAATGCAGGAAGAGTTGCTTGGTAGCCTTGTCATCATTCATGCTGCACAACGAATTATACAATGAGAGCCTACGTTTTACAATGAAAATACCGAGTGATGGGATACCAAGCAATCCCTCCACCATAGCCGTACGGGTTTGAAAGTGCAATCCCTGAATACGTTTCAAACAAAAACGGTGAATGCGTTCCAGTTTGAGAGTATCAGTGTTCGTAAGATTGGTGAGAAGTTCTGATCCATAAAGACCTCTTGGTAATATAACAGATTTGTAAATCTTTAGTGAACTCATTGGAGTTAGGCCACCTGCGTAAATATGGCAAGCCAAACCGCTATTTAATATTAATTTTACTTAAGTAAAATAAAATTACACTTTATTTTACTTAAGTGAAATAAAATGTCCTTTTATTTAACTTAAGTGAAATAACGGTCATTTTTTATTTTACTTAAGTAAAAAACTATTTTACTTAAGTAAAATTAACCATGTTTTAACTTAAGTAGAATTCTTTTTTACTTAAGTAAAATAAGAAATTACCTTTATTTTACTTAAGTAAAAAAGAATTCTACTTAAGTAAAATAATGCGTTAATTTTACTTAAGTAAAATAAATGACATCTATCGATGACCGGTAGATGGCGTTTATTTCACTTAAGTGAAATAAAGCGCCCACTATGGGAGTAATCTTGCAAACTAATAATTTCTCCCTTGGCACGTACGCCGGGAGTGCTGTTCATGTTCGTGAGAAAGTTAGCTCCCGTTGTGTATTATAAATGGCGGATTTCTTCCATTTACTAATAATAGGCCTAACGTATTTACATAATTATGGCAGATTCAGTCGATACAACACTGGACTCAATTTCCAGGGTTATACGAGAGACTGATAGACTGAAGGGGGTATAGGAGATTTGCATCGCACGGAGATCAGAATACGTACCGCTGTTGTCAAAAAACTTCTAACCTGACAACTCGAGGGAACTATAACCAATACATATATTGCACCCAGTGAGATGTAATACGAGAGCACCTAGAGACTATAATAAATTCGGCCGCTGCATGTACCAGCATAATAAGCATCAAACAACGCATCACACATTTTAGCAGTTTTCTCTGATTATAGCTGTACCAGCAGTGGGTGTGGAATGTTTTTAATTTTATTGCATGATGTCGGTGCTATAAGCTGTCTGTATTGTTTTGAGAGAGAGTGTGAGTTATAGTAAATACGTCTTTAATCTATCTAAGTATTTTACAACTGCCGAGTGGCTCTGTGGCACACATGTTCTGTATCACCCGTTGGGGGAAATCATTAATAACTCTTAACACCCGGTTGCACTTTATTTTACTTAAGTAAAATAAATGACATCTATCTATGACCGGTAGATGGCGTTTATTTCACTTAAGTGAAATAAACCCAAATGTTCATTTATTTTACTTAAGTAAAAAAGAATTTTACTTAAGTTAAATAAAAACTGTGTTTTATTTCACTTAAGTGATATTCTTTTTTACTTAAGTAAAATAAAAAAAGGGCGTAACATAATGGTAATTTTATTTCACTTAAGTAAAATTAGTGTGCGTTTTAATTTTACTTAAGTAAAATAAAATGTCATTTTATTTTACTTAAGTAAAATAAAGTGTCATTTTATTTTACTTAAGCAAAATAAAACCATGTAGATGGCGCTTTATTTCACTTAAGTAAAATAAAATGACACTTTATTTTACTTAAGTAAAATAAAATGTCATTTTATTTCACTTAAGTGAAATAAAGTGTCATTTTATTTTACTTAAGTAAAATTAATATTAAATAGCAGTTTGGCTTGCCATACGTAAATACCTGCATTTGATAGCATGAAAAATGTACCTCTTATTTTGGTACATATCTCGTCTACATACGTTGTATGGGTATTCCTAAATGAGTGAGAGAGGTGGCTTCAGACATTTCTTGTTTGCCAAAAGTCCATTTTCGCTGGGTGTGTTTTTAGTGCGCATTATAATTATGTTTATGGCGAATTCGCTCGAGTGCTCCCCCCATATCCGCCTTGCTCTTAAAGCATATCAAGCCATCTTAATTGCTGCGCGATCACCGAAGCCGGTCATGAACTCGCTATACATGAAACGCTAATAACCAACCACCACTCTGAACCAGATGAGCACGACTGAATGCATCAATAAATAATTCACAATACCACATTTAATACACATATAGGTGAAATTGCGAGCATGAATCTCAGCACACTCGGCGATTCCTGGTTTTTCCTTGTGAATTCGTGTGCGATTCTATGGTTTGCCTCCCGGGGCAGAGACACATGGCTTCTCTTTGATGCTTGTGGTACCGCTTTACTCGGGATAGGCGTAACAGTTTTTGCAGATTATTTCGTCAGCTTACAGGTAAGATTGCATAAAAGGAGTACCACCCGGATAATTAGTTCCCCACTGCATGGTTAAGTGCTCTTGTCGATTTGTTATGATGTTGGTGGGACCGTCGGGTAAAATAATGAAATGCAGTGTGTGTAGGTGTGTGTGTGTGGGGGGGGGGGGGGTGTTAGGGTGAGGTGTGTGTGTGTGTGTGAGAGAGAAACATTCAAGAACATATATATATACTAGTGAAATATTTGTATAATGATGGCGCCGATATTTGCAAAACGATCGATTGCAATAACCATCCGGATTATGGTCGCGGTTTGCAACAACATAATATACCGGTAGCCATTGTTAAAATATTTTACAATATTATGTTCTTGGATGTTCCGTTCAGATTATTCTGTTAAACCGTATTGGAAATCAATTGTACAGTTAATGCAATAGAGAGCAAAATATCGTATGAACAGTAAGAAAGAGACAGTTGGGAAAACCGCGTTGCATATTTTCGCAGGAGATTACCGACGGGGAATTCCGCTGAAATGTATTCGTCGATTGCGTGTTAGACTTTGGAACTGACGCGTGGTTGTGTATTCTTGGACTCCTAATGCAAACCATGGAATCAACACCCGCCCGGTCACCCCTGATAACACTGTGGTCAGAGATGGTCGCTTCGTTTAATGAGTGACAAAACACCTTCACGCACACATTATCAATGGACAACAATTTTGATCCATTCTTGGTTTGGTTGAGAAAAACGAAGACCACTCCGCTCAGAGGTTTTGTCAGTGATGATGACAACGTGCTAAACAGCCGTCTAAGTGCGACTCAAAAAGTCACACTCTTCGAGTTATTAATGTTAGGACAGCTATCAAGATATTGCCCGGTGCTTGTACGCGACTCAATCATCAAATGTTTGACATCCATGGAATCTATTTGGGAAATTATTCTTGCAGGTTATAGTACACCAATTATTTAAAATTACCCCCCCCCCCCTTGGTGCTCTGTCACCCACACTCAAGTCAGCATAAAATCACATCTGGCAGCTGAATGGTTGATTATGATTGGGATAAAATTAATGCAAAAATAAGAAAAAATCAAAGCCACCATGGAAATATTATACCTAGATGAATATTGATACAGAGTGGGTGAAATAATTAACCTGGCATTTAATGGGGGTATGTTTGAAAATTTGGTGATGAATTGTTCTGCGAAATTAGGGCAGTATCACAAGTGATAAATTTAAAGGTGGAAAACCCACACGTATCTATTAATTTTTTTGGGTCAAATTGGGTCCGAAGAGCCATTCTTCAAAATTGACTACGATAGAAAGTTCCTGAATTCACAAGGAATCGAGCATAGCCCCGGACGTTAAAGGCACGTGCGGCCTTAGTTGTCGAAAATATTCATTATTTGTTCCAATCACCGTAAACAGAAAAACATTAAAACTCATACAGTTTCGTTCATATATACCATGACCATCTCGTATACAGCATGTTATCATAAAGATTTACTATATTTTACCTAAGCAAGAGCCTGATTGTGTTACAGAATACAACACAATGCTGCTGGCTAATCACACACAAATGGCATAAACGCTCTTTATTCGTTCCATATCAGGAATTCACCCACAAAGAACGCTCTTTATGTTTACCATCATAATATAAACAAACACCAGAAAAGTAACTTTTTATGCCTTTGTTTACATAACAATGGTAAAAAATATGACAATAACATACTGTTTATGCGATATTTCTTATTTGTATACGGACAAAGTCTGTCTACATTTTGATGTTCTTTCTGTTTGTGGCGGTTTTTGACGGGTGGAAATATTTTCACAGGATACCCACCGCCAAGGCCAACCGTACCTTTAACACTGTCGCCTATGGAGAATAATTGGTGTACTGTAACCTGCACTCTTCGGATTCTACTCGACACGGCAAATTATTTAGAGCCAGCAGAAGAGACGTTGCTTGTGCAATATGGGGAAACTGAGTCCTGATCAGGTATTTCATCGGCTGGTGTCATTTCACAGACAAAGATGAGCTTGTAAACGTGTACTAGTGTGACTGCATTATCATTTCCACAATCTACATCTGAGCAGACAGGGCAAAACGAAAATGAAAATACCATGAGCTTGCATGAACCAGATAGAACACGACCCAACATGTACATCCATATATTCTGGGACACGGTGCTGCTAGTAAATGCGACAGAGTTGACTCATCGTATGGCACATAACTGCGACACGTAAACATTATCAGAATCAATTAATTACCAAAAAATAATGCTAACCACTGTCAACTCTATAGTATATATAAAATTTTCCAAAACGTATATAGTCCAGGAGATATTGGTAGACCTCTCCACCGCCCCCCCCCCAGGAATCAACTTCACCCACTAAGTTTCTTTCTTAATGTCTCCTCTAATTTTTTTTCGGTTGTTAACAAGAAAAAAAGTGGCCGCAGAGACTCCAGACAAGATGGCGTCCATCAAGGCGGCCATTTTTTTTATATGCACCAGGTCTCTTTGATCGCCGTTATACTACGGTTATAGTAAAGATGATGTCACATGCGGTCTTGTTTTCCGTTCGATTCGTTATGGTAATATACAACTCTTACAAATTAACCAAAAATCCGACACAAAAATCCAATATGGCGGCCAAGATGGCCGCCGAAATGTGAAAAATTGCTATTTTTCGGACATTTCAGTATGATTTCACCACATTTCGTTTGTCTCTGTGGGAAAATATTGGCATCTTGACGCGATTTTATATATTTATCGTCTAGAAGAGTCATTGGCGAACGCACGGGGACCATAATATACATTCCTTGCCGGATATTTTTGTCCGATATCACGTTTTCCCAAATGCCGGTATAATTTGGTCAAAGCCAAAACGACGCAAATAACGCCATGTCTGTTTCGAATCAATGAGTGTTATTGCTATTATTACTCCAGTCATGATTATATATGTGCAGGAGATACCCGGGCTAGGATTTCTCTTATACCTGATTTGAGGAATATTCACCCAAATCCAAGATGGCGGCCAAAATGGTCACCATAAATAGAAAAATCGCCGAACATCGCTGATTTTAACATCAGTGAGAGTTATTGTCACGACAACTCCACACCTGCTTACTATTTTAAGTCGGGAACACTGAGGCGAAGAACTGTCCTTATATCACATCCAAATAAAAGTCCCCCCAAATCCAAAATGGCGCCCACAATGACGGACAAATTTTGAAAAATCACCGAAATTCCCTCATGTTCACATCATTGGGCATTATTGTCGAGAAAACTCCACACATGCTGACAGCCTGACAGTTGAGTTGTAAATACTGAGGTGAAGTAATTACCTTGCATCTGATGAAGGAAACTGTTTTCCAAATCGAAGATGGCGGCCAAAATGGCGTCCGAACTTTGAAAACAAGCTTACATTCCTTTACTTTCCGTATATGGGTGCGCCGAATAGTCATATTATGACTTCCAAGAATCACAACAACAGTACCTGAGCTTATTCTGATTTGCCACATTCAGCATTATCTGGACCAGCATCCGTCTCGTCACATTAATCTATCTCGCTCACACCAACACAGTTTTCTACACTTCTTGGTAGAAGGGTCCCACTAATCGGAATGTTTCAAACAACAGATTTTGCCGGTGTCAAGCTCACGTGTTTGTCTCGAAAGCTGGGAATTCTTATCCTTATTCTTGGCGAGCTTCATTCGTGGTAGCTTATGGTATAATTCAGATGCTACATATCAAGCAACCCATGACTCAAACGCTCTTCCATCATACTTCAGTGATATCCTTGTTCCGTATGTCCCACACCGATCACTTCGTTCAGAGGACAAACTTCTTTTGACACCATCTGGTGCTAATTTGATCACCGATCTTTCAAAGTAACATGCGCAAATGCATGGAATCCTCTGCCATTGAACATAAAAGAGTCACCATCTCTTGACGACTTTAAAAAGTCATTGAAAACTTACTTGTTTGCGCGGCGTTTCAGAAAATGACTTTGATATTGTGTATATTTATATTTCATGTTTATGTTTATGTCAAGCGCTTAGGGCCCGCTTATTGGAGATAAGCGCTAGACAAATATTATTATTATTATTATTATTATTATGGGATCTGAGCGTCATCTTGCGTGATAAACTAGAAAGGTATGCGGTCGATGCGTATACTAGCTTTCAGAAGGCCCTCTCTATCTGCGTATTTTTCAGATTTGGTTATCTAATGTGGATAACAAAATGTACATCTGGTGATCTTCCCATCCAGCCACTTCTCATTATATTGAGAAGTTCTCAATATAATTATGGTTCATCAATTCACATATTCACGTACTGACGTAGCCGGACAATTTCTGTATATGGCTCCGAATGTTGAAAGCCTAACATTTGACGGATGCCTTTCTGCTAAGGCGTAGAAGACCACAACGCATAATGTACCCACACTTCTTGACCATGATCATAAGAACAGTCCTGGTGGCGTCCATCAATCGTCTCACCGTACAGATCCAAGTAGATAATAACAATACACGCGGTGCTAGTTTGTGGGCATGTGGCATGATAGTGGAAATGAAATTGGACCATGACTGTACCGCCCCTTTTTTGTGTATGTTTTAGATTCCGACATGATCTCATGTGGCTTTGCTTTCCTTGTAGGCTAATATTGTATCTTCCAATCCGCTTGGAAGCCGCTCTTAATCAACGAACCAGGCGTGTACCATTGGCTACTACTATATAAGCCCCACATAGACTTGGATGTAGTCTTAAGGACGATGCAATTGATAGTTAATATGTCATACTCACGCCGGGTGGTGGTCGGTATGGTTCAAGAAAGTACAATGCCATCAACACAAGGGTGAAATGTTCAACGCGAAGAACATCTAGAGGAATGTTACTTTGATGAGATCTTGCATTCGGGTTAACCTACGTTGGGTACACCAAGTGATTTCTTGGTAACATCACCATTCAAAACCATTGTCCTGCATGAGACATCATAACTACTATATTCTAAAGTTATATAATATAAAGCTATTACTGACACTAACCCTGAGAGAGGATAACAACAATGCATACCTTCATTCCATAAAGACATTATCCTTTAGCCCATCCGACTGTTCTGGGGAGGCTAGGATAGTATTATCCAGACAGGATAGTATTATCCAGACAAAATTGTACGTCTGGTCATGTTGATTCAGAACGGCCTTGAAGCGGATGTGGAGATACAATCTTACCACACCAAAAACACAAACACGCATGACATTCTCTATCTGAAACATGCACCTGGTGTAAGGGTGTATACCGTGACCCATTTCATTCCCACTGTCATGGCTCATGTCCACAAACTAGCACCGCGAGTATTGTTCTTCTCTGTTGGGAGCTATTCGACGAGACGACTGCGGGACATCACACAGTTTGCTTAGGATCATGGTCAAGAAGTGTGGGTAGTCGGTACATTATGGTCTTCTCCTTAGCAGATAGGCACCTGTCCAAGGGAATGAGACAGCTAGCTACCGTCGAAACACTGCCGAGGTTGTCCACGTATGCCAATACGTTCGCTAAGCTTGTGAGTTGAACCATCTATTGAGAAGTGACTAGTTAACTGGTAAGTTCGCCAGGTGTACATGTCATTATCCCCATGGGGTATGAGAAAGACATACATAGAGATGACATTCTGTAAGCTTGTATACTTATCGACCATATGCCTTTCTAGTTCAAGATGACGAACAAATCCCATATTTAGCAAGTATTTAAAATCTTAAGCCAGACACCGGGAAATATTAATTGTTTGAAACGTTATGATTAAAGGGACCCTTCTCCCAGGAAGTGTTGAATACTTTGTCGGTGTGAGCGACATAGATTTATCAGGCAAAGAAATGGAAACTGGTCCAGATCATTAAAGACGTGGCAAATCAGAATCTCTTACCAGGTAATTGTTCTAATATGGCTATTCGACGCACCTACGGTTACGGCCATTATCGGCGCGAAGTGTCGAATGGATTTCTAAATGCCACATCGCTATATTAAGTGTGGGTTTTCGTACATCCAGAAGGAGCGAGCAATGTTATGCATTTTGATACGTTTTAAGTTGAACTAATATATGGTTTGTGTATAGTGTCGTCCATAGATATCGATATTATGACAAAAAGTTGAAATTTGTATGTGAATATATCGATTTCTTTTCAATTTATGTCCTCCAGTTTAGCTGCCATCTTGACCTTGAGCATCAATTGCCAAACTCAAATGAATACTTCATATCAATATTCCATATCAACATGTAATGGTGGGTAGATTTCGCGAAACAATAACGCCCATCGTAAGAAAGTAAAGGAATGTAGGCGTGTTTTCAAATATCGGTCGCCATTTTGGCCGCCATCTTAGATTTGGAAAACCATTTCTTGCATGGGATGAAAGGTAATTACTTCACCACAGTATTTCCAACTCAGTTGTAAGCATG
Source organism: Siphonodentalium dalli (assembly GCA_032622095.1). Classification (NCBI taxonomy): domain Eukaryota; kingdom Metazoa; phylum Mollusca; class Scaphopoda; order Gadilida; family Siphonodentaliidae; genus Siphonodentalium; species Siphonodentalium dalli. The sequence continues at coordinate 84,000,665 of CP136069.1, read as the reverse complement.
GCCCGTGCCCCCCCCCCCCCCAAGCCAATCTAAATATTCACCCCACCGATCCAAAATGGCCGCCGTCCAGATGGGTTCAAATAGGCACACATACCATTTATCGGCCCCTTGACCGAAATGGGTCAAACAAAGGGTGTTGTAGGGTGCCCCCCCCCCCCCCCCAAGCCAAGCTAAATGTTCACCCGTGCGGTTTTCGGCTTTTATCGAATAACTTAGGGTTTACCACCCAATTGCACCGTGTATTTGGCGAAAGTCGAGTCGGCCCACAAACAAGAAGATTTTTGGTCATTTTCAAAAATTTCCCGGACCCAGCAGAAGGCCGTATAATGTTCGGACAACCTTTTTTTGGCCCAAATTGTTCGGCCCAGGTGGCCACTTACGATTAAGTTAATCGGAACAATTTGTGTTATTTTTTTACTTTGTCTATTCTCGACCATTTTCGGCCCAAAATGATGTCCTACTTCACTAAGAACGATCCCGGCGTTGTTATTTGCCACAATTTCCAAAATGTTCCCTTCGGGCAGAGCGGCAACACTTTTTTCGGACCAGTTTTTGAAACTCGACCCAAAACATTTCGGCCCAAATGTTCCACCCAGGTGGCCACACACGAATTTTGGCAATCTCTACCAGAGCGCACCAGTCATGCTTCCTTTCCGACTCTGTAACCGGCTGGATACTAGTCCGTGTTAGCATGGGATTTTCCAGCAAAAATGGCGAAACCCGATCGCTCTAAAGTCAAATTGTCTATGTGCTTTGAGAACAATTCCCACACTAAAACATAATGGCAGAATGGAAAATCAGAGCGGTAGGTTTGTTGACGATTTTCGCAAGCTACTCGTTAACATTGCAGCAAATTAGAACTCTTGTGTTTGACTTGCCGTTCGAGTTGTGACGATGTACATTTATACTTTTGTGTTGATAAAATTTCAAACATAAGGTCAAAAATTTATACAAATTTTGTTCGATATTTTGTGTGCTCAGTTCGCTTATTATATATTTTAATATCGCGGAAGTCCACATTTTCCAAAATGTTCTCGACCGAGCAGAGGACCGAGTCATTTTCGGATCACTTTTAAAACTCGGCCCAAGTATTTTTGAGCTCAAAGTGTTCGGCCACTTACCAATCTGAAGTTATTTCGGACAATTTCCGTTTATAAAATACTTTCCCTATTTTATAGTTTATAAACCTATTGCCTAGTTTATAGTTTATAAAATATACTTTGCCTAATTTCGACCGGATTTTCGGACCAAATTTACGTCCTACTTCACAAAGGACGTTCCTGTTGTCATTTGCCACAATTTCTGAAATTTTCCCAACAGAGCACAGCTCTTTTTTAACCTCGACTAAAACATTTCGTCGGCTCCAAATGTTTCGTGTAGGTGGCCACAAATGAATTTGGGGTCATTTCCCACATTTTCCCTTCCGAGCAGATGGCCGAGTCATTTGTCTGACAACTTTTTGAAACACGTCCCAAGTATATTTATGCCCAAAATTTTCGGCCCATTTATTTTCAGAATTTGCCTATTTTCGACCCAATTTGGACTTTTTGGCCCGAATTGTTTCGAATTGTTTGTATGTCCAACTTGAAATTTCCAATTGCACCCGCCCTTGAAGAAGTTGAAGCAGACCAAAATTTCAATGTTCAGGAAATTACATTCCGCCCCATTCTTGGGTTGAGAAATTTACAATTTACTTAAAGATGCATAATACGAATTAACGCTCCCAAACTACTATTTATTTGGCTTCGGTGGGGGGGGGGGGGGGTGAGTAAAACATATCAGATTCGAGTCGAGGAACCAACCCATCGAAGCTCAGAATGATCAGATATCGATTTTTTAAATTTGTTATTTTTGCGGCCTGGCAAATATTCGTCAAGCAGAATTGTTGTTGTTGTAGTAGTTGTTGTTGTTGTTGTTGTCTGATGATATGGGGACCATCGAATCGGATTGAGTACCTTTAACACCCTTTGTGTTTCTACTTTTTGGTCGAAAACAACGACAATTCTGAACATTGTGTCAGACTCACCTATAACCAATCCCGCATTATCCCGGTCACCCCACACTAACTCTACGTCGTTACGTTCCTGGCAACACTTTGTTTTATTAACGCAACCGGTGTATACAGTACTGTTGGGCAAATTTTAGAAATCTGTGGACCTATGGGGATTTTATAAATAGATAATTTTTCCGGTTATTTTGGGACGCGTTAAAGTTATACTGCAACCCCGAATCCGGTAAAAGCTGTAGTTGGAATGTCCAAGTTCGTGAAAGTTCTATTGACTATGCCGATGATTTGAGAAGCTTTATTATTTTAGGATATTGTAGAAAGGCTAATCTGGGCGTGTCAAATTGAGCTATAGCGATGGGATATCTCGCAGGACAACACATTTCGGGTTTTCGTGGGGTGTGTAATCGATGGATGTCTTATAGTTGCAGTATATATGTAACTATTATGACCGCGTTATTTGCGTTCGATGTTTAGGTATGAACAACGGCTGGGCCATGCACACTTGAAGATTTTATGGCGGGAACCCAATTTTCTATCCGCATTTAGAAGGTTTCTGGTTTGGTGAATGAAAAACCTGCAGTAATAAGCCGTAGTTGTGTGTAATAATTTGAAGTATTAGTTGTTTTAACGGAATTCTGAGGCGGTGCATTTATGTAACCAATATATTTTATATTATAATTTATATTTATGGCTAATAATATGATCTTGGTGGCGTTACCATTTCTGACTATGGTTTTCTTGTAGTTCGATGGACTCCATGGAGAGATCGACGCTGTGCACGTGGAGGCAATGCGGACTTTTGGACTCTACATCGGATCACTGGCTCTGTTTTATTTCTTGACAAAAAATACAAAAGACCCAACAGTCCACACATCTTACATGTGGGCTAGAATAGTCGTGAGTATTATACAAATACATTATTATAAATGTTCAAGAACATTTTATACCGAACATTATTGCTGAATAATGTAATTAAGAATGGCCAATATACCATCGGTCAGCTATATTAACGCTATAATCGGTAATAAATTAAATCACCTTGGAAGATTTCATAATATAATACATGTATGATATAATATAATGGGGAGGCTATGATATCAGTGGAGTCCAGATGTCGGGTGTGCTGTTACCTACATGGTACATGTACTTGGGCTTTATAATAACCCCAACGTAAAGGCCCACATAGTTTCGAACACCCAGATTACATTATATAAAATATATGTCATATTATTTACCATTTGAAAGAGGAAGCTCCAAAACATTGTATTATCAACTTATCCGGTGTAATAAACTGTGGACATGTTGTTTTTGTTGAGTTGCCAACGCGTTTTGTCATCAAGATTGAAGTAAAAATCAGTATTATTTTCAATGCAGGGGGAATAACTCTATATATATTAAAGATAGAGTTCTTCCCCTTCCATTGAAAAAGTTTTGAATTATGTTGCATTCTGGGTGCCAGAGGGGAGAAGTCTTCAGCAGTTTTCTATTTCTCTGTGGGCATCTTCTGAGACACAGATGTTTCAAATAGTGATGAATTATACTATTTTAATCATATTTTATGGCATAGATTGTTATTAAAACCGTATATCAAGTCACTGAAAAAAATAGTCGGCGACTCGAAAATTAAGTGGGCCTTTCAGCTCATTACTTAGCTAAAACATACCACCTATATCTATGATTTTGCTAACTCCTGTCTGTCTGTGCTCTATGGAAATTAAATGGGCCGTCTAGTTGGCATCAGATATGTCTAACAGGGATAACGTTTTACGAGGAAGATAATGGTGCAGGGTACAAATTTATAAAGTAATGCTGGAGTCAGGAACAGAATAACATAACGGGGAAGGGGTGGTGAACAAATTCGATGACATTTTTGTCGCCAATTTCCAGAGGCCGGGGAAGACTATATGAGGAGTGGAAAGGTTCTTGCGCAATATCTCAATAAATAATAGATCTAGAGACTTCAATTTTAGAGGGAATGTCTAATGCACGGGGTTAAATGCAGAAGTGAGTTGTTCTCAAATTATTCTTTTAATGAGTGTTCTTCCCTCACAGGGTTTGTACTTTGAATAGAACATTATCTCCTCAGAAAATGGTGCTCACTCAAGCATGGAAAAATTAACTCAGTGGGTCGACATTATCTCATTCCATCAGTCACGAATAAGCCTTATTTCTAAGTTGCGGACATATTAGATCCACCCAGCCCCGTTCCGCTCATTCAGTGCTACATGTCAAAGTTATGTATAGGTGCATTCCATATATGCATCTTTTGAATAGTCATGAAGTCCATATATGGCATTCATGAATATTCAAAACTCCATATATGGAATGCACCTCCATAACTTTGACCTGTAGCACTTAAACTGCAGAATGGGGGCTGGATGGATCCAATATGGCCGCGACTCGGTGATCTCGCTTATACTGATTATCGGCCTCGTGATTCTTAAAGGGGTACTGTACTCAAATGTTGTTGTTGGTTTTACAGTCACTGCTTTGTAGAATAAGGTAACCAGATTTCCATTCTTTCAAAGTCTGTTGAGTAAGGTACGAAGTAATGTTACGGATAGCAGATTAGCCGGAATGCGAAAATAGAACTATCGTCATCGAGTAATTTTTGTACAGTTTTCAAGCAAATGTAACAAATAATTGTTATAGTATATGCATACTAGACCCTGATACTCATTTAAGTTATTGTATGGTAACTATTATGTGGGAACTGCTTTGATTATATCGAATATCCTAACTGTTTGACAGAAACTGTTGAGGCAATCAGCCTATTTTGTTCTCCGCACCGGTATGAGTATCGTGTAGGTGAACACGGAAGTAAGCACCGCCGCGTTGATTACCAATCCGAAACTGATAGCGCACACGCGCCCCAAGAAACATCTAGCGTTAATCTTAACAAGAAAACTAAGATGCATGCATCAGGTCGGCCGTGAACTATCTACCATAGAATTGTTGTAGCTATCGATTATACATTTTGAAACACCTGTCTGTATGTATGTATGTATGTGTGTATGTGTGTGTGTATGTGTTATAGACTCTAACACTGCTCGAATTTGGTATTTAACGTGTCAACTTGACCTCGCTCATAGGCATGTTTCTGGACCTTGACCGATCCGACTAAAAATTTGTGTGTAGGACTACTTCGATCCCGGGAGCAATATGGACGGGTCCAATTTCACGTGGGACCATGTTCTCGAACGTGCTGATATAGGCATGTTTCTGGACCAATTGAACAATAGTTTGGCCAGACGCTGTATATACTGGGTACTGTCCAGATGGAGGCGATCACAAAAAAAATCCCTAACTAGCCCGAACGAAGTCGAGTACATCAGCTAGTTTAATATATATTTTGGACATTTGTCTGTCTGTTTGTCTGTTAGCTATGGCCGGGAAAACTGCCGGACAGATTTGACGAAATTTGATACCTAGGGGAAATTATTTCCAGGGAGTATTTTGGACGGGTCAAATCTTGATCCCGACCTGACTTTGACATTCAAAAAGATCAATTCAAGGTCAAATCTGGTAAAACGGAAGTATTTCAACGAAATTTGATACCTACTGTTACCATTGTCCCAGGAGTGTTTCGGGTGGGTCAAATCATGACCCTGACCTGATCTTGACATTCAAAATTGTCAATTCAAGGTCAAATCGGGTATAAAGCCGGGCGGATTTCGACGGGTACTTTTGTCGTGACTTTTGTCCGGGGAGTGTTTTGGACGGGTCAAATCGTGACCCCGACATGACCTTTACCTTTAAAATAGTCAATTCAAGGTTAAATCGCGCATTTCTCCGAAAATCAGAGGGGAACATCCCGGACGAAGTGGGGTCCACGAGCTACTATTATATATTTCTAGATTTAGTTACAAACTAAATACCTGTATATTGTACAAAGAAATGTTTGACAAATATATCTGTATCAATATTACCATACGGGTCATTAAAATAGATACGACGAAACAAATTTTGAAGGGTGCATGTATCAGGTAAATTTTTATATTTCAAATGATGACAGGAATGCAGAAAGTTGAAGTACCTACGTAATACTGGCTATCCGCATGAAGAGATATACATGTATATAAAAACCAGATGAGGGATATGTCTGTACAGTTGCTAAACAATTCAGTCATGCAAAAGAGGATCAAAGAGTAAGATACCAAATTGCTGCCTGTGGTAATGTTTTTTAACGAAATTCGGGAAAATTAGATTACTCTCACCCTGGTTATCCAGAAGATAATTGTGGAATCTGATGACGATCGGACAAGGGTGTCGTCTGTAGGATCAACCAAATTATTTAGCCATAAAAATAGTAAAATTGAAGATCACCGCTGGCAGTGATGTCTTCACAAGGACAGTTTGAGAACAAAATATGGCTCACATCTAGCGGTGACCCAAAATATCCACATAAGAAAAAGTTCTCCAATAAAAGCTGGCTGCAGGGTGCGCCAATTGATTCAAATTCGAAATTTAGCAGGGTGTACTGCTTGTGGCCATGTTTTCCCCGCAAATTTGATAGACTGATGGACAAAACCACTGAATCCGTTGAATCAATATACATGTATACATGGATTAATTTATATGCATTGTTATACACAGTACTGGTATATAAAGGTACTGAAAATAACTATATTACTAGTATACACAAAATAAACCATATATCATGGCTATGGGTTCTAATATCCGAACATGACAGCTGAGAACTTGGTGTGAATTAAAGAGTGGTGGTTTCTCAAGCATATCTAACCCTCCACGTTAGAAACATGCCATTAAATGTCATAAGTATAATCTAGCTTGAGGACAGAAGTGATCCATAAAACCCCCCTTAATTCAACCAGGTCCTCGCGCGATGTATGATCGATCACATGATGATCTAGGGGGATTAAAATTGATGTATAAAAACAGCACTGCGTGTAAATATAAAATAAAATAGTGCTACATCTTATTACAGATTATTGCCATATATAATCAGTGATTATACAGACAGTCTGACAAAATAAAGTTTCAGTGACACTCTATCCGAAGAGGGGAATATTTTCATCTGTTACAGTCAATGGAGCAATTATGAATCTGGAAAGGTGAAATTTCTAAGTAATACTAGATATCGACATGACGCGATAAAATATAACGTAAATGCAATATGGCCGCTGGCGACCATTTTTTCCTATGAAATTAAAAAAATATTTGATAGCTCTCATCTGATAGATCAATATCAAGATAAATATGAAGTTTGGTGATGATCGGATGAGTGAAGTGGACTGTGGTCTGTGCTAAACGGTTTAGTAATGCTTAAAAAGATTCTTACCTTAATATTTTTATGTTCACTTTATAAACTTCACTGAGTCATCTTTGTCATGTATTGAGTTTGATATCTTTTGTTAACAGTTTATAAATCATGTATGTCTCATGTTTGTTATTTTAATTTATGTGTTTATTATCATTAAATAAAGTTGCATTCCTTAAAAAGATTCTTACCTCAATGTTTTTATGTTCACTTTATAAACTCCACTGAGTCATCTTTGTCATGTATTGAATTTGATATCTTTTGTTAACAGTTTATAAATTATGTATGTCTCGTGTTCGTTATTATATTATATACACTTTATAGTGTGTTTTCAGAACGAACAAAAATTGAATAAAATCAACAAATTTGTAAATTTAAAAACAATTCAAACGTTGTTGTATTCCATGTCCCAGCCCGGACATATACACCAAATTTCAATAATATTCATTGAGAAACAACGGACCAAACGCTATATAACACCCGTATACATCTTTTATTCCGAATCGGACTCGGGTACATGTTATAGTAGGTACCGAATTGACACACGTCGACTGGGCGAGTTGGCCATGGGGCGATTAGGCCGATTCCGGCACATTCTATAATTTACCGTATGTATCCGTTTACGCGTAGTTTACTTTAGAAAGTTCCGCAATTAATACCGTAAATAGAGCGACCTTATTTGACAGAGAATGCCTCTGTTATTGATTATCAAGTTGCTTTACATTAAAAACGACAAATTCACATGCACGTTCAAGCGCAGTAGTCTATTTTCCCCATGTTAAAGGACATCCACAAATACTAAATAACGCTAACCTACTGCCGAATGTTTGACACGACAACTGTTAACATATTTGGGCTGAATTCATCTGACGCGGTATTATTCCTCAAAATAAACAACAAAACCATCGTTACTTGGAAATGTAGTTTGGGCTAACATTTACATAAATCCTCCAGATCAATTATCCGACACACACGTCAGATGAAAAAGTCACATGAAGTAACCGGCCAAATTGGCCGAAATAATAAAAGCGTCGATTGCGGACACGCGGAAATCGACGAACATTATTGTTGCGATAATAGCAGTGTCAGACAAAAACGGTACCCAAATCTCGATCCTGAATTCGACTCAATCAACTCAGTGGTTGTAAATTGTATATTCGAACCACTCACACCGTTGTCCAAAACTCTTGCGGACGCAAATTACCTCCTATATGGTGACATTCAAGAAGATAACAATTTAAATAATGTAGACAGAACAAGCATGGTTGACGCACATGAGAGATGCCATATGTGTACGTTGTACTCTGATACATGTATATGTAATGTTTATGACCGCAACACTGCCCATCAAAATCGGTCGATTTCCAACACGCCCCTCCTCGCGGACCCGGGAAGTACTTCAGACAATGAATTAAATGAATACAATTCTACCCATGATAGGATACTGAACTATGGCAAATCTAACCTTCCCCAATGGAATTATCCTGTTATAAATTCCAATGAGGCGGTTTCGACATTTGAACCCGAACTTCCCAATCAAAGTTTGACCCACGACATTGCTTATCTCAACGAGGGCGTGTCTACGCGTCACGAGGTAACTCACACTAACAAATATCATTTGGATTATGGTTTCCGCTTGGCAGATTTTAACAGCTATTCACTTGAGCCTCAATTGGAGTCCTTTATAAGCGCGAATACTGTCGATCAACCCTCTATTGTTGATTCGTCGCGTACTCTTAGCTGCATGATTGGGCATAATGCTAGTCTGTATGATTTTAATAATGATAAACCTCGAGATTTTAATGATGTTTCCGACGTCCTTAGGAATGCACGAGAAACCATCTTCGATATCAGTGACATGCCTTCTGGCACATGTGCATGTACTTCTACACTGCCTGATGTCGACATTGATACTAGTGAAGATATTTCTTCGCATAAACTGAAAATACTTACACTGAACGTGTGTGGTCTCCGAAAAAGACTTAACTATCCAGAGTTCCAAGACTTGTGCAATTCACATGACTTATTATGTTTCTCAGATACAAAAACGGACGACTGCGATAAGCTTGAACTCCATGGATACACCTTTTTTCATGAAAAATAGAACGAAACTTAGCAAAATCAGATCCGGTGGAATTGTAATAGGAATAAGAAATGAATTGGTGCGCTTTTCCAAAAGCGTAAATACAAAATCGAAATTTGTTAATTGGATAGAGATTATAAAACAGAATCACTCATATAATCTACATGTTATTATAGGAGCGACATATGTACCACCGGCCGGAAGTAAATACACTTCCAAAGATGCATTCACCGAAATAGAGAGCGAATATATATCCCTCTCAAACCGAACTAATCACATACTGATAACAGGTGATTTCAATGCACGAACGGCATCCGAATTGGATGTCAGCATCGAGGATGCAGATGATGAATTATTCACTATTGATCAAGAACTTCGACAATGAAACATGTCGGACGGCGCGAAAAGCACACCAGAAAGCAACTCGTTTTTATAAATCGCGCCTAGATTATTACTCAAAAACTGAAATGAGACGCACATCGCGCGCATACAAACTAGAGATGGACAAAGCTATTACAATACACCGAGAGTTAATATCACGCGAAATGTCCCAAATGAAACGTCGTAATCCCAGAGAATTTTGGAGAAAGCTTAGAGACCCCACCCATAGACCCAAACGAAGCGTTGACATAGATTCTCTCGCTGACCATTTCCGAATGATTAACTCCACCTCACACGAAGACGACCCCTCCATAAGTATATTTATTTCTAACAACTTCGACGAAAACGAGAATACGGAAATTAATATGCCCATCACATGCGAAGAGATCACCCAAGCCATAAACAGTTTAAAAAATAATAAATCATCAGGCCATGACTTAATATTGAACGAATATATAAAAAATTCAGCGTATGCTATGATGGGGATATATCACAAACTCTTTAATGTTATTTTAGATACTGGATTTATTCCTGAAGAATGGGTACTGGGAACGATTATTCCTATATTCAAAAATAAGGGAGACCCAAGTGACCCGAATAATTACAGACCGATTACAATACTTAGCTGCTTGGGCAAATTATTCACGAAGATCCTTTCAAACCGACTGAATGTATTCGTAGAAATTCACAGTATAATTTCTGAAAACCAAGCTGGATTTAGAAAGAACTATTCAACTGCTGATAACATGTTGATACTGACATTATTGTCAGAAATAAGCAGACATTTGAATAAGAAATTACTCTGTGCCTTCATTGACTTTAAAAAAGCGTTTGATACTGTGTGGAGACAGGGTTTATGGTACAAATTGTTACAATGTGGACTTAACGGCAAGATACTCAGAGTAATTGTTAATATGTACCAACACGTCAAATCTTGTGTTCAATTTAACACCGCCACTACATCTTACTTCCCTTGTTTTGAGGGAGTTAGACAAGGTGAGAACTTATATCCCCTTCTGTTTTCATTATATGTTAATGACCTGCAACAATTCCTTGAAAAAGATAACTTGATTGGATTACGAAAATTGAACAACGAAATTGAAAGTAGACTGGATTGCTACTTGAAAATCTTTTTGATTCTTTATGCCGATGATACAATTATCATGGCAGATACCCCCCAAATCACTACAATCACAATTAGATCAATTTGAAAAATATTGCGACAAATGGAAATTAACAGTCAATGTGGAAAAAACTAAAATTCTTAACATATCAAAAAGCAGTCTCTCGAAGAAAACGAAATTTATATTCAAAGGACAAAAACTAGATGTGGTAACCAACTTTAGCTACCTGGGCATACCATTTACTAAATCTGGCTCTTTCATGCCCGCGAAAAGAATGTTGGTTGACAAAGCCACAAGGGCCATGTATTCCATCATTGGAAAATCCCGCAAACATTGCCTTTCAATACGAAATCAACTTGACTTATTTGATGCTCACGTTGTACCAATACTTCTATATGGCTGCGAAGTATGGGGATACGGTGATAACGATTTATTAGAAAGGGTTCAACGAAAATTCTTAAAGCACATACTTCGTCTTCGACCATCAACCCCAAATTGTATGATATATGGCGAAAGTGGGAAAGTGCCGTTAAGTATACTGATTAAAACCCGAATGTTCAAATACTGGTGCAAAATCACAAATAGCAAACCTGAAAGATTCCCAAAAATTCTACTGAATTTAATGCAGTCAATGATATGCGATACCGAAAAAGGTGAAAATATTTCCCCCTGGTTGAGTTGTATTCACGAGTTAATAGACAAATGTAATCAACCGCATATATGGTGCGCAGGTCACGTTACCAACGTAGATCAGCTAGTATCATATCTAAAATGTTGCCTTATTTCCGAACAAAGAGATTCTTGGGAATATGATATGAACAACACAAGTCGAGGTAATATATACCGGATTTTCAAACACGACTTTGATTTTGAAACTTATCTTGATGTACTTAGCGACCAAAACCGAACACTGTTATGCAAATTCCGAACCAGTAACCACAAGTTACCAATAGAAACGGGACGGTGGACCAATACCGACCGGGATGATCGCACTTGCGTGTTATGTGATACAGGGTTAATTGGTGACGAATTTCACTACCTTCTCGTATGTAAAAAAATGACCAACGTCCGGCGCAGATTGTTACCAATGTTAACTGGCCGACGCCCTAATACAATATTGATGAGTGATTTACTCAACGACGACAATGTAATACATCTCCGCAAGTTGTGCGAATTTATTAAGATTGTAAATCGAGAAATGACCGAATAACTCAGCTAGACAATAAGTCGAACAAGCAACGTCAAAATTTATGCAAGAACAGTACCGATATACGCATACACATAGTTATTGATAAATAATTATAAATATGTATATGTAGGCATATACAATAAATATATTTAGTTGTATATGTTTATATATATTTACAATATGCAAATACATGTTATAGTATTATACATCTATGTAACGATGAAGGTTATGTAATAAAATCCATGTATACAACTTTTGTCAATTGGAAGCTCACATGTTTATGTACATATTGTATATATTTAAATTGTTATTATCTCCATACCTATGTATGTATAGGTTTATGAGAAATAAACTGATTGATTGGTGGCTTGGGATCACGCCCCGTATCAACATATTTTTACACGATGTGTGCCATGTGTTGCCCAATCCACTTTCCTTCAACTAATTTGATTACGTCCTGTACACCGAAATTCTTAATTTAATTGGCTCGAGCCATAAATGAAATTTATATAAATTATTAACTTTGATCTTAAGCTAACCTGTTAACCTAGACGTTTACATAAGACATCTTCGACTCAAATTACTTATTTTTCTATTATAATATCTATATTAGATCGTTAATTACCGGGAATTTATTGAAATTGGCGTATATTCTCCATTAAGATTGCATGTTATATTATATATTATTATTTTGATGTGTTTTATGTCTTGTTCTTTTACAGGGACTGTTATTTTCATTGATGAATGAAATGTACACTCTTTCCAGACAAAAAACAGAGCCAGCAGAGCTAAGCCACTTCGTAAGTTGTCCTATACATGAAGATATGTGTATATATTGTCATTACAAATCATAAAAAAAGGTTAATTTGGGGATGTCAACACTGATGTGAATAATAAGGGACAGGCCCGCGTGGATCAAACTGCGACTAATTGTTTTGTTTTTTGTTTTATTTGAATGTTGAATGCCATCACACCGGATTTCTTTGCTGGTGTATAAGTTATGGGCTGGTATATTCTGGTGATTCACCTAAGGTTACACTGGTGTAAATAAGGTTCCGAGTGACATCTATTTGTTGTTGTGTAGTTTCCGGCCGCATGCCGGGTAGGATGGTCGGAACGCATTGTGTAGTTCCCTTCACCCTTTCTTTAATTCTTCGATGAAAATCGGTTGTTGATGCTGTTGTATTTGGAGGCAAAGCAGTGGAAGCGTGGTGTAGGAGTCGAGGCTGTTGGGATGTGAGGCTTGGTTTAGGCTGGATGTCTGGTTGGTGTGGCTGTTGGTTGGCTGACTTTAAGGCTGATGCGTCTTGGATGCTTGGTTGGTGGTGTGGCTGGCGAAGTGCTGGAGTGGTTGGGGGCTGTATTGGTGTTGGCTGGTGAGGTTATTGGCTGGCTGGTGATTTGGCTGTTGGTTGGCTTGGTTGGTGGTTGTATGGGATCTAAATGGGTTTGTCGGTGTTGTCGATTTCTAGGATGGACTTGGTCTTTTTGGTGGATAGCAGCTGGTTTCGTAGATGGAGTTCTTGGATGAGTGGGCTGTTGTCAATTCTGGCGAGGGTGTGGTTTCTGAGGTCGGTTAGTCGTTGTTTCATCGTAGGTATGTCTGCTGCGTCGTGGAGGGCTTGGATTGGTGTGAAGATTGGCTGATGTAGAGCGATGCGGAGAGCTTTGTTTTGGACTTTCTGCAGGGTTTCGATTGAGCTGTTGGAGGCTGCTGCTATGATGGGTGCGCCATACTCCATTACTGGGCGGACGTATAGTTTGAAGAGGTTGATGGTTGTCTGGCTGTTGGTTCCCCAGTCGGTACCTCTAAGACAACTTAGCAGGTTTGTTCTTTTTCTGGCTTTGTCGGCGACTTTTTTTATGTGCGCGGCGAAGGTCATTCGTTGGTCGAGGGTGATTCCTAATAGGATGGCTTGGTTGGATGGTTGAACGGTCTCGTTGTCTATCTTGATGTTGATAGTCTGCGTTGTTTTTCTCTGGTGGAATATGATGAGTTGGGTTTTCTTGGCGTTGAGTTTTATTCTCCATCTAGAGCACCATGTTGATAAGTCGTCGAGGGTCTTTTGTAATCGTTTTTGTAGGATCCTGGGATTTGTGTGTGTTGTCGAGAGTCCTAGGTCGTCGGCGAATTGTGAGATTTCTACGTTGTTTCTTGGGTTGGTGGGTACGTCACTGGCGTATATCAGGAAGAGGAGTGGGCTGAGTACCGATCCTTGTGGGGTTCCGGCGCGTAGGAATACTGGGCTGGATGTGTCGTTGTTGATGCGGACGCTGAGTTGACGATATTGAAGGAAAGAGGATACTAGTTGTGTGTATTTGCGGGCGATGTTGAGCTGGATGAACTTGTATCTTAGGCCGTCGTGCCATACGGAATCGAAGGCCTTCTCAACGTCAAGGAATACTGCAGCTGTTAACCAGTTTTTGCCAAGTGATAGTCGGGCGTCTTCAGCTAGTCGAACGATGTGTTCCATGCATTCTTTGCCTTGTCGGTAGCCACGCTGCCACGGGTTGAATAAGTTGGAGGATTCAAGGTGCTCTCGTAGTCGGCTGCTGATAATTCTTTCGAATAGTTTACCGGTACATTGGAGGAGGCTGATGGGTCGATAGTTGTTAGGAATGGCGCGGTCTTTGTCTGGCTTGGGTATCATTATTCCGACGGCGGTTTTCCACGCTGTTGGGACGTATCCAATGGTCAGGCAGGCGTTGAATAGAAGGAGTAGTCTGGCGAAGAATGCTGGAGGGGCTTGTCGTAGGATGGAGTATGTGATGCTGTCGTTGCCTGGTGCTGAGTTGCCCTTTCCCTTCTTTAGGTTAGATGCGATTTCGTCCTGTGTGATTGGAGGTGCTACGGGGAAAACGTCATCCTGATCGTTGGTGGTACTTGGAAGTGGTTTGAAGAGGTCGGGGTTGTCTTTGATGTGGTTTTCTACAGTTGCTTTGAAGGCGTCGTCGTAGGCTGGGCCTTGGTGGGTGTTGTGGATTTTTGCAGGTTGTCGGCGAAGGCTTCTGCTTTTTCTTTGTCTCCTGAGGTCAGGCTGCCATCGGTTTTTTTGAGGGGCTTTTCTGTGCTGTTGTTGTTTTTTCCTGTGCCGGTAAGGGATTTGAAGGTACTCCAGAAGTTTCTGTTCATTCTGTTATCGCCGAGTTCGGTTGTCGACCGCTGCCAGGATGCTTGTTTTTCTTTTTTGACTGCCGCTTTGACTTGTCTGTTCATGTTGTTGTAAAGATTTCGGTAGTACATATCGTTTGTGTTTTTCTGCTGGAGTCTTCTTAGCTTGCGTTTAAGTCGGATCATTTCAGAGTTTCGGGGGAGACTCGCCATGCTGTGGTGTTGACTTGTTGTTTCGGGCATGCTGTATCTAGGGCTGATTCGAGGGTTTGGGATAGGTGCTGGCATGTCGCGTCAATGTCGCTGGTTGATGTGATGGGTGAGTTGTCTATGCTGTTGGTGAGTTGTTGTCGGAAACTGTCCCAGTCGGCTTTATTTAGGTTGCGGCGGAGGGTTTTCGGGTGGCGGTCGGTTGAAGCATTGCTGGATCTTATGTGTACGGGTAGGTGGTCGCTGGAGACGTCGTCGGAGTGACATCTAGTGGATGCGGGAGGAATATATAGGAGAGAATAAAATAGACACTGGGTCCTGATTGGTCAATAGCGTTGTGTGCTTTTCACATAAAAAAAATCATCACACCTCTTCCCTATGATTTCCCATAGGTAAAATAACCATTGGCACAGGAATTAACCCTTTGTAGTGAAGTTTGAATTTTTTGGTGTGGTCTAAAATATGACTGTATTTTTTTATGCGGTTCTGACACTAGTTACGAAAACATAAGATTTAAAGGCGAATTCCCTGCTAGACAGACATGATTTTTTTGTGTAAAAAGTTTCCCAAAATGTCAATTTTTCAGATTTAAAGAAAATTTTGGACCCAACATTTATATTGCCAACACTATACGCTAAATCGTTAGCACTGAGGCCTATGGAAAACATTTACACCAGTGTAACCCTAAACCATGATGTATGGTCCAGACAACTGAGCATCGTGGGCTAACCCGTTATATATAGCCCTACTGAATGGATTTTCCCATTGAGACATAAAAGTATATATTGGAGTGGCCTATTATTCATTTGGAGGGATGTCGAGGCAATTAAAGCAAACATTAAAAGATAATGCTATCAATACTTAATATAAGAACTTAGTTTATATATTTCTCTACAATGTTGTTGTTGTTGTAATTGTTATTCTGAAATTTGTATATATATTATGTACATGTACTATTGCAACACAAAGGGAAACATATCTGATTTTATGGAAATGTATTTGGGAAACTATAGGCGTCATTGACCAATACCGGGATTATTTGATATATACGCTAAAAATAGTCCAGTACATTTATATGAACAAATAGCAAACCCGGAAGTAATTGCAACATAATTTTATTTTGCAGGAATAATTATATAAACCTCCATAAACAACGTACTAAAAATAAACAAAAATCGGAAAAATAAAATTGGTGAATTTTGTGATATAAATTTGGGAACATTTGGTCAAATAATCAATTTATGGATTTTTAGGGATGTATATATAGAAAATTCAAATTCACATGTCCTTCGCATTTAAAATCACTTTTGTCGACCTTATGTTTCTGATTCCATAACAGAAAACATTTCCCAGATTCGTTAAGCGTTTTTCGAGTTTACCTAATTTCGGAGCCCCAATTTCTCAGAATGAGCCAAATTCCATATTTTATGGTCAATTATTTAAAAATCTAGAGAAAAATGAAGGGCTTTTTCACTGTTTTAGTAATTTTCTTACTAGATTATACATAAAATATGATTAATTTATGAATATATGATTGTGAAGAAAAAATATTCTCAAACAAATATGTGTGTTCCATTGCCAAATTTGCCTCTGGCACAGAACTCGCGTGATGAAATGCAATATATGAGGTCATGTATAACTCAATAAATTGATATACATATATGCCCTGTGTTCTCATAATCTTTTAAGTACACTAGACTGAACACATTGTAAAGGAATTTAACAACAACAAAAACTGTTGAAAAAATTCTTATGAAATAGCAGAGATCCAATTCATTGATAAAATATTACGTCAGTGTCATGCAGCCAACCATAAATCGCGGCGTCTGATCATGAAATAGTTGCGTGCATGGAATTTCTAGTTATCTGATATACTGAGGCGTTATTTCGCTAAAATCCCGATTCAGAATCTGGATTCAGATTACAGATTGGTCCCCGTACGACTTGGTTCGGCAAAAGAACAGACCAGAAATTGGCAGAATCAGTAAACGAATAGACCGTAATCTCAATCTCGTGGTAATCCGAATCTGGATTCGGATTCCGATTACGGACTCAAATGTTCGTAATGTAAACAAATCGAGATTTCGCCACCTCGGAGTTTAAAAACACAATAAAACATAAGAATCCGTCTCTTGTGTACAAATTATTGCAGAATATAAACGATCTATATCAAAGAATTTAAAATGCGGAGACAAATTTGTTTTATTGAATGTAAACTGGGAGAATATTACTGAAATTAGCCAAATAATAACGCTATTGATAGTAACGCTGGGGGAGCACTTCGGTTGATGGCGAAGCAAATCATTGTTGATTGTCACTTTCATATGTCCATTTCATATTCCATCCATAAAATACCGCCCGAACGCATGTCGATTTAGAATTCAGCGGATACGTCACCATTGACCGAATTCATATGAACCTGCATGGATATATCTTCTGCTGTGTTCGTTATTATAATGTTTCTTCTTATTCAAGAAATAGTAGGATTATATGATATCGATGGATTATCAGATACACGTATGTACTATCATCTAGTATTATAGCAATTTCATGTTTAAAATGTTTTGTTTCGTTAAATGCAGTCGTTTTGCACAATAGTCTCTGTATAGACAACAGACACATGTTCTAGGGACGTGGCTAGAAGTTTCCTCAAATTTCCGGCCAACTGCACCCCCCCCCCCCCCCCCCCCCCCCATTGAACCAAACATCAATCTCATAGGTTCGGAGAATTCCATTTGCTCCCCTTGGAAATATCCAACCTGACAAACACTAAGATTGGAAAATTACCAACTTTTACTGGTAGAAAAAAATCAAACAATGAGAACAATGCCAACCTATATATGGTGTCAAATTAATGTCCAACTAATGTTGTGTCATGCATGCAATTTCCGACTACTGGAATGTACCAAAGTTTAGTTTAGATATATTTATTTCAAATATATGTCAAATTTAGATAACACATGATATATAACACATACATTTGTTTATACATACAAAGGAATTGGGGGGGGGCAAGTGCTGACTCACTTAAGGGTACCCCCTCTCCCATATGTTATTACACTGAAATAAATTAATAATTAATAATGGCAAAGCAACATGACTACCAAAACAAGTTGAACATATATACAGATCGTTGGACACCCCCTCTCCCGAGTTAGTCATAAGTTTGTATATGTATTTATTTAAAATCGGGTTTGTTTGTTGCGTTTGCTGGCTTGTACGTATCATTATTTGGAACAGTTAGTCAAAATAATCCTGATTTTCCTCACGTTTTTTCCCTAAGCAAATTGTACCAAAGTTCGGGGTGGGGGTCGAGACACCCAACCAACCCCTGTCGCCGCGTCCCTGTTCAACTGACAAGTTTCGTGTGTTCTTCACAACATCTTCGGAATTTGATTCAGGAGGCCTAGAGCTGTCACGTTTAGATATGCTTGCCCTCATCAATAAACACACTTTAACTTGAAAAAAAGATGCGATTAATTCGGATTGGCAGCAAATTATGGCCGTGTATATACACATAGAAGAAAAGCATGACTTTCACAACAAACATGAACTTTATAAATATAAGATACAAATGATACTTGTGCATATGTCAAATACATGAGCCATGTTTGACGCTGGGAGAACATTAAACATAGTTTCGGAGACCACGTGGATTTCAAAATCTGACCTAGAATCGGGAATTAGCCCCGCCCCCGTAATCGGCTTCGGATTCTGAATCCGGGTTTTATCGAAATAACGACTCTGGCGTTTTATTTTTTCAGTAAGGGAATTCCCTGCTTTTTGTTTCACAATATCGACCGAACGTGTATCTGTTCTTGATATTGTGGATTCACACAGACTGAGACAATATGGAATTGATGTTGGACAATCATGATTGCACGTCCGACCATAGTATTATAGTAGCATGTGCTTGAACAGACTGTGTTTGATTTTCAGTATAGAAAGAACATGGTGCCCATACATGCACTCGTTTTAGTGTGCCACTTATATCACGCATGCCGAACGGAGTTCTGGGGCGGTCACGCAGAAGTCAACAACAGACTTTGTTTCCACCTGCGATTCGACTGTTTCTACCTCTTTGCGTTTGCTGTAGGAGTTTACGCATTCCCAGACGCCTACATAAGAATCGAGGTATGTATTGATACAAGTATGTGGTTAATGATACAATGATGAGGTTTATATCCGCTATATTATAGCTAGGTCCCTCAAATTGCAGACTTGCATGGTCCGTGACTATTGGCTATACTGACGTAAATCACAGACTATAGCTTCGACAGCGTATGAGGGTACATTACCCGTGCACATTGGCCACTGAGTCATCGTGGCCCCCAGCCGAGCCGGGACCCCTCATACAACTTAAAGGCCCACTTAATTTTCGAGTCACCGATTATTTTTTTTATAGTGACTTGATATACGGTTTTAATAACAATCTATGCCATAACATATGATTAAAATACTATAATTCATCACTATTTGAAACATCTGTGTCTCAGAAGATGCCCACAGAGAAATAGAAAACTGATGAAGACTCCCCCCCCCCCCCCCTCTGGCATCCAGAATGCAACAGAATTCAAATGTTTTCAATGCAAGGGGAAGAACTCTATCTTTAATATATATACAGTTATTCCCCCTGCATTGAAAATAATATTGATTTTTACTTCAATCTTGATGACAAAACGCATTGGCAAATCACCAAAAACAGTTTATTACACCGGATAAGTTGATAATACAATGTTTTGGAGCTTCCTCTTTCAAATGGTATATAATACGGCATATATTTTATATAATGTAATCTGGGGGTTCGAAAATTAAGTGGGCCTTTAAAAGCAAATGTTCACTTGCAATATTTGTTGGTCGCCTGCTTCCTGTTTGAACTTGGATTCATTGTCGCATTCATGCACAATGTATGGATTGATACTACATCTCAATATATATCACCATTGATGAATCAAGGAGCGGCAGGAAGACGGCCTATCTCGGCCATGCCGCTCCTGGTGTGTAATAAATTACTGTTTAGCTTCATTTATAACCTGTTACATATATTTGTTTATTACACAATACAAAATCAATCAATCAATGTTTTGATGCATTTGTCTCCAACGGTGATCGTCGGTTATCTGAACAATGCCAGTTGAATCAGAAAAAACAGTATAGGGCTTTCAAACGGGCAATGGACGCGAAAAGGACACATCCATACACACAGTCTTATACATATTAAGCCTATTTTTGTACTTGGAAGCTATAATATAGCTTCCAAGTACAAACATAGGCTTCATATACGTATAAGACTTGGTGTATGGATGTGTCGACAATTATATTATGTTCTCGAGAGCATATATGTATGGTCATGTGATATAATCTCAGCACAAGGTGAATGTGTTATTAAGTATTCCTATCTGCACATTCACTTTTTATTTTGTGAAAGACCCGCAGCCTCTCGGCCTTTCGAATAAAAAAACGTTTTAGTCAGAATTTCTGATAAGCGACATTGCATGCACGCAGAGCAATGAGTTCTCGAGGTATAGGTCATCAGTATAATAGCTAAGAGGAAAACGAATGTTGAAATTGCCAGTCGTGACATCTTGTCGCCATTTTTGAGCAATTATGTGCAGAGACGTGACGACGGGGGGGGGGGGGGGGTGTTAGAGGGGTGTCTCACCCCCCCCCCCCCCCCCCCAACTTTGGTCAAATTTTCAACAGTTGGAAATTTCATACCTGCCAAAACAGTAGTTGGAAATTTTACACCAACAATAGGTTGAAAATATTCTTGTAGTTTGATTTTCAAACAATTTGTTGGGGGGAATTAATTGTTTTTGGACCAATATTTGCATATTTTCCTATTTTTTGTCAAATTTTTTGACAGAAATGGTCATCAGTTGGAAATTTTCAAACCTTATGGGGGTGAAAGGTTGGAAATTTCCAACCCTTGGAAAGCTTGTGTCCTGGTCCCTCCCCCGTGGCCAGTCAAAAACTTCTAGTTAATTTAAGAAACAATATTGTCATACCTTTGGTCAACATTGTCATTGGAATTGTCATCAGTTGGAAATTTTCCAACCTGAGTGGATGTGTCAGGTTTGAAATTTCTAACTCCAGGAAGGCTTGAGGCTAGTCTATATGCTACGATTTTCTTGTTCAGATTTCAAAATTTTCCCACACCGGGCCGAACCATGGTCGGCCCGGTGTGTCATTGCGCCTCCCCGTGGCCAATACAAAACTGCTAATTAGTTGAACAAAACAATATTTTACTACATTTGGTCAAACGTGTGGACTGAAATGGTCATCAGTTGGAGTATTTTCCAACCTGAGGGGGAGTATTAGGTTTGAACTTTCCAACACTATAGGAAAGCTTCAGTTGAGACAAGTCAAGATGCTGGGATTTGTGATTTCTTGTATAGTTTTCACAAAATTTTCACACCGGGCCGAACAACCAAAGTCATGCAGCCCGGTGTGTCCTGGTCTCTTGTCCCTAGCCTGTGCATTTGTCCGAAGTTAGACCACTAATAAGGAATAGGGAATAAGTTCCAATTGTCATGTCTGTCTAGATGTTAGGATTTATGCAAATGGAATTATGCAAAAACTTGTATTTGGTTTGATTTGATTCAAGGGGGTGGAATTTCTCAAGGTGGACACCCCCCCCCCCCCCCCCACGGTGACCCTCTAGCCACGTCCCTGATTATGTGTAGCTTCCCGACCTTGATGTTGCCAATTTCTTCTCCAACTTGCAGACGATCATCGAAGAACCGGATATGACGCAGCTGTGTATTGTGAGATTATGTGGGTCCTGGATGATAGCCACTGCAATACTGGCAGGGAGAAGTGCCAACTTTCAGGCGGATAACGACAAGAAACAGCTAATGTTATCACGGATATTGGTATGGTATTAGATTGGTTTAGTCATCATGGTCGAATTAGTTTTCATACAAAAATTAGCTACCATGTATTGGAACTTCCAACACCATGCATTGAAAACTATATCGGTTACAGGGAATTGTTTAGTGTACAGTGAAGTGTATATATAAGTTTCTTGCAATATGTACATGCAGTGCGGGTCTTGATGTTAGATGGAATAGATAGAGTCAATAACAATGTTTATGTTGTACATAAAATAAAATACGATTGTAGCACCTCTTTGTTCCAACCACTAACTATAACCTCGTGTACGTGGTACCGCCAAACCAGACTGAATGGGAAAGTCATTTTCACGTATTATGATATGGGAATATGTTTGTTTCTCATCGTAAAACAGACAACGAACAACTTGTGTGTACGTCCATACATGTACGAAGCAGGAGTATTTACCAACCCGCCGTCAGTCAGTTCTCCCATATCACCACACGACGCAGGAGTATTTACCAACCCGCCGTCAGTCAGTTCTCCCATATCACCACACGAAGCAGGAGTATTTACCAACCCGCCGTCAGTCAGTTCTCCCAGATCAAACCATTTAATAATTTGTTTGGGAATTCTTTCAATAGTGTTTTTGCTTTTTCTCACTCAAATTTCCGAGAACATCAATCCACTATAGTATAGTTCCTGGCCTTCCACGCTGCAAAAACAAATTCCTGCTGAGCATGCCAATGAAGCATAGGATTGAACAGAATTTAAAAAATCAGTGTCATTCTCAATATGCGCGCGATATGGAGGGACAACTGTCGGTCCAGATAGATGTCAAAGTCGCGGACCAAGATGACACTAAAAGCGGATCTTCTGTGCAGTAAATTATGCGTAGCACTTAGGAGTTCTGATGAGTTGTCGCGTGTTTTTATGTGTATCTGAGACTGAACAATTTGACTGCGAATGTCATCTGAAAAATGAATCAATCACCGGTGGAATCAATAACATGTTCGAAATATTGTGTACATATCTATTATGAATGCATGGATTGTAATTGAAATTAATTGAACATCCATCTCAGCATTCAAATTTGCGATTTCAAAAAGGTGAATGAATGATAACACGTATGATGAGTTGATCACACGCACGTGAATGCTGTCGTTCGTATGCATGCAGCTAACCGGATATTCGTTTATAGTACTAACATACTTGGGTTCACACATGCAGGACGAAACGCTACGAAGTATCAACGATTTGTTATAATCATGTTATTTTACAGACTTTATGACTCGTTCCCACTCGAGTAGACCGTTATATATAGGACAATGGAACCGAATCGTCTTATCGAATATACAGATATCGTATATAGCTACAAGTTATACAATGTCTGGCTTTTTCAATGGTCATCAGATAATATTGTGACGATTCTATTTTAACCATAAACATCCATACACATATGATCACAATGCATTATGTGTGGCACACTTGTGTGCCTTCTCATCTGGGTGTCGATGGGCCTGTCATCTCTTTATTGTGTCTATGTAACACATGTGGTGGGCTTACCAAGCTACAACACCACGTATAAACAAAATCAGACTCAGAATTCATTCTCCAATCGCCGGACGTGTTCGATATGACACAGTATAAATATTAATACACAATACATACATGTACATACATATATAATCGTGGCATATGCAACCAATATGGATCAGAAACCGTGTACACGTCCACATGGGGTGCATGGGCGTGTGTTGTGGGATGGGTTTGGTTTTATGGGGTATATGGTGTGTGCATGATTGATTGTGGCTTTTCCCTCGTGTATTTCGCTGTATGGACGCACGTGTATGTTGGTTGAGGACTCAGGCTGGGGTAATCGTTCACAATTGGACGTTGGTTGTGTGGGGTTTTGGTGCATGTGGGTGGAGTGGCTGGCATTCGGATATTAGTTGTGTAACGTATGCACAACGCGCTTGCCAATACACCATTGGAAGTAATTACACAAAGCAATTAACATGCAGTTACATGTAGGAACCCAGAATCGTCCTTTGGTTATCGATTACCCTGTGGTTATATACATACTATATATACAACATACTTACTGATATTGGTAATATACACTTCACTGTGAAACACGCGTTTATAACTTTATACGTCATGATTGTTATGTACACATCTAAATTACACTATAGTCTATAACGTTTCTAAGTTAGCACTAGGACCACATGCAGTGGGGATTACTAGTATTTACATAAGACTTTACCTTGTTATCATATAGCTTGTATATACTGTAACTGATATGTATGTTTAACCGAAATGAATCTTATCTTGCATTATCAGCGGACTCCGTCTGAGCATGCATTTCAGAGTTTGGTATATGATTGTAACCAAATTTTGTATGAATGGTCAGCGTCACGATGACTTTCAAATCGTATTGTTCGCAGATTTAGTTTTCGGCTTGTTCGGTTCTAGAATTATTATTACAGGGACCCCTAGCCACGCCCCTGCTAACTCATGATTTACACTGATTCAATGTTTCCATTCGTTGTACGGATTTTTTACAACTAAACTTCAACCATCATCGTCGTCGTAGTCATCATCATCATCATCATCATCACCACCACCACCATCATTATCATCGTCGTCGTCATAGTCATCATAATCATAATCATCATCATCGCTGTCGTAGTCATCAACATTGTCATCATCGTCACCATCGCTGCCGTCGTTGGCATAATCATCACTGTCGTCATCGTTGTCATCACCATCGCTGTCCTCGTAGTCATCATCATCTTTATCGTCATCGTAGTCATCACCATCATCTTTATCGTCGTAGTCATCATCATAATCGCTGTCATCGTACGTAGTCATCATCATCTTTATCGTCGTAGTCATCATCATAATCGCTGTCGTCGTAGGCATCATCGTCGTCGCTGTCGTCATCGTTGTAATCACCATCGTCGCTGTCGTCGTGTCATCATCATCGCTACCGTTGTCGTAGTCATCACCATTGTCGTCATCATCGATGTCGTCGTCGTTTTTATCATTATCATCGCTGTCGTCGTAGTCATCACCATCATTGCTGTCGTCGTAGTCATCATCATCGTGATCGCTGTCGTAGTCATCATCATCGCTGATGTCGTCGCAGTCATCATTAAGTTTAAGCACGCGAAATTTCGTTATTTGAGAGATATCAATAAGATGTTCTTATATTCAGTACTAGCAGGGTTACCCGGCCTTGCCCAGGTTAATGCGATGTGAAACCGTCTGTATGCTGTGGATATTTGTTGGGAATAGAGAACACTTTTGTTCAAAGTGTTATTAGTTTTCTCATAAATTGTATATTCAAATAGCATCACAAAACATGATTATTACAGTCATGGAATATAAGTAGTGGCCCACCTTGTCAATTGTCATTCTGTTTATCGCAATTAAAGATACCCAATCCGATAAAACTCCTCTCAATTACTATTTCAATGGCTTCGGGGGTCAAAAATATTTGATTCGAGTCGAGGAAGTCACCCATCAAAGCTCAGATTTGTTAGATATCGATTTTAGAAATCAATTATTTTTCATTATCGGGAATTCTTTCTGGCCCAGAAGACAGTCAAAATTTCGTTATTATTACCACTTGATTATAGAGTTGTCCATCCTTGTCTGTTTGAATAGAGTTTTGGCGTAAAATCTCGAGCAGGTTACCAAATTGACGGCAGTTATTAGTACTCATCTCGAGCAATTAAAGGTACTCAACCCGTAAAGAGGGTCCCCATCTCAACAGATTCCAACAACAACAATCCGATCAGAGGGTCCTATATTACTATTTCTTTGGCTTTGGGGGTAAAAAATATTTGATTCGAGTCGAGGAACCCATCAAACAAAGCTCAGAGTCATTAGATATTGATTTTTGAAAATTCTTATGTTCTCGAGATGAGTACTTATAACTGCCGTCAATTTGGTAACATGCTCGAGATTTTACGCCAAAATTCTATTCAAACAGACAAGGATGGATAACTCTATAATCAAGTGGGTAATAATAACGAATTTTTTACTATCTTCTGGGCCAGAAAGAATTCCCGATAATGAAAAATAATAGATTTCTAAAATCGATATCTAACAAATCTGAGCTTTGATGGGTGACTTCCTCGACTCGAATCAAATATTTTTTACCCCCGAAGCCATTGAAATAGTAATTGAGAGGAGTTTTATCGGGTTGAGTACCTTTAAAACATTTCAAAAATCAATATCTAATAACTCTGATCTTTGTTTGATGTGTTCCTCGACTCGAATCAAATATTTTTTACCCCCAAAGCCAAAGTAATATAGGACCCTCTGATCGGATTGTTGTTGTTGGAATCTGTTGAGATGGGGACCCTCTTTACGGATTGAGTACCTTTAATCCGTTCCACCAATAATGAAGTATTTATTTATTTACAACTGCGTATACGTCAGACGTTATAATATGATACATGGACATCATACAGACATTAGTTCACACAAAGAAAAGATGACAATTGGGTTTTACATATTGAGATGTATCAATCAATATAGTGGGCTGGACTAAGATCTCGAGTATACCCCCATGAAGATACAGATGTTTTAAAGAAATTTCCAAATGCTCCTCTGTTCGTGGTGCTATATATTGGCTAAATATTCTCAGTTTCAACGAAATGTTGCTGCGCGAGCATATCAGCTACATTTGCCAGACACAGAGCGAGATTTTGAGTTGTTTATGTCAGTCGATGAGTCTGTTCTAAACCCCTTGTCAGATGTCAGTATTGGGAGGATCCTGAAAAGTCATGTGCTACTAACTGCATTTTATTGTATATCAGAAGAATCTATATATGACTGCACACTGTGACCACTATTTTTGAACAGGCCTTCTATATATCCTGACAAATTGTAACTTTCGTTTTGTGGAAACTGTATTGAATGGAACAGACTCAATTTTGTTATAATATATATGCAATCCTCTGACGGTTCGAGGTCTCTCAGTTTGCACGAATATATGTATCTCTTCAATAGAATGATAAATATACGTTTAATGCTTCTTCTATGTATCTCTTTTTCCTAGCTCATTGTGTGAATGTCCTGATTGCCATCCCCATATAAATATGACATTTAAGAAGATATAAGTGTTCAAGTGACTTATAAGTGGATTACCATTTGTCGGGATTGTGAAATGTGAACGCCCAAATCTCCTTAAAATGATATGGAGATGGCATGGGTGACTATATATCTACTATATAATTTGAGACTTCCGTATATATATATATATATATATGTGTGTGTGTATATATGTATGTCGGTACTTCATAGAATCGAAAACGGCTGCGCGGATCGAGCTCAAATTTCGTATATAAGGGTAAAGGTCTCCATATCTCTCACCCATAGGGCACCAATTTGTTGTTTCTAAACCACACCATAAGATTCCTCGTATCACGGAGAAGAATATTTATCAATCTGGTGGAAATCGGCACTAAACATATGGATATAATGTCCCTCTCATCTCTATACACCACTGGCTCGAATGGCCCCACTTGTGACATCCTTAAACCACACAATTACACTCCTGATATCATGGAGATGATTGTTTATAAGTTTGGTGATAATCGGCGACTAAACAATGTTTTTAAATCAAATTTGGTGCCAATCCCTCCCTCCCCATCTCTCACCTAAACAGCACCACTATGGCGTCTTTAAATCACACGATCAGATTCCTCGTATCATGGATAAGAACGTGTATCAATTTGGTGGAAATTGGCGCCAAAAAAATTGTGCATCAATTTTGGTGTCCCTTTCAATACACCCCTGACTCGAATGAGTCCACACTTGACAGATATAAGCCACACCATTAGACTCCTCATATCATGGGGATGCTTTTGTATAAGTGTGGTGGCAATCGGCGACTAAACCAATTGTTATCAAATTTAGTGCCCACCCCCTCCCAATCTCTCATCCAAACGACAACAATTTGGCGTTGTTAAATCGCACAATTAGATTCCTTGTATCATGAAGAAGAATATATATCAATTTGGTGGAAAGCGGCGCTAAAATTAGTTTTATCAAATTTGGTGCCCCTCTCCCCTTTCGTGCAAATATGACTCGAACGACGCCACTTTTGACATATTTAAACCACACCGTTGGATTCTTCATACCATGGGGATGATTATATGTAAGTTTCCTGGCAATCGGCGACAGAAAACAATTTTGCCCCTCCCCTTCCGGGCACACCTGACGCGAACGGCGCGACTTTTGCCATATTTAAAACACACCATTAGATTCCTCATATTATGGGGATGATTATATATAAGTTTCGTGGCAATCGCCGACAATTTTTTGTTCTGCCCCTTCCCCTTTTCTGCCCCTGACAACAACGGCGTCACTTTAGAAAATTTTAACCCCGACCATTATCTTTCTCGTAAAAAGTTACTCCTAGTAGACCCCTTTGGCATCATCTAGATGGTCCCCTGTGAATTTCTATAGAACACAGACAGACAGACAGACAGACAGACATTCGCAATATAGATATTAGTCCAGGAGATATTGGTAGACCTCTGCACCCCCCCCCAGGACTTAACTTCACCCCACTAATTTTCTTCCTTAAGGTCTCCTCTAATTTTTTTCACTTGTTAACAAGAAAAAAAAGTGGCCGCAGAGACTCCAGACAAGATGGCGTCCATCGTGGCGGCCATTTTTTTTAAATGCACCAGGTCTCTTTCATCGCCATTATAGTAAAGATGATAGCACATGCGGTCTTGTTTTCCGGTCGATTCGTTATGCTAATATATAATCCTTACAAACTAGCCAAAAATCCGACACCAGAATCCAATATGGCGGCCAAGATGGCCGCCGAAATGTGAAAATATGCTATTTTTCTGTAATGTTACCACCTTTCGTTTGTCTCTGTGGGAAAATGTTAGAATTTTTGCGTCATGTTATACATTTATCATATAGAGGAGTCATTGGCGAATATATGGGGACCATAATATGCATTCATTGCGGGATATTTGTGTCCGCCATCACGTTTTCCCAAATGCCGGTATCATAGGCCAAAGCCGAATCTCCGTTAATAACGCGATGTTATGTTTCGAATCAATGAATGTTATTGCTATTATAACAACACCCATGCATATATATTTGCAGGAGATACTCGAGCTAGGATTCCTCTTATACCTGAGTTGAGGAATATTTACCCAAATCCAAGATGGCGGCCAAAATGGCCACCAGAAATAAAAAATCGCCGAAAATCGCTGATTTTAACATCAGTGAGCATTATTGTCACGACAACTCCACACCTGCTTACTATTGTAAGTTGGGAACACTTAGGCGAAGAACTTTCCTTGTACCATATCCAAATAAAAGTCCCCCAAATCCAAAATGGCGCCCACAATGGCGGACAGATTTTGAAAAATCACCGAAATTCCCTCATATTCACATCATTGGGCATTATTGTCGAGACAACTCCACCCATGCTTACAATTGAGTTGTAAATACTGAGGTGAAGTAATTACATTACATCTCATGCAATAAATGGTTTTCCAAATCGAAGATGGCGGCCAAAATGGCGACCGAAATTTGAAAACAAGTCTACATTACTTTACTTTCTTACGATGGGCGTTATTGTTTCGCGATTTCTATCCACCATTACATGTTGATATGGAATAGTGACATGAAGTATTCATTAGTGTTTGGCAATTAATACTCACAGCCAAGATCGCTGCTATATTGGCGGCTAGAAATTGAAAAGAAATCGATATTTTCACATATTAATTTCAACTTTTTGTCATAATATCGGTATGTATGGACGAAACTGTACATAAACCATCTACTAGTTCAACTTAAATGTATCAAAACGCATAACATAGCTCGTATCATTCTGGAAAGATGAAACACCACAATTAATATCGCGATGTGGCATTTCGAAGTCCAGTCTCCACTTAGCGCCGATAATGGCCGTAAGCGTAGGTGCGCCGAATAGTTATATCAGAACAATTACATGATAACAGATTTTGATATGCCACGTCACGTCCATAATTATCTGGACCAGCTTCCATTTCTTTGTCTGAAAAATCTAGGTCGCTCACACCGACAAAGTATTCACCACTTCCTGGGAGTAGGGTCCCTCTAATCATAACGTTTCAAACAATTCATTTTCCGGTGTCTAGCTTACAGAAGGTCATCTCTATGTATGTGTCTCATACCCCATGGGATAACGACATGTACACCTGGCGAACCAGTTAGCTAGTCACTTCTCAATAGATGGTTCGTCAACTCACAAACTCAGCGAACGCATTGGCATATGTGGACAACTTCGACAGTGTTTCGAAGGTTGCTAGCTGTCTCATTCCCTTGGACAGATGTCTATCTGCTAAGGAGAAGACCCTAGTGTACAGACTACCCACACTTCTTGACCATTATACGAAGCAAACTGTGTGACGCCCCGCAGTTGTCTCGTCGAATATCTCCCAGCAGAGAAGAACAATGCTCGCGGTGCTAGTTTGTGGACATGCGCCATGATAGTGGGAATGAAATGGGCCACTGTATACACCACCCCTACACCTTGTGCATGTTTAAGATATCGAATGTCGTGTGTGTCGGTTTTATTTGGTGTGGTAAGATTGTATTTCCACATCCGTTTCGAAGCCTTTCTGATTCAACTACGTACACTTTTGTCTGGATAATAATATTCTAGCCTCCCTCAAAACAGTCGGATGGACTAAAGGATAATGTCTTTATAGCATGAATGTATGCGTGTTTTGTTATCCTCTCTCGGGGTTAGTGTCAGTATGTGGGCGGTATTATTCAAGAAAATGTCAGGAACTGTCGTGCATTTATTTCACTATGTATTTAAAGAACAATTTACAGTCTCGATGGCAATGGATGTGGCCGTTGGGGAATTTATGATCATATAGCTTTATATATATAACTTTAGAATATAGTAGTTAATGTCTCATGCAGGAAAATGGTCGCATTGGTGATGTTACCAAGAAATCACTTGGTGTACCAACGTTTGTTGAACTGAATGCAAGAGCTCATCAACGTAACATTCCTCTGGATGTTCTTCGCGTTGAACATTTCACCCTTTTGTTGATGGCATTTGTACTTTCTTGAACCATACCACCCAGCGTGAGTATGACATATCAACCAACTATCAAAGGTATCGCCTATAAGACTACACCCCAGTCTTGGTGGGGCTTATACAGCAGTAGCCAATGGCATACTCCTGGTCCAGTTGTTTAAGAACGGCTTCCAAACGAATGGGGACATACAATCTTAGCATACAAGGAAAGCAAAGCCACACATGAGATCCTGTCTGAATCTAAAACATAACAAAATAAGGGGCGGTGCAGTCATGGTCCAATTTCATTTCCACTATCATGACACATACCCACAAACTAGCACCGTGTGTATTGTTATCTGTTCGGTGAGACGATTGCTGGGCGCCAACAAGCTTGTTCTTATGATCATGTTCAAGGAGTTTGGGTATATTATGCATTATGGTCTTCTACGCCTTAGCAGAAATGCAACCGTCAAATGTCGGGCTTTCGACATTCGAAGCCATATACAGAAGTTGTCCGGGTACGTCAGTGCATTAGATGAGTATGTGAATTGATGAACCATATATTGAGAAGTGGCTCTTTGGGAAGATCACCAGGTGTACACGTTGTTAACCCCATTAGGTCACCAAAGCTGACAATACGCAGATAGATAGGTCCTTCTGAAAGCTAGTATACGCATCGACCGAATACCTGTATAGTGTATCGCAAAAGATGACGCATATACCCCATATGTAGCATCTGAATTATACCATAAGCTATACCACGAATGAAGCTCGCTAAGAATTCCAAGCTTTCGAAACCAACACGTGAGCTGGACACCGGCATATGTATTCTTTGAAACATTCCGATTAGTGGCACACTCCTACAAAGAAGAGTAGTGAACTGTTGTTGTGAGTGAGATAGATTAATCTGACGAGGAGACGGAAACGAGTCTAGATAATGCTGAATGTGGCAATTCAGAATAAGCTCAGGTACTGTTGTTTTGATTCTTGGAAGTCATAATATGACTATTCGGCGCACCTATATACGGTTACGGCCAGCATGAGCCCTTAGTGAAGAATGGATTTTGAAATGCCACATTGCGATTGTGGGTTTTCATCCTTCCAAAAGACTACGACTTACATTGGAACTAATATATGGTTTATATTATGTACCGTTTCGTTTATACAAATCAATATTATGACAAAAAGTTGAAATTAGTATGTGATAATATCGGCTTCTTTTCAATTTCTGCCCGCCAGTTGGCCGCCATATTGACTGTGAGTATTAATTGCCAAACCCTAATGAATAATTCATACATATCAACATGTAATGGTGGGTAGAAATCGCGAAACAATAACGCCCATCCTAAGAAAGTAAAGTAATGTAGACTTGTTTTCAAATTTCGGTCGCCATTTTGGCCGCCATCTTCGATTTGGAAAACCATTTCTTGCATGAGATGTAAGGTAATTACTTCACCTCAGTATTTCCAACTCAATTGTACGCATGGATGGAGTTGTCTCGAGAATAATGCCCAATGATGTGAATATGAGGGAATTTCGGTGATTTTTCAAAATATGTCCGCCATTGTGGGCGCCATTTTGGATTTGGGGGACTTTTATTTGGATATGGTACAAGGAAAGTTCTTCGCCTAAGTGTTCCCAACTTACAATAGTAAGCAGGTGTAGAGTTGTCATGACAATAATGCTCACTGATGTTAAAATCAGCGATTTTCGGCGATTTTTTATTTCTGGTGGCCATTTTGGCCGCCATCTTGGATTTGGGTAAATATTCCTCAACTCAGGTATAAGAGGAATCCTAGCTCGAGTATCTCCTGCAAATATATATGCATGGGTGTTGTTATAATAGCAATAACATTCATTGATTCGAAACATAACATCGCGTTATTAACGGAGATTCGGCTTTGACCTTTGATACCGGCATTTGGGAAAACGTGATATCGGACAAAAATATCCCGCAATGAATGCATATTATGGTCCCCATGTATTCGCCAATGACTCCTCTATATGATAAATGTATAACATGACGCAAAAATTATAACATTTTCCCACAGAAACAAACGAAAGGTGGTAACATTACAGAAAAATAGCATATTTTCACATTTCGGCGGCCATCTTGGCCGCCATATTGGATTCTGGTGTCGGATTTTTGGCTAGTTTGTAAGGATTATATATTAGCATAACGAATCGAGCGGAAAACAAGACCGCATGTGCTATCATCTTTACTATAATGGCGATGAAAGAGACCTGGTGCATTTAAAAAAAATGGCCGCCACGATGGACGCCATCTTGTCTGGAGTCTCTGCGGCCACTTTTTTTTCTTGTTAACAAGTGAAAAAAATTAGAGGAGACCTTAAGGAAGAAAATTAGTGGGGTGAAGTTAAGTCCTGGGGGGGGGGGGTTGCAGAGGTCTACCAATATCTCCTGGACTATATAGATTGATAGTTTTCCCATAACTAAATTTTGCGTGCTTAAATTAACAACGTTTATCTATTTCGCCATGTTTTTCTCAGTGATGATGTTTATAGACTATTTGTTTTGTTTTGCACATTTACCCTGACAGTGGCTATAAAGGCCAACTTAATTTTCGAACCCCCAATTCACATTATGTAAAATATATGCCTTATTATATATATACCATTTGAAAGAGTAAGCTCAAAAACATTGTATTTTCAACTTACTCGATGTAATAAACTGTGAACATTGTTTTTATTGACAAACTGGCGGCTGTTGTCATGTTTATGCACAAAGTCAATTATTTTCAATGCAAGGGGAATAACTCTATATGTTTAGATATAGAGTTATTCCCCTTCCATTGAAAATACATCTTTAGTTTGCTGGGAGCAAAACGGGGGAAATGTTTCTATGATTTCAACTATTTTCTATTACTCTATTGGCACCTTCTGAGACACAGACATTCCACACGTGATGAATTATAGTACTTTAATCATATTTTACGGCATAGATTGTTATTAAAACCTTATATCAAAGTACTATAAAAAAAAAATCGGTGACTCGAAAATTAAGTGGGCCTTTAATTATGACACTGTGTCCATGCATTATGGAGTTGTGCCCCTTTAATTAGTGTTCATATTGTGAGATTTGCTTAACCTGGGTAACATTGTCACAATTCTCACCAACCTGTGTAACTTTATCACAATTTCTGGAAGCTGGGAAATTTTATCAGGATTATACAACAACAAAAACCGATGAGAGTGACCAATTCAGAATTGCAACTCCCCGCCATCGCAGATGAGCAGATGTTTTATATATCACTCTTTCTAAATAAATTAATATGTTATTTTTTTTTCTTTTCAGTACATATTTGGAAGGTCTGCAGTAATTTGGTATTCATCGATCGCATTCCCACAAATAATGCAATCAGGCTACCTATTTAAGGGATTGGTTGGACAGACGATCTGGCAGGCCAACTCAGTTCTTGGATATCTCTCAGCGAAAAACAAAGACAAGACCACATGAGCAGAACTCGACTGACATGGAGAACATGATCACTTAAGAAATGTTTTATTATTTAATACGGGGAAGAAAAACTGGCTATTTTAGAATGTAAATCAAGTTGAATATTTGTCGCTGAAACACGCATTCCGTTGTCGTCGCGCATTTTCTTAATGTTATAAGCGATCTGATAACGGTTTATATACCACCAGGGTGTCTATTTTCAGAATCTATGTATACATGTTTCCAGCTTGACATTTTTTTGTTTTTGGAAACAGTTTTTTTTGTGAGGCTTTTACGGTACCCCCCTATTTTGTTCTGTCCATCTGGTGATAAGAAGGCATGTCATTACGCATAACTAGTTTGGTAAGTGGCTTGTTTGTGCCTGGAAATTGTAAAAGATGGACAGATGTGGCCACAAAATACATAATTGCATTACTTAATGTGAAGTTTTATCATAAAATCATCAGATGAATTGTATTTGTGACTGCATTTTAAATTATCCCAAATATTAAGCTATTGCATTTTCTTCAAAAGAGCGACAGAACAGCTACACACACTGTAAACATTTACAAGGATCTTTTTATCATATGCCAGAAACAGAACTTCGATACATTAATTTTTTGTAAAGATACCGCAGAAATGCTAACCCTCGCTGCGTTCACAACTGGTCTAGTCAGATCCATATGTCGAAAACAATCGTAACGCAATTTCGAGATGTTAAACACGACAATATGGCGGTTTCTATATCACCAGCATGTCTACTTTCAGAATCTACCTGTTTCCAGTCTGAAAGTTTAGTGGAAACAGGATTTGTTGACGGTTTTAAGAAATTAAAGAACGTAATAATTCACTGATTATAAACTTATTAGCTATTGTATATATATAACTAAACTTAGCATGGACCTTGCTGTTTAATTTTGACACACATATCAAGTATGACTGTCCACTTTCATTTTATTTTGATTGAACTCCTTGCTCAATTAAAGACATTTTTTCTCAAT
Organism: Siphonodentalium dalli; assembly: GCA_032622095.1. Classification (NCBI taxonomy): domain Eukaryota; kingdom Metazoa; phylum Mollusca; class Scaphopoda; order Gadilida; family Siphonodentaliidae; genus Siphonodentalium; species Siphonodentalium dalli. The sequence goes on along the minus strand of CP136069.1, from coordinate 83,964,922 downwards.
AATTTTTTTTGTTTTAAATCAAAATTTAGAAAAATAACGCCGTTATAACACCCGGCAGGGTATTCAGAGTTACCACACCAAACTTGGTTGAAATCGGTCCAGGCGTCTGGGAGGAAAATCGTGAACATGCAGACATACAGATAGACAGGTCCTACTCTTTTATATATATATACTTTCGGGAGCCTTTTTTCAGCGCTGAAGAAGCCTGCGGCACCTTTCTGTGGTAGGAGACCGCGACCCCTGTGAGCGCTTCGCGCACATATTGGACTTATTTGATTATGAAATAAGCCCATAGTGAGCCTATACAAACATATTTATTTAATTACATATTTTTTAATCAAAACGCCGTTACAACCTCCGCCAGAGTACTCCGAGTCATCACATCAAATTTGGTTGACATCGGTCCAGGGGTCTGGGAGAAAAATCCGACATATAAACAGCTAGACCGATCCTACTCTTTTATAGGTGTAGACATAGATGGTCATATAAGTTTGTCTATTTTTACATGTAGCCTACTTGTTAATGATGAAGTTAATTTCCGTGGCTTTTCAGATGACTGTGCCCACTGCGATGGCCTTGTGTCCCTTTAGTGTTTTTATTCTTTGTGCCCGGTGTTTCGAGATGCGTACTATTAATAGTACTTAGCCTGATGAATATGAATCATTCATCCATGTAATAGATACATGTACTGGTTAAGCTAATTCGCCTGAGTACCTGTGTGGTATGACCCATATTGGTATTAATTGGTCTAAATTATATAAGCAAGTGATATAAATATTATTAATCGGTGGCCAATTGTATACCGGGGCCACCAAAGGCTATTCGCTAAAATAGCCACATCTTTGTTCCAGGGTGTATGCTATGCTATACATGAACTTGTCGTAAACTGAGTAATTCGCAACTTCACAACACAGTTACATATATTAAATTTACGGGTATGAATCTCAGTACACTCGGCGATTCCTGGTTTTTCCTTGTGATTTCATGTGCGATTCTATGGTTTGCCTCCCGGGGCAGAGACACGTGGCTTCTCTTTGATGCTTGTGGTACCGCTTTACTCGGGATATGCGCAACAGTTTGTGCAGAATATTTCGTCAGCTTACAGGTAAGATTGCATAAAAGGATCTAAAAGGAGTACCACCCGGATAATTAGTTCACCACTGCATGGTTAAGTGCTCTTGACGATTTGTTATGATGTTGGTCGGGTAAAATAATGACATGTAGTGTGTGAGGGTGTGTGTGTGTGAGAAACATTCAAGAACATATATATACTATTGAAATATTTTAATGATGGCGCCGATTGTGCAAAACGATCGATCGCAATAACCATCCATCCGGAATTGGTCGCTGTTTGCAACAACATAATATACCGGTAGCCATTATTAAAATATTTTACAATATTATGTTCTTGGATGTTCCGTTCAGATTATTCTGTTAAACCGTATTGGAAATCAATTGTACAGTTGATGCAATACAGAGCAAAATATCGTATGAACAGTAAGAAAGAGACAGTTGGGAAAACCGCGTTGCATATTTTCGCAGGAGATTACCGACGGGGAATTCCGCTTAAATGTATTCGTCGATTGCGTGTTAGACTTTGGAACTGACGCGTGGTTGTGTATTCTTGGACTCCTAATGCAAACCATGGAATCAACACCCCTGATAATAACACTGTGGCCAGAGACGGTCGCTTCGTTTAATGAGTGACTAAACACATTCACGCACCCATTGTCAATGGACAACAATTTTGACCCATTCCTGGTTTGGATGAGAAAAACGAAAACCACTCCGCTCAGAGGTTTTGTCAGTGATGATGACAACGTGCTAAACAGCCGTCTAAGTGCGAGTCAAAAAGTCATACTCTTCGAGTTATTAATGTTAGGACAGCTAGGGGCATGACAATCTGCGGGATGGGATGGGATATGGGACAAAACGACAATCTGCGGGACAGAATTTCAAATTGCGTGGGACGGCCGATATCTCGAGGAATACAGGGCATAGGGGGGGCTCCTTTTTTGTGTCTAACGAAAGGCCCACGTTCGCCATATCCACACATATTAACCCCGCCACTGACCGGACACCAGAAGTTGCATTATTTGATCGAAAACTGACCTAACATGGGATGGAATTTGGGATAGAACGACAATCTGCGGGACAGGATTTTCAAATTGCGTGGGACGGCCGATATCTCGAGGAATACAGCGAGTAGAGGGCTCCTTTGGTGTCTAACGAATGGCCCATATTCGCCCTATCCACACATAATCGGGAACACTGAGGCGAAGAACTGTCCTTATATCACATCCAAATAAAAGTCCCCCAAATCCAAAATGGCGCCCACAATGACGGAAAAATTTCTCATGTTCACATCATTGGGCATTGTCGAGAAAACTCCACACATGCTGACAGTTGAGTTGTAAATACTGAGGTGAAGTAATTACCTTGCATCTGATGAAGGAAATTGTTTTCCAAATCGAAGATGGCGGCCAAAATGGCGTCCGACCTTTGAAAACAAGCTAACATTCCTTTACTTTCCGTATATGGGTGCGCCGAATAGTCATATTATGACTTCCAAGAATCAAAACAACAGTACCTGAGCTTATTCTGATTTGCCACATTCAGCATTATCTGGACCAGCATCCGTCTCGTCACATTAATCTATCTCGCTCACACCAACACAGTTTTCTACACTTCTTGGTAGAAGGGTCCCACTAATCGGAATGTTTCAAACAACACATATGCCTGTGTCAAGCTCACGTGTTTGTCTCGAAAGCTGGGAATTCTTATCCTTATTCTTGGCGAGCTTCATTCGTGGTAGCTTAATTATGGTATAATTCATATGCTACATATGGGATCTGAGCGTCATCTTGCGTGATAAACTAGAAAGGTATGCGGTCGATGCGTATACTAGCTTTCAGAAGGACCTCTCTATCTGCGTATTTTTCAGATTTGGTTATCTAATGTGGATAACAAAATGTACATCTGGTGATCTTCCCATCCAGCCACTTCTCAATATAATTATGGTTCGTCAATTCACATATTCACGTACTGACGTAGCGACGTGGCTTCGAATGTTGAAAGCCTAACACGCTAAACGCTCTTTATTGATTGCCAACATTCATGGAATACTAAAACAAAACGCTCTTTATTTATATTGCAATAATGTGAATAGGACTTCATATCGTGCTCCAAATAGACTTATTTCCAATCTGAGACATACTTGTAGAAGCCATATATAAATGATGTCAATGCCAGTTGCTCTGGTTCTGTTGACAAATGTTCTAAACGCCTGTTATAATTAACAAACTGCGTATGAACTTCGAAAGTACGTTACGTTGAACGACATTCTGCATATATCTATTTCTTTATTACGCCACATCGTGGTGTTGCTTGGTACGCAGATTTTCATATTCTGTGGTCGATCGATAATCCACTGAGGCGTTATTTCGCTAAAATCCAATTCGGATTCTGGATTCAGATTACAGATTTGTCCCCGTACGACTTGGTTCGGCAAAAGAACAGACCACAAATTTGCAGAATCAGTAAACGAACAGACCGTAATCCTAATTTCGTGGTAATCCGATTGGGATTTGGATTCCGATTACGGACTCAAATGTTCATAATGTAAACAAACCGAGATTTCGCCACCTCGGAGTTTAAAAACACAATAAAACATAAGAATCCGTCTCTTGTGTACAAATTATTGCAGAATATAAACGATCTATACCAAAGAATTTTAAATGCGGAGACAAATTTGTTTTATTGAATGTAAACTGGGAGAATATTACTGAAATTAGCCAAATAATAACGCTATTGATAGTAACGCTGGGGGAGCACTTCGGTTGATGGCGAAGCAAAATTAAATCATTGTTGATTGTCACTTTCATATGTCCATTTCATAATTCCATCCATAAATACCGCCCGAACGCATGTCGATTTCGAATTCGGCGGATACGTCACCATTGACCGAATTCATATGAACCTGCATGGATTGTCTTCTGCTGTGTTCGTTCATCGACGTATATAGATCGATGGTTCGTTATTATAATGTTTCTTCTTATTCAAGAAATAGTAGGATTATATATATATATGATATCGATGGATTATCAGATACACGTATGTACTATCATCTAGTCTTATAGCAATTTCATGTTTCATCTTGAAAATATTTTGTTTCGTTAAATGCAGTCGTTTTGCGCAATAGTCTATGTATAGACAACAGACATATGTTCTAGGGACGTGGTTAGATGTTTCCTCAAATTTCAGGCCAACTGCACACCCCCCCCCCATTTGCTCCCCTTGGAAATATCCAACCTGACAAACACCAAGATTGGAAAATTACCAACTTTTACTGGTTGAAAAAAAAAATCAAACAATGAGAACAATGACAACCTATATATGGTGTCAAATGAATGTCCAACTAATGTTGTGTCATGCACGAAATTTCCGACTGCTGGAATGTACCAAAGTTTAGTTTAGATATATTTATTTCAAATATATGTCAAATTTAGATAACACATGATATATAACACATACATTTGTTTATACATACAAATAAATTGGGGGACAAGTGCTGACTCACTTAAGGGTAAGTATATATTATTACACTGAAAAAATAAATAATTAGTAATGGCAAAGCAACATGACTACCAAAACAAGTTGAACATATATACAGATCACTGGACACCCCTCTCCCGAGTTAGTCATAAGTTTGTATATGTATTTATTTAAAATCGGGTTTGTTTGTTGCGTTTGCTGGCTTGTAAGTGTCATTATTTGGAACAGTTAGTAAAAATAATCCTGATTTTCCTCACGTATGAATGACTGCACAGCTAAGCAAATTGTACCAAAGTTCGTGGTGGGGGTCGAGACACCCAAGCAACCCCTGTCGTCACGTCCCTGTTCAACTGACAAGTTTCCTGTGTTCTTCACAACATCTTCGGAATTTGATTCAGGAGGCCTAGAGCTGTCATGTTTAGATATGCTTGCCCTCATCAATAAACGCACTTTAACTTGAAAAATAAGATACGATTAAGTCGGATTGGCAGCAAATTATGTGCCGTGTATATACACATAGAAGAAAAGCATGACTTTCACAACAAACATGAACTTTATAAATATAAGATACAAATGATACTTGTGTCAAATACAAGAGCCATGTTTGACGCTGGGAGAACATTAAACGTAGTTTCGGAGACCACGTGGATTTCAAAATCTGACCTAGAATCCGAAATTAGCTCCGCCCCCCGTAATCGGCTTTGGATTCTCAATCCGGATTTTAGCGAAATTACGGCTCTGGGCGACTGTATTATTATGGTTACCGATAGAGTCACGATAGTACAACAAAGATTAGCACATGTGTTTACGTCACCGGTGTACTTGTGGGGGCATGTTTCTATTATGAAGGTTCGCTATCCCGAAGGTCCGCTATTCCGAAGATTCTCTATTCCGAAGGTTTTTGTTATTTTTAGGTTAATTCTATATTCTAAAGTATTGAGACTAATTTGAGAGGGTTCATTATCACAAAGATTCTTTTTACGGAGTGTGCGCTCACATCCGAACTGATCCTGCGCGCATACCGATACAGATACAGGAGGAAATAACTTAACTTAGAACATTAAATGTGATTTTGTTTTGTTTTCGCGGGTTTTCTTGAGATTTAATGTCATTACGTGGGCCCATACTTTTGAATTCTTGGCATATAATATGAATGTTGTGGTATATTGTGGACCCTCCCGCATTGGGACATGACACAGGTACAGTTGACTTAAGTGATGTTCTGTGTGGGCTCCAATTTGGAGTTCAATATTTTAAGGGCCAAATTTAGGATTTTATGGGCCCATACCTTTGAACTCTGGGCATATAATATGAATATTGGGGGCATGTCTCTATTCCGAAGGTTCACTATCCAGAATGTCCACTATTCCGAAATTTCTCTGAATGTTCGCTATTCCGAAGGTTCACCAATTAGAAGGTTCGTTATTCCGAAGGTTCTGTATTCCGAAGGTTTTTGTTATTTTAATTCTATATTCTAAAGTATTGGGAGGGTTCATTATCACGAAGATTCTTTTTATGAAGGAAATAACTTAAAACATTAAATGTGATTTTGTTTTGTTTTCAAGGGTTTTCTTGAGTTTAATGTCATTACGTATGACTTTATTTCTCATTAAATATTCACGCCAAGCAGCCCACACAATTGCTATGTTTCCATGCGATTTAATGTCACTACGTGTGACCTAATATCTCAATAATCTGAGGCAAGAGTACGCCTGCTAAAGGCGAATTATAACAGTGGGGCTATAACGCTCAATGAATACTGGGAACTATAACAAACTGCGCAGCAGAATATCGCTGATTAAACGAGTATGAGATGAGCCTAACTGCAATTGTGACTTTGTTTAAAGGCCCACTTAATTTTCGAGTCATTCATTTTTGTTATAGTATATACGGTTTTAATAACAATTTATGCCATAAAATTTGAATAAATTACTATAATTCATCACCATTTGAAACGCAGAATCCTTCTATCTCCTAGTTTGAAACACCTTTAAAATACCGCGACAAGTCGTGCGTCGTATATCTAGCAATTAGCAACTAACATGTCCTCTTCGGCTTTCCATAGATTTCAACGTAATTTGATACTTATGGGTATTTGTGTCCGGGAAGTGTTTTGGACGGGTCAAATCGTGAGCCCGACCTGACCTTGACCTTTAAAACTGTCAATGCAAGGTCAATTTGGGTAAAACGGACAAATTTCGGCGAAATTTGATACCTAGGAATACTTTTCTCCGGGGAGTGTTTTGAACGGGTCAAATCGTGACATCGGCGTGACCTTGACCTTCAATGTGGTCAATCAAAGGTCAAATCGGGTATAACGGATGGATTTCGATGAAATTTGATACCTATGGGTACTTTTGTCGGGGGAGTGTTTTGGACGGGTCAAATCATGACTCCGACCTTACCTTGACCTTCAAAATTGTTAATTAAAGGTCAAGTGGGGTAAAACGGACGGATTTCGACGAAATTTGATACCTAGTGGTACTTTTCTCCGGTGGGGGTGTTTTGGACGGGTCAAATAATGTCCCTGACCTGACCTTGACTTTCGAAATAGTCAATTGAAGGTCAAATCGCGCCTTTCGCCGGAAATCAGATGGGAAACATCCCGGACGAAGTCGGCCCCATCAGCTTGTGTAATAAAGAAGACAGTTTGAAGAAAGTAATGTATAACACGAGAAACGGGAAAACTTGAAATATAGAAGTAAGCAAATTTCCCAGATAAAATTTGAAAGCTAGTTTATAGAATAATTGTATTATAATTTATATTTATGGCTAATAATATGATCTTGGTGGCGTTACCATTTCTGACTATGGTTTTCTTGTTTGCGAATGTCTGTCTGTCTGTCTGTGTTCTATAGAAATTCACAGGGGACCATCTAGATGATGCCAAAGGGGTCTACTAGGAGTAGCTTTTTACGAGAAAGATAATGGTAGGGGTTAGAATTTTCTAAAGTGACGCCGTTGTTGTCAGGGGCAGAAAAGGGGGAGGGGCAGAAAAAAAATTTATCGCCGTTTGCCACCAAACTTATATATAATCATCCCCATAATATGAGGAACCTAATGGCGTGGTTTAAATATGAAAAAGTCGCGCCGTTCGCGTCAGGGGTGCCGTAAGGGGGGGGGGGGGTGCCAGATATTTTTTTCTGTCGCCGATTGCCACGAAACTTACATATAATCATCCCCATGATATGAAGAACCCAACGGTGTGGTTTAAATATGTCAAAGGTGGCGTCGTTTGAGTCAGGGATGAACGGAAGGGGAGAGGGGCACCAAAATTATAAAACTAATTTTAGCGCCGATTTCCACCAAATTGATATATATTCTTCTTCATGATACAAGGAATCTAATTGTGCGATTTAACAACGCCAAATTGTTGTTTTTGGATGAGAGATTGGGAGGGGGTGGGCACTAAATTTGATAATAAGTCGCCGATTGCCACTAAACTTATACAAAATCATCCCCATGGTATGAGGAGTTTAATGGTGTGGCTTTTATCTGTCAAATGTGGCCTCATTCGAGTCAGTGTTGCATTGAAAGGGACAGGGGCACCAAAATTGATGCACAATTTTTTTAGCGCCAATTTCCACCAAATTGATGCACGTCCTTATCCATGATACGATGAATCTAATCGTGATTTAAAGACGCCATAGTGGTACTGTTTGGTTGAGAGATGGAGAGGGGAGGGATTGGCACCAAATTTGATAACAAAAATTGTTTAGTCGCCGATTATCACCAAACTTATAAACAATCATCTCCATGATATCAGGAGTGTAATCGTGTGGTTTAAGGATGTCACAAGTGGGACCATTCGAGTCAGTGGTGTATAGAGATGAGAGGGACACAAAAAATTATATCTATATGGTTAGTGCCGATTTCCACCAGATTGGTACACATTCTTCTCCGTGATACGAGGAGTCTTATCTTGTGGTTTAGATACACCAAATTGGGTGAGAGATATGGGGACCTTAAATTTGATACGAATTTGTATACTCGCCAATTTTCACCAATTTCATATAGATGCATGTCTAATCTCTAGTGAGTCTTAGTGTGTGCAGCTTGAGTCCGAAATAGGGACGGGATGGTCACCAAAACTGATACAAAATATTTTTAGTACCAATTACCATCAAATTCAGACATGTTCTTCTCAAATGATACAAGAAATAAAATCGTGCTGCCTGTCTGTCTTTTTGTCTGTCTGTGTGCGTTCTATATATAACTTCACGCGGTACAATCGAGATGGCACCAAGGCGTTCTAAGAGGGGTAACTTTTTTACAAGGAAGATAATGGTGCGGGTTAAAATTTCTAAAATGACGCTGTTGGTGGGGGGGGGGGGGGGATTTAAAAAATATGGTGAAATAGTTGATTTCCACCAAACGAATACATAATCACCTTCGCAATATGGCGTTGTTCGATTCAGCGTTGCATCAACAATTGATTTAGTAAACCAAATTCCACCAAATTCATACACGTTTTTCTCTAATGATATACCATGAATTAAATCACATTTGGTGTCGTTCGCGTCACGGATGGCGAGCGGATATGCACTATCATTGATAAGATTTCTATTCGCAGATATCCACATATAAGTTATATACAGTCACCAGGCCATCTCCATATCATTTTAAGTAGTTGGTGTTCACATTTCACAATCCCGACATATGGTGACCCACATAAGTCACTTGAACAATTATATCTTCTTAACAGTCATATTTATATGGGAATGGCAATCAAGGCATTCGGGTGATTCTGCGGTAACTGAGCAAAACACTGTCCAATGGGCACAATTCACCACAAGACAATCACTTCTCATCACGAGCAAGTAAAACGCCATCATTTTTAAACTGAGAATCCAGACATTAATTAGATACCAAAATTAAGTGATTACCATACTGACGATAACAGGCAAGATACCACGAAACTGCATGTCCCAGAGCAGACACGCCCAATTTCTTCGATTTTTCTTATGCACTGGCGGATGTGTATTCAAAACCGAAATCCACCTTCTGGTGTGGAATTTTGCAAGGAATCTAATGCCACCAAAAGTATACAGAGATTCCAAAGAAGCATCCTACAAAAAGCTATTTATTTGTCCCAAAAACGTTGTCCCGTGATCCAGAATCATTACACTAACGCGAGCCTTAAATGTGTTGCAACGTTTCCCTTTGGTGTCAGTTGTATATCACACCTGTCGCAACGTGAACGGAAACTTCCATGTTAACAATACAAAAATATGTTTCCTGAGTATTCGTGAAAATCTCACGGAAATTAACATTTGAATCGCCGGATTTTGTACCGTATATTTATTCACCGTCATTACACTAACGCGGAACACTAAAATACTATATGCATTGACTGAACATTAAACAGCTTTGATAAAAGCGTCTGAGGTAAGCGTGTTCATAAACTAGTTGATTGGTTTGGTTGTCGATATTCAAAATGTTTATCACATGATGAACGCAAAATCGTCATTACACTAACGCGTCATTACACTAACGCTGTTTGCGTTAATGTAATGACGCTGCGTTGGTGTAATAGCGTGTTTTCATTATAGTCCAGGCTCATGGTGTAACAATTGTGCAAAATGTGATACAATCATGAAACTTGGCATATATGGTCCTCGTGCACTATATATACTCATCATTTACAGATATGGAGGCAATGGCGGCATGTCCTTCTTTAGCAACTGTTGCTAGGCAACTGCCCAACATCGAATAAAAGTACATATGACTAATATTATGGCAGTTTTGACAAACTAAAATACGCCATGTATAATTTTTATGGTGAAAACAATTATAATAGTTGTTGTCGGTGTGGATCTGACTGGAAAATTACCATATTTCTTACTTACAAGGGTGATAACGGTTGCTAGAGACATACCCGAAATTGAAAAACGTATGCCTACATATGACTGCTATTGTGGCAATTTTAACAAACTCAACTGCACCATGTAGCATTGTGTCGATGAAAATAGTTATTTTTCTTTCCACAAAGGCATCGTCAACATACTTTTCTCGGTCCATGCCGTAGATATATCATGTATACGGGTCTGCAGGGGTCCATAAATGTCCTACGTATAGACACCTGCTCATTCTTAGGTACAATGTCATACCATACCTTTATCGACATGTGTCCCATGACCTACATATATGACCCTCGGTCCATGGCCATGCAGCATGGTGGGATTGGTGCATGGAATATTCAAAGGGACCACCACCCATGATCTTTATACAGGGCATTGGTCCAATATCTATGTGTAGGTGGATACGTGGCATAACTGTCCGATGTGTACATAACCTAAAGTACATATGGACATCATATCAATCCATGATATACTACAGACAATGTGCATGATATACATATAGGCAGCTGAGTCCACGGCCTAACTATGGGCACCTGGGTATTTACACCATGTAACAGCGCCATGGTCCTTCTGCGGTCAGAAACAATTCGGGTTAGTTGCTAATATACCTAGTTCCAAGTTGTCATTTAAAATTCTAAAAAAGAGAAGAGTGTTGTCATTTTCATATACATGTAACACACATAATAAATCGATTGTATCTTCATAAGGTTTCTTGGACCAAATATCCTGAGCTGTATCTGATTTTGCCCATCACTGTTTACATGTGGAGAAGGCGAGCAAATGTTATGACAACCTATACCCGGGAAAATTATCCCCACCCTCGAAGATACATACATGTAACAATTAACTTGTGTTTGACGGGCAGGGACGGGAATAAATGGTGGGAAGGTTGGGGTGTCTCCGCAATTATGTATCCAGTTGTTCCCTTTCATCACCAGATTTTTGTTGGAGAGGGGAGGGGTGGAAGCTCAAATGATTTTTCAGCACTTTAAGGGAGAAGGAAATCCGTATGAAGTAACTCTCGCAAACATTCATAAGTCTAGAACGTGAAACACTGGTCTCCTTTAAACTTCTATATTTTTTCCTGAGTTAGAAACTCGAAGTTGACGCTTCATAGGGGGTCCGGAATCGCTGTCAGATCATTGACATTTACAACAAAAAATTCAGGGAAGGCCCACACCGGGACTCTTATTTCGCGGACCATGCATGCACTGACGCAATTTGGCTTCATTGACATCTTTAATTGATTGCATTTTCAATGAACAATAGAAAATCGAAATTGACACTGATGGGCTCCAGAATCATATCAAAGCAGTGAATTTTCACAAAGTTCCCCGATGGAGGCCGCCCAGGAATTTAGCTTCTATATTGGCACCTTAAATAGATCGTTGTTTTTCTCAATTAGAGATTCGAAATCGAGGCCCAGAATCGCTCTCGGTGCACTGAGTATACACATATTTCCCAGGGGCGCTGGGGGGGGGGCACCGGACCCAATCCGCAGGATGGAGCCACACGCACAACCTCTTACTCTACACTACGCGCATTCGGCATCAGATTCGAAACCGCCCACCATAAAAGCTGGCTACGGGATAGTCCAAATCAAAGCCTTCTACTGATGGTCGATAGCGACCACTGACCATCAGTAGAAGGATCGGATTAGCTACGGGCCTGTTACACATCTGACAGCAATATACCTCTCTGTTCGTCATAATGTCCGCACTTACCCCAAAAACATACATCTATGGTTATAATATGTATCGGATAGTATGTACATGCACCACTGGTGTCGCATGGTCATTTCATCAACCATCTACTGTCCAACAGGAGGATATAACGTCATTACACTAACGGTGCGTCATTACACTAACAAAATCGTCATTACACTAACGCTAAGGATTATCAGCTGAGTTATCCGAAATATATAACACAATGAATGTCCCATTCCATCGATTTATTCTTCGTGGGTGTTTAATATAATATGAATCATTATTCCCCATGAAAGTGGTTACGTCCGAGAATATTCAAGAAGTGTTCCGAAGAATGGGAGAAAAAATACACATGTTTGTGCCTCGAAAATTCAGATGAAGATTTTCTTTTCAGAACTAGAACCTCCCCGGCACTCCGAAAATTAAGAAGTTGTCAAGGAACGCGAATAACCATAATAAATGGCCATATCTTCGTAACTATACATATGGTGCCTGCTTGAAATGATGATAAAGTGCGTTAGTGTAATGACGTTTCTGGTTTACACTAACGGTCTAAAACAGACAAAATGAGAAAATAATCAGCAAATAATTTTTACCAACCACATTTCTCGAATATTTCTGACTAACTACACATAATTTGCCCTATCATACACCACAGAACGAAGTTTCTATTTCTGATGTACCGGGATACTCAAATTGCTCAGTTACCGTAGAATCACCCGTTCACACAATGAGCTAGCAAAAAGAGATAACTAGAAGAGGCATTAAACGTATATTTATCATTCTATTGAAGAGATACATATATTCGTGCAAACTGAGAGACATCGAACCGTCAGAGGATTGCATATATATTATAACAAAATTTAGTCTGTTCCATTCAATACAGTTTCCACAAAAAGTTACAATTTGTCAAGAGATATGGAAGGCCTGTTCAAAAATAGTGGTCACAGTGTGCAGTCAAATATAGTTTCTTCTGATATACAAGAAAATGCAGTTAGTAGCACAAGACTTTTCAGGATCCTACCAATACTGACATCTGACAAGGGTTTTAGAACAGACTCATCGACTGACATAAACAACTCAAAATCTCGCTCTGTGCCTGGCACATGTAGCTGATATATGTGCGCAGCAACATTTCGTTTAAACTAAGAATATTTAGCCATTATATAGCACAATGAACAGAGGACCACCTGGAAATTTCTTTGAAACATCTGTATCTTCATGGAGATATGATAGCCAGGTGTCCTCGAGATCTTAGTCCAACCCACTAGATTGATTGATACATCTCAATATGTAAAACCCAATTATCATCTTTTATCGAACTAATGTGTTTATGATGTTCATGTATCATATTATAACGTATACGCAGTTGTAAATAAATAAATACTTCATTATTGGTGGAACGAATTAATCGCGATAAACAGAATGACAATTGACAAGGTGAGCCACTACTTATATTCCATGACTGTAATAATCATGTTTTGTGATGCTATTTGAATATACAATTTATGAGAAAACGTATAACACTTTAAGCAAGAACATTCTCTATTCCCAACAAATATCCACAGCATACATTAACCTGGGCAACGCCGGGTAACCCTGCTAGTGTTTTAATAAAAACCAAATCAACGACTTCTCATAAAACGTTTGTCTTGCCCTTTTTATATACGACATTATAACACAAAATAGTCATGCGCAATTTGTTGTTTTATGAGACATGTTGATTGAGTGCGCAATTTCCACTCTGAGCATGTGTGAGGGGGACCACCCCCTTTTCGTACGCCGGATTCCGGGGTCAATATAGAGTATTCCGGATGCCGAGTGTCAGTACGCCGGATGACGAAACCTGTAAATTTCGTATATCCGGATGCCGAAATTACAATGGCAGATATTATTTAGTACTGTTTTTTTTTATTGCATTCAACTATGGTTGTCACATATTTAATTTTATTTTCCTACCCGTTGAAAGACGGCATTTCACAATAGTCCCGCGTCAATAGAAACAATGACAACAATAGTGTAGATGGTGAACGCAAAATGTATAGTATGAGAGATAACTCGATCGCTTTTGAGACTTCGACTTGTGACCTTGAAAATCTAACTTAGTAAACATGGCGCTCAAATTTGAGGCATCTAGTCCAGGAGATATTGGTCTACCTCTGCTCCACCAGGACTCAACTTAATCCCACTAATTTTCTTTCTTAATGTCTCCTCTAATTTTTTTCGGTTAACCAGAAAAAAGTGGCCACAGAGACTTCAGACAAGATGGCGTCCATCATGACCTCCGTTTTTTTTATATGCACCAGGTCTCTTTGATCGGCGTTATAGTAAAAATGATATCACATGCGGTCTTGTTTTCCGCTCGATTCGTTATGCTAGACATGCTAATATCCAACCCTTGCCAAAAATCCGATACCAGAATCCAATATGGCGGCAAAGATGGCCAAAAATGGCGGCCGAAATTTGAAAACAAGCTCACATTCCTTTACTTTCTTACGATGGGCCTTATTGTTACGCGATTTGTGCCCACAATTACATGTTCATAGGGAAAATGTATATGAAGTACTCAAATGAGTTTGGCAAATTCTCACAGTCAAGATGGCGACCAAACTGGTGGCCAGAAATGTAAAAGAAGTCGATATTATCACATATATACTAATTTCAACTTTTTGTCATTATTTCGATGGACAAAACGGTACATAATATAAGCCATCTCATAAGTCATAGCCTTCTGGTAGAATGGAAACCCACAAGTAATCATCGTGATGTGGCATTTCAAAATCCATCATCCACTAAGCACCCATAATGGCAGTAACCGTATATAGGTTCGCCGAATAGTCATAGTTTGACTTCCAAGAATCAAAACAACAGTACCTGAGTTCATTCTGATTTGCCACACTCATCATTATCTGGACCAGTTTCCCTCTCTTCGTCAGATTAATCTATCTCTCTCACACCAACACAGTTTTCTAAACTTCTTTGCGGAAAGGTTCCACTAATCCGGTTGTTCAAACAATGTATATGCCGGTGGTGGCCTCTATCTGCGTATTTTCAGCTTTGGTGACCTAATGGGGATAACAAAACATGTATTAAAAAATCTAATTGCAATACATTCCTTCCATATCTTTGTGAATGCTCGAAACATGAATAGCAGGTCAAACTGTGTAACTGCTCTACAAATATTATATAAATAAATCATACTGACATTACTGTCTGAAGCCATTAATACATTTATTGTGACCATGATATTGTCATCAAACTTTTATACCTGAGCCTAGCTTGAGAAATGTAAGGAAACTGAAAAACTACAAATTAAAACTTCAAGATGAATGAATAGCAGATAATCTCTGAAGTTTATGTTTTCACAATATGTGTTTATAAAAGTATTAAAATTGTACACTTGTACCACATATCTCTAATTGATTAGTGCTATATAATAGTCTGAAAATG
Source organism: Siphonodentalium dalli (assembly GCA_032622095.1). NCBI lineage: Eukaryota > Metazoa > Mollusca > Scaphopoda > Gadilida > Siphonodentaliidae > Siphonodentalium > Siphonodentalium dalli. Next base: position 83,949,351 of record CP136069.1, on the reverse strand, counting down.
ATTAACAAAATCAGTAATACATTTATTTTTATATTGAATACACTTGGCCTTAACAGGGCTAAAACTGATACCTGTCTGAAGCTATATACAGAAATGTAAAACAGACCAATATTTAGGATTAAATAGACTCAATTCCCCTTTGTGTCACATTTCAAATTTCAACTCGATAAGTATATTCTTTATGTTGGTTTATGGTTTCTCAATATGTGGGTACAGGAAATGTAATTACTGGCAATTTAAATTGAATATATCTAAATAAATGTTGGAAACAATACAAGTGATGCCAAAATATGTGTCTCTACAACACATTAAAGTCAAATTTATTATCCTGAGTGTACATACCAATGTATTAAAAATGTATACTTGTACCAAATATCTTTAAATAATCGGTGCTATATACTTGTCTAAAATGGTAATCAGTAATACACCTTTATATTGATTGTATTTTGCCTAATCAGTGCTAAATACTGATAACTGTTTGAACTTCTGTTTTGCATTGCTTTATATAGCTTCAAACTTTGAAGCTATGTTAGGTAATGTAAAGCAGACCAATAATTTTGGTCTAAATAGACTATAGTGCTATGTATTTGTGTAAAAATGGTAAACATTAATCAGTAATACACCTTTATATTTATTGTATTTTGCATAATCAGTGCTAAATACTGATAACTGTTTGAACTTCTGTTTTACATTGCTTTATATAGCTTCAAACTTTGAAGCTATGTAAAGTAGTGTAAGACAGACCAATATTTTTTGGAATAAACAGACTATAGTGCTGTATATTTGTCAAGTGTGTATAAATGAAATCCTTTTCTATCTATTGTCTGACACAGCGAACCCCAATGCTGGTCGGCACCCGACAATAAAATGGCCATATCGCTTTGAGCTCGTAAATAGGGCAATATTCAAACGAGCAGAACATGTATAACAATAAGTGTTATCATGGGTCCATTTATTGTTTCGACAGATATGTTTAATGACCTTCGTCTCATCAGGGATGCGGGTCACTCGGGTCTATATACATGTACACTGTTGGGGAAGTGTACGCGTATGTATGAGCACAATTCGAGCATGCCAACTCATGCTAATTTGTGAGGAAGGCCCGAAGCTTCAACACGGCTCGACTCCTACGTTACAGAAGAATGGTGCGTTAAACCGTAATCTATGACGGCCAGAATTGATTCTGGAGCGACATGTACGTTGTCGGCACCTGGGTATTATGTAAGGGTATCAAAGAACAGGAGGCGGTAGATAACCCATTGATATGCTGGATTCCGAAAACTGACAACAGCTAGACATAAGAAAGAATACTGTGATTGATGTACATTTAATGGTGCAGCTGTGATATCGGCATAAATGTGCCAGCCAAGATGTCACCTAATCGAGCTTGTTTGATCGTTGGCGAGACATTTTGGCATCAATTTCCGTGTGATAGTAAACCCTCAGTCGGCGCCATAGATAGATAGATAGATAGATAGATAGATAGATCTTTATTGCGCGACCACAAACAAATACATTTGGGTATGGCAATATACATGTACATGTACACATACAGAAAATAAAGAAAACAAACATATAACATGGTATGGTAATCAATGGGCAATATACAAGCATAAATTCTGAAATATAAAGTTCTTGTCTAGCATTGGCCCGTTATTGTCACATTATTCGCGTCTTAAATAAGAAGCTGTCTGAATAAAATTACTGAGGGCCCCAGGGGTGGCGCCAGTGGGGGGCACGGGGGGGGGGGGGCTACAGCCCCCTTGTCGGGGAGCTCTAGCCCCCTCGTCGGGGAGGACTTGTCGGGGGATTTTCTATATGTAAGTCGGTGTGTGTATAAGATGAAGTAATCATGTACAGACTGTCAGTGTTGGAAAGTGTCAGAGAGAGAACATACAGCGGAATATATCCCACACAAGATATTCATTTCACATGTTCCCATTAAATCCGGGGGTATTCCCCTGTATTGTTACACCATCAGCGTTTTAGTGGTAATGAAAATCTATTGAAACATGTGTGCTTTACCATTGCTCGCTACCACATGTTTGCTATATCCCTGACAGTGAAACACCATGCTGGAACTTGCAACTAATGAAATTAGAAATTAGAACTGACACAGAAGACAAGTGGCCTCCCTAGAATATAGGAATTTTCACAACAATTCATGGGTTTTAATCTTCGAGTTATCTCATCTGCTAATTTAGGTGTTACATGGAATATTATTGCCGACCTAGTAGGCAGATGTGGGTATTTATCAACCCTCTCTTGAAAATGCTCATTTCACATACCAACAGGCAATATGGTGTAATTTAGTGTAGCCCCCCTGTCGGGGAGCACAGCTCCCCTGTCGGGGATTTTCTGGTGCCACCCCTGGAGGGCCCTATTACAAAGTCGATCATCAACTGCAAAAAGTATACGTAGTTTGGCGTTAGCGTCAAGTTCCATGAAATTTGTTGTAATTTGTTCCATTGTTTCATATAGCAATATCCGTTGGATATTATATCGAGGACAGTGTATTATAAAATGTTCCTCGTCCTCAACGACGCCTGTATGACACTGTTTACATACACGGTCCAGTCTGAGGGTAATAGGCTTAGTGTATCGGCCGCGTTCAATTTCTAGATTATGGCAGCTGGTCACTAATTTAGAGATCACTTTACGGCCACCTCGCGGTAAATTTCTGAGGTAATTTGATAGCTCGTATGTGTCAGCCGGTTTTAATTTGGATATGAATTTTACCTTAATATTCTCAGTGGGTTTTCCATAAATATCACTGACTTTCCATGAACTGGCATATTTTTCTTTCATGGTTTGGAGAAAATTGTTGGAAAACGTTTGTCGGTCTATATTACGCGGGTTTTCATATACGTTTTGAAAGCCATATGTAACCATGATTTTCCGGACACAGTTAAAGGTACTCAACCCGTAAAGAGGGTCCCCATCTCAACAGATTCCAACAACAACAATCCGATCAGAGGGTCCTATATTACTATTTCTTTGGCTTTGGGGGTAAAAAATATTTGATTCGAGTCGAGGAACCCATCAAACAAAGCTCAGAGTTATTAGATATTGATTTTTCAAATTTGTTATGTTCTCGAGATGAGTACCAATAACTGCCGTAATCTGCTCTGGATGTGTACTCCAAATCTATTCAAACAGACAAGGATGAATAACTCTAAAATCAAGTGGTAATTTTAACGCAATTTTGATTGAGTACTGGGCCAGATAGTATTCCCGATAATGAAAAATAATAGATTTCTAAAATCGATATCTAACAAATCTGAGCTTTGATGGGTGACTTCCTCAACTCGAATCAAATATTTTTGACCCCCGAAGCCATTGAAATAGTAATTGAGAGGAGTTTTATCGGGTTGAGTACCTTTAAGCCATGCGCAATTAGTCCATGTTTTCATTTCTGCCAGACATTTGGCCGGCAGTCTATTCGTGTCCATATTTTCTAGACGGAGCCAAAATTTGACCATATCTCTCAGGATATCTAGTCTTATTGGGCGCACTCTAATCTCTTAGCGGTACTTTGGCCGTCGACTCCAGACAGTGTCCTGCTGTGACAATACGCGACCTGATTTCCATTCTGTCCTAAGTGCATTTTTTGTGTTTCCGAGTAAATCGATTTTTAAATTTCAAAGTTCTGGCAATTGGTTGTTATTAGACTTATGGTGGATATCCTGGTATCTGCCGAGAAATCAGTATTCATTCTGCCAATAACCATCAACTTCGATAAGGAGATGCTCTTTCGTATATGATATTTCGACCAGATTCGGGAGGTGGGGTGCGATTTTTTGCATTTAGCACAATATGGACTCAGTCTTAGTAGAATATTTTTCGTGGGACACTATGGAAACGGAAATTTTTTCAGGACCGGTCTGTTCCAAGTGGTGATTATAAAAGAGATAATACGCACTTGGGACAACATGAAGAAATATTTAGTCTCAATTTACCGTATAACATGATAGAATTAGAGATTACAATGTGAGCGGAGTGTGATATGTGCGCTCTTTGGAAAGTTAGCCAGCACATCGACATAGAAACAAGCATTTTGAATTGGTGTTGTATGGAAAGCACGCGACTCTTGATGATATATTGCATACGTAATGTTGATATGGCTTCATGGAATGTACTCTTCGTTAATGTTACATTGCGAATTTGACGCGTATATATTAGTCCAGGAGATATTGGTCGACATATGCACCCCCCCCCCCCCAAGGACTCAACTTCACCCCACTAATTTTCTTTCTTAATGTCTCCTCTAATTTTTTTCGGTTGTTAACAAGAAAAAAAAGTGGCCGCAGACTCCAGACAAGATGGCGTCCATCGTGGAGGCCATTTTGTTTATATGCACCAGGTCTCTTTGATCGCCGTTATAGTAAAGATGATATAAAAAGCGGTTTTGTTTTCCGCTCGACTCGTTATGCTAATATACAACCCTCACAAATTAGCCAAAAGTCCGACACCAGATCCAATATGGCGGCCAAGATGGCCGCCGAAATGTGAATATATGCTATTTTTTTTACATTTCACCACCTTTTGTTTGTCTCTATGGGAAAATATTGGCATCTTGGCGTGAATTTATACATTTATCGTATAGAAGAGTCATTGACGAACACAATGGGATCATAATATACATTCATAGCGGGATATTTTTGTCCAATAACACGTTTCCCAAATGCCGGTATAATAGGTCAAAGCCGAATCAACACTAATAACGCGATGTAATGTTTCGAATCAATGAAAGTTATTGCTATCATAACAACACCCATGCATATATATGTGCAGGAGATACTCCAGCTAGGATTCCTCTTATACCTGAGTTGTGGAATATTTATCTAAATCCAAGACGGCGGCCAAAATGGCCACCAGAAATAGAAAAATCGCTGATTTTAACATCAGTGAGCGTTATTGTCACGACAACTTCACACCTGTTAACTATTGTGAGTTGGGAACACTTAGGCGAAGTAATTTCATTATACCATATCCAAATAAAAGTTCCCCAGATCTAAAATGGCGCCCACAATGGCGGAAAGATTTTGAAAAATCACCGAAATTCCCTCATATTCACATCATTGGGCATTATTTTCTAGACAACTGCACACATGCGGACAGTTGATTTGGAAATACTGAGGTGAAGTAATTACCTTGCATCTCATACAATAAATTGTTTTCCAAATCGAAGATGGCGGCCAAAATGGAGACCGAAATTTGTAATCAAGCTCACATTCCTTTACTTTCTTACGATGGGCGTTATTGTTACGCGAATTCTGTCCACAATTACATGTTTATATGGAACATTGATACGAAGTATTCATTTGAGTTTGGCAAACTCTCACAGTCAAGATGGTGGCCAAACTGGCGGCCAGAAATTGAAAAGAAGTCGATATTATCACATACTAATTTCAACTTTTTGTCATTATATCGATACGTATGGACGACACTGTACATACTATAGGCCATTTATTAGTTTCAACATAAGTCGTAGCCTTCTGGAAAGATGAAAACCCACAATTAATCATCGCGATGTGGCATTTCGAAATCCATTGTCCACCATAAGCGCCCATAACGGCCGTTTAGGTGCGCCAAATAGCCATAGTATGGCCTCCAAAAATCAAAACAACAGTACCTGAGCTTATTCTGATTTGCCACATTCAGCATTATCTGCATGGACCAGTTTCCGTCTATTCGTCAGATTAATCTATCTCTCTCACACCATCACAGTATTCTACACTTCTTTTTAGAAAGGTCCCACTAATCGGAATATTTCAAACAATACATATGCCGGTGTCCAGCTCACGTGTTTGTCTCGAAAGCAGGGAATTCTTATCCTTAATCTTGGCGATCTTCATTCGTGGTATAGCTTATGGTATAATTCAGATGCTACATATGGGATATGAGCGTTATTTTGTGCGATAAACTAGAAATGAATGTGGTCGATGCGTATACTAGCTTTCAGAAGGACATCGCTATCTGCGTATTTTCAGCTTTGGTGACCTAATGGGGATAACAACATATACACCTGGTGATTTTACCAAACAGACACTTCTCAATATATGGTTCATCAATTCACATACTCATCTAATGCACTGACGTACCCGGACAACTTATGTATATGGCTTCGAATGTTGAAAGCCAGACATTTGACGGATGCCTTTCTGCTAAGGCGTAGAAGACCATAATGCATAACATACCCACACGTCTTGACCATGAACAAAAGAAAAATATTGTTGCGTAGAGCAATTGTCTCACCGAACAAATTCAGGCAGATAATAACAATACGCACGGTGCTAGTTTGTGGGCATGTGTCATGATAGTGGAAATGAAATTGGACCATGACTGCACCGCCCTTCTTTGGGTATGTTTTAGATTCAGACATGATCTCATGTGTGGCTTTGCTTTCCTTGTATGCTAAGATTGTTCCCACCCGTTTGGAAACCGTTCACAGTCAACTGGACCAGGCGTGTGCCACTGGCTACTACTATATAAGCCCCACCAGACTGGGGTGTAGTCTTAAAGATGATGCCTTTCATAGTTGGTTGATATGTCATACACACACTGGGTGGTGGTCGGTATGGTTGAAGAAAGTACAATTGCCATCAACACAAGGGTGAAATGTTCAACGCGGCGAATATCCAGAGGAATGTTACGTTGATGAGATCTTGCATTCAGTTCAACATACGTTGGGTACACCAAGTGATTTCTTGGCAACATCACCATTCCGACCATTTTACCATGGCCAATTTATTTCATTCCCACTATCATGGCGTATGTCCACAAACTAACACCGCGAGTATTTTTCTACTCTGCTGGGAGCTATTCGACGAGACGACTGCGGGACATCACACAGTTTCCTTAGGATCATTGTCAAGAAATGTGGGTAGTCGGTACATTATGGTCTTCTCCTTAGCAGATATACATCTGTCCAAGAGAATGAGACAGCTAGCAACATTCGAAACAATGCCGAAGTTGTCCACATATGCCAATGCGTTCGCTAAGTTTGTGAGTTGATGAACCATCTATTGAGAAGTGACTAGATAATTGGTTCGCCAGGTGTACATGTCGTTATCCCCATGGGGTATGAGACACATACATAGAGATGACATTATGCAAGCTTGTATACTCATCGACCATATGCCTTTCTAGTTCAAGATGACGCACAAATCCCATATTTAGCATATTTAAAATCGTAAGCTAGACACCGAAGAATGAATTGTTTGAAACGTTATGATTAGAGGGACCCTTCTCCCAGGAGGTGTTGAATACTTTGTCGGTGTGAGCGATCCAGATTTACCAGACAAAGAAATGGAAGCTGGTCAAGATAATTATGGACGTGATGTGGCAAATCAGAATCTGTTATCAGGTAATTGTTCTAATATTACTATTCGGCGCACCTACGGTTACGGCAATTATCGGTGCTAAGTGGAGAATGGATTTCGAAATGCCACATCGCGATATTAATGGTGGGTTTTCGACTTTCCAGAAGGATACGAGCCATTTTATGCATTTTGATACGTATTAAGTTAAACTAATATATTGTTTATGTACAGTTTCGTCCACACATATTGATACTATGACAAAAAGTTGAAATTTGTATGTGAAAATATCGATTTTGTTTCAATTTATGGCCACCAATTTAGCCGCCATCTTGACTGTAAGTATCAATTGCCAAACTCAAATGAATACTTCATATCAATATTCCATTTCAACATGCAATGGAGGGTAGAAATCGCGAAACATTAACGCCCATCGTAAGAAAGTATAGAAAATTAAGGAATTTAGGCGTGTTTTAAAATTTCGGTGGCCTTTTTGGCCGCCATGTTCGATTTGGAAAACAATTTCTTGTACCTCAGTATTTCCAACTCAACTGTAAGCATGGGTGGAGTTGTCTCGACAATAGTATCCAATGATGTGAATATGAGGGCATTTCGGTGCCATTGTGGCGCCATTTTGGAAACTTTTATTTGGATATGGTACAATGACAGTTCTTCGTCTAAGAGTTCCCAATTCACAATAATAAGCAGGTGTGGAGTTGACGTGACAATAACGCTCACTGATGTTAAAATCAGCGATTTTCGGCAATTTTTCTATTTCTGGTGGCCATTTTGGCCGCCATCTTGGATTTGGGTGAATATTCCTCAACTCAGGTATAAGTGGAATCATAGCTCGTGTATGTCCTGCACATATATGCATGGGTGTTGTTGTGATAGCAATAACTTTCATTGATTCGAAACATTACATCGCGTTATTAGCGTCGATTCGGCTTTGACCTATTATATCGGCATTTGGGAAAACGTGATATCGGACAAAAATATCCCACAATTAATAAATATTATGATCCCATTGTGTTCGTCAATGATTCTTCTATACGATAAATGTATAAATTCACGCCAAGATGCCAATATATTCCCATACAGACAAACAAAAAGTTGTGAAATGTCAGAAAAATAGCATATTTTCACATTCATATTAGATTATGGTGTCGGACTTTTGGCTAATTTGTAAGGGTTATATATTGGCATAACGAATCGAGCAGAAAACAAGACCGCGTTTGATATAATCTTTACTATAACGGCGATCAAAGAGACCTGGTGCATATAAAAAAAATGGACGCCATGATGGACGCCATCTTGTCTGGAGTCTCTGTGGCCCCTTTTTGTTCTTGTTAACAACCGAAAAAAATTAGAGGAGACATTAAGAAAGAAAATTAGTGGGGTGAAGTTGAGTCCTGGGGTGCAGAGGTCGACCAATATCTCCTCGACTACGTGTGTTTCTTTTCGCGGGAAAAAATTTCTCTGTTCGATCGCAATTTGAGTTGCAACCTGTTCGATGTGAGAGAATTTAGCAAAATATTTCAGTTCCATCCTGTAGTAAGTGACAGTTCGTAAAGCCGAACTGCACATAGAACAACATCGATCTGAATAATTATCTGTTGTGTCTGAAACTCAAGATAGAATTCATCTTTGTTTTTAAATGACAGGAAATAACTGGCTTTATAAGTATGTTTTATTTTTAGGACATAATGGTTCTAAGAAATAGTGTTTTTATGCAGAACGGACAGAAAAGAATAGCTAATATCACCGCGAAAAAAACAGATACCGCTTAGGGGCCGGTACCGTTAGACGCGGAATTTGATGCCGATTCCAACGATACCCATATGGACGTTTCGTACCAGCATGTCACTTAGGACAGAATGGAAATCAGGTCGCGAATAGTTGGGGAGCCCGCATATGTTCTATTTACACTTTTACGTACAAAAGGTTAGACCCCCCTAAAGTTGGTACCAATAATGGAACATTCTGAAAAACCGATTTCTTAAGTTGCGCATTCCTGGGGTTTAGGGGCCGCTGAACCCCAAAAAGTGCCAAAAATCACTTCTATTTACACTTCCGCGTACATCGATGAATTTTGGTTTGATGATACCCCTAAGTGTACTGATTAAGAAAACACAACTTAAGAAAGGGATTTTCCTGGGGTTTTCAGATAAGAAAGGGGGTCCCATGCTGAACCCCAAAACGTGATTTTTCACTTTTTTTTTACACTTTCGCGTACATCCATAATTTTTGGTCTCAAAGTACTTTGATATATACTAATTATAAAAACACAACTTAAGAAGCAATTTTTTTCTGGGGTTTTAAGATAAGAAGGGGGTCATCGGGTCACCCCTCAAAACGTAAAAAATAACTTTTATTTACATGATTGCATTCGTCCAACGTGTGTGTATGTGCGTACACCCCTGGAACGTTGCACTATTACAACCAATACATCCCTAAATCGATACGATCAACTTAAGAAATATATATTCATGTCGTTTTCTGATAAGAACGAGACTTGTTACCCCCCCCCCCCCCCCCCCCACAACACGATCCATTTCCTAGAACTATAAGTGAGCCAGTTTTATGAAAATTAGAGCGGGAAAATCTAGTAAAATGTATACAAATGTATATATTTTCGTGAAGCTAAGACATAATGACACTTTTTTGGGCCAAAATTGAAACTCACCATCCAAGATGGCCGCCAAAATGGCCGCCGGAAGTTGAAAATATGACATTTTTTCACAAATATCTTCTAGATCAATTCATGCTGTTTGGAACTGGTTGAGTAATGCAACTTTATTTTGTGTTTTGTATATTAACTGATCATTGGAGCAATTAAATATGCAATTATTGGGGTCCTAACCCCTTCCGATCCCTCAAAAAATCGATTGTACATAATGCGGTATAAAATTTCACAAAAAATCACAATTGGGATTCTAGTCATATTTCAACAAGAAATGAAAAGAACATTGTAATGTAAGTGAGGCATATCATTACCTATGAATATTCCACATCACTGGAACCAAAATTCTTACTTTGGCTCAAAATGGCTGCCAATATGGCCGCCAAAATATGGAAAATGGTAAATATTAAACCAGCGTGTCCTGCAATCGCTTACAAGTTGTGTTGATGTATAAAATTGGCTATTCTGCATTCTATACATTGAATACTAACATGTATGATGCACCATGGTTAATTGTTACTATTTTCACCACTGACATCGTCAAAAATATTGGACTTTTGTCTAAAAAAAACTTGACATAAATATTGGCAAAAATTCAGTTTTCAGGTTTGGACCATATTTTCAGGTAAAATATAACTATCTTTGGATTGAAAGGTGTTTATTGTTTTGGTCTATCTTAAATGTGTCACACTACAGTGTTTATAGACCAAATTGCTCAAGATGGCTTCCAAAATGGCAACCAAATTTGTAAAATGCAATTTGTTTTTACATATATTCCGAACATTCTCTGCATTATCCGAAACGGTAGCAAATTGTGACTCACTTGGTTATTATACGTGTTAGTTAATTAACTGACAACTACATGTTCTATTCCCAGTTGTCCCAGTTTCGTATGGGGCATGACAAATTCATTTTAAAGTATGTAATTTTGCCAAGAACCTCTTTTGTGATTTTGGCCATATTTATTGAAAGGAAATGGGCAGAACTTTGAGACAGAACTGAGATGGACCATAATCTTTGGCTATTCTGGTCCAGTGTGATAAAAAAATATGTCAACAGGATACAGTGTGGATGCCAACATCGTAGCCAGGGAGTTACTCTGTGATCATATGTGAGGTGAATATGTATACAGGGAGTTATTGTATGTCATGACTGATGTGAGTAGGTATGTAATGAGTGACTATATGGTTATGAGTGGGTTGTCCATGGTAAGATGCAACTAGGTATACAGGGAGAGGTCATGGTCAGGTGTGAGGTGAATCGGTATGCATGGAGTGACTGTATGGTGTATTATTGTGTATATCCAGTACGGGTGCACCCGGTGTGCCTGTATAGTCATTGGTGTGGTGTATGGATATAGCTACATGGTCATCTATGTGTTGATTATGTATATATGGAGTGACTGTAAGGTCATGGGTGGGATGTACATGCGTCTAGGGTGGGCTGCATATGTATATCGAGTGGTTATATGACTATGTGTGTCGAATAGGTATACAGGTAGTGACCGCATGGTTAATGGTGAGATGAGTACATGTATGTATACAAGTAGTGACTGTATGGATGGGGTGTGTGGATAAATAGGTAGTGATTTTATGGTTACGGGTAATGTGTATAGGTATACATGGAATGACTGTACGGTCATGATTGAATATGAATACCTGGAGTAAGCTGGGTGGACATTATCGAGCGTGTGGGTACATAGGGAGTGTCCTTGTGGTAACGGGTGGGATGTATATTTATATATCTCGTGGATGTATTATCATTGGTGGGTGTATAGGGCTTAGCTGTATTATCATGGATGGCGTGTATGATTATACAGTGAATTGCTGAATTGTCATGTGTGAGGTGTATATGCAAGTATGGATTGTTTGAGTGGTCGTATGTGCGGGTTTTTTGTATATCTGGAAGGGCTGAATGGCCATTAGTGAGGTTTACATGTATACATGGAGTGAATCTATGGTCTAGGGTGGGCTGCATATGTATATCGAGTGGTTATATGACTATGTGTGTCGAATAGGTATACAGGTAGTGACCGCATGGTTAATGGTGAGATGAGTACATGTATGTATACAAGTAGTGACTGTATGCTCATAAATGTAATGAACATCTATACAAGGGGGTGACAGGCGTATGAGCATCCATGTACCTGGTGTTCCTGTTTGGTGACTCGTGTCGGTATCGTCATGTGTAGGTTATACCAGTATACACACGTGTTGCTTTATTGTCATGGGCGAGGGATATGTGTATATAGCGAGTGGCTATATGGCATGGATGAGGTGCATATGCATACATGGAGTGACTATACTGACATGGCTGGGTGTATTAGTATATCTTGGGTGGCTATTCGGCTATGGTGTGACAAATAGGGATACAGGGATTGACATGGCCAATGTTGATGTGAATATGTATACAAGGATTGACAATGATCGTGTATGAATGTTTTGAATAGGTACACACGGTGTGACTATATGGCCATTGATCAGGTGAAGGAGTATACCAGGTAACATGGGTGAGGGTATGTGTATGAAGCGAGTGGCTATATGGCCATTGGTGATGTGCATATGTATACCGGAGTGACTTTATGGTCATTGTTGTGGTGTTGATGTATATATTGATTGTCTATTTGACCATGCGTTTGGAGAATAGGTATACAGGGGATGACTTTATGGCCAATGGTGAGATGAATGGGTATACAAGGAGTGCACGACTATATGGTTATGGGTCATGTATAGGGGTATACCCGGTGTGCCTCCATTGTGACGCGTGGCTGTATGGTCATCCGTGGTCATGGGTCAGGTGTACATGTATACAGTTGGTCACTATATTCTTAGGGATGTGGTGTTTATGTATATATGTAATGACTGTGTGATAATGGGTGGCTATCGCTTTCCACGATATGACATGACCTCTCTATTGATTAACATATCCTTGAGTTATTGTGGAAAGCGATAGCCGCCCAAGGTACACATGTACAACCCACCCATTACCCCAGTCACTCCATGTGTACCTAAACACCACACAAATGACAACATAGTCACCCACTTTATACACGTACATGTACTAGTACACCTGATCATACAGCCATACTTGGTTATACCCGTACATACCACAAATGACGATACAGCCACGAGTCACCATGCATGAACACCAGGTATACACCTACACCCGACACATGACCATATAGTCACTCTATGTATACATATTCACTACATTCACGATCATACAGTCACTCATTGTATACATATTCACCTCACCATGGACCATACAGCCACTACATGTATACATATTCGCCATACCCATGACCATAGAGTCAATCCAGGTATACATATGCACATCACCAATGGTGAGCCCTTCCAGATATACCAATATCCGCACATACGACCACTCATAAATTCCATACTTGCCATACTCATACACGCCATCCATGATAATAAATATACTCCCCATACACCACCAATGATAACACATCCACACCATATATAAATATACGTCCCACCGTTACCAACAGGGCACTCCCTATATACACACACATCATTCATGACCATACAATAACTCCCTGTATACCTATTATCCTCATCTATGACCATAGAGTAACTCCCTGGCTGCCATCTTGGCTTCCACCCTGTATCCAGTTGATAAATTTTGATCATAATGGGCCAGAATACCCACATATCATGGTTCATCTCAGTTCCTTCTCAAAGTTCTGCCCATTTCCTTTCAATAATATGGCCAGAATAACAAAAGAGGTTCTCCGCAAAATTCCATACTGCAACTTTAAAATGAATTTGTCATGCCCCATACGGAACTGGGACAAACATAATAGAACGTAGTTGTCAGTTAATTGCATTGTAACTAAGACGTACAATAACCAAGTGAGTCACAATTTGCCACCTTTTTCGGATACCGCAGAGAATAATGTTCGGGATATGTTAACTTTTAACTTTTTTTTTATAAATTTGGTTGCCATTTTGGAAGCCACCCTGAGCAATTTAGTCTATAAACACCGTAGTGTGACACATTTAAGATAGACCGAAACAATAAACACCTTTCAATCCAAAGATAGTTACATTTTACTTGAACAAATGGTCGAACCCTGAAAAGTGAATTTTTGCCGATATTTATGTCAAGTTTGTGAGAGAAAAATCCAATATTTCTGGTGATGTCAGTGGTGACAATAGTGAAAATGATCCATGGTGCATCAGACATGTTAGTAAGCAATGTATAGAAAACAGATTAGCCAATTGTGTACATCAACCACAACTTGTAAGCGATTGCAGGACACCCTGGGGCAATATTTACCATTTTCCATATTTTGGCGGCCATTTTCGCAGCCATTTTGAGCCAAGGTAAGATTTATGGTTCCAGAGATTTGGAATATTCATAGGTAATGATATGCCTCACTTACATTACAATGTTCTTTTCATTTCTTGTTGAAATATGACTAGAATCCCAATTGTGATTTTTTTTGTAAAATTTTGTACTGTGTTCTGTAAAATATAATTTTTGAGGGATCGGAAGGGGTTAGGACCCCAATAATTGCATATTTAATTCCTCCAATGATCAGTTAGTATACAAAACACAAAATAAAGTTGCATTACTCAACCAGTTTCAAACAGCATGAATTGATCTAGAAGATATTTGTGAAAAAATGTCATATTTTCAACTTCCGGCGGCCATCTTGATTGGTGAGTTTCAATTTTGGCCCAAAAAAGTGTCATTATGTCTTAGCTTCACGAAAATATATACATTTGTATACATTTTACTAGATTTTCCCGCTATAATTTCCATAAAACTGGCTCACTTATAGTTCTAGAAAATGGATCGGGTTGTGGGGGGGGGGGGGGGTAACAAGTCTCGTTCTTATCAGAAAACGACATGAATATATATTTCTTAAGTTGATCGTATCGATTTAGGGATGTATTGGTTGTAATAGTGCAACGTTCCAGGGGTGTGCGCACATACACACACTTTGGACGAATGCAATCATGTAAATAAAAGTTATTTTTTACGTTTTGAGGGGTGACCCGATGACCCCCTTCTTATCTTAAAACCCCAGGAAAAGTTGCTTCTTAAGTTGTGTTTTTATAATTAGTATATATCAAAGTACTTTGAGACCAAAAATTATGAAAACCCCAGGAAAATCCCTTTCTTAAGTTGTGTTTTCTTAATCAGTACACTTAGGAGTATCATCAAATCAAAATTCATCGATGTACGCGGAAGTGTAAATAGAAGTGATTTTTGGCACTTTTTGGGGTTCAGCGGCCCCTAAACCCCAGGAATGCGCAACTTAAGAAATCGGTTTTTCAAAATGTTCCATTATTGATACCAACTTTAGGGGGTCAAACCTTTTGTACGCAAAAGTGTAAATAGAACATATGCGGGCTCCCTAACTACAAAGGAATACGCCCGAAGCTGTTTGGTAGGTGTCTGGACATACATCGATATGTGGGTTATCGGCTATGTCAATATCGATGCTTTTTGTGCAAGAAAATTGACGTGTGTGGCGACACATGTACATGTGAAAATGGGCTATCAAATCCGTTTCTTGGAGATGAGTTCCCCGATATTTTTCTGGCGTCGAAATATTATGCCTGGTTTCGTACCAGAAAAGTCGTGGTATGTGTGGTGGCTGTCAGTTAGCTAGATTACCCCCAATACTGGCTCAGAGTGCGGCCAATTTCGAAGCAGCGGTAAACATTAATCAGTAATACACCTTTATATTGATTGTATTTTGCCTAATCAGTGCTAAATACTGATAACTGTTTGAACTTCTGTTTTACATTACTTTACATAGCTTCAAACTTTGAGGCTATATAAAGTAATGTAAAACAGACCAATATATTTGGAATATATAGACTCAATTCCACACATTTTTCAAACATTCACTTGATAAATACATTCTTTTATGTTTGCTTATGCTTTCTCAATATGTGTTTAAGTAAATTTAATAATTGGTAATTTATATTGCATATATCTAAATCATTGTTGGAAACAGTATAAGTGGTGCCATTTTATGAGTCTCTACAACACATTTATGTCGAAGGTCCCCAAAATGAATAGCCAGTTTTCATCAATACAGTGAAGTCATTAGTTTCACCGAAACATCACAAATTCAGTACATATCAGAACAGATAAAACTAGATAAGGTTTTACATACTTTCGAATGGCAAAAACTCTCCAAAATCAATATATATCAGTATAGTTCAAACTAAGACCCATGGTTGACATACACACAGTTCTGCCTTAAAGACACGGTTGGCCTTGGCGGTGGGTATATCCTGTGAAAATATCTCCACCCGTCAAAAACCGCCACAAACAGAAAGAACATCAAAATATAGATAGACTTTGTCCGTATACAAATAAGAAATATCGCATAAACAGTATGTTATGGTCATATGTTTGACCATTGTTATGTAAACAAAAGCATAAAAAGTTACTTTTCTGGTGTTTGTTTATATTATGATGGTAAACATAAAGAGCGTTCTTTGTTGGTGAATACCTGATATGGAACTAATAAAGAGCGTTTATGCCAGTTGTGTGTGATTAGACAGTAGCATTGTGCTGTCTTCTGTAACACAATGATGATCTTGCTTAGGTAAAATATAGTAGGTCTTTATGATAACGTGCTGTTTACGCGATGGTCATTGTATATATGAACGGAACTGTATGCGTTTTAATGTTTTTCTGTTTACGGTGTTTGGAACAAATATGAATATTTTCGACAATTAAGGCCGCACGTACCTTTAAAAAGCCTGGTGTTGTATGGCCTGCCTGTGCTTGATATATACTGAACATGGTGAGTGTTTTTCCATGAAACTACCAGTTATCACTGCATGATGAAGATCGCCAAAATTAATTACCAGTGTTCATCAATAGATTCAATACAGTGAAAGTCACTATAGTCCCACAGAACCCCCCCAAATTCAGTATATTTCAGAACAGGTCAAACTATATAGACTATATGTTTGACACACTTTCGAATAGCAGAAAGTATAAGGAATGCATACAGCAATACGCGAGATAAAAAATTAATAAACACTTCCTTTATTAATTCCCTTCATTTTGATATAGCTCCAGTGAACATCGGAAACTAAATATATAGACCTGTCAAAAAAGCGATTGAACAAGACTCTGTCCCGTCCCGCGACACGCAAAATGCCAATAATAAATATGATGTTGGATTTATTATATTGACACATCCGTCGTATTCTTTGAGTATTTCCGTTTATTTTTGTTATACGGATTAACCATATACAGCTAGAGCTAGTGGATATATCTCTCGTGAAACCATCGGAGACCGGCGAAAGAATTTGGCCCAACACGACGCGATCCGATACATTACGGCCATGAGACCAGACATAATCTTGTTCGACCAATTTTTTTCGCTGGTCTCCGATTGTTTCATGGTAGATATCTCCACTGTCGCTGGCCGAACATGGTTGATAAATATTTCAAAATGCAAGGAACTATTATAGGAATATGATTCTTCTACCAATATATTTTACGTCTATATTATTGCATGTATATGTGAAAGCATTATTTTCAGGCACGTATGGCATTTTTTCCCTTTCGATCATTTTTTGTACCCACCCACCCCCACCGCCAAATTTTTTTCTCCGTTTTCGGCAGTTTTTTCCGACCATTTTTTGACACCCACCCCCTTTTAACACTAAAACAGAGATTTGCGGGGGGAAATTCACTGTATATGAATTTCTGTGCATACTATTTATCATGGATGTTAACATGGACACGAAATAGGAATGAGTCATTTTGAGGTCATTCGGCCAAAAAAACATGGCTGCCAGCGGCCATCTTGGATTTCAAAATTTGCAACAAAATACAACACGATAACTGCCTGCAGTCAGTTTACCAGTTAGAATTACATTATTTCTCTCATTCAAAGTGGTTTTGAAGCCCAACTCATTGCCAAAACACTAAAAAACAAGCAGGATTTTTTTTTTTTAGTTGCGGAAAAAATTGCTTGTTGGTGGCTTTGACCACCCACCCACCCCGGCATACGTGCCGGAAAATTTTTGTTCACCCCCCCTGGTACCACTATATTTTATATCTATATTTACTGTGTTTATGGTCACGTTTTAGTAACATGTGGAAGTTCTCAATTCAAAGAGTTATCAATGCATTTCTGAAACCACCCCGAGACCGACGAAAGAATGTGGTCGAACAAGACTCCGTCCGGTATTACGACCATGACACCGGACAGAATCTTATTCAACCATTTTGTTTTCGCCGGCCTCCGATGGTTTCTCTCAATTCAAAAATTCAAAGAGATAGGAACATTGTCCTATATATAGGTTAGTGTTATGACTAATTTTTCAAAAGAAATTAATGGGGGGACCTCTTGCATGTGGGTAGAATTCCCCCATGTTGCTTTGCTTGATATTATATATAATTCAAACATGAGCTATGATAATATAGGTCAAAAGTTGGAACGGATGACTTTTTCATTCTATGGGCGACTATTCGAAACCAATGGACGAGACCATTAACATGCGGCTCATGAGGATACCAAAGATAATTCAAATCCGGCATATATATGATGACTATTTCATGACTTCAAACAGATGTAGGGACGGACGGACGGACGAAACCCATCTCCATATAGCGCGAATCAATCGTTCTGTGAATTATGGGAGGAGTATGCATGGTGGACAGCAAGAAGAAGGACGAAAGGTTGCGGCGATCAAAATTATCCAATAGAAGACAGAAACAATGGGGTCACCTTAACCCTTTTATTGATTAAAAGATTCTAACACCCAGTTCTCAACGTATATAATTTTATAGTGTACAGTTAAATGTTTTATATGCATGCATGGTTGGAATCTAAAATCAGGCGACATGCAGAAAAGAATAAAAACTTTAAGGATTTATGTGTATGGATATTAAGAATAGACTTCCGTAATTTTATGAATGATCCACCAATATGCATTGTAAGTATTAATTGTTGATCCATAGAAATTAATCAACGGGAATCAACATACAGTGCATGTATACATGTCAGTAGAATTGTCAAAGGGTTTAATGTTCACCCATTATACCAACGTTCAAATTGCGCCAATTTTACGCGAAATTGATCATACATGTATAAGAGCGCGGTATACTGTAATCTTATTTATTACATTCGAAACAGAAAAATAAGAATATTTTTTAAATTGAAAATTGACTCACTCGGGCGGGTATCGAAAGCCATTTTGGACGCCATGCAGGCAGAGTTATGGAGTACTTAAAGGCCCACTTAATTTTCGAACCCCCAGATTACATTATATAAAATGTATGCCATATTATATACCATTTGAAAGAGGAAGCTCCAAAACATTGTATTATCAACTTATCCGGTGTAATAAACTGTTTTTGTTTAGTTGCCAACGCGTATTGTCATCAAGATTGAAGTAAAAATCAGTATTATTTTCAATGCAGGGGGAATAACTCTATATATTAAAGATAGAGTTCTTCCCCTTGCATTGAAAACGTTTGAATTCTGTTGCATTCTGGATGCCAGAGGGGGGAAGTCTTCAGCAGTTTTCTATTTCTCTGTGGGCATCTTCTGAGACACAGATGTTTCAAATAGTGATGAAATATAGTATTTTAATCATATTTTATGGCATAGATTGTTATTAAAACCGTATATCAAGTCACTATAAAAAAATTAATATGCGACTCTAAATTAAGTGGGCCTTTAATTCAAGCGAACTTATAGAATCTTCCCCATAAAGTCTCACAAAGAGGATCTAAATAAATGTTTCTTCGAATAATGTTTTTAATTAAAGGCCAACTTAATTTTCGAACCCCCAGATTACATTATACAAAATGTATGCCATATTATATACCATTTGAAAGAGGAAGCTCCAAAACATTGTATTATCAACTTATCCGGTGTAATAAACTGTTTTTGTTGAGTTGCCAACGCGTATTGTCATCAAGATTGAAGTAAAAATCAGTATTATTTTCAATGCGGGGGGAATAACTCTATATATTAAAGATAGATTTCTTCCCCTTGCATTGAAAACGTTTGAATTCTGTTGCATTCTGGGTGCCAGAGGGGGGAAGTCTTCAGCAGTTTCTATTTCTCTGTGGGTATCTTCTGAGACACAGATGTTTCAAATAGTGAAGAAATATAGTATTTTAATCATATTTTATGGCATAGATTGTTATTAAAACCGTATATCAAGTCACTATAAAAAAAATAGTCGGCGACTCGAAAATTAAGTGGGCCTTTAAATAGTTAACGGGGGTCACAGTCGAGACTGAGTGACACCCCAACCGATAGCCACGAGCACGAAAATTTGCACAATATAGAGGTTGGATAAATTTTGGTCTTTATTGGGTATTTTTGACGCACTTACAGCTGAATTTTTTGCATAAAAAGCGAAAAAATCTCCTGAAAACATTTCCCTTCTTCTGCTTCTTTTTGTCAATGTAGACTGCTGGTTCACTTTGGCACTCGACATTATTTATGTTTTCACAATATATGGCGTCAATTCGCCGATGGAATTCTTCATCAATATCTTCTCTTGTCAAAGTGGGATAACGGTGTCTTGTATAAAACTTCAATTGAATGCGTATTGACACAAAATGGAATTGTACATATAGGGTTTATTTACATATATATTTATATATTTTCTATATGTGTTTTATGGATTTTATATCTGAAAAGAATCGAATGGGTAAAAACTGTTAATGGTCCGACATATTTGATAAGTAATATCAATCTGGATTTTTGACGATATTCGGTGTTTAAAAAAATTAATTAAATGTTATGGATAGAAATGGAATTGAGGGGCGTTTGTGCACTTTAATGTACTCAGTCCGATTAGACGCTCCTAAATTACTATTTCTTTGGCTTTGGTGGTAGAAAATATTTGATTCGAGTCGAGGAACCCACCCATCAAAGCTCAGAGTGATTAGATATCGTTTTTTTTAAATTTATTAATTTACGGAGATGTGGGCCACAAGTTGACAGAACCACGTGCTCAAAACAGACAAACTGCGGGTGTAAGATGGATAACTCTAAAATCAAATGGGTACTGTTAACAATAATAACCACGTACTTGATTATCCAAGTTGGCCCAACGATAGAAATGACGTTGGCCCAACGTTGGAACAACGATAGAACGAATCGATGCTGATTGTTGATTTTAAGAATCTTTACCATCCACTCACTCTAAAGAAAATAAAGTTTATATCGAAAGCGCTACATATTTTTGTTAGCTCATATATTCCTTTACCATACAGAATGCAACATAATTCAACCTAATGTATTTTCAATTGAAGGGGAATAACACTATCTTTAAAATATAGAGTTATTCCCCCTCCATTGAAAATAATACACTTTGCACAACAAAACCAGATGAACCTTTAAAAGCACAAAAACACGTCGTTAACTCAACAAAAACAACAGGTTCACAGTTTATTACATCGCATAAGCTGATAATACAGTGTTAGAGAGCTTCCTTATTTTTCATTATAAAACTCTGAGCTTTGTTTGATGGGTTCCTCGACTCGAATCAAATATTTTTTACCCCCAAAGCCAAAGAAATAGTAATATAGGACCCTCTGATCGGATTGTTGTTGTTGGAATCTGTTGAGATGGGGACCCTCTGTTCGGATTGAGTACCGTTAAGTCCAATTTTCAAGGCAATTGTTCATTTTGTGATTAAAGCATGGAACTTTACACATTATGTACATATTCACATACTAATTGATATTAGATATGGAACCACTCTGAAATTTCACTTTAATATCCCTCTTTTAAGGGTTTTTTCCAAATTTAAAGAGCGTTTCGTGATTATATAATTTATTAATGTCGCAATTAATTTTGCCATGAAATATGTGATTTAAAGTTTGGCATATAAATTAAGTATGCTTCTGCTAAATATAATGCCACATTTTAGGGTAAAATTCGAACTCCCGTCCAAAAATATGGTAGCCGTTTAAGTGGAAAATTTGACGTTTTTTCACTAATATCTTCTAGATCATCAACTGGTTCAGATTTGTGACTTTATTTTTGTATTATTCATATTAACTGATCATTAGAAAACAATTGAGCCCCTTCCAATCCCTCAACAATATTTTACAGAACTCTGTATGAAATTTCACCAAAACCACTGTTAGGATTCTAGTCATATTTTAATAAGAAATTGACGGAATTGTGCAAACTAAGTGAGGCATACCATGACTTATGAATATTTCAACTCAATGGCACAAAAATTGTCACTTGTCTGAAAATGGCTGCTAAAATGGCAACCAAAACCTGGAAAAGGTAAGTATTGGCCCAGCATGCCATGCATCGCTTACAAGTTGTGGTCGGTGAATAAAATGGTCTATTCTGTCTCATATATATGCATTACATTCTAACATTTCTTATGCACGTTGGTAAAAGGTACTCAATCCGATCAGACGCTCCTAAATTACTATTTCTTTGGCTTCAGGGGTCAAAAATATTTGATTCGAGTCGAGGAACCCACCCATCAAAGCTCAGAGTGATCAGATACTGGCTTTTGAAGATTGTTATTTCTTGAAATGTGTACTAATAATTGGCACAGAAACACGAGGTCAAACGGAAAATTGCGGATGAAGATGGATAACTCTAAAATCAAGTGGTAATAATTAACCACTTGATTTTACAGTTATCCATCTTCATCCGCAATGTTGATCGAGACCACCCTCTGATGGCGTGTTATTGGGCCACAAGTGATAGAAATAATAAACTTAAAATAGATATCCCATCAGTCACCCATCAAAGCTCAGATTTGTTAGATATCGATTTTAGAAATCTATTATTTTTCATTATCGGGAATACTTTCTGGCCCAGAACTCAGTCAAAATTGCGTTATTATTACCACTTGATTTTAGAGTTATCCATCCTTGTCTGTTTGAATAGATTTTGGTGTACACATCCCGAGCAGATTACGGCAGTTGAAGGCAATTATTAGTACTCATCTCGAGTAAATAACAAATTTCAAAAATCAATATCTAATAACTCTGAGCTTTGTTTGATGGGTTCCTCGACTCGAATCAAATATTTTTTACCCCCAAAGCCACAGAAATAGTAATATAGGACCCTCTGATCGGATTGTTGTTGTTGGAATCTGTTGAGATGGGGACCCTCTGTTCGGATTGAGTACCTTTAATATAACATCTAAACAATAGAGCCTGTCACCGCTATCATAGTGTAAGAAGTTATATTTATGTTGTTACTAATCGCCACGTCAAATAACCAAATAATATAGTTATTTAAAGGCCCACTTAATTTTCGAACCCCCAGATTACATTATATAAAATATATGCCATATTATATACCATTTGAAAGAGGAAGCTCCAAAACATTGTATTATCAACTTATCCGGTGTAATAAAATGTGGACATGTTGTTTTTGTTGAGTTGCCAACGCGCTTTGTCATCAAGATTGAAGTAAAAATCAGTATAATTTCGATGCATGGGGAATAACTCTATATATTAAAGACAGAGTTCTTCCCCTTCCATTGAACAAGTTTGAATTATGTTGCATTTTGGGTGCCAGAGGGGGGGGGGGGGAAGTCTTCAGCAGTTTTCTATTTCTCTGTGGGCATCTTCTGAGACACAGATGTTTCAAATAGTGATGAATTATAGTATTTTAATCATATTTTATGGCATAGATTGTTATTAAAACCGTATATCAAGTCACTATAAAAAAAAAAAATCGGCAACTCAAAAATTAAGTGGGCCTTTAATAACTGAAAAGGTTGAAAGACACGGAATGGGTAAAAGGGGTTAAATCTCCTATGTCTGCTCTGTTTGATCCAATATAAGCACATAAGGAAGAGCTCCATTTTCTACTGAAATAAATTCACCTATCTAAGTGGTGGTTAACAGATGTTCTGTGGAACTTTTGTTTATTCTAATGTCAGATAAAATCAAATCTGACATAGGATGTGGTCCACCTGTGTGGACAGGTAATTAACTGCGCGTATTGTTCTCAAAGCAAGAAAGAGTTACATTATAACTTTGACAAAAACATTTTGGGAGATGGGGTCGGAGGGAAAAGAGTAGGAAGAAGGGGCGTAGGGGAGGGGAGTATAAGATGGGAGGGCCACATGTCACATTTTATTGATAGTTTTTTTTGGTTAAATTGAAGGAGTTAAATCTAAAAAAAAAACTTTTTTTATTTTTTTTTATTTAAAAAAAAGGGCCATCACTTCGTTTAAAAAAATCGGATCAAAATTCGAACTCGATCCGTATTTTGGTCTGCGAACCTCATATACAAATTTTGGTTCTGATCGGATGGAAATTATTTGAGTTATCGCACCATGCGTGAAGTATCTATGGTCGGACGGACAGACAGACACACGACTAGTAGTCAATATGGACGTCGGCACTATGTGTACCATACAACAATAGGCAATAATCAATAAGTCAATTCCAACTTAATAAAAGTCAAATGAAAATTAAGAGATGTTGAATAACAGTCAATTAGTCAATTCCAACTCAACAGAAGTTTTTAAAATCAATATATGTCAAACAAAATGATTAGAGGTCGAATAATAGTCAATAAGTCAATTCCAACTTATGAAACAGAGGTCATTTTATAATCAGTATACGTCTTTTCCAAATAAATTGGCATGTCAACAATTAACAGACACCGCTGTCAATATCAATCAGGAAAATATTTTTCAATAGACAAGAATTATTTTAAAGTTTGTGTGGAAATTAATAGAGGTCGCTAGATGGCATTTAATGTAATGTAGTGGGAGAGAACATTATCTTAGAAATCAATGATGAATACCAGTATATGCAAAATGGTGGAAATGATGAAAATGTTGTTACGCAAAAATAAAGTACAGATATACAATAAGTTTGGATGGATCATTGATAAATATAAAACAGAAATGTACATGGGCCGTTGAAGCTAAACCAAAAGTGGGGTTCACATTTATTGGTGGTATCAATTAAATCTTATAAACAAATTATGTTGTTGTTGGTGTTGTTTTTGCCATCGTCAATGGAGATCTTGAATGCTATATATAGTAGTATTTAAAACATTTCACTTTTTGCAGATCGATGGAATCAATGGGGAGGTTGGTGCCATACACATGGAGGCAATGCGGACGTTTGGACTCTACATCGGATCACTGGCTCTGTTTTACTTCATGACAAAAAAATCAAAAGACCCAACCGTCCACACATCTTACATGTGGGCTAGAATTATAGCAAGTATACAAACATATTACTTATACATGTACAGCAAAAACTACCAGGGGTAGAAAATGATTGAGTTATCGCATTATGCGTAAAGTGTCTACAGACAGACGGACAGACAGACAGACGGACGGACAAACGACGAGTGGTCAATCCGGACGTCGACACTATCTGTACCATACTATGGTATGGGTAATCATAATATAAAGTGGCTTTTTTATTTTTGGGACCCACCGTCCTGGGAATGCAAGTTTTTCCTGTCCGATCTTGGACACCCGCCCCTCAAACACAAGTTTTTTTCACAAGGGCAATTGGGGACCCACCCCCAAAGTTTGATGAAAAACAGCGAAAATAGCAGAATAATTAGGCAGACAGGAAAGGATGTGAACTGTTTTAAATAACCATCCGGATGAAATGCAAATAATGTAAGCCAAATGAAAAGCACCAGGAATCTAATTAGACTTATCAAAAAAATGCAGCATCCATCCCACATATTGACCGCATCACAGGTAGGCCTATACATGTGACAAAGATGTGAATGCGCAGCAGGACATTCCATAACATGGCGATAGCCCCAATTAAATGACCAACTGGTTGCCCAGTGTCTGTTTTAATTACCCGGTACATACATTTCCATCTGCAGTCATTCTCGACGCGTAACTCAAATGGATAGCGATAATCATATGGTCAGCTATTTGTGATCATTGGTACCAAACTATATCCAGTCTGATCCAATAACCAATAACAAGAAGACTATTTTAGAACACACTGACGAAAAAGATGTATTCTTTACAATGGCATAAACGGGAATCCCGAAATCAAAATTTTTTATTCTCATAATGATTAGTACTTGTTTGTAATAAGATCAAGTTATGTTAAATTAATTTACTCATCTTTTTATTACAAGAGTAGGTCCCAGAAATTCCATACCTAAATCTACCCAAGGATGAGCATCATACATTAATACAGGACATCTGACAGGTATATCTATCAAATTCATATCATTTAAAGTATGATAAGAATTAAAGCAGCTGACATTGCATGGCATTAAATTAATACAAGGATAACTGAAGGTAAAAAAAAAACAACAATGAAAGCCTGAGAGAACTGATGCAATTTTGTTCAGTGCATTGTTGTCTTTGTCAGACCCACCCAATGATATTGTGTTATAAAAGAAAAAAATATTGGGTTAATATTGAAACTGGGAAACAACTTCTCTTGATTAATGCTCTATTTTGGTCCAGTTTATAAGTTTGAATATTTAAATTCATTTTACAAGTCATAATTTGTCTTTAAATATGGATTTGGAAATTAAATTACATGGCATTGCAAAAATCTGTAATAGCTAGGAGCTCAGACTCACCCATCCACCCGGATCTTGTATCCTGGTTTTTTTTCACTACCACATCCTCTCAGTATAGAGAAGGCAAATGTAAGAGATAAGGGTGTACAAGATGCAGAGAAACAAACAGGAAACTTTTGAAGTTAAAATTGATAACTCCAGTTTTTCCAAGAGACAAAGCCTGTTCAATGTGCAGATTTGCAGAATTACTCTTTAGAAGAAGCATCTCAGTCATAATAACCTTATGTTTAATGGAATCATTGCATAGATAACTTATGTATTCTGTTATTTTACAGGGCTTGGCATTGTCTCTCATGAATGACATGTACTGTCTTTCAAGAGTAAATACAGAACCAGAAAAACTAACTGCATTTGTAAGTTATATAATAAATGTTTAAAGGTACTCAATCCGAACAGAGGGTCCCCATCTCAACAGATTCCAACAACAACAATCCGATCAGAGGGTCCTACATTACTATTTCTTTGGCTTTGGGGGTAAACAATATTAGATTTGAGTCGAGGAACCCATCAAACAAAGCTCAGAGTTATTAGATATTGATTTTTGAAATTTGTTATGTTCTCGAGATGAGTACTAATAATTGCCGTCAATTTCGTATCCTGCTTGAGATGTGTACACCAAAACAATATTCAAACAGACAAGGATGGATAACTCTAAAATCAAGTGGTAATAATAACGCAATTTTGACTGAGTTCTGGGCCAGAAAGTATTCCCGATAATGAAAAATAATAGATTTCTAAAATCGATATCTAACAAATCTGAGCTTTGATGGGTGACTTCCTCGACTCGAATAAAATATTTTTGACCCCCGAAGCCATTGAAATAGTAATTGAGAGGAGTTTTATCGGATTGAGTACCTTTAATATATTATACATCATGTAATTACAATATGAAAAAATGTTACATTTAAAACTGATCTGAGTGTTTTGGGGCAGTTGCCAGGACCAATCGCCCCATGTACTTGTCACTATATTATATTTCCTCCCCTTTTAATTTGTGTTAACATCTGGCTTGTCATACGTTTACATAGTTTGAGGTGATATATTACATGAATATACTAGGGGCATTGCCCGTCAAAAATGATGGGTGACGAACATGACATGCAGGACCATTGTGTGAAGAATGAGTTTAAGCTGATAATAAACACTCTTGATTGCTAATTATTAGTGCCATGTCTTGTTGACGGGTGACAAACATGACGTGCAGGAAAATATCATCACTGATGCACCACTGATAACGATATAAGGAAAACCAGCAAACGGTGTGCAGAGTTTGTCTGGAATTATGACAGACGCCGCTGAAACCAAATTCGTCTTTAGAGAAGGTAACGCATTATATCAGTAAAAATATCGCCTTGATAACCTTTGGGAAATGCGTTATATCCCAGGTTGTCTTGTTAAATTGTGCATGTGTATTCTAAATATTCAAAACATTTGGCTTGTATATAGATCATGTATAGATAGTTTTGCTGTGGTAATGCATGGCATTTGCTGAAATAGAATCAATTTCCTTTCAGTATAGAAAGAACATGGTACCTATACATGCAGTCTTCATAGTGTGCCACTTATATCATGCTGTTCGAATGGAGTTCTGGGGCGGTCACGCAGAAGTTAACAACAGACTTGGTTTCCACCTGAGATTTGACTTTATCTACCTGTTTATGTTTGCTATATTAGCATATGCATTTCCAGACTCATACATCAGAATACAGGTATGTATATCAGTAGTCGATAACCCTTAAAATTGGTGACTAAAAACTAGCTGATGAGTAGTTACTTAATTCCCATTGATTCATTTGTAGGAATGTTCAGCTAATAATTTTAGATGCCCTGTCCGACTAGGCACCATAAAACCACCATATGTACGTTTGCTATATGATCAGAACATAACTAGATCAGAACCATGAATAGGGAGGTTTTTTGTGGCCAAATATTGACTTTCAAAAGAGGAATGTTTTGAATTTTTGTCAGCCTCGCAAATATTTAAATGACACAATCCAATATACATTCTCATTCAATCCAATCAGAGCACCCAGATTCATAATCCAGGTCGGGTCATGTTGAATAATTATGTTGATGAGATCATGAATGAAAGCGGAAAAATAATAAGCGCATAAGTGTTTCTTAACAATATACATGCTAATTCAAGTCAATCAGCTCACACAGATTCATTACCCAGGTATGGTCATGTTGAATATGTTAATGAGGTCACGAATTAAAACGGAAAAATAATGAGCGAATAAGTGTTTTTAACTGTATTATAAGAAAATATGTTGTGCTGCGTGTATGATCATATTCATCTTGCAGACTGTCATTGAAGAACCAAGTGCGGTGCAAATATTCCTTGCAAGATTTACTGGCTCCTGGTTGATGGCCTCCGCCATACTCTCAGGAAGGGCGGCCAACTTTCAGGAAGACAAAGACAAGAAAACATTTATCTTCACTCGAATTATGGTAATAATTAGTTGGAGCCAAAATCTTTCATATACATCATCTATTAGCTCTACTTTCACTACTTTGTCAGAGTGTGACGTCACAATTTGTGAACATTTGAGACTTAAACATATCTGGAGGATGATGCACGTGGCATAAATATGTTCCTGTAAATAACATAGCTATGTAGCCAAACAAACTTAGTACGCCTAGGCAGTGTTCTAAAATATATTCCTTTTTCTTTTGTTTATGTTGTTCAATAATGTATAGCATTTTTAAAGCACCTTATCCCATGAGGCCCAAAGGGCCCAATGATACAACAAATGACAGAACTCCTACACATTCAAACACATGCACATGTACACACAAACAATAACTACAATGAAATAAATAAAACAATTCATATAAAAATCAGGACGAAGGCTGAGTATATTGCATGAAACAATGCAGGCAAGATGTGGTTAGCTTTGGTCGTTGTTGCCATAGTGAAGTTTCAACTCCAATAATTACTGTTATTAGATTTACAGACATATTGAGTACTCAATGCAGTGAATCACCCTAATGGGCGAGTATCCAGGCATACACTTACTATGGCTGATGGGGTCATTGTCACAAGGCATCGATCACATTCGTAGCCAGCTTCTTAAATCGATCACAAATGTAGCCAGCTTTTCTATGCCGATCACATTTGTAGCCAGCTTTTCTTATTCAGGCGAGCCTCGGTGAACACGATCAGGTTAGTCTCATTTTTCTGAGTTGATGGATGAACAACAACTTGAATTTTTGTTTTGGTATTAGTTCATCTAATAACATGAGGTTTCCGATCAATGTCGTTGGAATGCCCGAATTTTATTCCAATATAAGTTGATAAACGAAGTCAGTTTTGAAGCATGACGTCGACATTTTAGTCACGAACGTGGTGACGTCATATTTCGCGCCATATCAAGCATCGAATTTATAATAGAAAAGCTGGCTACGAATGTGATCGCCGGTGAAAAAAGCTGGCTACATTTGTGATCCATTTAAAAAGCTGGCTACGAATGTGACCGGAGCCTTGTGACAATGACCCCATCGGCCTTACTATGCCATCTGGACGAATGTGGCAATCAATCTTATCTGGATATATGTGTCAATTGATCTTAGTTACCAATTCAGAATACACAACACCTGAAATATGCACAAATTGTGAATGTTTATTCCTTAATTTTTGACAAATTAATCACTTGTAAACAAGCAGCAAAGTAAGTCCCTGCATAAAATCCATATATAACAATAAATGTTGTATTTTGGCAATCTGAATATAAAATTTATGAAAACAACTACTTAAATTAAGATTATTCTCTGTTCCCATTCAATTATAGCAGAGTGTTCCACGTGACTTTAATTGTTAATTATTATTTTCTCCTTTCAGTACATCTTTGGAAGAATTGCCGTAGTTTGTTATTCAGCATTTGCATTCCCGCAGACAATGCAAACAAACTTCCTACTCAAAACAATGATCGGTGCGCTGATCTGGCTTGCTAACTCAGTTCTTGGATATATCTCAGCAAATAACCAATACAAGCACCTCTGATACGACACTTACTGAAGAATTATGTTTGAATCACTACCAAAGAGAAATTTTATCACTAACATTATTAAACAATTTCAATATCCTTACAGTTAGGGTCTTTTATTCCACCCCTTAAAAATGCAGCCTGCACAAGATGAACATAACCCTAAATATAATCCAATTTATTGCACACCATTCGTTTATTTTTGCGAAATACAGGAAAATACAGAAGATTTCAAAACATCAATATAAAAATATTATTGTCCCTGAAGAATACAAACCGATTACGTAAACGTCATTGGCGATATCAACTTTTTAACACAAAAGTTCTTCGGTAAAGTATGTGGTATAGTCTACATAAAGCACACGTTTGTTCAATTAAAATAAAATAATATCAACCTAACTTTCAGTAAATTACAAGCTACCATCGCGTCACAACAAACTTGTGCAATAACGTTAACAAGTTCACACACATGTGTTGTTCTGTCCATTTATTCAGCCGTCTACATACATCCTGTAATATGTCACCACATTAAGGGGTGATAGGAAGACCAATACTCCCTGAAAAATGCATAATGTTCTGAAAACTCTTTGGAACACTCGCAGGTATCTGATTCTCTGTGTTTGCTATTTATGTATTAAAATTAATAATCTGATAGATACTGGGTGTGGTGTGTATACTATACCATTAGTCACCAAACAAAGTATTCATTGTGGGGAAAATACAGTGGAAATGAGTACAGTATCATTCTTTGTTGCCAGAACTAAACTTGTTCCAAGATGGTATTATGCTCAGCATAAATAAAAGCTCACATTTCTCATACAGAATTGGATAATTGCAACAGTAGGAGAAACAGGAATATAATCTATGGGACAATTGACTTTTCTAATAATTCTGGTTAACATGAACATATATTTAAACACAAATTCGTCCACTATTACTTTGCTAAGGTGGCAGTACACAACTTATTGAGTTCTAGGGGGTCAGACAAATAGAAGAATAAATATCTGGTGGGCACAGCTGCAAGTGTAGACTGTGATATATGTGACATTACTGGTTTGATGGTTTATTTATTTTACACAACTGGGAAAGTTCCTGTGTAACCTAATTTTCGTATTCAGTGCAGGCCAATTCCATGTGTTTGGTAAAAGGAAAATAGCCCGATTTCTCTCACCAGAATTGTTTCATCTGCGCTTGTAAGACAATTTTGTGAAATTGCTATAACTTTTTTTCTATTTCAAATATATCTCAGCTCCAACACAGCTGTGTCAGGTCAAAGAAGCCAACTTATTGACATTCGCTCCGTCATGGTCTGCCTTTGGATTGACAATGGGCAAAAACTGTGCATTTTGTATGTGCAAACCGAGGGGCATAACTCTGTAACAAAATGTATGAAGTAGCTAAATTACAGTTATTTGTTTACATGGACCATTTCTGTCAAAAATAAAAAAAAGCTTGATGGGACCTATGCCCAAGATGATGTCTCATCATAAATTTGAAGTACAGTACCCCCTCCCAGGTTGGCCAAAACTGCTGGAAATTGTTACTTAAACAAAGGACAAACTCTAAGCTGAAAGAGGACTATGAAAAGTTGGTGGGCAGTGTAATTCGGTATGTCAATTATGGGGCATGTGATTGGAAAGCGACACAAATTTCAAAAAAATATGCTGAACTTTTTTTGAGTTATCCCTTCCGATGGGCGGACAAACAGGCCCATGTAAATTGCAATAAACTACAGTAATGCCCCAAATAATTGACTCCTTAACCACAGCAGAATTATGGGTAATTTTTAAGGATTTAGTCGGAATATGGCTTGTTGCCATTCATCGGAAAGCTCTTACTGAATGGCAACAAGCCATATTTCTGACTAAATCAGTGACTAAATCCTGAAAAATTACCCATAATTCTGCTGTGGTTAAGGAGTAGATTATTTAGGGCATTACTGTATACTCCCAAATCTTTGAGCGGGGGAGAGGGGGGCAAAAACATCTATAAATCACAATAAAATGTCAATGATTTATTTGGGATTTATATATTAAATGGAACATATTCGTTTTATAGATCATGAACTCAACAATTAAAATGATGAAAAAAAACTGACTAGAGTATAAATATACTCTTTTGTTTTCTTTGGAGAACAAAACATCACAACAAACTATCTGATTAACAAATAAAGCAACATCAGTAATATGTAACAGATAAAAACAACATGTTCACAGTTTATTACACCAGATAAGTTGATGTGGATAATACAAAATATTGGAGCTTCCTCTTTCAAATGGTATATAATATGGCATACAGTAATGCCCTAAATAATCGACTCCTTAACCACAGCAGAATTATGGGTAATTTTTCAGGATTTAGTCGGAAATATGGCTTGTTGCCATTCATCGGAAGGCTCTCAGTGAGAACTTTCTGATGAATGGCAACAAGCCATATTTCCGACTAAATCCTGAAAAATTGCCCATAATTCTGCTGTGGTTAAGGAGTCGATTATTTAGGGCATTACTGTATATTTTATATAATGTGATCAGGGGGTTTGAAAATTAAGCAGGCTTTTAAAGTATATTCTTGCCACTGGAGATATATTAAAAAAATCTCTTGATAAACGGTTCTTTCAAAAGACAGGCTTGTTTTGGATTTTGAATGAGTTACAATTAGTTTTATATAATTATAGGCCTATTAACCATTCTATGACTCGAGCTTCATGAACGTCTGCAAAAAACATATGCCAATACATTCTCTTATATATGCGAGTCTCCCATAGGTAGTCTCGCATATATAAGAGAATGCATTGGCCTAACAATATTTACCTTGACTGTAAGCCAGTGCATTCTCTTATATATGCAAGGCTCCCATAGGTAGTCTCGCATATATAAGAGAATGCATTGGCCTAACAATATTTACATTGACTTTGTAAGCCAGTGCATTATCTTATATATGCGAGGCTCCCAATGGGAGACTCGCATATATAAGAGAATGCACTGGCTCAGGATATATAATGCTCCAGTCATGAAAGGGTTAAAAGGTCCACTGTAGTAGATGATTAATTATGAAAAATAATATAATTTGTATATATCTATAACTCAATGATAAATATAGATAAGAATTTCCTTCATAACTCACCCCCTCCTCCATCACCAACTCTGGTCAAATTATCAATAGTTGTAAATTCCATGCCTGGCCTGACACAACATCAGTTGGAAATTTCAGCCTGAAATTGCTCTGTTAGTTTGATTTTTCATGCAATAGTTGTTGTGAAATATGTTTCTTTTAGACCAATTGTGGAATATTTTCGTTTTTGGTCCTTTTTTTTTGGAAAGTGAAATGGCCATATTTCCCAGAATTGAGATTCTGTGTCTAGTTCAAGAGGGGGATGCAGTTGTAAATTATAGATTGGACACCCCATCCACCCCCAACAATTGTCACCCCCAACAATCTAGCCGTGTCAGTGACATGGTCAGAGAAAAATATTAATATGTGATAATATTGCCCTTTGCTTACAACTAGCAACAAAATATTTGGTTTTAGCTTTAAAGATGTGTGGCCAGGGGCCCTTATTAATCTCCATTACACAATAGCAGCTGATTGGAAGTCCTAACAGCTGACTACTGACAACAGTTGCTGGTAGTATGTTTTTTTAAATATACATGAATAAATACAAAATCTCACTGAGATTGGACTGCCCTTGGGGCCTAGGACAGGTAAAATGGACAGACAGAGGAAGGACACATGTAATCCAGTATACCCGTCAATCACTTTGAGGATATAACAATTTTTTTGTGAGGGTATAAAAATATATACTCCACCTGCCAGTTTATAAAATGTATGAGAAGTGGTTAAATTAATCAACTCGGACATTATATGCATCCTGTGTTTATGACTTTGATTTGAATCAATTTTTCTCGATTACTAGGGTCATTCATAGATCACACATGCCTGCATGACAAAAACATTTCAAATTTATCAATGAACTAGCAAATTCCGCCAATAGAACAACAGCACAACCTTCCATGTCGTTTGGTAATGTTTTCACATTTGATATTAGTAAGTGCAGCTGACACCAGACTACCTTTTCTGTTCGTCAGTTAGTTTCCATTCCATTTCACTCTCATCCTGACAACCTACAAGAATAAAGGAGGGTATACTTAAATCACAGTTATCTATTTTTCCAACAATTATGGTTGGCCAAATATTGATCAGTTACTTGCTACAAACCCCCAGGCTTTCCAAGTCAAAATTGGGTTTCCCCAATCTGTGTAAACAGTTGCAGGTGATAAATGTAATATGTTTTGGGAAATACGGAACTCTATTCATAGATCACTTTTAGAACATTGTTCGACATAATATTTCTCAATTAGCTAACGATAAAGTAAATAATCTCCAGTTCACTATTTAGCATGTTTGCTCATATATATATAGGATCTCTAATGAGTAGCAATTCTATACAAAATTTATTAACCGAGTGCACTACATTTTATTCGAGCCAAGCTTTAGCGATTTGAGATCAATTTGATCACATTTTAGCAAAGAAAAACGATCTAAAAATGGCTGGGGTTAAAAAAAAAAAATATTAATTTCCTTACCACAACCAAAGAGGAAACACCTTCAAGAAAAAAATATAGTTCCATTTTAAATGTGTCTTTTCATGTTGACAATAATTCAACCACCCTTATCACCCATGTTTATCTCACAGTCAACACTAAATAACCCAACACAAATTCAATATCATAATTATATTCTGATTAACATAATAATAATAGGTTCCGGCATTGACATCAACATCATTGTACTAAGCTCTTACGTCACTGCATGTGCCGATAATACATGTGTGTCTTACTAAAAAATATGAGTTTAGGGTTCAGGGGCTAATTACAGTAATGCCCTAAATAAACGACTCCTTAATTAAATTAAAGTCGGAAATATGGCTTGTTGCCATTCACTGGAAAGCTCTCACTGAGAGCTTTCCGGTGAATGGCAACAAGCCATATTTCCAACTAAATCCTGAAAAGTTACCCATAATTCTGCTGTGGTTAAGGAGTCGATTATTTAGGGCATTACTGTATGTGATAAAAGTAGTTTCAATAGCATTCAATGCATGGAAAATACGATTGGTGCATATTACATACAGCATTTGTTCTCTTTCAGCAGCTTTATCAGATGATTGTGCACATTCTTGCCAGCTGGAGGTATAAGTTGAGGGTTCAAATCCTGAAATATAAGTGAATGGTCTATGAGAGATGGCTTAAATTATTTTTTAACTCTCATTACTGGAGCTTCCTGAAATTTTGCAAAGTCTCCCATATATAAGAGAAGGCATTGGCATAACAATTCTTACTTTGACCGTGTAAGCCAAGGCATTCTCTTATATATGTGAGGCTCCCTATGGGAGACTCGCATATACAAGAGAATGCACTGGCACAAGATTTTTAATGCGGCACTAGCAGAGTTCCTGTTATGAAAGGGTTAAAGACATATTATGTACTTATTTCAGTGATGTAAACTGAGTACCCAGGCACTTTTCCCACTGACAAAAACTAGCATTCAATTAATATTACCACAAACTCCAGCCACACTGAAAACAAAACGTCTGAACACCACACAACTTGTAAACATTTACTTCTTTTTCAGGACAAATTTTCAGTGAAAACAAAATGTCTGAACACCACACAACTCGTAAACATTTACTTCTTTTTCAGGACAAATTTTCACCGATAAACAAACAGCGATGATTATTCCAATAAAATTTGCATATAATTTATTTATAAGAATGAAGTTGTGTGCTGGAAATTTGGATATAAATTTATGAAAATAAGTACCTTATTAAGTATTCCCATTTGACCACCCCAGCAGAGTGTTCCACATCATGATGATGATGGCTAATGGCATTTAGGGACCATGACCACCAAGCGCAACGGCCATACTAATATTTTGTACATAGCTGTATTGCATAAAAATTATGATTGAGTGAAATAAAGCAATTCAATTAAAGTCACTTTAATAAATATCGAGTAATATTTCATGATGGTATATGGGCATCACAAAATAAATGGGACAAAATATGTGTTGTATAACTTATCAGGACTGTTGTTGTGTTGCCTGTTTTGCTCTTAATATAATCCAGTAGGAACAGCAATGCTGAATTTAAACGTGTTGCAGCTGCTGAATTGGTAGTTATCCCATGGTTCATGATTGGGTATTTATGACCCAGATTCTCTGAAACTGCCAATAAATTACCCAGGTTGGGCATATCTCTTCCTGTTGGCCTGATATCTGTATGTTGTAGCTTGGTTCAATGAATTTGAGCAATTATTTGCATAAAATTGGCAGTTGATTATTCAGGAAGTCTTGATAATCTCTGGCATTTGTTAGTCATGCAGAAAACCTTGATTGCATCAATGCAAGCACGGTTTGTTTGGTTTTTTTTAAATGGCCAAAGAACATTTAATTTTACCAAACTTTTTGGCAAAAAAGTTTCCAGTCTATAGTCAGCAATCACCACTCTGATTATCATGAGATCTTTAACCCGTTTAGTGCCAAGTCAGATTTTTGTATCAACTCATATTTCCTTGATCATTTTTCAAATTTATTGATTATAATAATGTGATACATCTAAGAGCTCTTTCCATCAATGTATCACATTATTATAATCAATAAATTTGAAAAATGATCAAGGAAATATGGGTTGATACAAAAATCGGACTTGGCACTGAAAGGGTAAATGAAACCTTTAATTTGTTAACCCTTCCATGACTGGAGCTTCCTGAATTTTTGCGAAAACCATGATGCCAATGCATTCAGTGATATAGGGTGCCTCGCATATATAAGATAATGCATTGGCCTAACAATATTTACCTTGATCTTGTAAGCCAGTGCATACTCTTATATATGCGAGGCACCCTATGGGAGACTCACATATATACGAGAATGCGCTGGCACATGGTTTTTAATGCTGCATCAGAGCAGCTCCCATCATGAAAGGGTTAACAGGTAATCAGCAGTTGCTCGCCTGTGTATGAATAACAATTAAAAAAAAATCAGACATGCAGACTTATCACAACAATGATGATTAGCCGCTAGAACAGTGACATTTCTTAATCAAGTAACAAGTACTTTGTGGTTTCGAAATAAGACAATTTAGACAAAAAAGTGCTCATCTACATGTATATGCTGATATACATTACTGGCTAGACCACTTTCAGTTTTTGCATTTCTCATTCATGCACACTTCCATTGTCACTTAATTTTTTCCAACTCAAAATTTTATCAGTTATATGTGGGCATGTGTTTCATATTTTCGTTTTAGTTTCAGTTTTCTCAATGTTCCCATATTTTCTTTTGGCCACTTTCTAACAAATCTGTCTATTGGCCAGTTTTGACAACACAACCCCAAGAGCTATGGAACTGAATTCTGCTTTTCTGATAATGGTAGATCTGTTCAATGTCAAACTTCAAACCCTTCACACAACAAATGTTCAGGCTGATACACAGCTCAATATTCGGTGGAACAGCTTCATTTTAATGATGTACCCATAGCAAAATTGGTTAGATCGTGGATACCATCATCACAGTCTGGGCTAGAAGAGGAGGTTGTGGTTTGAACCCCGACATGGGACATCTAAATTAAAATGTGCCAATACAATAGTAAAATGGCCATTTTGATAAGAAATAATGAAGACATCATAATGAGCCAGTGCATCTAATCTGATACATATCCAAGAAGTTACATTTTATCTTAGGTGTTGTTACACTATCAAGATGCCCCAGGGTTCTTGTCCAAATATGATTTTTTTTGTATTTAGGCTCTATTTTTTGACAGAAATGAGTATTGGTTCAGAAAATAGGCTTATTAGTTTGATACTTTTTAAACAAGCTTCCAAACTGATTTCTCATATCTTGATGGTTTGACCTCTGTCGAGTTGTTGAGACCAATGGTGTCTTGATGACCAAATCTGCCAAAATTCCATTCTTGTTTTGCTATAAATCTGGAAGTGTCATGAACATGAGGCTGATGTGAGAAAACTAAATGGAAACCATACATATTTCATGTTGCTTCATTTATGAATTTCCTTTGAAATACACAAACTGTATTTTTACAATTCAGGGGAAAATATGGGAAAAATTTAACAAAAATCGGCTCAAATAAGGCTTATGTAACATATATTTAGGTAGAAGTTTATTTTTATGAACTAAAAATGTCATCGGCCCAAACCTGGCTGTAGAATCTTAAACACATCTTAGGTTCAATAGCATTGATAATACAGTGTTGTGTAATGAGACCTCACCTTATATACTTTCATTACTATGGCTTCTATAGACACATATTCTGGATAGCTTGTTTGGAGGACTTCGATGATTTGATTCTCTCTGAGTTGTCGATGGTCGATGTATTCTTGAAGGGATTTCATTGGTTCAGTAAGGACAGGTCCGTGTGCCGGATATATGATGGAAGGCTTCATGTCTAGCATCATATGCAGGGACTTCATATACTCATAATAATCTTCAAATACCTTTAGGGTAAATAATACTGTGTTCAAATATGAGGCAATTGACAAAGGAAACAAGATCAATTGGTGAACATCACCAACTTCAATTGAGGAACTTCAATCTGATCCTAGGTCTCCCATAGCAGTTGAAACCAAAGCAGAATGAGGTTCCCAGAGGGTGAATTTGGTGATGCTAGCCTGCTGTGCGGTGTAGCATCACTAAATTCACCCTCTGGGGACCTCATTCTGCAAATGACAGACCTCCTATTTGCCATGTTGAACAATACATGATAGATTGTGCCTCTTATTAATGATTCTCTGACCTGCAAATGTCAGACACACTAAATTCAGGCAGTTTGTTTAAAATTGCTAGCAGTATGTTTATACAAGCTATCAGTGACATTGTATTCCTAGATTAATGACCTGTGTTTCTCTCTGTCTATCCACAAAGAGATATCTGCAACTTTAATAGAACAGGTATTAATGTTGGAAGCTGGAAATGATATCCATTGGAAGGGATGTTGGTTGGGTGTAGGCCACTGCAGGGTGGGGTGCGTCTGGGCATTATTTGCAGCATTAGTCACCTTGATTATGCATTTTATCTTCTGCAAATTAGGGGATATAGAAACTTCCCAGAAGGGAAAAAGTAACTACTTTGAGACTATAGATACTTCCCAGAAGATGAGGGCTAAGCAGAATGAGGTCCCCAGAGGGTGAATGTGATGTGAGCCCGGGATAGCATCACCAAATTCTCTCTCTGGGATCTCATTCTGCAAATGACAGACACCCACATTGCAGGCTTGGATAAAATTAAACATTTTTAACACTTTGATAACCGAATATTCGCGGATGGGAACTTACAGTAATGCCCTAAGTAATCGACCCCTTAACCACAGCAGAATTATGGGTAACTTTTCAGGATTTAGTCGGAAATATGGATTGTTGCCATTCATCGGAAAGCTCTCCCCGACAGCTTTCTGACGAATGGCAACAAGCCATATTTCCGACTAAATCCTGAAAAGTTACCCATAATTCTGCTGTGGTTAAGCAGTCGATTACTTAGGGCATTACTGTATCTGATTCCGAAAAAGTTCAGCAAACAGCCATAAGGAGTGTTCAGTTGAATCTTGTTGAGCATTGGCACTTTGCACTGAAATTGGAATACAGACAATATACTAAGGTGTTTAGATGGCTGCGATACGTCCGCTATGTTGTATCGATAAATGCACACAACGCAGAGATTCTATTTTCAACATAACACAAGCCGCAATGCATACCCTATATGGTAATTAAGCATGTGTCTTAACGCTTTTTGTTTCAATTGATATAAGATGGCGGCTGTCTGCAAAGCAAATGAAACTAGACTTGTATTTATGTCAATAAGGCATTAGTTGTTGGGATTTGACAGGTTTGACATTATCATAGAATTAATTTATATAAGATAGATTGATTTGCAATATTGCATTTATTCAAATATCAAACTTATCAGCGGCATTCGGAAGCTCTGCATTATAACACAACGTACCAATGTGAAAGGTTTAACACAGACAACAGATTGTGTCATCGCAAGAGACGAACATGACATTATACCAATTTAGAACTGGTATCCCAGGTCAGACAATTGATATAATAAATATGTCATTGCAGTGTGTTGCCACACTAAAGCCTGCAAATAGTGTGGCTGTCATTTGCAAAATGAGATCCCCAGAGGGTGAATTTATTGATGCTATCCCACACAGCGGGCAAGCACTACCAAATTCACCCTCTGGAGACCTCATTCTGCTTAGGTATCATCTTCTCGGAAGTATCTATAGTCACAAATTAACATTGTTTTTAGTTACTTTTCCCCTTCTGGGAAGTTTCTATATCCCCTAATTTGCAGAAGATAAAATGCATAATCAAGGTAACTAATGGGTGAACATCACCAACTTCAACAAAGAAACTTCAATCTGATCCTAGGTCTCCCATAGCAGAATGAGGTCCGCACT
Organism: Siphonodentalium dalli; assembly: GCA_032622095.1. Classification (NCBI taxonomy): domain Eukaryota; kingdom Metazoa; phylum Mollusca; class Scaphopoda; order Gadilida; family Siphonodentaliidae; genus Siphonodentalium; species Siphonodentalium dalli. The sequence goes on along the minus strand of CP136069.1, from coordinate 83,908,334 downwards.
CCGCAGAGGGTGAATTTGGTGATGATATCCCACTGTGTGGGATAGTGTCACTAAATTCACTCTCTGAGGACCTCATTCTGCAAATGACAGACACACTATTTGCAGGCTTGGCCACACTCCACTTTTGGTACATGTACTAAGAAAAATCAGGTGACATTCCAAAAAGAGGCAAGTGAACTATATTATGTCTTATATGAATTTTCCATTTTCGATATACTTTCTGCATGCTACCGGTACTATACTGTACTATTTCCAATATAATCCTACTGGCTAGTTAACAGAAAATATTCATGCAATATTATCCTATTCTTAAAAGAAAGTGTCAATGACACTGTAGCTCAACTTAGGTAGGGGAATAATTTAATGGTTGACAGTAAATGGAGGAATAGGAAAGGTGCTAATTGAAATGTCTAACCTGCGCCAAAGGATTTAGTGATGCAAAGAGTAAAATACAAGATGGCTGCTGGTGACCATTTTTTTTGGCCAATTGACCCCAAAAGGACTCGTTCCCATCTACGTATAATTGTTAACATCCATGACAAATTTTATGAAGATCTGACCAAAGCTACGACCTACAAATTTCATGATGATCAGACGAACAGTACGACCTGTAGACCGCGGCAATGGATTGAATTTTGAAATCCAAGATGGCCGCTGGCAGCCATGTTTTTTGGCCGAATGACCCCACAATGATTCGTTCCCATCTACATGTCAATGTCAACATTCATGACAAATTTCATAAAGATTAGACCAAAGGTACAACCTGTAGCCCGTGCCAAAGGATTTAGTCATGTAAAGAGTAAAATCCAAGATGGCTGCTGGCGGCCATGTTTTTTGGCCGAACGACTCCAAAATCACTCGTTCCCATCTACATGTCAGTGTTAACATCCATGACAAATTTAATAAAAATCAGACCAAAGGTATGACCTGTAGCCCAACGCCAAAGGATTTAGTCATGCAAAGAGTAAAATGCTGGTGGCCATGTTTTTTGACCGAATGACCCCAAAACGACTCGTTCCCATCTACATGTCATTGTTATCATTCATGACAAATTTCATGATGATCAGACGAACAGTACGACCTGTAGCCCGCGCCAATGGATTGAATCTTGAAATCCAAGATGGCTGCCAGCGGCCATGTTTTTTGGCAGAATGACCCCAAAATGACTCGTTCCCATCTACATGTCAATGTCAACATTCATGACAAATTTCATAAAGATCAGACCAAAGGTACGACCTGTAGCCCGCGCCAAAGGATTTAGTCATGCAAATAGTAAAATCCAAGATGGCTGCTGGCGGCCATGTTTTTTTGGCCGAACGACCCCAAAATCACTCGTTCCCATCTACATGTCATTGTTAACATCCATGACAAATTTCATGATGTTCCGATCAAAGCTACGACCTGTAGCCCGCGCCAAAGGATTTAGTCATGCAAAGAGTAAAATCCAAGATGGCTGCTGGCGGCCATGTTTATTGGCCGAACGACCCTAAAATGACTCGTTCCCATCTACATGTCAATGTCAACATCCATGACAAATTTCATGATGATCAGACGAACAGTACGACCTGTAGCCCGCGCCAATGGATTGAATTTTGAAATCTAAGATGGCCACCAGCGGCCATGTTTTTTGGCCGAATGACCCCACAATGATTCGTTCCCATCTACATGTCAATGTCAACATTCATGACAAATTTCATAAAGATTAGACCAAAGGTACAACCTGTAGCACGCGCCAAAGGATTTAGTCATGCAAAGAGTAAAATCCAAGATGGCTGCTGGCGGCCATGTTTTTTAGCCGAACGACACTAAAATCACTCGTTCCCATCTACATGTGATTATTAACATCAATGACAAATTTCATGATGATCAGGCGAACAGTACGATCTGTAGCCAGCGCCAATGGATTGAATCTTGAAATCCAAGATGGCTGCTGGCGGCCATGTTTTTCGGCCGAACGACCCCAAAATCACTCGTTCCCATCTACATGTCATTGTTAACATCCATGACAAATTTCATGATGTTCCGATCAAAGCTACGACCTGTAGCCCGCGCCAAAGGATTTAGTTATGCAAAGAGTAAAATCCAAGATGGCTGCTGGCAGCCATGTTTATTGGCCGAACAACCCCAAAAAGACTCGTTGCCATCTACATGTCATTATAAACATCAATGACAAATTTCATGATGATCAGATGAACAGTACGACCTGTAGGCCGCGCCAATGGATTGAATCTTGAAATCCAAGATGGCTGCCAGTGGCCATGTTTTTTGGCCGAATGACCCCAAAATGACTCGTTCCCATCTACATGTCAATGTCAACATTCATGACAAATTTCATGAAGATCAGACCAAAGGTACAACCTGTAGCCCGCGCCAAAGGAAATTGTTGACGGACACACGGACGACGGACGCCAAACCATGGCAATAGCTCAAACTTACAAAAGTAAGTTGAGCTAAAATTGGCACGTGATCTTTCTCCAACAATCACGAAAAAATAACCATTTCTTTGTCCAATATTTAAGTAATAACTCTCGTTTTGATTAATAAGGTTCTGATGTTATAACCGAAAAGTTTGCAGACAAATTCTTTAACTAGAATCTCCAGTAAAAACTCATAACCTCAATTGATACAAGGGTTATTTCTTAAAATTTAATCCATCATTTCGCAGGAGAACCACCATAAGTAGAAGGCAGAAGTAAAATGAGCGAAAAACCCTGAGATTTTTTCTGAAGAAAGTAACAGTCACTCAGACCTCTAAATTTTGATTGACCAAGTGGCGTCATTAATTCATCATATTTGATTAGCTAGTGGCAAGTGATCATGCACTGGCATGTGTTCCTGATATATTTCGTATGTAACATTGAGTTGTTAGGGTTAGCAACTTAGCAGTACTTCAAGTTATTGACAGTGCAGTCCTACTTGAATAAATTCTGCTGCTACATCAAGAAATTTAGGTCATCAAGAATTAACCATAATGGTTAAATGTGTGATAACCAATTGTTTTATGGTATCTGTGGATTCACAGCTTTATATGATTATGATTGAATAGTTACACTTAGCAATAAGTTCAGTAATATAAAGTCCCATACTATGCTGTTGTTGGAAGTGTTGTCACAAAAGAGAGACCCCATCTCAACTAATGCAATTACTAATTTTGTGACAGATGATGGATGACTATTAGCAGGGTTCAGCCTAGAGGGCGACTTGGGAGACATATTCTCCCTAAAATGTGCCATTTCTTCCTCTATTTGTCCTAGGGAGAAGTTACCTCTCTAATATACCAGTATGCATATTCAAAACAGCATATCTGTTGCATATTTACTGATTATAATGGTGTAATTACTCATTATACATAAAGATGCATAATCCGAATTAACACTCGCAAATTACTATTTCTTTGGCTTTGGGGGTAAAAAATATTTGATTCAAGTCGAGTAACCCACCCATCAAAGCTCAGAGTGATCAGATATCGATGTCTGAAATCTATTATTTTTCACAACCGATAATTTTAAGTGTTCCAGTTAACAGTCGACAAGAAGACTGCCTCTGACCAAATTGCGGATGAAGATGGATAACTCTAAAATCAAGTGGCTTCTTTGTCAGATATTTGACCTTTCGTTGAACAAAATGTTGAAAAATAACAGGTTTTGGGCAATTTTATACTATAGTTGACTGTGGTTAGCATTATTTTTGGGCAATTACTCGATTCTGATAACTGAATCGGTATTTCAAAAAATTTTGTCGTTTTTGGAATCTGATGATATGGGGACCATCGAATCGGATTGAGTACCTTTAATGGTAAACTGAACTTCAGCCTTTACGAATTCTCCTTAATAACAGTTTATGTATCTCTAATAATCTAATAGGAAGAAGTGATTCTCCAAATTTGAATTATGTAGGATGGTCCCTGACTATTAGTGACTAACTTAGTTTCAATGCGATTGAGTTAACCTTTAATATTAAAAGTGAGCTAGGCCTTAGTTTTAAGATTGAAGGGTTGAACTCACTGTAGTGCCTTCACCCAGAATGTTATCACCAGCGAAAACTGCATTCTCCTCCTCCATGTACAGCGCAATGTGATCTTCACTGTGTCCTGGTGTGTGGATTGCTCTGTTAGATGAATAGAGAATACCAATAATAACTAGAGGTGGGCTGTTCCAGTGGGACTAAGGAAACCCTACATGGCAACCAGAGGCGGAAATGTTTTACACACTCAAGTTATGCTCTGGAAAGGTAAGTGGGACGTACACATAGATGGATATACTGACATACTGATTTGAGTAGTTCTCAACAAAATTGCCCAATTGGCTTCTGTGCAAAGTTTTAAAATAATTTACCGGATAATGTACGAATTCAAGCTCAGACAAAATTCTGCATGTTGCGAAAAACAACTTAAAAAATAAAAAAAGGGGATAACTGCAAAAAATTTGATCGGAACATGCTCTGATACGCACCAGTATGACAAGTTCACTGGTACTCATTTTAACACATGAGTGGTACAACTGACCTTGCTCAAGGGTCACACTTGGGCACAACATTTGAACAGCATATAGTATAAAGTCTCAAAACCTAGCCACTGTTATGAAACTCAGCAGTCCGTCGGGAAGCACTAAACTGATGTCACAGACAACACATCAACAACAAGTCAAAAACTTTAACCATTGAGCTAGCGAGCTCCACTATGTATTCATAACAAATTTTATGCACAAATCTAATACTTATTAATACTTTCATGGTGGGAGCTGTGCTGGTGCACCATTAAAGATCCTGTGCCAGTGCATTCTCTTATATGTGTGAGTCTCCAATCGATAGGGAGCCTTGCATTAGGGTCCTGCGAATTGGAGATTTTGATTGAATCGAATATCGAATCGAATTCAGGAAATCGAATCGAATATCGATTTGAATCATATATGTATGTTGTATTCTCAATTGGGAATGTTTTGTCAACGATTAGACAATTTGTGAAACGTTCCATGAACTACATGCACGAAGTTCCATCATAACTTATGTGGCGATGAACCATCATTTGCAATACTATTAACTTCAATTGATTAAAACATCCATGCGGCCATCACGACGATTAATATATAACCACTAAACGGATTATTGGAACTAAAATCACACAAAATTTGTACAGATTGCATGTGCATGCAAAATTGCAAATCAACATTCGGAATCACCCGTTGTTAGAAACTTGAAGATGCAACAACAGTCGCAGTGTAGCTTGTAGTGCTGGATGCTTCTTGGACAGATGATTCCATAGGTGGGTCGTTGTCCCAGATGCTTGCGATTTATACACCATGTTGCATTCATCACATGTGTAAGTCTGCAGCTTTATCATGTTAAAATAAACATGAATAACGGATGACGTTTTGTCATGTGTCAAAGAACGCTCCGAAATTGAACGTAAACTTTAACAGAAAACACCGCCAAAATGCAGTTTTCGATGCCCTGAACACGTGTTGTTTAAATTCTGAGCTATATTACATAACGCAGAATCTGAGACGGATAGACAGCGGATAACGCTAGCGGTTGATCAGTCTCATAGCTATTATAATTTACACGCGTCGTCGGTCCATATCGGCGATCTCCGAGATTTTGGCTACCGTGTTCAAAGATAGAAATCAGACGTATTTAATTGTCCTATAGTGGCTCATTGCTGTCTATACTTATATTTAATATATATAATCGCGATGTACAATGAGAATTATAAGGTACATATATACATCATTTTCTGTAATTAAATGGCACAACACAGCTAAGATCGACGTGTGTACCTGCCTGTAAACAGCCTACTTTTCCATCAGTGTATATTCAAAATTTCGAGTTGGCAATTTCGAATCGAAGTCGAATCGAATTTGACTTTCGAATCGAATCTCGAATATTCGCAGGACCCTACCTTGCATATATAAGAGAATGCACTGGCTTACAGGGTCATGGTAAATATTGTTAGGCCAATGCATTCTCTTGTATACATTCGAGGCTCCCTATGGGATACAGAAAGTTAAGCTTGTATTTGCTGTTGTACACTGATCCCTGCTATTTTTACATTTATCGTTTCCCTCATTTTAAGGAATGACTCTTTGAATTTGTTTCGGATGAAATTTAAATAGTCAACCGCAGTTGAGTTTGTGGCATTGGTGACCAGAATTTAAATACACATCCGAAACCTGAACAAAGCAACTCTTTTTATATTGATTTACATTCTCTTTATTTTTTGGGGCACCAAAACCGGGGCCTAGCGGAAACCCTGCTATTTATCTCATCTACAACTTGTCAGGGAATGGCGTAAAACCCATTAGAATGCTCAAATGGAAACAAACTGATCCACATCTATTAGTTGACGCATGCTATTTTTCTGCTTTAAGATACGGATGGCCTTCACGGTGGGTATTGCTGTTAAAATAGTCACATCCATTAAAACCACCATAGACAGAAAAAATATTAAAATATAGACTTATACCAATCATAAATATCGCATAAATAGCATGTTATTGTAAAGATCGAAAACAGTATGTAAAGAGCATGTGATAAGCAAAACACTCAACACTGGGGAGATCCCACTTCGTGAAATTTGGTTAAAACTGTACCATGTTGTTTACAACATACCATTATAGTGCTCGCTAATCATCACCACTCAATATTTTGGTGTTCAATGGGTCACAGTGAATCAATCTCTCAAAATAAAAAAACATGGTGTTGAATTTTTTGCCTATTGCACACTCTTTATGTGCTGTATATAAACAAATGTTTTTTGTGGATATATCGTATTCATACTATCATTATACTATACTATTTATATATTCTTGAGGAAATTTTCATAATTTGTTAACTTTCATTTCTAAATTATAACCTACAACCAAGGCCGATCATGCCTTTGATCACAAGTCACATTGCCCCAAGTGTAAAATAGACCTGAATCCAGATTCTGCTAAAGATTTTGATGAAGCTTTCACCACTATGTTCAATATGACTTGGTCAAAGCAAAGAAAAAATAGAAACAATAGAAGTCATTGCTGGTCATCCAGCGAATAGAGTGAATACACCTTAAAAATTCGGACGACACCAAACTTTTATTGCTTCAACTGACCTTAAAGTTGCACCTTCTGTTGAAAATATATGATTGTCCTCTATGAAGTTGTACTGAGATGTGTTCTGTAAATTGAACTCTTCACGTTGCCGACAATGAATCTTGTTTATTTTTGTATGAGCATCTGAGAAAAGAGCATTGTTTTTTAAGACCTTTATTTGCATAAATCATAGTCAGAAATTCTAACTAAAATTGAGAATATAATTATAGGTTACATACACAACATACTTGTTAAAATTATGTCAAAGTGAAAAAAAACACTTATATTTAGAAAATGCTGTAGCAATTTGCCTACTCAATTTAAAAATGGTCTCTCTCTTCCTAACTACGGTTTATATAGTTTCCGAAGAATAAAATAATAAGAAATCTACCGGAAATGCCTCTATAAATTAATATTGATTTTATACAGATATCTTCTTAAGTTCTTATATAATCATAATAATCAATTGCCCCAGGACATTTTTTCATTAAAAAATTATTTTTAGAACAGGTTGTCATGATCGTTTCAGCGCTCTCAGATAGAGATAGAGTTTTCCTGCTTACTATGCTCCATGAGCTGTAAAATTTACCAAATTGATTTTTTGTATTATACATGTACCAGAAAATTTGAAATAACTCAATATTAATTGATAGAAGCGTTTCATGACAGAGGCCTTCTATTTCATATTTATTATTTTATACCCAAGAAACTATATAAAACCTGTTATAGGAAGAAATAGAAGATCGATCTTTAAATGGTCTTGACTGGTAAATATTAAGCAGTTACCTCAGATTTGCTTTTAAAATTTAATTGTTATCGGATTTTTTATAGAGATTGGATTCTGCCCTGCAATGATCTGTTACATCACGAACCAATGAATTTGTATCCCAGCCTGAACCATGACCAATGGAATTGAGGGAATCCCATCAATACAAAAAAAGAAAACTCGATGAGAGATCAAGATATGTAAATCTGATAAGATTATTGTCGGCTTTTCAAAGAGACTAACTAGCAAGAAATGTTGACTATTATTTCCAGGTTACATTGAACACAATCTTTATCATTCATACCTTTTAAGACATTCCGACATAGATCTGGGACACCACCAACATGATCTTCATGCCAGTGTGTGATGATAATGTCTTGTATAACACAGTTATTCTTGTTGAGTACAGCTCTTATATTATCACAGTACTTAGGTATGTTAGGACACCTCTCCAGATACTCGGGTGTATTTGGATATGTTGTATCAATCAGAAGACGCCTGTAATAATAAATAAACGTAGAAAGTGAGTCAAATAAGAAATAAGCCGGGGTTTCAATAGGCAGCGGTTATCCGCCATCAGATGGCAAATACCAATTCTACTAGTACCGATATGTGCTATTTGCCATCCGATGGTATTTAAAAAAAAATGTATCATAGCATCACAAAATGCCTATATAATGATGAAAACTACCCGCCTTCCTGACAATTAGGCCCAGTTGATCCTCAGTTGACCACCTTCATATCCTGGGGGATGGCAAAGAAGAAATCACTCAATTTTGAATACTTAGATTACTTAGTGGCAGAAGCTGTCACTATATGCCCATATAATCATTACTCCTACCCACCTTCCCGAAAATTAGGCCCAGTTGACCCTCGGTTGACCACCTTCATATCCTGGGGGATGGCAAATAAGAAATCTCTCAATTTTGAAGAATATCTCATATAATTAGAGTACTTAGTGAGACAAGCTGTCGCTATACTAGTATGTCAATAAAATGATGATTCCTACCCAGCTTCCCAAAAATTGCCCATATATTGATGCTTCCTACCCACCTTCCTGAAAATTGGGCACAGTTGACCATCAATTGACCACCTTCAGATATACTGGGGGAATATCTAATAAGAATCATGCAATTTTGAAGGAAATTTTGTATAATTAAGAGTACTTAGTGGCAAAAGCTGTCAACATATGCCCATATAATGATGATTCCTACACACCTTCATTAAAATTGGGTCCAGTTGACCCTCAGTTGACCACCTTCAGATATCCTGGGGGATGGCAAATAAGAAATCGCTCTTTTTTAAAGGAAATTTTGTATAATTAGAGTACTTAGTGAGACAAGTTGTCACTATACATGTATGCCCATATAATGTGATTCCTAGTGGGAATTTCCTAACTGCATTCCTGAAATTTAGGCCCAGTTGACCAACTTCAGATATCCTGGGGGATGGCATATAAAAAACAGTTCAATTTAAGGAAATTTTGTATAATTAGAGTCCTTAGTGTGACAAGCTGTTGTTATATGCAATATAATGATGATTCCTACCCGCCTTCATGAAATTTAGACTCAGTTGACCACCTTTAGATACCCTGAGGGATGGCACAAAAGAAATCGCTCAATTTTGTATAATTAGAGTACTTAGTGGCACAAGCTGTCGCTATATGCCCAGATAATCATGATTCCTACCCGCCTTGCAGAAAATTAGGCCCAGTTGACCCTTGGTTGACCACCTTCATATATCCTGGGGGGATGGCAAATAAGAATTCGCTTAATTTTAACCTAAATTTTGTATAATTATAGTACTTAGTGGCACAGGCTGTCGGGGTGCTGGACGTTCCGTACCTTGGTCGTTTCGTACAAAGACGTTTCGTACACTCTGGTCGATTCGTACCATTATTTTGGTTGTTTCGTACCAAACTTTTTGATCGTTTCGTACCATCGAAAAAAAATATTGTAATTACTAGTGTTGAATGAAAAGATGTCTATTACCATTGTTTTATTTCTGTATTAATATATGTGTATATACTAGCTAGTAATCATGAAATCGGCGGTACCAGGTCTGTTCAGTATACTTGGTATGTTGTTACAGCGAAGGGTTGCCGATCACTGATTAGTCTTTAGAAGTGCTCATCAGTGATTTCACACTTTGCTGATGTGTCACCGTTTTGATGCGGATCGCAAGAGCAAGGCATTCAGACAATAACCATGACTGATCTAGATTCCGACGTGAATTGTTTAGAGTGTTCCAGAGAAGTGCGTCCAAGACAGCACGGTTTACAGTGCGAAGATTAGTAATTTTTATTTTACTTACGTTTCAAATACAAGTCGAATTCGTCAATCACATTCAATATACCGGTACGTCGCCAAATACATATATTTAATATAATGTATGCTCTTATTATTTGTAGGTTGTGAGAGATGGCAACACAGAACATGCAATACCGGGATCAGCCTTGTCGCATACAGATTGGCCATTAAAACAGCATCTCCAATAGACTGGATATAATGCACTGAATGTCAGCGTGTCACCACAGTAGAGGAGACAGCCAACGACCTGTAAGAAAACCACCGAAGCTGCCGAAGTCACAGAAAAAGATTGGTACGAAACAACCAAAATAATGGTACCAGAGTGTACGAAACGTCTTTGTACGAAACGACCAAGGTACGAAACGTCTAGAAGCCGGCTGTCGTTATATGCCCATATACTTATGATTTCTACCTGACTTCCTGAAAATGGGGCCCAGTTGATCCTCGGTTGGCTTCAGATATACTGGGGGGGATGGCAAATAAGAAATTGCTCATTTTTGAAGGAAATTGCGTATAATTAGAGCACTTAGGGTGACAAGATGTCGCTACATGCCAATATAATGATGATTACTACCAACCTTCCTGAAAATTAGGCCCCTGGAGTTGACCCTCGGTTGACCACCTTCAGATATCCGATCAACCGAGGATCAACTGGACCCAATTAAGGCGGGTAGGAATCATCATTATATGGGCATATATCGACAGCTGGTGCCACTAAGTACTCTAATTATACGAACTTTATATTTGCCATCCCCCCAGGATATATGAAGACTTTTTGGGAAGGCGGGTAGCTAGGAATCATGATTATTATATGGACATATAGCGACAGCTTTTGCCACTAAGAAAAGTTGTTAAATTTCATTCACAAAATGGTAAGTTTTGACCGTATTTGGCTGGGTCCGTTCTGTCCAAAATGGGACGTTCTGACTTGAGACAACTTGTGTTCTGTCAATTAGACTAAATTGATGCTTATGTTAAGCTCATTACTAATTGGAAATAGGTGCGCACTTTTTTCCCGTCCCAATAATATAAGAGTTCGTTCCCTGTAACGTCATGTGTCCAGGATTACACCCAAGAACGCGAATTACTCTCGATGAGATTTGTTCGACCGCGGCTAAGGGCGTCGCCATTTTGATCTCTTTACCAGATCACGTGATCATTGTATGGGAGCCCACCGTGAACAAAAAATGACATGTAATTCTTCAAAGAATATATTCAACACAATATCAAATAACTATACAACTCAAAACAAACCGGAATAATCTGTATTATGCAAAAATAACAGTGGAACTTGGCGGCATTCGAAATATTATAAAAAGGGCATTGTCGGGGTCCAGTCACACGCTGAAACACCGTTTTATGACTACTTCCGGTTCAAAGCTGCTCTAAAAAAAATGAAGGATCCTTGACAAAATTTCAGTATTTCTTTTTAAAAAAAATGACTATTTTACGAGAGTTACTGCGACAAAACTTGCTTTAAATTACAGACAAAGATGTCAAGTCACAGGTAATATAGAGAGTTGAACCGATCTCGCCCGAAATTTGTGTCAATTTTATTGAATTTGTCTTCAACATAATGAAGTTAGCGAAGTATTCTAATTTCTATATTATTTGTGACGGAATGTCAGTTAGGGCTGTCACGACTATGAGTTTTCAGAATCGACTAACCGAACGTTATAATCGACGGTTTAATAGTCGATTAATCGTTCATATATGCGGCATATAATACACCCAGGTAAACAAGTGATAAATACGAAATTACAATGACTACTTTGCATCCAGTCTGAACATAGTTATAAATAGTCCAAGTCTTCTCGTACTAAAACCGGCTAAGATATTGGGATGGAGGTGCCGGTCTTTAGTCCAAGACCGCTTGTATACCAATCCTATGACACGACTTACGCCCACGATCTGTGGCGGGAATTTGTGGTGTATTTTACTCGATTTACCTAGCAAATCAATACATGATGGGATTGATGCTATATACATCGGAAAGGCTTACATCTTATGGTCATATGGTGTATAATAAACTAACTTTAATGTTAAATTACACATAGAATATTCCGGTTGATTGACACAAACATCGATTTGTTTCTCTGTTTGTTTACGTTTTAACCGAAAGCCGAAGTGGTCCGAATAAGTTCGGCATAATCCGCTGTTTGTTCTGGGAATTCTACTTTCCGTTTCTATATATAGCGCGGGTTTTCCGAACAAAAATGGCGAAAACCGATCGCCTGAAAGTCCAGTTTTCTATGTGCTTTCAGAACAATTCCCGCACTAAAAACTTAATGACATAATGGAGGATCAGAACGGTAGTTTTGTTGACAATTTTCGCAAGCAACTTGTCAAAATTGGAGCAAATTAGAACTCTTGTGTCTGACTTGCCAAGTTGCCATGCGTGTGATGTGCATTTTGACATCTGTGTTGATAAAATAATCGGAGAACCGAATCACACAGTTTCGAAATATAGTTCTTCCGTTTTAGTGGGACTTTTCAAACTTAAGGTTCATTTATTTAGTGTATTACATTTATATCTCCAATGTATAATTAATCTATTTATTATTTTATTTATTGACACACATAATTACGATTACAATGGAGAATTCATCGTAATTTGCGTTGTTGTCCAAAATCTACGGAATATTTTCAACGGAAAATGCCGAACACAGTTCGCGAGGTCAACCGAGTTCGCATACTTTTAAAAAATTGTAAACATTGAGGTAAATGTCTCTTTTCGCATTAAATTACCGTTTTAAATTCACAACTGATGTGGGTTTCAGATAAAATAGCATGTCTTCTGCGGAAAATATCCGTTTATTGTCGCAATTGTGATATTTTATTTCATATAATTGTGGTTTTATTTGAGCGGGTCACTAACGCTTAAGTCGTGTCATAAGAATGCATGGGCCTGGAACTCGGACTAAAGACCGGCACCTCCATCCCAATATCTTAGCCGGTTTTAGTACGAGAAGACTTGGACTAAGTTATAAACTGTCACTAGTCAGTGTCAGTCAGCAGGCTTGTCATTCTGAGGCCTCCGCCCGTCATCGGCTACCTAAACTCAAATTTGCAAGCTGGTAAATGCCCTCCTCGTCACTATTTCCGCGAACGAGATATTTTTTATAATATCTGTCCAGTCATTGGCAGTCAATCAATGTTGCCCGTGAACATGCCGGTCCTACTAAACAACGAACACAAACAAACATAAACGAACACAGGTCCAAAAAGCGGAATAGAAGGGTGAAATCCCTAGCCTGTGACAGTGACACAGTGTAGGTTGAAATCATTGGGTGACTTATAGATCAGCTGCCACTAATGTTGTTATTGTCGAAATCGGAAATACTTCTGCTCATATCTATTTCCAAGGCATCTCTAACGTAGATGAACAGCGGCTGCAATTGTAACAAAAGGTGAAAATTAAGCCACTTTCAGTATCCAATTCATACAATATGTATTTGTTATAAGATCAAATAAGACATGTTTACGGCTTTAACACGTTGAGTACCGGAACCCTATATATAGTGTAACATTCCAGGGTGCCAACTTTATATTATGTATTAAATAGGTAGATAGCACCATATAACCACCCTCAAACCCCAAAACTGGGCATGTATCAGCTTGGATCACATAAAAACATGACATAAACGCACTACGAGATAACTCGTAGTCGGTACAGAGCAATGCCATCTCATGGTATTTTGGCTGGGTGCCGACTACAAGTTATCTTGTATCCACACTTTACCACATTTTTCTCATGAGTACTTCATCAGATGATCATGTTCGATATTGTAAATAATAAACATGTGCTCATTTGACCTTTTGGAGTACTCCGCGCTAGTTCTGGCAACAACATAACTCGTTGTCACAGCCAGGAAATATCGTATCCAACATTCCAGGTTTAGATGGGTGGCGTTGGGTGCCGACTACGAGTTATCTCGTACCTAAATTTTGACATATACAATCTTACATATGTGATCATGCTCCTTCAAAATTGATGTCTACTATTCAAATACACGAACTAACTCGTTATTCTGGAGTGCAGAATGTTAGGGGTTTTGTGGATCTTATCATAAAATGCCAATTCAGGCGGCACAATGGAGTTAGGAGCAAATGCATCAGTATAACCATACTTTCGGCCCAAATTAGGTTCCTTTATTACACATATGCAGTAGCACCACTCACATCACACATATATTTGAGCTTCCTAAGATGGTTGAAATCATTATTACGTGGGGAACTCAATTTCTTAAATTTCTACAGCAGAATATCTAGACCCCATATAAAGTACGAGATACCGTAACTCGTTGTGGCACCCTCGAATATAGTGTAGTACGAGATAACTCGTAGCCGGCACTCAACGTGTTAATGGTCTTTGAATAATATGTTATGTAACAGACAATAGTACAAATAAATATCAAGTACTAGAGGTAAAATATATATATAAATATATTGAATAATGCGCTGTCTATATGGTAGAGTACATTATCTGGCAATATGAGTCTTTTGACAAATTTCAAGGATTTCACTATATGTTCGGCACTGTAAAGAGGTTGTCCGGCACTAGCAGGTGACAAAAAACTAGGCTTGCCACAATTATTCAATTAATCGACTGACCTTCGTCAGGTGTGGTAGTCGACAGTCAATTACTTTCGTCGACGATCACCCGATGGGGGTGGGTATGGTTGTGATTGTAAACAGTACTATGCACCGATGCCATGCCTGGAAGTAATAGTTAACATCGTATGTAGAACAAGTTACAACCGACAGCCTGTTCTCTCATTAGACTCGTCACTTTGGATGCGACTTTGCCTTTAATGTCACAGCAGATGGTTGGAGGTCATCTTCAAAGAACTCTGTGTGCGACATGTTCTCACAGTCTGTGAAGAGCTGACAGCTTCCTTTGTCTTTGATGTTGGCGCCTACATTTCACTGAGTCATTGTGAATGCATCCCCGTCACCCCCACAAAAGCTTGTATATCTGCCACTGTCTACCTATGTCCTCGTTAAATTCAGTGCAAGTGCACAGCTTTAGATGCAGTTTCGTGCCTTTAGCCAACATATTGCGAAGCACGTTCTCTGTCAAAATACTTATCGGTGGCTCGCGGCAGATTCAGTCAAGATTAGATTCACTTTTTACTGTCACGTCGTGTGTGCAGTCAACAGAAACATAAATTCTGGGCAGTATTTAATAGTAAGGGCATGTTTATAACTACCGGTACTTCGGAATGAATGAGTATTCCTTGTTATATATGAAATAAAACATGGAACACTGACAGTTTAAAACTTATCTTCAGAATGGATGTAAAGTAGTAATTACGCTTTTATCACTTGTTTACTGGATGTAATATACAGCCATTAATCGACTAACCTTCGACTATAGCAGTCGATTAGTTGATTCTGAAAACTCATAGTCGTGGCAACCCTACCAAGAACCGTTGGGGATAGCATACAGTCTGACCATTTATTTCCATTGGTGGTAACAAATATGAGGAAACATTGTGTTTATACCAGTAATATGTAGTCAAGAAATGATTATTCCTTATATAATTTTACATTTAAATCAAAAATATCTATGTGATATTAAAATGTATTTGGAGTGGAAATATTGATTTACGTTCAACATTCACTTCTAGATGTAATTATAATCAAATTTGACCTTTGTGAAAAATAGACTGGAATGAAAAACATATTAATTTGTGATTATTGATCTAGCCTTTATGAATAACCTATAATATTGTGATTATTTAGTGAACCTTTGTAAATATAAATCTATAATTCCTTATGAATAACTTATATTGTGATTATTCAGTGAGCTCAAGAAGCTGAGTGATGAGCATTTGGCTCAACAACCAGAAGAGGTGTTTGATATAATTTGTAAAATAGGAAGAGGGTAAGAAGCCAAGGATTGTTTCCCTTGTTTGTCAGCATCTTGCAGATCGTCATATTGGAGGGTTTACCTCAATGCTTAAAATGTGTGTGTTTCTTAAATCTGTATGCTCAGGTTTTGTGAAGTTCATTGGTGACTGATTGCATTTGCATTTATTTTTGTGATAAATGATGTGCCGACTGTTTGAAAAACTGTTCCAGTTTTCATCTTTAATAAAGATTCTTAAGAAATTATTTTAAAGTAAATAAGAATTTTGAGTTTAAAATTAATATCTGATAATTCCACTGCGAACCTTGTTTTCGCCATATTTTAGTATTAATGAGTTTGATTTGTCATTCAAAAAATATATTGTAAGAAGGCTCAATTTATTTTTTTCTTTTGATATGCCATATTTATAATTTTTTGTCAGACATTCATTGATTAAGACTAGGTCTATGACACTGCCCGCAAATCATCAGGACCATGTAGTCTTAATTGTCAGAGTCTACATAAAGCTTTGTTAAATTTCTAAGTCTTCATTAATGTCATTAAGTAGTGAACTTCAGAAAATTTATGCTCAAATTGCTGCTTCTTATGTATATCTTATTATGTATGATATGATCACAGCATGGAGAATGAGAGCAAAAAGAGTTCTTTACTCTCTAGAGGCAGCAATTATGAGCCATGTGTGTCTTCTTTTCTTTATTGGTGTCAGCAGTGATCTTTGTAACTTTAATAAGAATATGAAATTTTAATAATTCTTCAATATGAAAACATTTTCTCGGTCACCTTAAGATATTTGTAATTGTTAAAACTGAGTGCTCTAATTTTCAAGAATTTGTTTTCAATATTATTATTGGACTTTAGGGATAATTACCTAATTTATTTAAATTTGTGCAGTATTTTTCACTGAGTTTTAAATTCACTCACTTTGAATTCGGGCACTTTGATATGCGAATTCAAAACTGACAAAAGTATTCATGTAAATATCATGGTACTGATAGCATGTAGTTACAGTTCTTAATCATTCCTGACCTGGAGGTATATTCAAAGACCACCACCATATATGGTAATGTAAAGTGTACCCTGAAGATAACTGTTAATTATTTAGTTGTGAAGACAGGTACATGTAATTCTACTAAAGTCGGTCTAAAAAAATATAATATTCAAAGCTGCAAATAGGATGCCTGTCATTTGGAGAATGAGATCCCCAGAGGGTGAATTTAGTGATGCTATCCCATCACAGCGGGCTAGCATTGACTAGTTCACCCCCTGGGGACCTCATTCTGCTTAGGCCGCAACTTTTGTAGGAGACCTACGATCAGATTGAAATTCCCCAGTTGAAGTTGTTAACCCATTAGTCACCTCGATTATGCATTCTATCTTCTGCAATTTAGAGGATATTGAAACTTCCCAGAAGGGAAAAAAATAATAAGGTTCCCAGCTATGCGGGATATCGTCACTAAATTCACCCTCTGGGGAACCTCATTCTCGAAATGACAGACACACTATTTGCAGTCTTGACAATATTATGGTATTTCCATAGTAATGGACATCACTGAGATGAAATCGAACTAAGTATTTAAAGTGGCCTGAACAAAATCGATCCATATATAATTTATAAGAATGAAGTTGATTGCTTCAAATTTGGATATAAAAATGAAGACTGCTTTCTTCTGTATTCCCATCTGATCACCCAAGCGGAGTATTCCATATCACTTTAACCCTTTCATGACTGGGGCTTCCTGAAATTTTTCGAACCCTTTACCAATGCATTCTCTTATATATGCGAGTTTCCCATGGGGAGCCTCGCATATATAAGAATACATTGGCCTACCAGTATTTACCTTGACCTTGTTAGCCAGTGCATTCTCTTATATATTTGAGGCTCCCTATGGGATACTTGCATATGTAAGAGAGTGCACTGGCGCAGGATCTTTATTGATGCACCAGCGCAGCTCCCATCATGAAATGGTTAATACACCAACCCATTTATTTTTCTGTTAGTTTGCTGCATTCTTTGAGGCAAACTATTTTTTCACTCAGTTTTAAATTCGCGCGAAAAATAGTACTGCACATATTTAAATACGATTGGGATATTCTACAGCTTAGATACATGTATTTGCATGAGAGCCCAACAATCACTGCTGATACCACAGTCCTGTTTGCTTGTTGTTGCTACAGTGATTATTCTGTGTCTGGAATGGTTTGAATGATAATCAGAATAAAGTTGAACATGGCTATTAACACTGATAGATTCTCTGCATGTTAAATTTAAACAACTTTTATTACATTTATCTACTACAGAGGTTTTAAAAGCTGAATAAATTATCATCATTAATGGCTCGCATAATGTTCCAAGTCCATAGTTGTATATATAAGATTTAGCCCTCATAATTGGTTATGGCAATCAGCAATGCCGAAGCAATTTGCTGAAGCAAACTGGGCCACAGCAAAGGGTTGCCATAGCTGATTGCCAAAGCCAAACAATCTGAATTGAAGGCTGAAAATTTATGGAGGCACAGACTAAGTATGAGTGTTCATTGCTTCAGTGAACGTGAACAAATTCTCATTTCTTTTTGAAATGGCCACGTATCAATAAGAATGATAGTATTATGATACCTGTATATTTAATAGTATACAGTTTAATTGATGATTTTTAATATGAGCAATTCCAACCAGCTATGGAACATCTGTGCCATAGAAGTGTTCCCCAAGTGATACATGCCCCCTTTTTTTCCACAATGCATTGCACAGCTCTAAAATGCAAATTACAAAACCCCTCTCGCTTCATTTGAAAAAAGAAGTTCACAAATTTTGGTATATCTTAAGTACAGAACTGCACGGAACAAATTTTGTGTAATTTTGTAAAACATGTTAAATTTTAGTTCAAACATATATATTCGATATATCTATTTTGGAGCTACTTATTTGTTTTCTCACATATGTAGAACCAATGTGCATGGAAAACATCAGGTTCACTAGATGTGAAAAAAGTGAAGTTTCAATTTAGGATCCCGATTACCCAGCTCGATTAACCCCTTCATGCTGGAGCTTCCTGAATTTTTTGAAAACCCTGTACCAATGTATTCTCTTACCATTATATGCAAGTCTCCCATAGGGAGCCTCACATATATAAGAGAATACATTGGCTTAACAATATTTACCTTGACTTTGTAAGCCAATGCATTCTCTTATATTCTCGCATATATAAGAAAACACACTGGCACAGGATCTTTAATGCTGCACCAGCGCAGCTCCCATCATGAAAGGGTAACATGGAATATGATATATATAATAATAATTTGAGGCTTGGACATTGTGTGGGCCTTTATTCAGCGAAAGCCAAGTTCAACTTTCTCCCATTTCCATTGCATTGCTTGCCACCATCTCCACTAATTGGATGCTTTGGTTTCTATGTTTAGTAGTGAACGCTTGCAGAAACTTAGCGAGGAAAGCCTCACAAGACCTCCCGAGGAAGTGCTAGAAATTTTGGGCAAGCTAGGAGAGGGGTAAGAATCCTGCTTATAGCTTAGAGCATCAGTAGAATAGATATTATTTTGTTTTTGGTTTGTGACCTAATAAATTTGTATTATATGGCAAAGTATTTTTGTGTTTTAGCTAATTTATTGTTAGGTTTCTTCCTTCTTCTCTGAAATTCCATAGTCCTTGAAGAATAAGAAAGTGAGATTGTCCAATACTCAATTTTTAACCTCTTTATTATGAACTGGATAAGAACTTAATTATTGTGTGGTTACTACATTTTGGTCAAGTTATGCAAAAAAATGGACCTATGGTTTGATGAATAACAGCCAATTTTATTTCCAGAGTTATGATTCCTAGATTGTTAGCTCAACTTTACTTCGTAAAGTTTGAGCTATTGCCATGGCTTGGTATCCATCGTCCGTGTGTGCGTGTATGTCTGTGTGCATGGAGACGTCCGTCAACAATTTGGGCTGCAGGTCGTACCTTCAGTCAGATAATTATCAAATTTGTCATGGCTGTTGACATGTTGATGGGAACAAGTCATTTTGGGTCATTCGGCAAAAAAAAGAAAGAAGCTATTTTGGATTTCAAAATCCAATCCATTAGCATGGGCTACAGGCCACACTGTTTGTCTGATCATCATGAAATTTGTCATGGATATTAACATTGACATGTAGATGGGAAACAAGGTCATTTTGGGGTCATTCAGCCATAAAACAATGGACGTTGGCAGCCATCTAGGATTTTACTCTTTGCATGACTAAATCCTATTGCATGGTCTACAAGTCGGATCATTATGAAATTTGTCATGGGTGTTGACATTGACATGTAGATGGGAACGAGTTATTTTTTGGTGTGATTCGGCAAAAAACATGGCCACCAGTGGCCCTCTTGGCTTTTAAAATTCAATTAATTAGCATGGGCTACAGGCCGGAGTGCTCGTCTGATCATCAGAAAATTTGTCGTGGTTGTTAATATTGACATGTAGATGGGAACGTGTCATTTTGGCAGCCATCTTGGATTTTTACTCTTTGCATGACTAAATACTTTGGCACAGGCTACAGGTCCTGCCTTTGATCGATTCATCATCAAATTTATCATGGATGTTAATGTTGATATGTAGATGGGAATGAGCCCACAAAACAAGACCTTTACTGTAACTTTTTGGCTTTCCTTCTTTATCATTCTATTCATTGCTCTGACAGCAAAAAATAAATTCCTTCCCAAGTTGAGCTACAGTGTCATTGACACTTTAATTATTTTTTTTGGGGGGTCCATTTTATGACATACTGTAAGTGTGCAAACTCCAACAAGCATTATTCAATTTTGGTCAAACTTCGTATGAACACATACATTGCTTCTATTTACTTTTATTTCCAAAAACCAGTCCTGTTGAATTTTATTCCAGGAATTATGTTCTCAGATTGTTCTCCAACTGTCCTTCTGAGATAATTTGGAGGGTCTTTTGATAGCACAGCTGCAGAAGACATAAGATTCCAATTCATTTATTTGTTGGAAATGTTCAGATAATTAATTCAATAAATTGCCTAAAACCTTTTATTGGACTTACTGTCTGAATATTCCCCAAGTGAAATAACTCATCATGTATTCAGTCATCGAAGGGTAAATATTTTTTTAACACAGTTGTCATTTCGATGTATTAGTGCATGTACACAGAGATTTCTTATGTTTCAAATTAAAATTGCACATACCGGTATATCTGAAAGTATACATATGTAAGTTAAATTCTACATACTTTTCCCACACACTTTTTCACATGTCATGATGTCATTTCTGGCAAACAAGTAGATATACATCTATATTACAATTGTCATCACAAAATTGCCACTATGTCTGTTATTCAAGTATTGTGTTAACACTGTTTGTAATTCTTATAGATAACACATCCAACAGAATATCAATTTGATTTATATAATGATATCACATACCTGTATATGTATAAAGTTTTCATAATTACATTCTTATAGAATTACACATTCAAATCAGTGTTCACATGGCCAATTTTAAATTTGTGTACTATATCACATGCCTAAGTTTTCTTTGCTAACCCTTTCATGGCGGTAGCTGCGCTGGTGCAGCCTTAAAGATCCTGTGCTAGTGCATTCTCTTATATATGTGAGTCTCCCATATGGAGCCTGGCATATATAAGAGAATGCACTGGCTTAAAAGGTGAAGGTAGATATTGTTAGGCAAATGTATGCTCTTATGTAAAGCTCCCTATGGGAGACTAGCATACATGTATATAAGAGAACGCATTGGCACAGGGTTTTCAAAAAATTTCAGAAAGCTCCAGTCATGGAAGGGTTAAAGTAATTTATTGTAAGCTATGGCATATCTTTCTGTGCTGAAATCTTTGCAAAGCATATCTCTATCAATAGTCAAACACTGCAAAATGTGTTTAAATTTTTTATATCACATAAACATCGTAATAATTAGTGTTGAAACAGTTAGTTTACTAATACATCGACTTGTATTATATACGTCGACCGTGAAATCCGCCATTAGTGGAATCATATCCCCAACTTTGCCAACTGATTGCTACTAACAGCTGAAATGTAACAATCCATTCAAATATTGAACAATCTTCAAGAAAACGGTACACAAATTGTTCCAGGACCCAATTATTAACTCAGTGTAGCGACGTTTTGATGATGGTGACATGCCGCAATGATGTTTTAATAGTATTGTTTAGCGCATGTGTCTCACCACTCATTTGAACCTTCATATTATATCTACATAATTTGGGAGCGTTATTCAAGTAGGTGTTACGTATTTAAAGCACCAAGAGGCCCGTAAAACTTTTCAAACAAAGTTTTAACACCGATTCATGATTGGTTTATTTTGAATTCCCGAATCCTGATTTCTTAACATGCTTACCCACTCCACTCAAATTAAATTTTTTAATTATATCTGACTGGATTTCTTGTGGTATTAATGCCATTTACTACATAGTAATTTCAAAGTTTTTCAGCATAATAAGACAAAAACATATGAACAAGAGTTCTGAAAATGTCGTAAAAAACTACGTTCCCGTGTCAAACATGTTTACAAATGGAAAATCTGGTGATAGGATTCGACTAATCGGTTTGTAGTCTATTTCTCTTCGCGACTTGTTGACTTCTGTAAACCATTAATCGTTTCATCACAAGTGATATTAACCCCTTCTATACTAATATTCATTGACGAGTAGTTCTCTAAGGAAATATTCAGATAATATGTTAAAAAAATGAACATAGGTCATTTGTTGAACTTATTATCTGAATTTGTATTACCTGAAGACCCATCCAAATGAATAATAGAACATTCCAATGTACATGTATACTTTTATAACTGATTGGGAGAATCCATTTAGTTTAGAAAGGGATAAAGAAGCAAAAATATATCTAAACAAATTATATATTCACTGCATGTATGTATTACACTCATATCTCAGTATGCTTTGTTGTGCCTTGCAGAATATTTGGAATTTATTCTTTACCAATGCCTAAAATTAACCCATATTCCTAACTTTATATGGTTCCACAACCCCCATGACTGATTCGGATGCCGCCTTTTAGAAATATATAAATTACACTATTATATAAATACTTTGTATCATGGATATTACTACGAACATTTATATAAGTTTGGTGAAGTCGGCAACAATATTTTAACACCACTTGGAAACTTAAAACCACACCTTTTAATTCCTCGTACCTGTGAAACAAATTATTTTATAATTTTTTTTGCTCCTCCCGGATCCCATTCCTGACTTGAACGATGCCACTTCGGAAAATTTAAACTTAGATTCCTGTCCATCATGAGTTTGCCTTTATATAAGTTTTAAGCTGCATCATTATCTTCCTCATGAAAAGATTTTCCTGTTGTACCCCTTTTGAGTCCTAGATGGTCTCACTTTAATTTCTATATTGGACAGACAGACATTTGCAATTATAGATATAGATTGTTACATTTGAATAGTGTGGACTATTTTCAGAACCAACGTACCATGCTTCAGTTAGAATACATGTACTTCAGCATTGTGACAGCGCAGGGATTCTGAGAACTGAATGTTAATTTTATGTTCAGCGTTATAAATCAGGGTCTACAAATTTGGTCAAATTGCATTTTATAAAAACATGTAAGGCAGAACATACCTATCTCTATATTTGTGAAATTATATTATCAGAGAAAATGGATATCCCATTCGAAGTTGATATTATATATAAACATAACCAAACTTTCATTCATATTTACCTTGAATATGGACCAGACTATAGATACAAAAATTTGGAAAGGCATTCTTAAGATAATATATGACATGCGACATCACCAATTTCTACTCAATCAGAAAACATCTTCTTCTAAGGTGGTTTTGCCTACATAAAGTAGAACTCTGCATGAATGATGATTGTATACTTATACATGTATTTAAATTGTTTGATGTCAGCATCCATCTATCTATTCACTTTATATAATATCTAGTAACTTGAAATTAAGTTTGAAATTATTGTAGTTGTGTATGATATTCCCAGTTATTTGTACATGTGTACATGTAGATCTCTAGCTTAGATAAATTTGTTTTGCTTCATTGGAATAATATTCATATTTGTATGTCAGCACTTTCTGCATTTACTCTCAAGCGAAACAGTTTACAATTGCTGTGTAGATGTCAGAACATTTACTCACATGTAAAATAATATAACTTTAATATCATATTTTTCATAAATTCAACATGAATATTTTCAATATCGTATTCTCAAAACAAAATTATTCTTGGGCTTTGTGCAATTTCATTCAAAGTTAAAGTTTGTACAATATTAAAATAGAATTGTGTCTCAACTTTTTGCCGTATTGTGATATGATTTATCAAGCCTGCTATTTTACCAGCCATTTCATTATCAATAAGATCAACATACAGACATGTACATGTATGAGACATCATTTATTTCAGTTCCTATGGCAGCGTATTCAAAGCACTGCATAAGGAGTCGGGCCAAATTCTTGCCATAAAGCAGGTCCCAGTTGATACAGATTTACAGGAGATTATCAAGGAAATCTCTATAATGCAACTCTGTGATAGCTCATACATAGTCAAATACTATGGCAGTTACTTCAAAGATACAGACTTATGGGTAAGTTATTATCATATCCTTGGCAATAATAAAATAGACTTTGTATCCCAACCCTGCCTACCTTAAAAAACTCTCCCTACTCATAATATTTTTTTCTATATTTATTCCAGTCAGGATGATCATATGAAATAATAATCAAAATGTATGGAATATTATGCGAAAACCCTGTGCAAATGCATTCTCCTATATATGCGATTCTCCCATAGGGAGCCTCGCATATATAAGATAATACGTTGGCCTAACAATATTTGCCTTGACCTTTTAAAGTGATATGAAACACTCAGGTGGGGTTGATCAAATAGAAATTGAGCTTAATCTTGCTCAAAGTAGTTATTTTTACAAATATTATATCCAAATTGATAACACACACCGTCAGTTCTATATATTAATTAAATACATTGACTCTCGGAGGCGAAATCATTTGCGTTTGTTTATCGCCAATAGTTGCGTCCCGAATCAATATGTAAATATTTACAATTGAGCTTAGTTCAGACAATGTTTACTATGGACTAGTACCTGTTGTATTTGTTGCAAATTTTCGGCGATGTTAGTAGAATGCTACACTCCTCCAGTTGCCTTTGTGCCTTAGTACCAACTTATCAGTTTTACGCATCCGAATAAGAACATAATATGTCTTTAACCCTTTGAACCCTGGCTCCCCACATCGATCGACACCCTGACCCTGGGCTCCCAGTGGTATTTTGACTTATATTATACAGTGTTTAGGCGTACTGTGTTGTTTATGTTCAAGTGGTGTCACATGTCTGAAAATTTAGAGGTATGTTCCCCATGGACCACTGATTATTTTAAGATCTGGTCACATTGCAACATGGTCACTCCTTGGCAACGGTTGCTAGGCAACTACCCGTATTTAAAGTAAATACAATTGTAGCTTTTATCGTCGTAATTCATCCCAAGGAAATGGCATTTTTGATGCAGTCAATACCCTATTGTGAACATTGAGATATATCTGGCCAGAAGAGTGAACCTAACTTGTATTTAAGGGTAGCAACGGTTGTTAAGCAAATACCCCGAATGATCGAATGCCAGCATTGCTCTGTGTGTCCAATTGTATTTTGCCCCAAATTGAACATTCCTTGGCATGCACATGGTGATGGTTATGCTCAAATGGTGCCACAGTTCTGAAACTGTATAGGTATGTTCCCATGGACCACTGAGTATTTTTAAGATTGATATACTTTTCCACACGATCACTCCCTGTTAACGGTTTCTTGGCAACTACCCGGAATTGAAAGTAATATGCAATTATAGCTTATAGCATCGTAATTCTACGATAAGAAAGTACGTTTTCTATGCTGTCAATACCCTATTGTGAAATCTGAGATATATCTGGTCAGAAGAGTGAACCTAACTTGTATTTAATGGTATCAATGGTTGCTAAGCATATAGATTATACCCAAGTGATCGAATAGCACCATTGCCCTGTGCACTCAATGGCATTATGTCCAGTGTTCGCGCTGTCGGTAGCCAAATTAGCCAATGGCTAATCTTTTTCGAATTTGGCTAATAAAAATTTCATTTGGCTAAACTTTTGGCTAAACTTTTTTTGGACCCCAAATGGAGAATGAAGGCATGAATTTTTGGCAAGTGGGTTTTCAATTCTGTGATGTGAACGATCTAGTCCAAAAACATCCTAAGTGGGAATATATCGACGACTGTACAAAGGGAAACCCGATCGCGGACAGTACAAAGGGAAACCACTAACTCTGCACGAAACAGCAAAAGTCTTTATTTTAAATTTAATCCGCTAATCCCCCATTGTCTGTCTGGTCACTCACGGGGCTCCTGCACAATGCATGTTTATGATGACATTGTATTTATGACGGTCAAGGTTTATGAGCACCAAGTGTAAGACAATAGCTTAATCAGCCAAATGTGAATCACGACAGATATTTTGTGGCTATTTGTCAAAACCGATACATTCAAAATAATATGCATGCTTTTATGACAGATTGTAATTTGCTAATGGCGTAACAATATTAACTTATTAGTTTCCAGATGTCACATAGATATTTTCGCAAGGATAATTAATATTTCATGATTTAATCAATAAAAAGATATTGATATAAAACAAAAACATAATGACATTAAGAAGGACAATCCCGGGTCACCCCGCCCCCCCCCCCCCCCAAATCACTCTTTCACATAGAGATTAATATTTTTTAAATAAATGATATATATATACAAATATTTCTAGTTCATCAAAATTAGTTAAATTAATGTGTATTTTACCTGTGTCTGTTAGATTTGACGTTTTAGTCATTAATTGTGAACCGACCAGAAAACGATGATTTAATTTGGCCATAGTTTTTTTTAATTTGGCCAAAAAACATTTGGCTAAAGATTTTTTCATTTGGCTAATAAAATTTTCATTTGGCTAAACTTTTGGCTAAAGTTTTTTTCGGTCCAGCGCGAACACTGATTATGTCCCATTTTAGTCATCTCCAAGGGGCATGGCGATGGTTATGTTAATATGGTGCCACAGGCGTCAAACTTTACAGAATTGCTCAATAATACATGATTTGACACGGGTTTGTAATGTGCACGCGCAAGTAGATGGGGCTAGATGGTAGTGTGACCATGCAGTCCCTTTCGACAGGAAGTCCTACTCTGGTGTAATGTCTAAGCGTGCAACTGTATAATACAAAATGATATACTATATATGGGGGTCCTTGATGTGATTGTATCATTACGCAAGAACACATACATTTATCATTGTTTCATATGCGCATGCGCGAACAAATCAAGTCAAATAAGTGACTACCTTCCTCACATATGCCAGAACACTGATTATGTATACAAGAATAATTTTAACCCAGCAGAGTGATTGGAATTGTGTCATTCTACAATCCTGCGAACCGCGCAGCAATGTAGAGCGTTACGCGAATCCCTTCAAATAATGTACGTTTGTCGAATTCTTCGCTTTGCGCATGCGCACATTTTCCTACCCCAACTAGTCGGCAATAAACCCATACACATGCACCCATGGCACTGTTGAAGTTCTGGAGGATCATTTAAATATATATAAGTGGATATACCAAAGGTTATAACATATATAAAGATGCTACACAGGTTTATGAAGTCAGTGAATGCTTCTGGCTGCTTTTGCGGCCAGTCGGGTGTATGAACGTTTTCTGGCTGGCTGCTTTTGCGGCCAGTCGGGTTCAAAGGGTTAAGCCAGTGCATTCTCTTATACATATGAATGAAAGTGTTAAAAAACGCTCCCTACTCATAATATTTTATTTGCTTTCATAGAACTGTATTCATTCCAGTAAGGATGATCATATGAAATAATACTCAAAATGTATGAAACAACATTTTAAGTTACCTAGAATGACAGATATAGAGGTACATAATTTTTATGACATTCACATGCATAGCTCAAGTTTTCAATATCAAATATTGAACATTAAAATATTCGGGATGTAGCCTCATGTTTGCTTAGTGAAATAAAACACCAGCTGAGAATTGGGTCCAATGTGTTTTCTCAATATCATCCTAGTTGTCAATGCTGCATAATGTTACCTGGAAAAATAATTACTTAGGTTTCCTCAGATACATGCACTTCTGGGACCAATGGCTGAATAAACCTATCCAGTGGCCTCCAATAGAAGTAAAAAGAATACAGAAATTGCCTACCTACATGTACCTACTCACTCTTGAAACATAATGTAGAGTCAGGGGAACCCGTGATATTTTTAACCCTTTGAACCCGGTTGGCTGGAAAACCGGCCCGCCTTACAGTGTGTCATGTAAAAAGGGAATATGATGTGTTAATTATAGATTTCAGGGTAGCGAAAGGAAACTTATTGATAATTGTTGGTGAGCATGATATAGCAAGGCTACCGACTGAATACATGTATATCTAAGAGTCGCTTATATATATACGATATATATTATATGTAGCCCTTGTTTTATTTAATTTATGGCCAGTGAGAGAATACAATTTACATTCACAGAAAGTATGTTTTATTGAAGCCAATTGACTGCAGCGACAAACGATTTACCAATTTTGTTGAAATAAGACATTTCTCCATAGCTGCCAAACTCATGTTAAAAGATGAGTAAGAGGAATAATTGCTTTGAATAACAATATGTCCATGCTGAATCAATATAATGTATGACTTGTCTGTTCTCCTTTTTAGATTGTGATGGAGTATTGTGGTGCTGGGTCAGTGTCCGACATCATGAGACTCAGAAATAAGACTGTGAGTACTCAAGAAATTAATTAACCCTTTACCCAACAGAAGGGCCCTGTGCCAATGCATTCTCTTATATATGCGAGTCGACCATAGGTCGCCTCGCATATATAAGAGAATGCATTGGCTTAACACATTAAAAATTATAAAATTGTTAAAGAATGTAAGAAAAAATGGTAAAAAGTGTTAAAAAAAGTTTTTTTTTAGGCCAATGCATTCTCTTATATATGCGAGGCGACCTATGGTCGACTCGCATATATAAGAGAATGCATTGGCACAGGGTATAACTATAACCATCACAATGTGGTCAATGAGCCGGTTCCAATGATATCCATATTTGTATGGTTTTATTGAGACAGACCGAAGATATTTTAGGCTGTTGAAGCTTTATTTGGCCGGTTTTGGCCGGTTTGTTGGGTAAAGGGTTAATGCTATATTACCGGTAACTGTTGACACTTTTGTCCTAAATGAAACTACCTTTCCATATGCATGTTCGTATATATAAATTAACTTGATAGGAAGCATCAACAGCGGGCTAGCATCACTAAATCACCCTCTGGGGACCTCATTCTGCATGGCCTCATCTGCTATGGGAGACATAGTCTCAGTTTGAAGTTCCCAAATGACGAATATTGTAATGTACACCCATTGGGAACCTCCATTATGCAATGTGTCGTCTGCCAATTTGGGGATACAGAGAAACTGAACTAAAAAAGAAAAAGAATCTATGTGAAGAAGTTCTGCAAATATCCGGCACCATATTTTCAGACCTGCATACAATCAAGTTCAGAGCCTAGAAATAAGCCAAGAATGAAGTTATAAACAGATCTGAATTCAGGTTTCTTTTATTCAATTTCCAGAGAAGTTAACAATTTTATACATGTTTTATAATTTTAAACTTAAACAATTGTACTTGAAAATTATCTCCTCACATTTTAGTTGGATGAACTGCAGATTGCCACCATATTGTCATACACCTTAAAGGGCTTGGAATATCTTCACTCGAGAAGGAAAATTCACCGGGACATAAAAGCAGGAAATATTCTGCTCAACACAGAAGGTCACGCCAAACTTGCAGACTTTGGTGTAGCAGGACAGTTAACGGTATGTATGATATCTCGGTGAAATTTTAATTATTATATGAATGTCAAAACTTTCACAGTGGGTACACCTATAGAAGAATTATTTTAAAAAATTGACAGGCTTTTTTAGGATCAACTGGAGATGGTAGCTATCGAATTTGAATGATTTTCGTTTAAAAACATGGCTGTCAGCAACCATCTTGGATTTTAATCTTTGCATGACTAAATACTTGGGCACACTCTGCAGGCCATATCCCTCATCCAATGTCGATTAACTTCATACAGATCTTAAATGGGAAAAATAACCTTTTTTCAAAAATCTTTTAAAAATATGGCCGCCAGCAGCCATTTTGGATTTGACTCTTTTCATGACTAAATCCATCGGCACACTCTACAGGCCGCATCCCTCATCCGATTGTCACCAAACTATGTACGTGTATAGATCTTCTGTGTATGACTTCTAGATGGAAGCCACCAATTTGTCCCTATATTCAATAAAAACCATTGCCACCAATGGCCATCTTGGATTTCTCATTATACCCCCTTTAAAAAAAAAAAGGGGGGTATACTGTTTTGCACCTGTCCGTCCGTCCGTCAGTGTGTGCGTGCGTCTGTCCATCCGTCCGATGTCTGTTCATGTCATAACTTGAACAGTAGTGCTCGGATCTCATGAAATTAGGTATGGATGTTCACTACTATGAGGACATAAATAGAGGTTTCCATCGTTTTGTTCGGATTTTCCATTCTAGAGTTATTCATCTTTGTTTATCTGGAAATAGTGGCTTTTTGGTCTGTCTGGTGTCTGTTCATGTCGTAACTTCAACAGTTGGGCTGGGATCTCAGCCAAATTTGGTGTGGATGTTCACAACTATGAGGACATTAAATAGAGGGTTCCATCGTTTTGTTCGGATTTTCCATTCTAGAGTTATTCATCTTTGTTTATCTGGAAATGTTGGCTTTTTGGTCTCTCTGGTGTCTGTTCATGTCGTAATTTCAACAATTGTGCTGGGATCTCAATGGAATTTGGTATGGATGTTCACTGCTATGAGGATATCAAAAAGAGGGTTCCATCGTTTTGTTTGGATATTCCATTCTAGAGTTATACATCTTTGTTCATCTGGAAATGTTGACTTTTTGGTCTGTCTGGTGTCTGTTCATATTGTAACTTCAACAATTGTGCTGGGATCTCAATGGAATTTGGTATGGATGTTCACTGCTATGAGGATATTCAATAAGGTGTTCCATTGTTTTGCACCGCTCTTCCTTTCTAGAGTTATTCATCTTTGTTCATCTGCAAATGTTGGCTTTTTAGTCCATCTGGTGTCTGTTCATGTTGTAACTTCAACAATTGTGCTGGGATCTCAATGGAATTTGGTATGGATATTCACTGCTATGAGGACATTCAATAGGGGGTTCCATTGTTCTGTTCCGCTTTTCCATTCTAGAGTTATTCATCTTTGTTTATCAGGAAATGTTGGTTGTTTGGTCCATCCGATGTCTGTTCAGTTCATAACTTGAACAGTAATGCTCGGAACTCAATGATATTTTGAATGGATGTTCACCACTATGAGGACATTTAATGGCACATTTAAAAGTTTGTTTGGTTTTTTGTTCTATAGTTATCTTTGTTTATATGAAAATGCTGATTTCTGGGGCCATATGTCTGAGTATAGCCATCATAAGTTATAGATGTGCCCACACTAGGCGGTATGCCACGAGGGGGTATGCGCCGGACGACAGTCCATCTCTTGTTTAATCTATCGGCACGTTCTGCAGCTGACATTTATTGGAGAAATATTTTGAAAATGTACAGACATGTTTAGGATCACCTCTAGATAGGAGCTATTGAATCCCTCTCCAAATTGAGATTCAGTGTCATCGACACTATTATTTAATTATTACTCAGGAGAACATGGAAAAATAGAACAAATTTGTTCCTATTTTCATCATCAACAAGCCTTGAAATAGTGTGTCTGTCATTTACAGAATGAGGTCCCCAGAGGGTGAATTTAGTGATGCTACCCCGCATAGCGGGCTAGCATCACCAAATTCACCCTCTGGGGACCTCATTCTGCAAATGACAGACACACTATTTCAAGGCTTGATCATCAATAATCCTCCAGTGTTGTTCCATTTGTTGAAACCAATGTTTGTAAAACTTCACTGTAACAGCAGCCAATGTTTTTTGGTTTCGCAATGAACAATAACTCTAAAATACAGATTATTTTGACATTGGCAACTCGCAAGTCAATCTACATTATTTTCTTGGTATTTATACAAACAAAAGAAAACATAATTTTTAGCACTTTGCATAATCTTTCTGGCAAATACAACCACAATGAGTTAAAGTTTAACACATTGAGATGCAAATATGTTTTTTGTTGATATATACTACCGGTAATGCATTGGTACTCAGATATTTTGATATTTATTATTTTATCGATGGAATTCAATTCATGTAGTGAGTGCCTTGAGGGCCTTTAAAGTTACCAGCTATTTTCAAGTTTCAAAAGGGACTCAAGGCATTTACATGGGTACATATGAAAAGTCGTTAACATCTGCAAAGCAACTATTATCAACATGTAACTGTAATATGCAACATGTACATATGTAAAAATAGCTTGGTTTGTTCTTATTTTCATTATTAATCATACTCCAATGAGATTTTACATATCAACACCATACATCATACACAATACTGTACAGTTACACTACCAATCAAAGTCCAATTACAGTGAAACCTGCTTTGAGCGATCACTGCCAAGAGCGACCACCTCGCTTTAACGACCGCATTGGCTTTGTATGGACTGGTTTTACTATATAAATGACCTGCCGTGAGCGACCACCTGTCAAACGCGACCAGCGATCGGTGATTTGTGGCAAAAATGACAAAATTTACCCGTTATGAACGATCACCAGACACGAAAAATAAGTCTTTAACCAGTGCTTTTCCGACATTAACACCCATTGTGAGCCCCAGATGCTTCAGCAAGATGCATTTCTTTGATTAAAATTATTTGCAATCAGTTACTTCATCACAGACAATGATTTGGGGATTCCCCACCGGGACATGTGACTTAGCGGAATTCCCAGCAGGGGAGATATAACATTGGTTCATTTTAATCCAAAAGTAGTATTTGGGAACGTGGATTATAAAAACTTCATCACTGTTATTATTTTTTACGTGAATGTTGACGATGTGTTTGACCTAAATAATATATGATGAAATACAAAAAAGATCATATTCCATAGTAGCATAAAATTGAGACTCTGCTTGGCTGTACTGTTGTTTTAGTGATAGGCCTATCATTAATCCAGTCGCTGCCTCATTGTGGCGAAGCATGAAAACGCTTAGGGCAAAGTGTCAAACTTACTCAACGCTGGGATTTAATGTCTGCACTCCAAGCGTACAGCATAAAGGAACCTTTGTTTAATAAATACATGAGTTTGCGTCCTCCCGCTATGTCTCATTGAAAGAACCATCAACACGCTGACAATGTATGCTTTCCAATTTTTATAATGCTCATTCCCGGGCTTCATATTAAATTAAAATCATTCCATGTGACATCATCAAGTACTAGTAGAAGTTTGCAGACACTACGCAATGAACTATATCGCAACGATAGAAACATCAAAGAGATATTCCGTAGTCACGAATGGAGGTCAATCATGCACGTGTCCAGAATCATTACAGGTCAGGTCAAGGACACCCAGTACTGTTTATGAATTTTCTGCTGTTTGCAGTTTTATTCGAAGATACTAACATCCAAAATAATATAATATGTGATACAGGGAATGAAATAAAGACACGCGGTGACGACTGATGTACGTTTATTCCCTTTTTATCAAGTTATCATGTTGGAGTTGATTTGTCCCCCGGCAATCTGTCTTGTTCTTCCTTCTGTCACGACTCACGTGCCCGATGTGTTCTCTGATTGGCTGTTCTACTGCATTAGGCCAAAAAAATATATACCTGTGTTTCTGGTGACATGCAAGAAAAAAATAGGGGCTGGGTGGGTGGCTTTTCATTTTATTTTATTTTTTCATTTTATTTTCGACTATGCTCAAAATAAATATGAATGCGACCCCCAAGCCTACTTCTCCTTGTTTGTAATTGACTATAAAATAATAAAACTAAGTAGATTCTATTTTTTGGCCTTATTATACCCCTTTTTTTTATTTAAAGGGGGGTATACTGTTTTGCACCTGTCCGTCTGTCCGTCCGGGCGTCTGTCCGTCCGTCCGTACGTCCGTCCGATGTCTGTTCATGTCATAACTTGAACAGTAGTGCTCGGATCTCAATGAAATTAGGTATGGGTGTTCCCTACTATGAGGACATTAAATAGAGGTTTCCATCGTTTTGTTCTGATTTTCCATTCTAGAGTTATTCATCTTTGTTTATTGGAAATAGTGGCTTTTTGGTCCGTCTGGTGTCTGTTCATGTCGTAACTTCAACAGTTGGGCTGGGATCTCAACCAAATTTGGTGTGGATGTTCACAACTTTGAGGATATTAAATAGAGGGTTCCATCGTTTTGTTGGATTTTCCATTCTAGAGTTATTCATCTTTGTTTATCTTGAATGTTGGATTTTTGGTCTGTCTGGTTTCTGTTCATGTCATAACTTGAACAGTAGTGCTCGTATCGCAATGAAATTTGATAGGGATGTTGACTACTATGAGGACATTTAATGGCACATTTAAAAGTTTCTTTTGGTTTTTTGTTCTATAGTTATCTTTGTTTATATGAAAATGCTGATTTCTGGGGCCATATGTCTGAGTATAGCCATCATTAGTTATAGATGTGCCACACTAGGCGGTATTCCACGAGGGGGTATGCGCCGGACGACAGTCCATCTCTTGTTTAACATGCATTTACCTGTATAAATCTCTTATTTTTTCCTTTTTTTTACTAATATTAATTTAAAGTATACTTTATTAAAAAGAAAGATTAAACATATAATCACAATCATTTTCAACCAGTTTGTTGTCTAAAAATAATTCACTTGCTCAGACATCTAACACTGATGATAGATGTCAGTTCAGTCGAAATTGGAACAAACCTGTCGTCGGCGACCACCTGTCAATAATGACCATTTTGTGTTGGCAAAATGGGTGGTCTCTCATTACAGGTTTCACTGTAGTCCAATAATGTACCAAATACAGTCAAAACGTAATGGTAAGTATACAAAACGGTCAAATGACTTGCCTGCGAGTTCACAAACTTTTTTCATGCTTGAAAATCCCTGAATATCCAATGACATGGTATGTTTATCTCCATTGTAATTTAATTCACCAAAAAAAGTTCAAACAAACTTAACTGCATTAAAAGCGGTATATCCTTCATGTAAGAATACACAAAATTGCACCCCCTCCATTCTCCATATGGGTTAGGGTCAGGGTTAAAGTTAGTGTTAGGGCTAGGGTTATGGTTAGAGTTAGGGTTAGTGTATTCTTACATGAAGGAGCTAGCTTAAAAGAACTTTTTTATTGGCATTACATACCATCTCCTTTCCCGGTGCATAAAATCTTTGGGATTACTTGAAACAGCACCACGCCTGGAGATAGTTTGTCTAACATTTGCAGAATGAGGTCCCCAGAGGGTAAATTTAGTGACACTGTTGTTAGCTTACTAGCTTACTGTGCTTCACTAAATCACCCTTTGGGGACTCATTCTGCAAATGTCAGATACACTATTTCCAGACTTAAACAGGACCCTAAGAACATCCTGATAATTGATGATGACTGTGTCTGTAATTAACAACTTGTGATTACGCTCGATTACTCGACATCTGGCTGCACGGTGACATATTTGATGCTCATTGTCAATTTCAACATGCTCCATGTAAAGCACCATGTGTAACTTTCTGTGATTCTGTGATTCTGAATATGTTTGTTTTAGGACACGATGGCGAAGCGGAATACTGTGATAGGCACTCCATATTGGATGGCTCCTGAAGTGATACAGGAAATAGGTTATGATTGTGTGGCCGATAACTGGAGTTTAGGTAAATATCTTATGAATGGTTGTTTCTGGACTGTTTGCCACAATTTGTAACATGGCGGAAATATGTTAGGAATGTGTAGCCAATTCCTAGAGTTTTGGTAAATATTTTATGAATGGTTGTTTCTGGACTATTTCTGGACTGTTTGCCGCAATTTGTAACATGGCGCGAATATATTACGAATGTGTAGCCAGTACCTGGAGTTTAAGTAAATATCTTATGATTGGTTAGGCCAAACAAAACGCTGCATTGACTGAGTGTGCAAGATACCACATCATCCCATTCTTTGTTTCTGTTTTGTTGAGAAAATTTCTTTTTATTTTGCCTTGGTTTTAGTTGAAATATTTAATAAACTGGTTTGAGAACTCAAAATAGTGCTTTTGCATGTTAAACTTGGTACTCAGGGTACCTGGAGCTGGAATTATATCATCACATCCGTGGTGATCAGAAATATATAACAAAAATTCTCCCTTCCTCATTGATTCCGAAAAAAAGAATCCGAGAATCAAATTAAAATATTTTGAGCCTTATATCTGGACATTTATATCTGGAGTGTTTTCTGATGGCTCTCATTGCAACATTGCATAACATCAAACTTAGATGATAACATTCACCTCATTTACACGTCTGTGCAGTTCATCCTATGTACAAAGTACAATGAACGGCACAACAATAGTAATTCATAGAATCAGAATTGTTGTTTATTGATTTGGGGTGACATAGACTTGTCAGGCTGTCTTCAAGCCTCCCCTATTTCACTATCCAAATTAATTTTAACATGATAATGTTTAACGATAATGTATCTTTTCCAGGTCACAATTACAATAACAATATAATTTTTATTAAAAAGCTTTTTTGTGAATATAATACAGATAAAACTGAAGATTGGGGATATTGTTTGTCTATAAAGGCATAATAATGTGGTCTAATTCTGATGCAGCCGAGTATAATTCGCTGTGAAACCTCTTTAGTTGAGATGAAATTTGTCTTGATTGAGGGTGCTAACAAGATAGAGTTCTTCATCTTGGTGCGCTTCGAACATTTTATCAAGCTTTCGGTTATAAATATAGCCCCTTTTACTGTCCCGGGAATGTGATTAGAAATTCTAAAATAAAATTTACATTATTGATAGAAGCTTTTCTGGACTGATGCCTTCAATTCATATTGAGTATTCTTTACCCTGGAGTCTATATAAAACTTGCTTGGAAGAGATGCACTTTCATTAATATGAATATCTTCCAATAAGAGCAGGCCTCAAAATAAGGTGCTGAAAATTTATAGAATGAGGTCCCCAGAGGGTAAATTTAGTGATGCTACCTCGCACATTGGGCTAGCATTAATAAATTCACCCTCTGATGACCTCATTCTGCTTAGGTCTCATCTTCTCTGGAAAGTATCTTTATTATCAAATTATCTAAATTATTAAATTAAGTTTTCAAGTTTCTTTTTTAGTTTAGTTTCTTTTTATTCCAAAATTGGCAGGTGCCCAATGGGTGCATATCACTATCTTCACCATCTGGGAACTGAAATATGTGTCTGTCTCCCATAGTAGATGAGGCCATGCATAATGAGGTCCACAGAGGATGAATTTGGTTATGCTAGTCTGCCGTATGGGATAGTGTCACTAAATTTGCCTTCTGGGGACCTCGTTCTGCAAATAACCAGCACCATATTTTCAGGCCTGAATAAGAGATTCCAGGCAATGAAACAGCTGAGAACACTACTAAAAAAAAACAGATTAATACCTACTACTTAACATTTTGTACTGCTTTCAGGGATAACAGCTCTGGAGATGGCAGAAGGCAAACCGCCTTATGGTGACATACATCCCATGAGGGTATGCACATATATTAAAATATGTTCAAACACTTGTTGTCCCCTGAAGAAACATTTTTGGAGGACTAGAGATATGAGCGGTGTCCATCTGTCTGTCTAGCTGCCCATCTTTCTGTCTATCCTACAAAGTCTGGATGATAACTTTAATATAATTTGATTTAGAATTTTTCATTTAAAGGCCCACTTAATTTTCGAACCCCCAGATTACATTATATAAAATGTATGCCATATTATATACCATTTCAAAGAGCAAGCTCCAAAACATTGTATTATCAACTTATCCGGTGTAATAAACTGTTTTTGTTGAGTTGCCAACGCGTATTGTCATCAAGATTAAAGTAAAAATCAGTATTATTTTCAATGCAGGGGGGAATAACTCTATATATTAAAGATAGAGTTCTTCCCCTTGCATTGAAAACGTTTGAATTCTGTTGCATTCTGGATGCCAGAGGGGGGAGTCTTCAGCAGTTTTCTATTTCTCTGTGGGCATCTTCTGAGACACAGATGTTTCACATAGTGATGAAATATAGTATTTTAATCATATTTTATGGCATAGATTGTTATTAAAACTGTATATCAAGTCACTATAAAAAAAAAATCGGCGACTCGAAAATTAAGTGGACCTTTAATGGCTTTTGGCTGATAACTCCAACTGTTATGGTATATTTCTGAATGCAATTTGAAACAAGCTAACAGGCGTATTATGCCATGCTTGACAGTGCTATTATTCCATTTGAATTATGTTTTGTAGACACATTTTTATAGCCTTGCTTAGCATATATAGTAAGAATAGGTTGATAAGATAGCTGGTAAGCTGGGAATTTGGCTATGGGCATATGACCTAAAAGTGAGGCTAAAACTGATCTCAGCCCGAAGGTTTTTATCACTTCTTGCAAAATGGATGTTCCAACATGGCGTGCTTGCTGAACTTTTCTTACAGTCAAATCACATGACAACATTTAAACAGCCGTTCATTTCTTATACAACTACAACTTCTTTTCAGGCGATATTTATGATACCCACCAAACCTCCTCCATCATTTCGACATCCTGACAAATGGTCTCCTGAATTTATTGACTTTGTTTCAAAATGTCTGGTTAAAAACCCAGAAAAGAGAGCATCAGCTGCAGAACTCCTGAAGGTGAGTCTGTTTTTTAACCCTTTCATGATGGGAGCTACGCTGATGCAGCATTAAAGATCCTGTGCCAGTGCATTCTCTTATATATATGAGTCTCACATAGCAAGTCTCGCACATATAAGAGAATGCACTGGCTTACAAGGTCAAGGTAAATACTGTTTTTGCTAAATTTCAGGAAGCTCCAGTCATGATAGTGTTCAAATGTTGTGTGCCTTTCCTAAATTGTTTGTATACAGTAGGAGATTGCCAATCAATAATGACGTGTGCAAGTATTGGAATTTTGTTTTATCTCATCACAAAATCGACAATGGGGTAACACACATTAAGAACAGCATTTTAGTGTTCATGACTTTGGTGACCTGTTGACACAAATGCAGGGACCTAATGTCCTCTACTGGTTTATCGACACAAGTGGAAAAAACTCTTATCTTATAGGTTGTTGACACAATTGAAACAAAATAGAATAAACTTTTCAGGATTTATTTATAGGTGTTCAGCGAAAGTCCCAGCCGTGTGTTCCTCTAAGCTCTAAATCGTAGATATCTGGTGGAAGAACATTTTTTAAGAAACAAAAATGATATCTTAATGTCGAAGCACCAAGGTTTTTCTTGACTATATTTGTCTACTGTTTTAGCGATGTGGTGGCCTAATTCTATCTTGTATAGGGCTGGACGATATTAACGAAAATAAAAACCGCGATTATTTTAAATTAAAACCGCGGTTAACGATATAATCGCGGTTTTTTAAAACATCAGACACTAGTAACTTAAAACAGTTTCTCACTGTTCGCTAGAATCACATCATTGTCATTAATTTTGACAAGTTGACGTCAATAATAACATACACAACCACTCAACCAGTCAACCAGTGACAACCTCATGCTCGATCGATATTCGGAATGAAAAGTAAATTCACCGGTTAAATTCCGCTATTCGGACAATTTCGTTCCAGTGACTTGACAAATTCTGGTATATACCAATAATTAATAAAACCATTATCTAGTCTATGCCAAAACTAAAAGTGTTCTATACCATAGTATCCTTTTCTAACTCGGTATATTCAACCATGTTGAGTAAATACATGTTGTTCCCGATGACACTTGCGTCGCTTGACAAATGGAAATGTGGTTTACTGTATAGACAAATTTTAGCGAAGTCCACACACACGTAGTACATAACTTTTGGAATTCTGCCAAGCAAGGACACCATGTATTTTTGGGCGGGTTTGAAGCCGTAATTCTATCATTTTGGTTTTAACCAATCGCCGTGAGTGGTTTCTTCTAGACGAGCAGGGGCGGTATCTTCGCTCATTTACTATTTTGATTGACGGTGCATGTGCATCATTGTACTGAAGGAAGAGGCGTGGCAAAACTGACATTCATTTTGATCTATCACCTGATCAGTCGTCAATTCATTTGGTGAATTCTCTTGTAATAAAAAGTACGCAGGGAAGTCGGAGGGTTTGTGTAATATTGTGAGCGAAAGGGGGACGTATTCTGGGTTTTCATATCCCCCTAATTTCGGTAGTCGTCCTAAACGTTGTTTACTATGATTATTGAATATTGAAAAAGTCAGGACACAGGGATTTAGTTGAAATTTAAAACTTAAATAACTCGATTTAGGCTTGAGTTAAACTATTTGTTTGTATACGCTTATGATGGTCTGGCACCCTCTAATTGCCGACGATATTACGATTATTTTAGTTTAGACGATATTACTGACGATATTGAAATATTAACCGGGTATTGACGATTAATCGGGAAACCGCCCAGCACTAATCTTGTAGTCTGCTTATATATGTCATTTTGGGCCCTGCCAATATTTTAATATACTTGACGGTATTCGTGAATCAAATCGAATATCAAATTGATTACATCAGTTAGGTGACTGTTAGCAATTAGCGAGAAAACACTATGTTTCGAGAACAGTAAATAATCTGTCGTAACCATTTCGTGTATAGAATTACGAAATTTTGTAGTTTATGTTGAATAAATTGTTGTAATTTTTGCACTAGCAATGTTTTAAATTAGATACAACAATAAATAGTAGGACTGTAAGTATAGAACATAGTAATGAGAATATTCATCATGTTTTTGACTATACACACGCATCATTGAACCAATAATGCTATTTAATTATTTTATTTCAGGCAGGGCGTCAATGATAATACATTACAGTCCTAATTCTTGAACCATGTTTTACAACCTTTGTTTAAATGCTGAGTCACAACCTATTTGTAGCTCAGTAATTCACAATTTAAAGTCATCATATTAGTCTCTCACTCTAAGCATCAAACTCAAAAAGATCCCAATGAAGACTGCTGAATGTTGAGTTTCGAGTAAATATCCGTGATCTCCGTAATGAATTCCGTTTCCTTTGTTGTTTTTAGGTGTAGTCAGTCAAAAGTTATTTGTAAGTGCTGGATATTACTATTTTCTAAGATGGAAGTTGGTCCCCCAAGACAAACTAATCTCATAATGAGGCAATGTTTACGTCTCCCTAGTATAATAGCATCGCAAAGATAAACAGACATATTTGATAGATATTCCGTGCCAATTGTCAAATCAAGTTACTGAGGTCAAATTGAATATTATTTTGTATACCGAATATTCGCAGGCCCCTAATGTTGTTGTTCTACTGGCTTATCGATACAAGCAGCATAACTCTATCTTGAAGTTTGTTTATTAATGTCAACAAAAACAAAAAAGTCGTAACAGAGTTGCCAACAGACAGACATTGGGTTATATATATACAGATTCATGGGTATAAAATAAGAATTACGAACCAGTTAACACCAGACTATGCCACCAGAAATTGATCCCCCACCTCCAATTTTTTTCCACAAACTAGGATGGGAATTGTTACTATTTTTAGATTTAGAACAGCACACTGTTGAGTTGTAATATATGTGTGTTTTCTGATTAAAGATCGGTTTTTAAATACTCTTGAGTCTAATATGTGCAACACCAGATTTTTCTTATGTGGGAATAACAACAAAAAAGTTTCTTTCAAATGAGTTTCATAGAAAATACTATTGTCCGATTAAGAGATACTACATCTTGAACAATGCGACATTATATAGGCAGGGGT
Source organism: Siphonodentalium dalli (assembly GCA_032622095.1). Classification (NCBI taxonomy): domain Eukaryota; kingdom Metazoa; phylum Mollusca; class Scaphopoda; order Gadilida; family Siphonodentaliidae; genus Siphonodentalium; species Siphonodentalium dalli. The sequence continues at coordinate 83,866,339 of CP136069.1, read as the reverse complement.
CCCATTTGCTAAGCCAATTTTTCCCTCAGACCATTCCCCTGCCCAGTGATCACTTGTACATATCTCACAAATCATAGGAGATTTTAAATAAAAAACAGTCGATACAACGACAGAATTTATCCCTCAGAGTCACTCTACACTGATTCGAAATTAAACACGTGCATCAGTATTTATATAACTAAAATAGAACCGATGCAAGATCCTACGTCATTAACACTTGCAAGCGTTTTGTTAATTTCCATAATCACGAATAATTCACAACAATAATGGGTTTGTGACTTTCTTCTCAATTCTGGATTAGGTCATACTTACGACATACATAAACTTATCTTGCATCAAAGCAATCATTAATTGAAGGCCCTTGGCCAGTCTGATACAGGACCTATATTTCGGAAGCGGCTTAATATGGACAGTACAAGGTCACAGCCTTTTTGTGAGCTCCGAATTCAGATAATAAGTCTATGCTTTAGGGACTCCACTGTGTTGAGCGGTAGCTTCTCTATTTTGTGACGTGGCGCTTGTGGGACCAAAAAAGGGGCGTAAATTTGCAATAGATGAAATCCTAAAGTTTAGACCAACATGTTTTGGCTACATGTTCTAATTTCTGTTCATTCATTAATAAAGGTAGTCATTCGTGCAAACCTGTCTTATCATATGACCATGTGGGGTAAATAAATTTATTTTAGTGATAATATTGACTACTGCTGAACCATTTGCTCAATGCCGAGAAAAATAATTCCCTGCAATTATGCACATGTCAACAATAATTTTTAAGATTTCAGAATTTTTATTATCAATTTCTAATAATACTAGTGATATATTTTATCCTCTTTCTCTGTTGTCAGTGAAAACATGCTGCTATTAAGAGAAACTACAATTTAATTTTTTTCTTTTATGCAGCATGAGTTTATACAGAATGCAGATCACGGTGAAGTTTTACAGAAAATGATACTGGAAGCCAAAGAAGCATCAGAGCTTCAGTCTGAAGCTTTGAATGGCGATGATTCTGTGAGTTAACACTTTCTATACTAAATGGATCAGATCAGTTTACTCCAGACTGACCAAAGTTATGCCACTTGTTTCTATTTATAGAAATTTTATGTCCATTAGCGCGAAAACTTGAATAAATTTCAACCAATTTCATTCATATTTGGTCTATGCATCTTTCATAACAATGATCGAAAATCAGTTTTTTTCCGATTTGTTTTACCTGAGTTGCAGCCCTTAATTTGTCTGTTTTTAGCTATTTTAGGAAAATTTATGTCTGTTTAATAGCACGAAAACTTGAATAAACATCAACCAATTTAATTCATATTTGGTATATGGATCTTTCATAACAATATCTCGATCCATCGAAAATCAGTTTTGTCCGATTTTTAGTCGAGTTTTTAAAAAACTCGACTTATGGTTTAACGAGGGACGGTTGGCGGGCGGGTGGACGGGCGGGCGGGCGGACATAAAGAATGCCTTATAACTTTGACATTTGTGAACGGATTCAAAAAAAATTTGGTATGGCAGTTGCTCCCAATGACTATTTACTGCCTGTAGAAAATGGGTCACGTCCGAACTTTTTTACAAGAGTTAACCATCTTAGATGGTTTTTAGTTAAGTTTTTCACCGATAGCGCGATAACTCACGCAAATATTAACCAATTTCAACAATATTTGGTATATGAACTCTTGCAACAATATCTCGAACGAGTTCGAAAACCAGATTTGTCCGAATTTTTTTTCCGGAGTTACGGGTCTTAGTTTGTCTATTTTCAGCAATTTTATCACTGTTAGCGCGATAACTCGATGAAATATTAACCAATTTCAGCAATATTTGGTGTATGAGTCTCCTGCAACAATATCTCGGACGAGTTCGAAAACCAGGTTTGTCCGAATTTTTTTTGCAGAGTTATGGGTCTTAGTTTGTCTATTTTTTAGCAATGTTATCACCGTTAGCGCGATAACTCAATGAAATATTAACCGATTTAAACAATATTATGAGTTATGGGTCTTAGTTTGTCTATTTTAATCACAATTTTATAACCGTTAGTGCGATAACTCAATGAAATATTAACGGATTCAATTGAAATTTGGTATATAGGTCTATTGCAATAATATACCACCGTCCAACTTTTTTTCCCGGAGTTGTGCACCGTATTGGCAGAAGTTTGGTTCGACTGCCAAAAAACTTAACAAAAGCATCTTAGATGCGTACCCCTTGTTTTACCTGAGTTGCGGCCTTAAATAGTTCATCTATTTTTAGCAATTTTAGGAAATTTTATGTCTGTTAGCACGATAACTTGAACATACATCAACCAATTATATATTTGGTATATCGATCTTTTACAACAATATCCCGAACGAGTTCGAAACCAGATTTGTCCAAACCTGTTTTATTTCGTTAAAAATTTTATGACCGTTAGCGTCAAAACTTGAACAAACATCAACCGATTATATTCATATTTGATATGTGGACCTTTTACAACAATATCTGGATCGATTTCAAAAAGCAGTGTGCAGCTTTAGTTATCTATGTTCAGCAAATACAGTAATGCCCTAAGTAATCGACCCTTAACCACAGCAGAATTATGGGTAACTTTTCAGGATTTAGTTGGAAATATGGCTTGTTGCCATTCATCGGAAAGCTCTCACTGAGAGCTTTCCGATGAATGACAACAAGCCATATTTACGACTAAATCCTGAAAAGTTACCCATAACTCTGCTGTGGTTAAGGGGTCGATTACTTAGGGCATTACTGTACAACAAACAATAGAATGTTCTCGTGCTCGAATTCAGAAATGTTCAATTCACCAGGAAGTGTTTATCTCCCAAATGATATAGTCGTTGTCCATACTATCATATATTTTATTACTATTAGTATTATCTGTCTTCTCTATATGTTGCCTAGGGAGATGATGACATTGATGCCCCAGTAAAGGAGGGTTCATCTACTCTGGTCAAACAACGAGATGATGATGGTACAATGAAGGCTCTTAGAACTGCTGAAAACTGTGAGTTTCTTTTTATAATCGTACAAAGGAAATAGGAAAATGTCTTGTTTCACTAGTGGTTAGGTTGCTTCTTTAACTCTTTAACACTCAAATAGTTTTCTAGCGTAACCCTCAATGACGTGATTTGACGTGGCTACCTATTCCTCAATGACGTGATTTGACGTGTTGGTTTGCATGGCAAGTTTTTCGTTTATATAAACGGTGTATATTCAGTTTTTTATGCTTTATTGAATATGAATACTGTGACATAACTGTTCAGATCAACACCTTGTCAATTTCTGGTCAAGTAGCGGGAAGTTTATATCGCTAAGTGCAGTTTAATATGGAATAATCCATTTCAATCCCGGCTGGGGGTGCAAATTATTATTCCATTTTCAATGACATACCGGTACCCAATCGGTATCAGTACTGAAATTGTCTTCTAATGTTTCCAAATCCGCCTGAACAAACCAAAGATCTATTTCTTGTTGCCATTTTCTGAATAATTATATCTTTTGAACCAACGTTGCGATTCTTAATTCAACTTCGGTCGAGTGAAAACCACGTGTGTGTGTTGTGTTGCAAACCGGAAGAGTGGATCAATCGGGAGGTTATTGGAAGAGCCTGTATAATTGATGGAAGAGCCGGACCAATCCAGTGATGGCAGAATCAAGCCTCACCCAAATAAGGAAGTTGGATTTATTTTTATTTGTTATTGATATTGGGAATCGTAGGGATTATTCATATTTAAGAGACGAGTAATACCATCGTACCAGATAAATAAACAACGTGTTTTGCGAAAGCGACAAACTGAAAATGACGCAACCAACAATCACGTCATAAAATGTTATGATTTACTCGATATTAAAGCTAAATTTGTCCAGTTTTCTCCGCAAAAGTTAAAATTATAATCGGAGATGGGATGTGTATTCCCTTCATCACAAGGATTTCCCCCTAAATGAACCGTCTGTTCAACTTTTTCTGGTGACTTTCTCAACTTTTCCGAGGAAGTTTGGCATAAATAAAAATGAAATTTTATCCATTCCTGCATGATTTAGACCGACCAGTTCCGTTGTATAGGCGTGATTCTCACAATGAAAATTTAGCTGGTAATAAGTTGTAAAATAACGGATACAATTTGCATTGAAATGTAACTTTCGGTGGTGTTCAAGAAATTCGCGGTAACAACATGTCTAATAAAATTATCAATAAGCGAGCGCAATAAATTCGCTGCTAATTACGCCCTGTTGTCTACCTTGACGTTACATTTGAGGGCTGTCCCGGGTAACGTCACAGGTACCCGTTAGACACGTCAAATCACGTCATTGAGGGTTAAAGAGTTAAACACTGATAAATAGCTATATATGGTGTTCTTTTGTAAGAAATGATTTGCTTGGTGAACGCTTTGAACCGGATTATAATGGCAGCTGTCTGATTAGATAACTGTTTGCTTATTTAACACTTTGAGTGAACAATGGTGACTTCACAGATAATACAGCGCTGACACTATGTTTTACATCAATCACTGAGCTGAATTGGACTCTTATTTTTACGACCACTGTCCAAACTAAACACTAATTATCAAAAAGTACACGATGGTAGTGTATTGCCACCAATAAAGTTTTAATCAACCTGTCACAATGAATGAGCCGTCATGACCACTCAGAGTTGAATGTATAGATCAGACGTTTTAACTTATAAAGGATCCCAAGTCTACACTAGAGCCAAAACGAGCTCAGCATCAAGTATGTCAAATCTACCGCACATGCATTTGGTTGGTATCGCTTTCCGCATTCGGATTTTGGAGGTAAAATTAATCTATTCATTCACTTTTGGACTATAAAAACCATCCGATGTTCGGAATAGAGAGTTTCCGGTTTACAGAAGTAATTTTTAGTGAGAATGCACTTGGGTGATTTCGGGACCGGACAATTTGTTTTCAGGATGTAAGGGTTAACAATTTGAATATGAGTAGACACATTGTTTACTTTGTTGCTTTCCCATTTAATTCAGCGACCTTGTTGCCCAGTGAGTTGAGTAGCTCTAATAATACATTGGTCGAGTCTGAGCTGGGAACGATGGTTATTAACGATGAGACAGATGAAGATGATGGAACCATGAAACGTGAGTCTCATAATTATCTGATGACGCCAAAATTACTGCTTTACCAATTTATTCAGGGTTAACGCACCTTTTTGCATACCACAACTATACTAGTATGGCCTTTCCACTGCCACTAAAATATTTTGGAATGAAATTGATAAAGCTGCTACTTTATAATTATACTTGACATAGTGACAGGCCCATATCAATTTGTGTCTAATTTAATCCTTCCATGAAGCATAGTTTTGTGTTTCGCAGCATAAATGAAAGAAAGATCATTTATAATCTACATGTTTAATACACCATATTTATTACATGATCCCAACCTTACTCCATTCAATTAACCCATTCTATAACTAGTGATATTAAACGTTCATTTAATAACAGGAAATAGTGCCAGGTGACCTTTGACTTCCGGTTTGTTGTCTGTTTACATGCTACGTCTCAAAATACTATGGCTTCCAATATTTTTCCAACAAACTATAATGGATGAAGAATTTGCAAAGTTATGTCATTAAATATACACCATTAAAAACATCCCATTTGTTGATTTAAGTTGTTTATGTTTTGTCAAGGTTTTGGATCATGTAATAAATAGAATCTACAACTCATCCCCAGTTTATAGCGGATATTACAAAATTCGTCCAGTAAATTAGGTCTACCTTCCTGTTGACTGGGGACTCTTTGTAGATCCTCTATTTAAAGCCTGGTAACAGACATGTAACCCCACCTTGATGCTCAGTAGGAAAATATCTTTTCTTGTGATACAGTGTGCTATACTATATTACCTCTTGTATAAGTATAAATAAATTGTGCATCTGACTTCTATCCCTATTAAGGACATGACACATCAAGTACGAAAGACAAAGAAAAATACCGTCCTGCTTATATGGATCACTTTGAGAAGAAAGAAACAGAACAAAAAGGGAGAGCCCACAATGACGGAAGTAAACAGCGACAACCGGAACTGGCACCAGTCCAACCGAAACAAGCCACCCCACCTCATCATTTTCAACGCTCATTCATCGATGGAGATTTTGAATTTGTATGTATAGTTACTTAGTTTGCATACTTAAAGATCTATTCAGGATTCCATTCTATTTTTTTACGAAATCTGTTGAGTTTGGGTTCCGGACGTCCATTTTTACTTGAATTACGGATCTTTTTTTATTTTGAAATTCAGGTTTTCTCGATGATAACTTCAGTTAATGTTGACTGTATGGAATGAAAAATTTGGTGTGCATGTTTGTAACCATAAAATACATGTCAAGTTTCATTTTGGGTTCTGTTTGCTAATTTTAACTTTTTTGTGAAATTCGGGTGTTTTCTTGGGTTCCTGTTGATACTGCAGTTAGGGTTGCTTGATCACTGCCAAACTTGGTATTTAGCTGAAATTGCTTAAAATACAAGCTTGGACTCGTTACTAGTGCCCAGTCTCCTCTATTCTAAGGTGCAATGCTCCAGTAAGTAGTGACTAGTAAGTGCCACCATACATTTTCTGGGGGTTTAGGTCGTTGATAAATATATCATCAGAAATACCCCAGGTAACCCGCGCCCAAGTGTACTGGAGCATAGGAACGCAGTACAGCTACTACGTCATGAGCTTATCACGTTGTATCCAAAAATAGTAGTGGGCGGAATTCCACCCGGTAAGATGGTGGAACTTACTGGACTCTGACGGCGGAAGCATTACATCATGGAGTTGCACAGAACTGTGAGCGGAGCGTCTGAGCAGGGGCGAGACTAATAGAGGCCATGCTTGGATTCGGAACTTTTCTAATGATTTTCACCAAAGTTATGGACCCTTTTCAACTTAATGTTTGGTTTTTCGCTGATAACTCTTAATTTGTGGTAATCTTTTGATAATCTCCATTTAAGTCAACGAGCTGAAGCAAACCATTGTTGTTTTCATAGAATGCAATCGATTTTTAAAGTATTTTTTTGTAATTATCTCCGGAAATATATCACTTGATTTGAAATGACATTTGTATATGTCTGTTGGTGTAAAAAAAATAGAAATAATTGCCCTTGTAAATTAATGTTTTTAGAAAGGAAACAAGTTTCCCCACAGTCCACTCGCAGTCACTGTTGCCATAGAGGATACGGCTTGTTGCCATCAAGGATATGTAATCGGAAATAGCCAAGTCATTTCCTCATGTATTTGATGAAAAAGAGGCTGATTGTAAGATAAATTAATCTATATATTTATAAAAACCCTCAGTGTTGTTTTATGGTTCGTAAGCGATGCATGAATACCGTAAATTTCGGTGTATAAGTAACTCAAAATGGGGGTGAAATCTTGACTCATTTTTGGAGAGTTTGAGCCACGACCGGTAAGTACACAAGTGTCGGGAAGACAAGGAGATATTCACAGCAAATATCGGCGGAGATTCAGCCACAAAACTCTCCATAAAGAAGGATAATATTCATTGAATTAAAATATTGAACACAGTTATCTTACTCTTCACTATTATTAACTTTTATTCCCAAATCCCGAAAAGAAAGTGTGATATAACCGGATATGTGTGAAACCGAAAGTACAAATTCTGAATAAACAACAAAATGGACTCGTCTTACGGTTTCACCTATGAAAGAAATGGACTCATTATTACACCATTTATTATACAAATAAACACCCCCATCTTCACTGTTATTTATCATATTATATGCATTAGTATCTGAGAATTCAACCGCAAACAGCAGCAAATTCACAAACAGTGGGCGTCCTTGACCTGACTGTGTAACAATTCTGGACACGTGCACAATTGACCCACATTCAATGACTGCGGTGTGATCGCTTTGATGTCTCCAGTGTTGCGACATAGTAAACTGTTTACAAGCTGAACGTGGCTGCAAACTTCTACCAGATTACGTCACATCGGAATGTTTATTTAAAGCCCGGGAATGAGCATAATAAAAACCCTGACTCCAAATATTTTAATGAGGCTTCAGTGCGAAGCCGCAAACTCCTGTTGATATTACATAAACATTATTTTATGCTGTACGCTTCAGGTGCAAACATTTAATCCCCACATTGAGTATATTTGACACTTAATACTGAGGAGTGCATTGCATCACTATTAGCCCAAAGCGTTTTCATTCATGATCCGCGACAATTAGGTGACAACTAAATTAACGATGCCATTATCCTAAAACAACAGTAAGCCGAGTCTCAATTTTATATTCCTATAAATAATAGGATATTCTGTGTCTTTCCTCATACCGTAAATTTCTATATATATTCACATACTTCGATCGTTATGGATAAACGTGGGATTAAGCGCAAACGACAGAGTTACGAAACCGGATTTAAGTTGGAAGTTGTTAAGTTTGCAGAACTTAACGGTAACCGTGCTGCCGAAAGACAGTATTGTGTCGGTGAGAAATTCTCCCCCCAAATGTGATGTGTGAATACTTGCTCTCAATACTTACCAGTACAATACTTACCACGGCAGTTTTTTGAAATTCCAGCATCTAAAAATGGGTGCATCTTATACAAAGGTATTTCACAAAAGGCAGAATTTGGGGTTGAAAAATGGGGGTGCGTCTTATACACGCATGCGACTTATACAACAAAATTTACAGTAGTTTGTGACATCACTAATTTCCAATACCACTTCAATCACTGCTTCAATCGGATTTTTCCTGTTTCAACATCCGGGTGGTATGAAGACATGGGGACAAAGGGCGCACAATCAGATCAGGGATGGGATTGGAGAGGGGCAAAAAATTGACAAAGATTTATTTGTCACATATTTCAGAGTCCTATGTAGGCACTCCCATGAAACATACATTTATCAGTGTTGGTTTATAGATATACATTCCGCGGCTTGTCCAAATGTGCGGACATAATCATTTTCAAAAGTATATATTATGTAGGGCTTTAAAGGGACCCAAGGCACTTCCAGTGGGTAAAAATGCAAAAATAATAAAAGTTTGTTAAAACATCACCACCATGAAGAACATGGAGAAATAGATAAACTTTGTTCTTATATGAATTATTGATAGCTCTCTAATAACGAAATTTCACACATTGAAACCATTGTTATGTAAAAATAAACTGTTAAAGTGAATGTCAGTGATTTGTCAACAAACATCGGTAGTGATGTATTAAGTTAAAATATTTTAGTCCAAGTATGATTTTTCAGAATATTTTTCAATGTTTCCATGTTTACCGTCTAAGTTCTGATTAAACTTTGCAATCATTCTGATTAGTTGTGGATATTAATGCCACTATAACAGCAATATTTATATAACAATGGTTTTGATATGAAAAATCTCGTTATTGGAGAGTTATTAGACAATTAGTAATGAAAATAAGAACAAATTTAATTTATTTATTCATGTATTTGTTGATAGTTGTTATACAGACTTTTATAAAAATTATATCTTTTCACTTGAACCCACTTCGAATACCTTGAGTCCCATTAACTTATAAACTAAGAGAGTTAAGTTATTTCTTCTACACAGCTCAGAACACTGGCATTCGAGGAGCTTGAATCCAGGCTTTCAGATCTGGATCCCGAAATGGAACGTGAGATAGAAGAACTAAAAGCGAGATATCAAGCCAAACGACAGCCAATATTAGATGCAATAGATGCTAAGAAGAAACGACAACAGAACTTCTAGCTGGTGTTGCTGGACGGTGTGCTTCAGCATCTAGTTTACCTTCAGGAGTATTCTGCAATATAGCAAACCTCTTCCACAGTAATTAGTTTAGACTATTGTTGCAATTGATTGAGTTTCCCCATCACTTAACAATTAATTTTCAATTCACCGATTATTTTTTTTTACAGTGACTTGATATACGGTTTTAATAACAATCTATGCCATAAAATATGATTAAAATTCTAAAATTCACCACCGTTTGAAACATCTGTGTCTCAGAAGACGCCCATAGAGAAATAGAAAACAGCCGAAATCATAGAATGATTCCCCCCGTTTTGGCTCCCAGATTGCAACATAAATAAAAATAAAGATGAATTTTCAATCCATTGAAAATAATAAACTTTTTACTCCAATCTAGATGACAAAAACACGTTGGTAACTCAACAAAACAACATGTTCTCAGTTTAGTACACCGGATAAGTTGACAATACAATGTTTTGGAGATTCCTCTTTCAAATGGTATATAATATAGCATATATTTTATATATGTGATCTGAGGGTTCGAAAATTAAGTGGCCTTTTAACACTTAGATGGACATGCTCAATTGAACCTGGTTATTAGACCAAAAAAATATCTTGTTTCACGGGTCCCGTTGCATTCAATTTTAACCCACATGTTGAAAGTTATATTGGCATAGCAAAATTATCCAATATGTTGCATTATAAGAGCATCATAAAACATCTTGTTTAATTTTAAGTGTAAGTTTAGCCATTGTTTTCCATATACTAGTATGTTGATGTATTTGATACATCTAAATTTTGGTCATGGTTAGACCATAAATGACTCACTGCCGAAAAACTAGTTGGAAAAAAAAACAGTTGATTGGTTTGGGAATTTTTTTTTTTAAAGTTGTGAATGTCTTGGGGGAAACAGGGTGACAAAACCAAGTTGTTATATTGGAATACATAAAAGCAGAGTACTGCCGTTTTATTGGAAAAGGGTTAAGTAATGGGATTATCAATCTATTGCAACTGTCCACATCACATCTTCCATATGTGACCATATCATTTTCATCATGTTTGATATTCACTGCATATAATGGTGCAAAAATTTCATCCATCATCATTGGATGCCCTACATAAGGGAAATGTTTTAATTACAAATGACACTTTTTCATGAAATTTATTTGCACACTTGAAGAGATATTTGCATAGATTAAAATTTTTCTGCTTTTTCTGCTTATTTCCTAAATATTTTCTGTAAAGCCCTGTGGACATACTTTATCGCAGAAACCAATTTTCTCAATATGTGAGCAGCGAAGATTTGAGAGTATCTTTATTTATATTATTGTTAATTTTTAGGATGAAGAACTTACCATTGTTAGACTAACCTTAAGGTGGCGTAAGAATGCTTGTTCAGCGATAATAATAATAATTTGGCACACCTCTTTCAAAAAGACACTGTTTTAAAATTTTAAGACAACAAAAAATCCTTTCAAACTGAATTTATTTGAACTAATAAACCAATGAGCATACTTGAAAATTATTTCACTGTTTGTGTTTTTCTGAAGGATTCAACAAAATCTCAACTTATTTTTATATGCCTGATTTTTTTTAAACCGGACATATTACAGTAATGCTCTAAGTAATCGACCCCTTAACCACAGCATAATTATCGATGAATGGCAACAAGCCATATTTCCGACTAAATCCTAAAAAGTTACTGTATGTTATTGGTCTGTCCTTCCATCTGTCTGCTCGCTTTTTTCATTTCTGGATGATAACTGAATGGAATGAAATTTGGTATGTGGGTTTACTAGCCCAAAATGCAGGTTAAGTTCGACCTTGTGTTCAGCCCACCAATTTTTACCAGAGTTATGGCCCTTTGTTGGAATTACCATGGGCGTATTGCATTTGGGGGTCATTGAGAACATGTCTTTCAAAATGGCTTTAGTTGTGTAATTATATGTAAAGATAGTAAGATACTAAATCTAATTCTAAACTGAGCTCATATGGAATAATAATATATTAATTGGTTGTGAATTGGGAAAGACTTATATTAGTGTGTACATTGTCTTCTTACCTATTAGAATACTGCATATTTCTTGAAATATTGCTTGTAGGTCAAACATAATCTCAAGAATTGAAATAGATTTTAGACCAATATTAAAGGCCCACTTAATTTTCGAGTCGCCGATTATTTTTTTTATAGTACCTTGATATATGGTTTTAATAACAATCTATGCCATAAAATATGATTAAAATACTATTATTCATTACCATTTGAAACGTCTGTGTCTCAGAAGATGACCATAGAGAGATAGAAAACAGCTGAAATCATAAAAAGATCACCCCCGTTTTGGCTCCCAGAATGCAACAGAATTCAAACTGTATTTTGAATGGAAGGGGAATAACTCTATCTTTAAAATATAGAGTTATTCCCCTTCCATTGAATATAATACACTGCTCAAATTAACAAGATGAAATTAAGCGCAATACACGTCTGTAACTCAAGAAAAACAACATGTTCACAGTTTATTACACCGGATAAGTTGATAATACAATGTTTTGGAGCTTCCTCTTTCAAATGTATATAATGTGGCATATATTTTATATATGTGATCTGGGGGTTCGAATATTAAGTGGGCCTTTAAAAATTCTTGACTCTACTCTCTTTTTCATAATCTGACTTGAGAAGTTGTTTTTCTTGTGTGAGGTAGGGGATGTCATTCCTTTGATGCAACCTTTCTGAAGGCTTTGTTGGTAACATCTTTATTACCACAAATTATTTTTAAATAATATTCGGTGGATGAGAATCAAGTTGTTTATTTGGTCTGAGTTTTCAATATTTGAGATTGTCGATATCTAGACTTGAGTTATAACATTCCCAATTTGGCAACATATGGCTTCTTCAACAATATCTCCCTGGTAATAATCACCCAAAATATATATCACTGCCTCTTAACTGGGGTTAATATAAAAGACTTTTCTCTACCTGCTACACAGCTGCAGGGTTGGGGTAATTGTAATTTGTAATTGTAATTGAATGTAACAGCTGTGTAATTTTTTCCAACCAATATCAATAAAATCACTGGTATAATTTCCAGTTCTTTCAGCTGGTACTCTCAACACATTCACAAATTGAAATCTTCAGTGGAATTTAGTGTATTCTATACAATGGATTATTCCACAGCCAGTCTTAACCTTTCATGACTGGAGCTTCGTGCAATTTTGCAAAAACCCTGTGCCAATGCATTTACCTAACAATATTTACCTTGACCTTGTAAGCCAGTGCATTCTCTTATATATGTGAGGCTCCCTATTCTCTTATATATAAGAGAATGCACTGGCACATGATCTTGAATGCTGCACCAGCGCAGCTCCCATGAAAGGGTTAACCCTTTCAAGGCTGGAGCTTTCTGAAATTTTGCGCAAAACCTGTCCTATGAGAGACTCGCATATATAAGAGAATGCACTGGCACAGGTTCTTTAATGCTGCACCAGCGCAGCTCACATCATGGAATGGTTAAGGGGCGTGGCATAGCGGTTTCTTGGTGCCCATCATCTGCTCTAATGCATTAATTGATTTTACAGTCTCTTCTATAGCTGGTTCACACACACAAGAATATACACCGTTCTTGTCTTATTTTCGAAAAAATTAACGGGTGTCACAGGGTGTCACCCAAATTAAAGACACTGTTATACAGTAATACCCTAATTAATCGACTCCTTAACCACAGCAGAATTATGGGTAAATTTTCAGGATTTAGACGGAAATATGGCTTGTTGCCATTCACCAGAACGCTCTCGGGGAGAGCTTTCCGATGAATGGCAACAAGCCATATTTCCGACTAAATCCTGAAAAGTTACCCATAATTCTGTTGTGGTTAAGGAGTCGATTACTTAGGGCATTACTGTACTGTTATAGTCCTGGATAAATGTCCAACATCATTGCACAAATCAGTACATCAAGATTTGACATCAAATTTTTTGCGTGCAAATAGCCGAGTATGGAAATGTGGAAAGATCCATTGAACCAATGCACTGATATCCATTAGCATTATGTTTCAATTCCAAATTGATTCCCAGGAAGGAATCCTATTCATTTGTACAAATGTTCAGTTAATAAGTTCAACAAATGATGATCGTTTGGTGAATTTATTATTTGAACATTTCCTAAGCGATAACTACTCATCAATGAGTATTTAGTATTGAAAGGGTTAATAATCATCTATTTTGCGATTGCTGTTTGTGTGCAGAACACAAATATCTTGTTTCCTGTTTGCCCTAAGTAATCGACTACTTAACCACAGCAGAATTATGGGTAACTTTTCAGGATTTAGTCGGAAATATGGCTTGTTGCCATTCATCGGAAAGCTCTCACTGAAATATGGCTTGTTGCCATTCATCGGAAAGCTCTCACTGAGAGCTTTCCGATGAATGGCAACAAGCCATATTTCCGACTAAATCCTGAAAAGTTACCCATAATTCTGCTGTGGTTAAGGAGTCGATTACTTAGGGCATTTTCATTTTTGTTTGGAAGCTTATTTTAGTGATTTTGCAGAGCATTCTGCGTGATTTTATGCTCTTCCAGAAAAAATCTACATGTTGACATAAATTTATATATTTTACTACTGTGTGGTTACTTATTCTTCGTTTGATCACAATTGTGATAAATCTTTAAAGTGAAGTGATGCTATTTTGTTTGTTTAACTTATTATTTTACTGTAAAACTGAATTGCATGTGACATATATGAAGCTGATTTTATGCTCGCCCCAGGGACTTGCCAAATTTTATAAATGGGTGGGGACCCATTTATTATTTTACCAGCATGTTGCAACACATGATCGATGTAACAGAATGTTGTGTTCCCCATCCATGCCAACATCCCTGGTACATTATTGCATCAGGTTATAACTGAAGATGCACTATATAGCATGGATAGATTCCAGTGTTAACCCTTTCAGTGCCAAGTCCGAGTTTTGTATCAACCCATATTTCCTTGATCATTTTTCAAATTTATTGATTATAATAAAGTGATAGATTGATGGATAGAGCTCTCTCTCTCTCTCTTAGAGCTCTTTCCATCAGTGTATCACATTATTATAATCAATAGATTGATGGAAAGAGCTCTCTCTCTCTCTTAGAGCTCTTTCCATCAGTGTATCACATTATTATAATCAATAAATTTGAAAAATGATCAAGGAAATATGGGTTGATACAAAAATCGGTCTTGGCACTGAAAGGGTTAACTAGGACAGATGTACTAACAGAGTGGTGTGATCGTCATGCGACATATATTAATCTTGTCATGTTCCCTGGTGCAGTTGTAATAACTTGAGTTCAACATACTAGAGCTGCACTGGTCACGTTATTACTAAATTGATTCTGAGTGATGACTTTCTGACAACTAGACACTGTAACAAACGTCACTACTTTTCATAACTAAATCAGCACTTTAGTTTATAAGCCTGGATGTGTTCTAGCCGAATCAAGTTCCTTTCTCTGTCTAAGCGCCTATACGATACCGCTCTATAGAATCGCTAGAGGAAAACTCCGAAAACACCACCAGATGCCAATGGGAGCCTTGTCGCTGATAAGTATTACATGAAGCTGTGATGATTAAAAATATAGAAACTACTCGCCGGTTTTCATCCTTCACTGGTTAACTGAGAAGTCTGTATGAGCCACAACCGGAAGCATTCTAAAGCTTAAAGCATTCTTTACTAAATGGATTCTCCCAACCAGTTATAAAAGTATATATTGGAGTGGTCTATTAATCATTTGGAGGGGTGATCAGAAAAAATGAGCATACAACAGACAGACAAAATATAATTGAAGAGCAGAAGGATTCCTATTCATTGATGGGGGAATAAAATAACAAGCTGAACATACGATCTATGGGCATTTGTTGAACTTAGTTTCTGAACAGTTCCTAAGGGAACCACTCATCAATGAATATTTATATAGAAAGGGTTAGTATTGTAATTATTTCCCACAGTTTGCAAGGCTGACTGCTCAAGCCTTGAAATAGTGTGTCTGTCATTTGCAGAATGAGGTCCCCAGAGAGTGAATTTAATGATGCTACCCCCGCATAGCGGGCTAGCATCACCAAATTCACCCTCTGGAGACCTGCTTAAATCTCAGCAGAATGAGGTTCCCAGAGGGTGAATTTGGTGATGCTAGCCCGCTATGCGGGGTAGCATCACTAAATTCACCCTCTGGGGACCTCATTCTGCAAATGACAGACACCCTATTTCAAGGCTGACTGATTGGTCGATTCATATTCATAACTTTAAAATCTGTTTTGTCCTTTCTGATTGATACCATCTTTTCGCATTTCGTAGAGGGAAGGGCACCTCACTGAAGAGTTGAACTCTGAGGATAAGTTTGCGATGCATGCAAACCTAGCCTAAGTTGAGCTTGCGTGTTCTTGTTTACGGCACCAAAGATAAAATCTACAACATACAGTAATGCCCTAAATAATCGACTAAGTTGTTATCTTCAATGAGAGCTTTCCGATGAATGGCAACAAGCCTTATTTCCAACTAAATCCTGAAAGTTACCCATAATTCTGCTGTGATTAAGGAGTCGATTATTTAGGGCATTACTGCAGGTTGGGTTTACTTGTTCTTGAAATCTGGATATCACCACTTTTATTTCAGAAAATGAAAATGTACTCGATTCTCACTATTATGTCACGAAACAAGCAAGTATATACTGGATAATGTACTTCCAACATGTTTGTTTCTTGCTCTTTAAGTTTTACACATGTACCACAGTACTGTATGAATGATTTATTTGTATAGCATTTACATTTGAAACAGGACTGTATTGATTTGTGGATCAGTGTCAGTCACTTATCTCAGCTCAACTCTTGGGCTCCAAATAAACATGCATGCACGTTTATTATTTTCTTGGGAAATTCCCCCCCCCCCCCCTGCACAGTGCTTATTTGGGTCTGCACGTTTATTAATTTTGAGGCTATAAAAATTGAAATCAGCACAAACTGAAGATTTCTATGTGATTCTGATACCAAAATGATGAGCTTATAACTTTATGCATGTACATATTAAAGTATATGGCCCACATGTGAACATTTAAATATTGAATAATTTAACACCACATGACACATACTATGTTGATTCCTATAATTAACCTACATGTACTATAAAAATAGTTTGTTTAACCGCAGTTGATGTTTTGCTCAGAGTTCCCCCTGCACTATTATTTGGAATTTCCCCCCTGTACTATTATTTGGGCCTGCACTTTTATTTGGAGCCTGAGAGTAAGTAGTTTGTGATGCAACAAATTTGAGAGAATATGAACAAGCCTGAAAATAGTGTGTCTGTCATTTGCAGACTGCTTTAATAGGCCTTATCTTCTGGGAAGTATCTATAGTCTCAAATTAACATTGTTTTTAGTAACTTTTTCCCTTCTGGGATGTTTCTATGTCACCTAATTTGCAGAAGATAAAATGCATAATCGATGTGACTAATGTTTCAGTCATGAAAGGGGTTAAAGGGTTAATATGACATCCTTATTTTTTCAGCAAAATAATCCACTGAATACATTGTTTATTTTTATGAATAATCTCTTGATACATTGTTGTTTAACTAAGGATATTCTCTTGATACATTGTTGTTTAACTAAGGATATTCTCTTGAATACATTGTTGTTTCACTAAGGTTATTATCTTGAATACATTGTTGTTTCACTAAGGATATTCTCTTGAATACATTTTGAGCTCTTGTGATATACAAAGTTGGTTAATATTTCTTACTGAGTTGCTGACTGACACAGACCCAATTTTGTATTTATGCACTTTGTACAAACTGATGTGATTTATCATGTAAGAGGTGAAATTATTTTAGAATGTTAAAAATCATTCATTAGTAAATCTACACAAAACATTATTATGTCTATTCTTTCTCCTCAACCATTGGGAGTTCAAACTTTCTTTATCGATAGTTTATTTCTCTTCGCAGTAAGTTTTATATAAAATCTGTGGTATAAAATAATAGATATCAATCAAGGACACCTGTCTGGAAAAGCTTGTATCAACTAAAATTGATTTTGTTAAAATTGAGTACCTTCTACCAGGACCGTAAAAGAAGTTTTTTATTACACCATTTTGAAAAAAGGTTGTATTATGTAAACAGTCTGTCTGTCTGTCCATTAACAGTTTTGGTTTCCGAGCGATAACTCAAGTTTGGATTATTTGATCTGAACCGAATTGTATGTATATTTCCCAGCTAAAAATACAGGCCAAGTTCGAATATGGGTTCCGTCCAATTATTTTTACCTGAGTTACTGCCCTTTTTAGCTCACCTGAGACGAATTCTCCGGTGGAGCTATAGTCATCACTCCTCGTCGTACCGTCCGTCCGTCAACAATTCTTTGAACATCTTCTCCTCTGAAACCGGAAGACCGAATTGGTTCATATTTGGTGTGGATGTTCCCTAGGTGACTCTCATTCAGATTTGTTCAAATGAGGTCACTGGGTCAAATAGTTGCGAAGCCAGGGCCATAACTCTATTCCTCCATAGTAATTCTTACAACTACTTCTTGTTCAGTACCATTGGGCCAATTTTTTTGGTATGGAGGGTCCTTGGGTGACTGGGTCCTTGGGGTGACTGGTGTTCAGATTTGTTCAAATAAGGTCACCCGGTTAATTAGTTGAGAAACCAGGGCCATAACTCGTAGTAATTCTTACAATGACTTCTTCTAAAAAAATATTTGGCCGATTTAGCTTATATTTGGTACAGAGAGACCTTGGGCGACTGGGGTTCAGATTTGTTCAAATGGGGTCACTGGGTCAAATAGGGGCTGAGCCAGGGACATAACTCTAAAAAAAATTAACATTTTTGCATTTTGACCTTTGATTTTTAGCTCACCTGAGACGAAGTCTCCGGTGGAGCTATAGTCATCACTACTCGTCCGTCCGTCGTACCGTCCATCCGTCCATCTGTCCGTCAACAATTCTTTGAACATCTTCTTCTAAAGTTCCATTGGACTGAATGGGTTCATATTGTTTGTGGATGTTCCCTAGGTAACTGTTAATCAGATTTGTTAAAATGAGGTCTCCAAGTCAGATAGTTGCGAAACCAGGGCCATAACTCTTTCCCTCCATGGTAATTCTTAAAACACTTTCTTCTCAAAAACCATTGGGCCTATTTAGCTTAGATTGGTATAGAGGGTCCCTACATGACAGATTCAGATTTGTTCAAATGGGGTCACTGGGTTAAATAGGGGCGGAGCCAGGGACATAACTCTTTCCCTCCATAGTATTTCTTAAAACGATTTCTTCTCTTGTACCATCGGGTGGAATGGGTTCAGATTTGTTCAAATGAGGTCACTGGGTCAAATGTGGGTGGAGCCAGGGACATAACTCATAACAATTTTTTTTTTATTGAACTCCTTGATCAATCAGATCAATTAAAAAAAAAAAATTTAAATTGAATTTTTTTTTTATTTATTTCAATAATATTTTTTTTTTTTAAGTTAATTATTAAAGACACAAATATTAAAGAACCCTCTCACCCTCATCCATATTCTTCAGATAGAAATATTCTTGGCAAAATTTGACAGCAGTCTGATGCCTTATTGCAATAAAAAATAAACCACCATCTAACAGGTCATTGGTGCTTCCAGCATCCCTGTTATCAAACACATGTTTTAAATATCTTTCACAGTCACAATGCATTACACCCTGTGTATATGCTAGGATATGATCTCTTACAGTTAAAATACCAGTCTGCTCTGTTGATAATTATCCACATGTCAAATCTGACAGTTGTATCAACAATCGGGTCAAGCACACACAGCTCTCTCCAGCCAGTGTTTTGTTTTGGTAATTAGTTTTGAAATTGAATGTCAAATGTATTCCCAGGAGCATTTGGTCTCTACTAAGTGGTGGGTCAGTGAAAATATGTTGTTTATACAGTTTTAACACTTCCTTTCAGTGAATTAATTTCTACCCTATGAATGGTTCTGTAGTTTGTGTGACCACCATTTGTTGATTGAGACAAGTTTAAGAATTAGCCACTCACTCCAAAAACTTTAACCCCCTCCATAGGACAAACTATTTGAGTTGGTGAGTTCAAGTTTGGTACTAATATATCGGTTCCGTGATTATAGTTTTAAGCTCACCTGAGGCATAATCTCCTGTGGAGCTCATCGGCCATCATCCGTCCTTCCATCAAAAATGGTTTAAACATCTTCTCCAGACCCATAAGACTGAATGGGTTCATATTTGGTGTGGATGTTGCCTAGATGACTAAAATGAGGTCACCAAGTCAAATAGAACTTTACAAAGCCAGGGCCATAACTCTTTTCCTCCAGAGTAAGTCTTAAAACAACTTCTTGTCAAGAACCATTAAGCTTATATTTGGCATGGAGGGTCCTTGGTTTTCTGGGGTTCAGATCTGTTAACATGGGATCACTGGGCAAACATGGGCGGAGCCAGGGTCAATATCTTTAAAAAAACATAAAACAATTTAGATTTAATTTTTTAGATTTAACTCCTTGCTTCATTTAACAACAAAAAATAGATAATTTTCAATGAGGTTAAAAAAAACTTAGGTTTTACTTATTGATAAAATTTTTTTTTTTAAATAAAACTATTTTTTTAATTTTAAATTTAAATTTTGAAAGACTAATTTTGTTATAACAACGTACTGCCTATTGTAGTCTTCAGAGTCCCAGTCTTCTCCGTCTTTACAGTCTGGTGAGCGACCCTACAGTCATTGACTGTCTTGTTATGTTTACCCATACCATAGTAAATGGGTTCCATCCCATTATTCTTACATGAGTTACGACCCTTTTTCGACTTAGAATTTGACCGTCCTTCAACATTTTTGGTTTCCGACCGATAACTCCACTTTTGATTATTAGCTCAACTTTACTTTGTAAAGTGTGCGTGCGTGCATGATTCGTCAACAATTTCCTTTAGCACGGGCTACAGGTCGTACCTTTGGTCGGATCATTATGAAATTTGTCATGGAAGTTAATATTGAAATGTAGATGGGAACGAGTCATTTTGGGGTCGTTCGGCCAAAAACATGGCCACCTGCGGCCATCTTGGATTTCAAAATTCAATCCATTAGCACGGGCTACAGGCCATACTGTTTGTCTGATCATCATGAAATTTGTCATGGATGTTAATATTGAGATGTAGATTTTGGGGTCGTTCGGCCAAGAAACATGGCCACCAGCAGCCATCTTGGAATTTACTCTTTGCATGATTAAATCCTTTGGCATGGGCAACAGGTCGTACCTTTGGTCAGATCATCATGAAATTTGTCATGGATGTTAATAGTGACATGTAGATGGGAACAGGTCATTTGGCAAAAAACATGGCCGCCAGCAGCCATCTTGGATTTTACTCTGCATGACTAAATCCTTTGGCACAGGCTACATGTCGTACCTTTGGTCGGATCATTATGAAATTTGTCATGGCTGTTGACATTGACATGTAGATGGGAACGAGTCAGTTTGGGGGTCATTCGGCCATAAAACATGTCCACTGGCAGCCATCTTGGATTTTACTCTGCATGAATAAATCTTTTGGCACACCCTACAGTCCACTTCCCTCATCCGATCATCACCAAACTTCATATTAATCTTGAAATTGATCTACTAGATGGAAGCTATCAAATGTTTTTGAATTTCATTGGAAAACATAACCATCAGCAACCATCTTGGACTTTACTTTATATATCTCTTCATGTTGATAATCTAGTATTACTTAGACCTTTCAACTTTCCGCATTCCTAATCGCTCCAAGTTGAGCTACAGTGTCACTGACACTTTCATTTGATCTGAACCAATGCTCATGTGTGTGTTTCCCAGCTAAAAGTACAGGCCAAGTTCGAATATAGATTCTTTCCAATTATTTTCACATGAGTTATGGCCCTTTTTCGACTTAGAATTTGACCACATTTTGGCATTGAAAGTAGGGGTATACCAGATATTCTTTATAAGCTCAAATTGTTATATTATTTTGCAGCAGTACAATTCGAAATGGCTAAAAGGGCTTATTTTGCCACGCACCAGCGATGCTCTTGTTTAGAACATGCATATCAGGTGATCTCGTGGAAATGTTTGGAGTGTAGTAAGAGGGAGAACTCAATCTTGTTAGCACCCTCCATCAAGGTAAATGTTATTTTGATTCAGAGATTTATTTTGCTGCAAACACTTGATTGCATCAGAAATGAACCACTTTATTATTCATTTATAGACAGATTGTGTACCCAATCTTCAGTTTTGTTAACCCTTTCATAACAGGAGTTGCGCTTGTGCCAGTGCATTCTCATATAAATGCGAGTCTCCCACAGCCTCACATATATAAGAGATTGCACTGGCTTACAATGTCATGGTAAATATTGTTAGGCCAATGTATTATATAAGAGAATGCATTGGCACAGGGTTTTTGCAACATTTCAGGAAGCTCCAGTCATGAAGGGTTTAAAAAGCTATTTGTAGTCTTCAAATTATGTTAATATTTGTGGCCCGGAAGAGATACATCATCTTTAATGTAGTCCTGCTTCCTATTCCTATTTTTTTTTTGCTATGATGCTGTTAGGATATACTGATGCTGTTAACAAAACATACCATTATATTTTTTTAATTTGTCTTTTTCGCGGTGTTCCGATAATCTGATCAAATACAGGAAAAGCCATTATGCATATCAAACATTCAAAAACATATTTATTGCGAAATATTTTTAATACTGGTTGTATGAGTTGTTGAAAATAGACTATAATCAAGATGGTTATTCAGGTCGTTTTAGAAACACCAGCGCAGGCATTATATATTTTAAAAATATATATATTCTTAAATGTTTCATACACAGTTTTTTTCTCAAATCGCTCGGATTAGCCAAACACCGCGAAAATAACATCTTTAGAACAAATAACGGTACTTTTTTTCTAGTGGCATCAGTTTGCCCTACCAGCATCATAGCAATTCAGCAGGACCACTTGACCAGGGGTGATTTTTCATTTGTTTGATGCCATACACCGTGGCTCTCTGGGTTAACATCCAGTATATCTTAAACATTTCAACTTTCCACATTCCTTATCGCACCATTGACTAATATCCCCTCAGGTCGAGCTACAGTGTAGTGTCATTGACACTTTCATTAAAATTCTTTATGGCAAACAAATGTGGCAAAAGGGAATATCTGACCCTGTACTTCCATGACTGAAAGCTATAAGTAAACCAAAATCCATATTAATGATCCCAAATATAGGTAAAGGAAGAAAACACAGTTTGGAATATATTATATTTAATTTACTAAACAATTGGCACATAAATCATGCTAAGAAAAGTTTGATTATGATAGAACAAAACTTGTAAACAGAAAACAAAGTATTGAAACATAATGTATAAAGATTGTAAATGAGACATTCGTTTACTTCCAAATATATGACTAAATGTGTGTAATAATCAGGTTTGGCATATCCTGAATTAAAACTATACTAGTAATAGAACTATTATTGTTGAATATGGTTATGAAAAACTCAGATTTTCTACGATTTTGCAAAAACTATTGGCACAGCTTGATGAATAGCTACAGTGAAGTGTCCACATTAATGAGAATAAAAGACCGCTCGGCCACAGTGTCCCCCAAACCGGTGGCTTCATTTGGAGCGGAGGCTTTGTAGAAGTATACTATATGGATAAGACACTTGTGCATTGTCTCATTACTGACATGCATACAAATAACCAAATCTTTAAAAAATTCTTTAAAGTCAAAATATAACCTCAAATTGGCACAAAATGAAGAAAATTACAAGAAAAATTTAATTTTCTAAGTCGAAAAGCCCATAACTCTGAGAAAAATCATCGGATCAAATTCGAACTTGACCTGTATCTTGATATGACTGATCCACATAAAAACGGTATTTGCAATTAAAGGATCCAAACTTGAGATATCATCCGGAAACCGAAAAAGTGAGAAATTTTCTAAGTAAAACAAGTCGAAAAAGGGCCACAACTCTCGGAAAAATGGGCGGAGCATACCATTATTCGAACTTGACCTGTACATAGGGCTGATAAACTCACATACCAAATTTGGTTCAGATATCATCACACAAACTGAAGTTATCATCCGGAAACCAGAAAATTACAAGATTCTAAGTAAATGTCGGCTTGATACGACCGTTGTTTGCGCATAAAAACCTGTTTTTAGTGCTAGTAAACCTACATACCAAATTTAATTTCATTCAGTACACATTTACTAAAGTTATCATCCGGAAACCTCAAATTGGCAAATATTCTAAGTAAAAAAGGGACATAACTCTGGTGAAAATTGGCGGGCGGAACCTGAATTCGAACTTAACCTGTGTTTTGATGGGAGAAAGACACATACCAAATTTGGTTCAGATCAAATAATCCAAACTGGAGTTATCGGTCGGAAACCAACTTTTGGGGTTTTATATGTCGGGTCGGCGGACAAAAAAGGGCCATAACTCTCGCAAAAATTATGGGATTAAACCGAAATTCTAACTTGATCTGTATTTTGATATAAGCAATCCACAAAAAAACGGGTTTTGCATATAAACAATCCAAAATCAAGAAAAACTGAATTTTCTATGTCGAAAAAGGGGCATAACTCTGCCAAAAATGGGCGGGCAGAACCCAAGTTCGAACTTGACCTGTGTTTTGCTGGGAAAAAGTAATATACCAAATTTGGTTTGAATCCGATTAACTCTACTAAAGTTATCATCCGGAAACAAACTTTCAGGGGTTTTCTAAGTCAAAATTTTTTAACTTGACCTGTCTTTTCTGCTAGTAAACCCACATTTAATTTAATTTGGTTCACTCTAACTAAAGTTATCATCCAGAAACCTCGGACGGACGGACAGACGTGCTGATTATAATAGTCCTCCGAACCCGTTGGGTCGGCGGACAAAAAGGGCCATAACTCTCGCAAAACTGAGCGGAGCAAACCCATATTCGAACTTGACCTGTATTTTGGTCTGATAAACTCACCTATTAAATTTGCTTTTGATCTAATAACCGAAACTAAAGTTATCATCCGGAAACCATTTCCGGACGGACGGACGGACACCAGCTATTTTAATAGTCCCCCAAATTATTTTTTTCGGGGGACAAAAATGGACAGGCTCCAGATAAAGTTATTCTTGCAACAAGTTGGGCATGAATATTCAAAATGACAATCTGCCTCTCCAAATGAAATTTATACGTCCCCACAACTGTCAGTTCATCTTCAGATCAAATGAATGACCATATACCCCATTGTATGTCATGAAAAAATAGCACGGATCCTTATATTCTCAAGCGATTTCATTATATAAACAGAAAAAAAGTAGCTCTGAACCATGTGACAATACTTTCCAAATATATTTGTGCACTATTTGGGTTATGCATCTTTTATCAAACTTGTGATTTGCAATCGCCATATTCAACTCTAATTCAGGATGTTCCTGATCTGATAATGACAAGGTGGGTAAATGTAGTATGGCGGACAAAAACAAACGCAATGACTAGCTTGTAACATGCTGGTGTTTTTCAAAGGGACCCAAGGCATTCGCAGTTGGTAAATGCAAAAACTATAGAAGTCTGCAAAAACATTAACTACCAAGAAGAACATGGAGAATTAGATAAACTTTGTCCTTTTAATAATTACCGACAGCTCTCCAATCACAAAAGTTTGAGTGTTGAAACTATTGTTACGTAAACAAAACTGTCAGTAATTTGTCAACAAACATCATTAATCAGGTCATAACCACTTGATTTTAGAGTTATCCATCTTCATCCGCATCTTCGTCCATTTGACAACGTGCTTCTGGTCCACAAACAATAGAAATAGTAAAATTCAAACATCGATATCTAATCACTCATAGCTTTGACTGGTGGGTTCCTAGACTCAAATCAAATATTTTATACCCCCCGAGGCCAAAGAAATAGATATTTAGGAGCTTCTGATCGGATTGAGTACCTTTAAGTTTATCAACTTATAATTAAGCGACAACCAATTTCTGTACAGTCTTCTGTGAATTGATTAAATTATACATGTGTAAAACAAACAATACAACCTGTATAGAAGCACATTGATAGTATAACAAAGTGTAAATATAAACCAACAGGTAACAACGAGATTCATGTCTTCATTCTACACAGCAGAACTTTGGTCAGTCTTCAAACATTGAACTGAAGAGAATTTTTATGTTGAAGACTGGATTATATCAAAAGAAACAGTAGCCCTGAATACATCTTTAACAAAGCAAGCTGGGGGCTTTCGAGATTCAGCATCACTCAAGCCAGAGTTTAACGTGCCTTTCATTTGCAGAATGGTGAATTTAGTGACACTATCCCGCACAGTGGGCTAGGATCACTAAATTCACCCTCTGGGGACCTCATTCTGCTTTGTCTCATATTCTATGGGAGACATAGACTTAGATTGAAGTTCCCAAATGGTGAATTTTGTGATGTACACCCATTGGGAACCTCGACTATGAAACGTGTCATCTGCCAACTAAACTAAAAAAGAAATAGAAGATATGTAAAGAAGTTTCTATAGAATTTGATATTAAAGAACATTTCCAGAGAAGATGAGGCCTAAGCAGAATGAGGTCCCCAGAGGGTGAATTTAGTGATGCTAGCCTGCTATGCGGGATAACATCACTAAATTCACCCTCTGTGGACCTCATTCTGCAAATGACAGGCACACTGAACTCAGACTTGGCATCAGTAAATTTGCTTGCATGATTCTCCTCATCTCTAACATTTAACACCTAATGCCGCTGAACACCAAGTGACATAATTTGACGTTGCCATCCTATGTCATGTGTTTTGCCGAATATATAAATGTTTTAACATATATATAAATTCCCAAATATTTTAGTTAAAAAATCATGTCAAATTCTTAAACCAGTCGCATGTAACCACGTTTTTTCACAAATAAACTTACAGTAATGCCCTAAGTAATCGACTCCTTAAACACAGCAGAATTATGAGTAACTTTTCAGGATTTAGTTGGAAATATGGCTTGTTGCCATTCATCGGAAAGCTCTCAGGGAGAGCTTTCCGATGAATGGCAACAAGCCATATTTCCGACTAAATCCTGAAAAGTTACCCATAATTCTGCTGTGTTTAAGGAGTCGAATACTTGGGGCATTCCTGTAATTTGGAGGAAGTTGTGTAGTGCATAAGTGGGGCAATTACGAAACACAGGCATTCACGGTTCAGTTCTCAGCTGAAATTTTTTTACCTGGCTTTTCCTGCGTTTTGATACTTAACCTGGTGCAATAAATTGGCTATATTGTTGATAACACACATGATATTTACTTAAGTTTTGATGCCTAATACATCACTTTAATGCCTCATTATAATTTAACCCTTTCTATTCTAAATGGATGCTCCCATTCAGTTATAAAAGTATACATTGTATTGGTCTATTATTCATTCAGAGGGATGATTCCGTTATAAAAGCAGATGCAGACTGACAAAAAGATAATATAAAAGGATCCATATTCACTGGTGGGAAATGTTCAGATAATAAGTTCAACACATGGTCGTTTGTTCAACTTATTATCTGAACATTTCCTAAGGGAACTACTCATCAATGAGTATTTAGTATAGAAAGGGTTAAAGGGGCACTGTACACTAAATCCGGCCATTTTACTCAACAGAATATGCAACAAATGAATAAATTTGAGCCATGGGTTAGTGCAAAATACACCCATTTACCTACCGTATGAACAATACAAACAACATGGTAATAAAATGAAAATGAATTTATGTCTGGAGTCATAAATTCATTTTCATTATAATTACCACGATGTTTGCATCATTCATAGAGCACATGAGTGTATTTGCACTAATCCATGGCTCAAATTAATTCATTTGTTGCATATATTCTGTTGTGTATAAAAGGAGATGGTCCCATTAATGGCCTAATTTAGTGTACAGTAGCCCTTTAAGTAATGTTTTCTATATTAAATCTATTTATTTCTTGCTCAGACGACCATTTCAGACAGATAAGATTATAGAAACTTTTATAGACATTCATTAACTATCATTTTGACGTTATCCGTAAACTAGGTGTTCGCAGGGGCAACATCACAGGTATTCAACAGACACGTCCAAGTCATGTGACTACTAGTAGGTGTTAAGGAGTTAATTACAGAATGTTACTAATGACATCATCAAATGGAAGATACTCTGTAATCAGGCCTGAGTTTAGACTAAACTGTTTAGTGTGCCGGTCATTTGCAGAATGAGGTCCCCAGAGGGTGAATTTAGTGACGCTATCCTGCATAGCCGGCTAGCATCACTAAATTCACCATCTGGGGACCTCATTCTGCTTAGGCCTCATCTTCTCTCGAAAGTTTCTTTAATATCAAATTTCTATAGAAACTTCTTCACATAGATTCTATTTCTTTTTTAGTTTAGTATCACTATATCCCCAAATTGGTAGAGGACACATTGCATAATCAAGGTTCCCAATGGGTGTACATCACAATATTCACAATTTGGGAACTTCAATCTGAGTCTATGTCTCCCATAACAGATGAGGCCATGCAGAATGAGGTCCCCAGAGGGTGAGTTTGGTGATGCTAGCCATCTATACGGGATAGCATCACTAAATTCACCCTCTGGGGACCTCATGCTGCAAATGACAGGCACACTAAACTCAGGCTTGTCTGTAATAATGTAAATAATATTTTTCAATATCAATAATGAGTGACAATTGGACACTTCGTAGAATATCAGACTAAATAACAGTCCTAAATTAAAATATAAAGATTGAGTAATGACACTTGACTGGCATTGATTCATAGACTATCTGGTTAGGCCAATAAGCCACATTCTGATTCGGAGGATGGTGGTATAAAATCGTAACATGATACTACCAAGGTCCGGGCCATCAGAAAACATTGCGAAACAAAATTGTGATATTTTGATGAAAACAATGATAAATACAAATGCATTGGATGAAACATTAATATATTAAGTCGTGACACAAATGAAGTTAACTGTTGGTTGTTGCTGCCCAGAGCGAGTCACCCAGTTCCGAGAATTAAGTACTGATCCCATTATGAGAGCAGTAATGTAAATATGGTACTGATACCTTGGTATCAGCTCTATTTGCCTATGGATATTTACTTAAAGCACAAACACAAAACTGGTTAATCCTAGCATTTTAAAACTGTCTGTTCAGGCCAAGTAAAGCCAATTTCTCGGACCAACACATTTTCAAAAGCATTCGTGAGTGCAATCTAATATTTTCTTCTTTATTTCTGGGGTGCATGCCAATGAGGCAGTCGACCACCACATCAGCTTGGGCCGGGTCTAATTTCCATTGCACAATTGGACACTTTGTAGAATATATCATTGATTAAATCACAGTCCTAAGTGAAAATGACACTTTGACTGGCATTGGTTCATATACTATCTGGTTAGGCCAAGAAGCCACATTCTGATTTGGAGGATGGTGGTATACAATCGTGACACGATACTACCAAGGTCCGGGCCGTCAGAAAACATTGCGAAACAATCGTGATATCTTGACAAAAACAATGATAAATACAAATGCATTGGATGAAAACATTAATATATTAAATTGTCACCACAGTGAAGTGATCTGAGTCTCCACATTAAGTTTAAAATGTGAGACCATGGATCATACAATCAGTCTGAATGAGACATGACGTGGAGAATTAGATTACTCCACTGTCGTTATAATATGAATAATGATAGATTAAATAATCAATCAAATTGACCTTTTTAGGTGTGTGAATTTTGAACTTGTATTGTATAACAATAATATGACTCACATCATTAAAGAATCATGGCAGAGAAAACAAAAAATATTTCAAACTTTTGTTTTCTCAATAATGAATGACTGACATACATTATACAGACAATACTTTAGTAAATTACAGTCCTAAAACACTAGTGGTTTGAAATATAAATATCGAATAATGGCATTTAAAACTGTGTTTGACTATATTAGCCATTTGGTTAGTCGACAAATCCCACCAAACAGAAAAGTATTGAGAACTATAGTGGTATTTCAGTAAAAAATACTGATAGTATAAATATAATAAATGGTTACATCAATGCATTAATCACATACAGATAATACATTGGACATGTTGCATGTCAATCTCATGATTATATTGCACAAATTATGTACAGCAATGCCCTAAATAATCAACTCCTTAACACAGCAGAATTATGGGTAACTTTTCAGGATTTAGTCGGAAATATGCTTGTTGCCATTCATCGGAAAGCTCTCACAGAGCTTTCCGATGAATGGTAACAAGCCATATTTCCGACTAAATCCTGAAAAGTTACCCATAATTCTGCTGTGGTTACGGAGTCGATTATTTAGGGCATTACTGTATGTCATCGTTTGAATCACACAGTTATCAGTACACAATATTTTCTCGTTTCACCACTGTTATCACCGGGAAGGTGTCAAACAGCTCAAGTTATTCTATCAAAAAGAATTCTTCATCTAGATGAGCTCGGTCTTTTTGAACAGCCATCTGTTCAGATGTAAATTTGTCAACAGGGAAAGTTTCAGATCTCCTGGAAGAAAAAACAAGAATTGTATAATTCGTATCAAAATGTTTCATTAACAAGCCTGCAAATTGTGTCTCTCATTTGCAGAATGAGGTCCCCAGAGGGTGAATTTAGTGACACTATCCCACATGGTGAGCTAGCATCACCAAATTCAACTTCTAAAAACCTCATTCTGCTTAGGCCTCAACAGTGAGAGCTTTCAGATGAATGGCAACAATCCATATTTTCCGACTAAATCCTGAAAAATTATCCATAATTCTGCTGCGGTTAAGGAGTCGATTATTTAGGGCATTACTGTAATCACCCAATCAAGTATCACTGACACATTTAAATCACCCAATCAAGTATCAAGACACATTTAATCACCAATCAAGTATCAAGACACATTTAATCACCAATCAAGTATCAAGACACATTTAAATCACCCAATCAAGTATCATGACACATTTTTGACTGAGATAGCAGTTGCCATTCTTCAAGTTTCTAACACATTTGACCATAGTTACCCATTACAGTAATGAAACAGAAATCTGACCAGTAAACTTGTCTGATTAGGTATCACTTCCGCTCTTGTTTGAATAAAAAATGTACAGAAGTATTTTGTATCGATTAAAATTTTCCAAAACATATTAACGCGAATAAAAAGGTTGCTCTTGTGGGGTTATTGGTCCATGCACACGGGTCTCAGAAATTGGAAATTGACTTTAGCTTACTTGACCTACCCTTCATGTTACCTGTTTACGCTCACCTCATTTGACATAGCTCAGGCCAGTATATTTGTTTATCACCGAAACTAAAGCTTTCATCACCAATGAGCTGAGACGACCAATACTGATTGTTGTATGGAGGGTCATGACCTCCAAGTTCTGCTGGAAGCACTTCTTTGTGAATGTGTTGATGCAAGGTTGTTAGGTTAATACCATGCATGTGTATCTGTAAAAATGAAATGTCTAAATTGAAGAAATCTGCAAAAATTAGAATATCTAAATTGACAGAACCAAATAAGATGCAATAAGGCACATATCAGTCAATCAATCTATTTTTGAAAAAGCCCATATTAAAACATGTTTGCGTTATTCAAATACAGAAAAATTTATTTTGAAAATATATACTGAACATAACAGATATAATATATGTAACATGTAGCTGTATGTAGACATACATATAATTACCATAATTACCATCCAACAAGAACGAGCTCATGTTAGTTCATATTTTCCTTATTATAAGCCTGAGCGTCTACCACCGGCCCTCGAGTTAAAGGCCTTCAGGCTGTTAATCACTCCTGTTGGGCTGTTAATATAACAATAACATGATTTTTGAGGGCATTATGGTTTCTTAACGGCCCGATAGGAATGATTAACAGCCAGAGGGCCTATAAGCGGCCCGAGACGAAGTCGAGGGCCGCTAATAGGCACGAGGGCTGTTAATCATTCCGGGAGGGCCGTTAAGAAACCATAATGCCCGAAAAATCATGTTATTACTATTATTTCCACACACTATCATTATGTAAGTGTCGTACCCCGACAACAAATATTTCACAACATCTCCGAATTAACACAATTTAATCAAAATATATAATAAGATATTTTTTTAATTTACATAAATTCGCATGGATCGTCTGGGTTGGGTGTGTGCAAACAATTATCACGTGATCAAAACAAAAATCATGTGACCAAAATACATCGAAATTAGGCAAAATATCACCGGCATCTGAGACCAAATAACTCGCGTAATAATGCTTAAATTGAAATAATGTATACCTGTGTTTACCTTAGGATACCATTTAGTTAGGTATGTGTTCTATGTAATACATGGCAATCGGGTATTTCTTCATTAAAAAGCTTTATTAGAATAAAAAATTCCGAAAAAGTCATCGACAGTTTGGTCACGTGACGTGTCGGGCCATCTCGTGCTAACGACGAGCATATCCCATTAGCGCCCTAGGGCCATAATGAACTTACATATTCACGTAATTTAGTTAGTGTTATGGGATTTTATCGCAGGATAAAACGTCATTAATATTCTAGAGAATGCCCTTATAGGTGGAAATAATATAACAATAACATCATTTTGTAGGGCGTTATGGTTTATTAACGGCCCTCCAGGAATGATTAACAGCCCGAGGGCCTATTAGCGGCTCGAGATGCAGTCGTGGGCCGCTAATAGGCCCGAGGGCTGTAAATCATTCCTAGAGGGCCGTTAATAAACCATGACACATGACAAAATGATGTTATTACTATTATTATCACTTACATCAAGAGCTACTGCTACTCTCATGCAATATCAAATGTGGGCTTTGTGGGGAAAATATAAATAACAACATTTTTTCAATTCAATGATCTTTCCATTAAATTCTGAAATTGTGGTTTTAAACTCATCCAATTCGCTTGATTAAGACATTTTGAATTTATATTGACGTATTATTCAGCGTGTCATCTGTTTATTTACAAGCAGAATCACGTGATCGGTCAGCTGATCAACCTTATTATTTACAACGAAAATAGTTACCTAAACCGATAAACATTGCCATTTATTACAAAGAGAATAAGTTATACTCACCTACATGTAAAATCGATCAATACAATTCAATTTTGTGTTTTTATTTCATAAAACATAACTAAATTGATGAAAGTTTGTCAAGTTGAGTTGACATTAAATAAAACAAGAGCTACGCTGGGCGTGCAAAATACCCCCTCTCTGGGGAAAATTGGCGGACGGAACCCAAATTCGAACTTGATCTGTCTTTTCTCCTAATAAACCCACATACCAAATTTGATTGAAATCGGTTCACTCTAACTAAAGTTATCATCCGGACAACAAATTTCAGGGATTTTCTAAGTCAAATTACGTAAAAAAAGGGGCCATAACTCTCGCAAAAATTATCGGATTAAAACAAAATTCGGAATTGAGCTGTATTTCGATATATGTAAGCCACAAAAAAACGGGTTTTGCGTATAAACATTACAAAATCGAGTTATCATCCGGAAACCAAAAAACATAAGAAAAACTGAATTTTCTGAGTCGAAAAAGGGGCATAACTCTGCCAAAAATGGTCGGACAAAACCCAAGTTCGAACTTGACCTGTGTTTTGGTGGGAGAAAGTAATATACCAAATTTGGATTAATTCCGATAAACTATACTAAAGCTATCATCCGGACAACAAATTTCAAGTAAAAAAACGTCAAATAAGGGGCATAACTCCGGTGAAAATTGTCGGGCGGAACCCAAATTCGAACTTGAACTTACTTTTCGGCTAATAAACCCACATACCAAATTTTATTAAATTTGGTTCACTCTAACTAAAGTTATCATCCGGAAACCAGGTTAACGGACGCCCGGACGGACGGACAGACCAATACTATAACGGGCGTATAAAAATAAAGCAATTTTCCCACAATTCCTCAACCGGAAGGAGGCAGCAGGCGTTAATGAAAATAATTTTCATTAACGCCTGCAGAAATCAGCTGACTTCTTAAAAATTACAGGGATTTAATATACTAGCAAAACTATGTTTTTGTACTAGGAATGCCCTCTGAAGTGGTAATAATACAGTTGTCGCCTGCAATTGAGTGAAACACAGGGATTTGTCGTCTGCTTGAGACCTGGAATGTCACCCATTGGCTGCCAGGTCGGGAGTGGCGGTCATTCTTCAAAATGTTACCCTCGAGGGTAATAAGTGATTTGCGACCACACATGTGATGCACCATAAGCCAATCAGAAGGGAGGAGAATGGGGTAAAGGATATAAAAATAAACCATAACGCCCTTGAAAATCATTTGATTGTTATATTTATAACTAATTGAAAGTTATGGCATTTTTTATTCTCCAGGTTATAGTCAACTACCTCACTAGTATTTAAATGTGATTAAACAAGAAGATATGAAGAAAAATATATCAAAATAATTGACATCTGGTTTGAATCTTTCAACAAAAAATCCAAAGCAAAGTTAGAGAAGTACACAACAGAGGTTAGCGTTAGGATGTATAAACTTGAAACCACCATATCATATTTGCAGAGCCGTATAACGAAATTAGACAATAGGTTATGGAGCGTGCCTTGATGCCTTGAACAGAAAAATGGATAATAAAATTAAAAGAAGAAGAGCGAAAGAAATGCAGAGAAAACTAGAAGAGAACATCAATCAAAACTTCAACGACCTGACCCGGAAGAAGACCAAAACCGAAGACAAGAATAATAACATAATAGCTGTAAATATACCCCAAAACCAACTGAGGAAGAAGACATAATAGAAACAGAAAACATGATAAGAAACGTAAATAGCCTGAACAATATCATCACATTTGAAAGAATCATTTACCTACCAGAACACAAATATAGACTGGTGAAAATAACATTAAATGACAACACACAGAGATCAGGTCAGCAAAAGGGCAATTCAGTTGAACCGAGAAGAAACTACTGTCGACAGACACCATAAGGTGTATTTCAACAAAGATTGTTCAAAAAAGGAACTGAATGAACAATATGAACTTAGAAAAGAACTTCGGAAACGACGAGAACAGTACAAAAACAAACAATTCCGTTAGTTGAGTACTAAACTCAATGCCGACCCATTATTTGAAACACATTGTGACGTTAAAACAAAAAGTTAATTATTTGGTATGTAATTATGGGAACTAAAAGCTGAATTGATCGTTCCTAATAAATTGATGATGATGATGATGATGATGAACAATCATTCATTCGCCGATTCAGTGTGCAAAATTAAAACTGAACAAAAAATAATATGACAAAATAGCTGTTCTTGTGAAGTAAGTATAATTAGGAAAAACAAGATAGAAAAATCAATCTTTCAAAAATGAAAAATATTTCTTCATAAAAGCCATTTGCAGGTGAACAGGTGACTGCAAATTTGAGTTATAGTTACCTGGTATGACATGAAAGCACATCTTCAAGACTCTATCCTGGGGCATGATTGAAAATAGTGGGAGAGATGCGGATGTGAGTGGTAAAAACTTATGCCCTGATCACTCTGTAATATTCTATTACACTAAAATATGCTTAAGAGATAGTTTCATCCTGAAATAATTTGCTATGACGACTACATCAAAGATGAATATATTTTTAATGATATTGAAATCTACTTCAAAGAAGACTTGAGGGATTAAAAATTTATATACCGGCACCATCAGCTAGGAGATTGTATAGGGAAATGTTCTCGTCAGTTTTGAATTCATACACTGGGATTTTCACAACTTCATAGAAAAATAATAATGTATAAATTTAATAAAAGGTCGGTAGACCTCATGTCCGCCTCTAAGCGTCGGCTTGATACGACCGTTGTTTGCGCATAAAAACCGGTCTTTAGTGCTAGTAAACCTATATACCAAATTTAATTTCATTCAGTACACATTTACTAAACCTCAAATTGGCAAAAATTCTAAGTCAAAAAGGGACATAACTCTGGAGAAAATTCGAACTTGACCTGTGTTTTGCTGGGAGAAAGACACATACCAACTTTGGTTTAGATCAAATAATCCAAACTGGAGTTATCGGTCGGAAACCAAAAATGTTAACAGACAGTCAAATTCTAAGTCGAATTAACAGACGGTCAAATTCTAAGTCGAAAAAGGGCCGTAACTCATGTAAAAATAATTGGACGGAACCCATATTTGAACTTGGCCTGTATCTTTAGCTGGGAAATACACATACCAACTTTGGTTCAGATCAAATAATCAAAACTTGAGTTATCGGTCGGAAACCAAAATGTTATGAAATTGGTCAAATTCTAAGTTGAACAAAAAAGGGGCATAACTCTGGTGAAAATTGGCGGACGGAACCAGAATTCAAACTTGACCTGTCTTTTCTGCTAGTAAACCCACATACCAAATTTAATTTAATTTGGTTCACTCTAACTAAAGTTATCATCCGGAAACCTCGGATGCACGTACGTGCTGATTATAATAGTCCTCCGAACCCATTGGGTCGGCAGACAAATATGAGTGAGTATGGAAAACTGTTGACAACTTCAAGCATTAATAACTATTATTAATTCGACAAAACGATTAATCATGCAGGACCAACTCACCTTGTTTCTGTTTTTCTCTTTCAGAAATGGCCTCAGAAGCTTGAAAATTGCCTCAATGTACCAAGGTTGATTAATGAAATGGATAGCACCAAACCTAATGGGGAAACAATCCTGAAAAAATACACATAACAAAATATTATTTGGATTTTTTTTATGCAAAAACATTTTCATCCAATATGACACACATCCAATGTTTATGTCAGTCCTAAATTTGCCAGGTGACTTGGTCAGTTTTGGTTATAAATCAAAATCTGATAATGAAACTTCATTAGGCAATCTAGAAAACTGGCCAACTGGTTATGCCTGACAATGTCCATGTCCATATAAAACAACAAGAGCATCGCTAGGGCGTGGCAAAATACGCCCTTTAGCCATTTCGAATTGTACTATTGCAAAATAAGATAATAATTTGAGCTTACATTTGAAGAAAATCTGATATACCCCTAATTTCAATGCCAAAATATGGTCAAATTCTAAGTCGAAAAATGGCCATAACTCATGTAAAAATAATTAGACAGAACCTATATTCAAACATGGCCTGTAGTTTTAGCTGGGAAATACACATACCAGCTTTGGTTCAGCTCAAATAATCAAAACTGGAGTTATCAGTCGGAAACCAAAATGTTATGAAATTGGTCAAATTCTAAGTTGAAAAAGGGCTGTAACTCATGTAAAAATAATTGGACGGAACCCATATTCGAACTTGGCCTGTATCTTTAGCTGGGAAATACACATACAAACTATGGTTCAGATCAAATAATCAAAACTGGAGTTATCAGTCGGAAACCAAAATGTTATGAAATTGGTCAAATTCTAAGTCGAAAAAGGGCCGTAACTCATGTAAAAATAACTGGACGGAACCCATATTCGAACTTGGCCTGTATCTTTAGCTGGGAAATACACATACAAACTTTGGTTCATATCAAATAATCCAAACTGGAGTTATCGGTCGGAAACCAAAAATGTTAACAGACGGTCAAATTCTAAGTCGAAAAAGGGCCGTAACTCATGTAAAAATAATTGGACGGAACCCATATTCGAACTTGGCCTGTATCTTTAGCTGGGAAATACACATACCAACTTTGGTTCAGATCAAATAATCCAAACTGGAGTTATCGATCGGAAACCAAAAATGTTAACGGACAGACAGACAGACGGACAGACGGACGGACAGACAGACTGATAACATAATACGACTTTTTTTCAAAAAGGGCTTCTAAAAATTATTAAAACTGAGGTATTCGGCAAAAATATTGATAATAATACACTATGCAACATGGTAATTATAATGAAAATGAGTTTTTGACTCGAGTCATAAACTCATTGTCATGATAATTACCATGTCGTTTGCATCGTTCGTAGAGCTGAAATTATAAAATCATTTCCCCCGTTATGGCTCCCAGAATGCATCAGAATTCAAACTATAGTTTATTTTCAATGGAAGGAGAATAACTCTATATCTAAATATATAGAGTTATTACCCTTCCATTAAAAATAATACACTTTATGTAGAAACTTTAGCATAGAACAGATGTCATTTTTCAATAAAGACAACATGTTCACAGTTTATAGCATCAAATAAGTTGATAATACAATGTTTTGGAGCTTCCTATTTCAAATGGTATATAATATGGCATATATTTTATATATGTGATCTGAGGGTTCGAAAATTAAGTGGGCCTTCAAGCGCTGGAATAAAACAAAATTGTTTAAAACCATTCATACCAGCATGAATTCTCCCATTCAGTTCAGAAAAAAAACATTTGAAATGTCTGTTTCTATCCACTCATTTGTAGGAATCTTCAAATCCCTACAAATCTTTTATTATAACAATAGATATCAGAATATTGCTATTCAAGAACTATCAGTGGTATGTTACAAAGTGTCCTGTACTCTTTAGAGATAGTGTATCTTCCTAACATGTTTTATATAGTTTCCGGGGTATAAAATAATAAATATAAATAGAAGACACCTGTCTGGAAATGCTTCTACCAATTAATATTGATTATATTTCAATTTTTTTTATTAATTAATTCAGTTGTATAATACTTACAACCTTTCGGGACAGTTTTACAGGGTAATTTTAGAGCAGATACGTTGATCAGGCAATCTCAAAGAAACGTTCATGGCTTACCAGAGGGATAACTGTATCTTGTTAGTACTCTCAAGCAAGTCAAATTTAATTTCAACTAAATGATAATTCACAACGAATTATTTGGCTACGTGAGAAATAAACCACCTTATTTGCCTAATATAGACAAATAATATACACAATCTTCAGTTTTAACTGTATCTTATTTACAAAACAACTATTTATAATCTTGAAATGGGGTTTTAAAAAATTATGTTGTTATAATTGTGGCCCGGAAGAGATACAGCATTTTTTTTTATAAATATCATGGATAATGTTTTACCTGAAGACCTTCAATCATCAGTTTAAGAACTTTGGGACTCAGCCATGTTGACTGTTTAAAGCTGAATTGGCTCCAGTCGACGATAACAACAATCCCATTAATTTGTGTCTCCTCGTCATCAATCAATTTCTCTAGCGTCAACAAGAGTGCTCTATAAATAGCATCCAAGCCATAACGTGAATTATCCCAGTTTGCAGTTGGAAGAAGAAGGAGGTACCTGCCGAAATGGTCCGTATTTGGAAGCACACCAGGAAGACCATCAAGAAGCGCCTCTTTAATCCCTTGTTCGGAAGCATTGAAGTTCCTGAAGAGCTGGAAGTTATCTTGTCTGAACTCAAAATATCTCGTCAGAAGTTTAAATGCTTCAAACAGATGAAATTTTCTGGCTCTCAGGAAGCGCATCATGAATGGATCATCAGTTCGGAGGAAAGCTGCAATAAGGATTTTCTTTCATAACTACAGTAATGCCCGAAGTATAAGACCCTTTAACCACAGGAGAATTATGGGAAATTTTTCAGGATTTAGTCAGAAATATGGCTTTGTTGCCATTCATCGGAAAGCTCTCACCATGAGCTTTCCGATGAATGTCAGCAAGCCATATTTCCGACTAAATTCTTTAAAAAATTCCCATAATTCTGCTGAGGTTTAGGGATCCATTATTTTGGACATAACTGTAGAATAATATTTGTGGTGTGGTGGTCAAGAGGAATTGTACTTGACTCATCATGGTGCGAAGGTGTCATGCATTCAAATTCCGCTCTCGGTGGTTGAACGTCAAACACTGTGTTGGTTACCTTTGGCAAGCGATCTCAGTACTACAGTTGTCACGGGTGACTCGCCTGCTAACCGAGTACCCGGTTGGGAGTCGATATTATTATTATACTAAACCTGATGCAAACATTCACTCTTGGATTGCTTCCTCGTAAGTGAGGACATATAATCAACGACCAGGGTAAAACTCATATAAAGAGCACTGAAACTAATTTACTGTGAAATATGCTATATATATATACATTGATTATTATTATTATATGACAATAACGTGTTGTGTCAAGGGTACCAGACCTACCCTACTTTGGATTATTGGTCAAACTGCTACAATACTAACCTATGGCTGAGATATATGTGTGGATGGACAGAAAGTCATAGTTTTGGAAAAATTAATGAAGTAAGATAATGAATGTGTCCATGACAATGTAGCTCAACTTTTGCAAAGAAGTTAAATTTTATTGATGAACAATAAATGGAATGATGAATTTAATTTTGAAATCCAAGATGGCAGCTGGCCCCAAAATGACTCGTTCCCATCTACATTTCAGTGTTAACATCCATGACAAATTTCATGATGATTCGACAAACACTCTGGCCTGTAGCCCATGCTAATGGATTGAATTTTGAAATTCCAGATGGCTGCTGGCAGCCATATTTTTTTGTCAAGGGCGAGTGCATTCAGTTCATTGAATACGATGACAAGGATTTAGTCATGCAAAGAGTAAAATCCAAGATGGCTGCCAGCGGCCATGTTTTATGGCAGAATGACCCCAAAATGACTCGTTCCCATCTACATGTCAAATTTAACATGCTCGACAAATTTTATGAAGATCAGACAAACACTCTGGCCTGTAGCCCATGCTAATGGATTGAATTTTAAAATTCCAGATGGCTGCTGGCAGCCATATTTTTTGTCAAGGGCGAGTACATTCAGTTCATTGAACACGATGACAGTCGGCACATTTCAAAGACGTACTACATGTAGTAGTGCCGCCTTTCTTGTAGAAATATACAACGACATCGCCATAAGTTCAAAGCTGCAGTGTCGCAAATATGTAGAATATACAATAACCCGAAGAGTAACCATGTCGCATCATCAATTGAACTGCCGACTGTTTGCAACATATTAGTAGTACTCATATTGTCGGAATCTCTTTGATACGCGATCAAGGATTGGTAACCCCTCAGTTGTAAATTAAACTGTAAAACAAAAACGATATTCAATAATACCTGGCATTTTCAATTGTCCGAAATAACACAGATAAATTACGAAATGGGAGCCTCGCATATATAAGAGAATACATTGGCATAACAATATTTACCTTGACATTGTAAGCCAGTGCATTCTCTTATATATGTGAGGCTCCCTATGGGAGACTCGCATATATAAGAGAATGCACTGGCATAGGGTCTTTAATGCTGCACCAGCACAGCCCCCATCATTAAAGGGTTAAATAGTGGCCTAAACACTTACTGATATCTGGCCTGGTGACAAGAAGTTCTCTGACAGCGTCCATATCCTGTTGTCTTTTCTCTGGGATTTCATGAAGCTCATCTCTGGCCTTCTTTGTGAGTTCTTCAGAAAGTCCCCAACCGTAAGCAGCCATGCTCTGTTTACCTTGAAATAGTGGTCATCGAATATGATCACCCTGTCTCTGAATAAGGCTCTGATTGGAGAAACACTAAAGCTAGAGTAAATCTGAGAGTACATCTATTTATCTAGTTAAATATTAATTTGGTTGTTTGATAATAACTTACACAGTCCTTCTAAATGTTATATTTAT
This sequence comes from Siphonodentalium dalli, assembly GCA_032622095.1. Lineage (NCBI taxonomy): Eukaryota > Metazoa > Mollusca > Scaphopoda > Gadilida > Siphonodentaliidae > Siphonodentalium > Siphonodentalium dalli. The sequence goes on along the minus strand of CP136069.1, from coordinate 83,825,060 downwards.
TATATAAATTATAATTTAAATCAATATTTAAACTCTTTTTATATTGATTTACGTTCACTCTTCTGTTTTTTGTTACACAAAAAACTTGGGGTTGTGGCCATTTTGACACCCATTTCATGGCTTCGATTGTATTATTTTCTGTCCATGTCACACAATTCACTCCTGTTTTCTAATTTTACACAAACTGGTATAACTGTGTAATGCTGGTGCCACAATATATTGCATATTGACATAATATTATTCGAGAACTGATGTGATACTGTATATTATATAGACAACCATGACCCATGTTGGATGCCATCTTGGATAACAAAGTTTCCCCGAAATGGATTTTTGGAATTTTTTTTCATTCTGTTCTATTAAATCTCCTGCGTCAAATGACACCAATTGCTCAAATTTACCAATTTGTTCCCTGTTTGGACCTTGTTGTTTTTCCGGGTTCACCTAAATGCAGCAAGTCCCTAGAAATGCAGCAAGTCCCTAGAAAAGTCCCTCTAATGAGGGTGGATTAGTGGAGTTGTTGATGAGTGTAATCAGTGTTTTATTATCCATTTTATTTATGATATGTGGCAGTTGATTAGAGTTGATTGGAAATCTTTATCCCTTTATAATTGTTTAACACATTGAGTGCTAGCTACGAGTTATCTCGTACTACACTATATTCCAGGATGCCACTATGAGTTGTCTCATACTTTATATGGGGGTCTAGATGTTCTGCTGTAGAAATTTAAGAAATTGAGTTCCCCACGTAAACATGATTTCAACCATATTAGGTAGCTCAAATATATATATGATGTGATGATCCCACTGCATTGGGCCAAACTCTGCTGTGCTGTCTGAATTGGCATTTTATGATAAGGGTTAAAGACCACAAAGACCCTAACATTCTGCACTCCAGAATAACATGTTAGTTTGTGTGTTTGAATACTAGACATCAATTTTGAAGTAGCATGATCACACATGTAAGATTGTATTTGTCAAAATTTAGGTACGAGATAACTCGTAGTCGGCATCCAGTGCCCCCATCTAAACCTGGAATGAGGGATACGATATTACCTGGCTGTGACAACCAGTTATGTCATAGCCAGAACTAGTGGAGGCTACTCCAAAAGGTCAAATCAGCACATGTTTACTATTTTCAATATCAAACATGATTATCTGATGAAGTACTCATGAGAAAAACGTGGCAAAGTGTAGGACAAGATAACTCATAATAATACCATGAGATGGCGTTGCTCTGTGCCGACTACGAGTTATGTCGTAGTGCATTTATGGCATGTTATTGATCGAAGCTGATACATGCCCAGTTTTGCGATTTGAGGGTGGTTATATGGTACAATCTACCTATTTAAAGGCCCACTTAATTTTTGAACCCATTTGAAAAAGGAAGCTCCAAAACATTGTGTTATCAACTTATCCGGTGTAATAAACTGTGAACATGTTGTTTTTGTTGAGTTAACAACATGTTTTTGTCATCAAGATTGTTGTAAAAAGTATATTATTTTCAATGGAGGGGAATAACTTATATCTTAAAGATAGAGTTATTCCCCTTCCATTGAAAATTCATCTTTAGTTTGAATTCTGTTGCATTCTGGGAGCCAAAAGGGTGAGAATCATTCTATGATTACAGCTGTTTTATATTTCTCCATGGGCATCTTCTGAGACACAGATGTTTCAAATGGTGATGAATTATAGTATTTTAATCATATTTTATAGCATAGATTGTTATTAAAACTGTTATCAAGTCACTACAAAAATAATAATCAGTGCACGAAAATTAAGTGGGCCTTAATACTTAATCTAAAGTTGGCACCCTGGAATGATACACTATAGGGTTCCGGCACTAAACAAGTTAAAGCCAACTTAAATGCCTACTTAATTTTCGAACCTTCAAATCACATATATAAAATATATGCCATATTATATACCATTTAAAAGAGGAAGCTCCAAAACATTGTATTATCAACTTATCAGGTGTAATAAACTGTGAACATGTTGTTTTTGTTGAGTTACCGACATGTTTTATGTTTAAGTTTCGTCTGGTTTTGTTGTGCAGAGTGTATTATTTTCAATGGAGGGGGAATAACTCTATATTTTAAAGGTAGTGCTATTCCCCTTCCATTGAAAATACATTTTTAGTCTGAATTCTGTTGGGCCAAAACGGGGGTAATCTTTTTATGATTTCAGCTGTTTTCTATTTCTCTATGGTCATCTTCTGAGACAAAAATGTTTCAAATGGTGATGGATTATATATATATAGCTACTGTATGTATTCTCCGTTAGGCCGTCTATTAGCTTCTGTAAATATGTTTCATAATTTGTATTATATTATTCGTCTAATAAAGTATGTTATTACTACAACTGAGTTAATCAAGACCCTTGTAAATGATCCCACATTAGCGTCAATTAGTTGTTATTGTTACAACTAAATGTTCTTTCAATAATACAAAGACCAAGCTGCCAACAAGCCACAATCCCTGCACTAATTAACCAGATTAATAGACTGGCCGAATCTTCCCAGCCGAATCTTCTCAGCCGAATCTTCCCTCGACCGAAAAATACCGAGCCGAATCTTCCCGCGACCGAATCTTCCCGTTCCCACATCACTAGTAGCCCAGCTTAGTAGCTAGACTTGTGGTAAGAGTAACTAAGGTATCTGGAGAAGTCGGCCCCACGCGAAGTCGGCCCCATACGAAGACGGCCCCGCACGAAGTCGGCCCCAGAGAAGTCGGCCCCATTAATTAGAAGGGATTAAATCGGCTTAATTTTATTGATATAGTGTTTATTTAGGCTAATTATGAGGTCCCCAACTTAATTTGATTGATTTAGTGTCGTGTTTGTGTAGGCTAATTGTGAAGTCTGCAGTGTTTTCTTAGCTGTAATAACAAAATTAACTTCACTTATGGACAGTCACTGACAGCGGCTCAGTTATAAAAACAATGATGGTTGCCGACAGACAATGAAAGAAACCGCTAAGTACTGTTGATTGCTGCTTAGCGAACGAAGCCATTAGCTCATTATTCTCACTTCGGATTTATAGACGTATATATTAAGGTAAGCCCAGCTATCCGATTTTCATACATTCCTCAATTCAGCGCACAATGCCTGTTGACTGCGTTTATTGAAAATCTCTTGTCAGAGATCGACAAGAGTCCATAGAATGCGACAGATGTTCTCGCTGGACTCATCAAATATGTAACACAGGTAAGTGATTTAAAATTTTAATTTTGATAAAACTTTCCATTTTTTCTCAAGTATACGAACATTCATTTTTCAATATTTTCTCAAGTATATATGAGAATATACTTAAATCTTGTATATAGTGTAATTTCGCCTCTATAATATATGTAAAAATAATGTCAATCTGTGATATATGAGCTTCATGGGAGTAACTTCGACATAGCCACTGACTTCCTTCCAGATGGTTTCCTCCGCAGTGACATCAAAATAGACGGGGCACGCCACATAATCTTTGCCACCAACGAACAACTGAGATTACTATCGACAGCCAATGATATCTACTGTGATGCCATGTTCAAAGTCGTCAGAGAGCCCTTCGCGCAACTGTTCAGCATCCATGGGTTTATTGGCAACGATGATGAGACGGATGTTAAGCAGATACCTCTCCTGTATGCACTGATGTCCCGATGCAGAACGAAGGACTACCTCGCCATCTTTAAACATGTTAAAGAGCAGCTTGCACCTTCAGCGACATTCGAAAAAATGACTGTGGATTTCGAAAGAGCTATATGGAAAGCTGCTACAACTGTCTACCCTGATATCAACATCCACGGATGCAACTTCCACTGGGGCCAAGCCGTGTAGTTCGAGAGCGATAGCGACGACGACATTGTTTGAATTGTTAACTGTATTTGTTATTGTTATATTGTCACTATATTATCAGTTTCATATTTCATAAAATAAATAAAGATTGATTTTAAACAATAGTTCTGTTATAAATGGGGCCGACTTCTCTGGTGCCGACTTCGCGCGGGGCCGTCTTCGTATGGGGCCGACTTCGCGCGGGGCCGACTTCTCCTGTATTCGTAACTAAGACCCTTTATAAACCTACCATTGGAACTTTTAGAATCTTCACCAATGTCTATACCGATATCCTCAAAGGAACCATCGCACTTCGTCTGCATTAGCGTTGATGTGAACAGTGGAATATGTGGATTTTTCTTTTAATGCTAGGCTTAATTATCAATATCAATATCACTATCAGTCATTGCAAAACTGCTAGCGCGAAATTGGAAAGTAAGACATTCTTCTTTTTTTTAATTCAACAATTGCTGTCTTGTTGACTGTCATTAGACGATGGCTTCTTACGGTATTCTTTCAGAATTTTGTTAATAAACCCGTATATTCAAATTATACAAAAGTTAAATCGTTGATTTTGATGGTTATATGCTTGCGAAATTTATTATCGATTATCAGTGGTGTATTCGATTCACCGCATCGAGTCAGCCGAACAATATTATTTCGCGTTAACCAAAAAAAAACCCAAAACAACAGCTGATTTAGTTATTACTAACTTAGCAAGTATTATTCTGAATTTATATATAATAGAAATAAGCTAGTCAGTAGAGAATAATTTTACTTGAATAGATATATATTTTATTTAGTAACACTTTACGTACGCTATATTTTTATTATCAATTCAACAAACACGTTTGTGTTGGTTACGCGAAATATTTATTAGTACGGTACCCCTGTTCCAACTCATTTCGTCCGCTATTCGAGTCCAACGGGCACCTGTTTCTTCACGACAATAAATAGAACGTCATGGTCCACATAAAATGAAAGCAAATATCTCTATCTTGATCTCGAGTGCGTGTGCATAGACCATAACACTATTCGTTGAAGTTAATTTATGGTATTAGGTTGCTTTATTATACTAAAATATATGAGTGTTATTTAGAATGTCATTCTCCACCAATGCCATTCATTATTCTAATTCAATGATTTACTTTACTGGTGCATATGCAGTATATAGGTAGGCCTACACATTTGTCAGGTAGTGCATGAAGTGGTCTTGATTTTAGCATCCTGTCTTATCACTTTTTTAGTATAAAAAGAACTGTGTGCAAGATTCTAATAAGCGGTAGGTCTTAGCAAAATTAGGCAAGAGCAATTGGCATATGGCCTAATGTATATAGCTTATATTTATCTGCATGTATATGTGCTGAATACTAGTAGATGTCACACTAGCAGGTATTGTATAATGATCATAAATGAAATCTGAAGGCTGGTGTCATGTTGCATGGTGTTATGTTAATGGCCATAAATTCAGGGGAAGATTTCATCTTAAATTGTTAGTACATATGACTTTTGACAGTATAATTGTAGTGACATTGAAGTTAACAGCAAATTATTAAGGGGGAGGTCAATTAAGCGATCATTTTGGATTTCCATTCAAATATCCACAGCAAAAGTTATATATGAAGTAGATCATGCCATGAATCTCTACACTGGCTAACGCCCGTAGAGATCATATTATGTCATCAGACTACAAAATCTTGGAACTTTTTGAAGTTTTGATGTCAGCTAGGGAGCCTTATCAATTTTTTTAGTCAAAACAATAACGCGGGGAATAAATATTTCTTAGTTATTAAAACTTATTATCTGTTCCTTAATAATGTACTTCACTGTAGGCGAATGTCCCAACTCAAAATTGCATGCTTTTCTGTGACTTTTGTGAGCCGATATCGAATAAACATTGAATTAATTATCCAGGAGAAATGCCATAAATGTAAGCACTCAAAGCAAAATTGCTGACAGATCCACATAAATCGTGAAATTTTGAGTTGGGACCTTCACCTACAGTGAAGTGCATTATCAAGGAACAGGTAATAACTAAGAAATATATTCCCCGCATTATTTTGTCGACTTTATAAGGTTCCCTAGCTGTCAAAACATCAAACAGTTCCAAGGTTTTGTACTGGTGGAATATGATCTCTATGGGTGTTAGCCAGTGTAGAGATTCATGGCATGATCTATATATGAAGCAGTTCTCTGAGAACTAAATCAAACATATTTTTAGACAGGCAAAGCTTTTAGCTGGCAGGTGGGCTTGGTAAATTGTAAATTTTTGCTATAAATTAATTTTTTGAGAATTTTTTTCTGGAATTACAACATATTTTACCTACATTTGAAAAATCAATATAAAATTAAAAAATAAATACACAAACCTTCTAATGGAACAAATTGAAAGCCGACCCGCCAAATGAATTACATGTATTGTTTTCGATACCGCACAAATTTAGTCACATGCACCCAGAAATATTTGCAACTCTAACTTTTGATGCGGAGATTTGCATGGAAATGCCCATTCAGAATTAGTCACTTTATCTCCTCCTTAAAAGCCTGTAAATATGAAACCAAATCTGTCTGGCTTGTGCAGACATATTGTTCAAATAAAGCTATATGAGCTTATATGAGGCTATAAAAAAAAAATTCACTAACCCGACCGTCCTTTCCAAAAATGGGACAACTCCAATTTATTGCCTCTTCAAACTAGTCAATTTGACTTGATTCGGAACATTCAGAGCGATATATAGCTCTGTTAATTAGACTGGTCAGGTTTACAGACATAAAAATATGGTACAAAATCTGGAATTTATGAACTTCGTCATTCATTTTCGCTTAAAACCATTTGGTAAACCAAGGATCGAGAAGTTCAGAATGACCCCCACCCTTCCCATTTACAAAGACGGTACATCTCATAGACTGATGCATACCAGACCATGACCGAATGTGTTGAAAATGAAGGTAGATATTGGAAATACTCCATTGAATATGTTTATACTCTTTTCCCATATAATAGTGGGGTGATAGTACACTTATTGACTGGAGGTACTACAGGATACAGTAATTATTCATTCGAATACAGAAAAAGTCGGCCCTGCGCAGTCGGCCCCATACGAAGACGGCCTCACGCGAAGACGACCCCAGAGAAGTCGGCCCCATACATAACAGAACCACTGTTTAAAATCATTCTTTGTTAGTTGAGTTTTTCAAAAACTCGACTTATGGTTTGACGAGGGACAGTTGGCAGGCGGGCGGACCTAAAGAATGCCTTATAACTTTGACATTTGTGAACGGATTCAAAAACATTTTGGTATGTGAGTTGCTCCCAATGACTATTTACTGCCTGTAGAAAATGGGTCACGTCGGAACTTTTTGACAAGAGTTATCCATCTTTGATTACTTTTTAGCAATTTTATCACCTGTTAGTGTGATAACTCAATAAAATATTAACTGATTACAACCATATTTGATATATGAGTCTCTTGTAGCAATATCTCGGACGAGTTCGAAAACCAGGTTTGTCCGAATTTTTCCCCCGGAGTTATGGGCCTTAGTTGACAAGAGTTATCCATCTTTGATGACTTTTTTGCAATTTTATCACCTGTTAGCACGATAACTCAATCAAATATTAACTGATTACAACCATATTTGATTTATGAGTCTCTTGCAACAATATCTCGGACGAGTTCGAAAACCAGGTTTGTCCGAATTTTTTCCCCGGAGTTATGGACCTTAGTTTGTCTATTTTTAGCATTTTTTTCACCGTTAGCGTGATAACTGAATCAAATATTAACTGATTCAAACCATATTTGATATATGAGTCTCTTGCAACAATATCTTGGATGAGTTCGAAAACCAGGTTTGTCCCAATTTTTTCACCGGAGTTATGGGCCTTAGTTTGTCAATTTTTTGCAATTTTATCACCGTTAGCGCGATAACTCTATGAGGTACTAACCAATCATTCAATTTATATTTGGTATATAATTCTATTGCAATAATATCTCAGACGAGTTCGAAAACCAGGTTTGTCCGACTTTTTATACCCCCCGCAACGAGTTGTGGGGGGGGGGGGGTATACTGGTATCAGCTTGTCCGTCCGTCCGTCGTTCCGTGGACACAAATTTGTCCGGAGTTTTTCTCAGTCGTTTTTTTATCAATTTCCGTAAAACTTGGCACAGACATCAACCACCATGGGAACCTGTGCACCTGCGTTTATGACGTCTGTCGGACTTTTTTTGGAGGAGTTATCCCCCATTTTTTTACTTAGAAAATTTTCACAACATGTATAATTTTGTCAGAGCTTTTATTCCTACATTTTTAGGTCAATTTTTTAAAATCTTGGCACAGATATTTAGTACCATGGGAACCTGTGCACCTGCGATTATGAAGTCTGTCCGACATTTTTTGGTGGAGTTATCTCCCTTTTTCGACTTATAATTGTTTTTGCAACATGCATAATTATACTCCCCCGCAACGAGTTGTGGGGGGGGTATACTGGTATTAGCTTGTCCGTCTGTCCATCCGTCTGTCCATCGTACCATCTGTCCGTCTGTGGACACAAATTTGTCCGGAGTTTTTCTCAGTCGTTTTTTGATCATTTTCTGTGAAACTTGGCACAGACAATAACCACCATGGGAACCTGCGATTATGACGTCTGTCGGACTTTATTTGGAAGAGTTATCCCCCCTTTTTCGACTTAGAAAATTTTCACAACATGTATAATTTTGTCCGAGCTTTTATTCCTACATTTTTAGGTCAATTTTTGTTAAACTTGGCACAGATATTTAGTACCATGGGAACCTGTGCACCTGCGATTATGACATCTGTCCGACATTTTTTGGTGGAGTTATCTCCCTTTTTCGACTTATAAATTTTTTTGCAACATGCATAATTTTGTCCGAGCTTTTATTTCTACATTTTTAGGTCCATGTTTTTTAATCTTGGCACTGATATTTAGTACCAGGGGAACCTGTGCACCTGCAATTATGATGTCTGTCTGACTTTTTTTGTGGATTTATGATTAGGGTTAGGGTTAGGGGGTTTAGGGTTAGGGATACCTGTTGACTTTTTTTTGTGGAGTTATGATTAGGGTTAGGGGTTAGGGTTCAGGGTTAGGGATACCTGTTGACATAATTTCAGAGCCCAATATATGGTAATGGCTACTTCACTCAAATAACATTTTGAATAGGGGGGTATCACTTAGTCCCATCTGGGACAAGCCCATCTCTAGTTTGTCCGAGCTTTTATTTCTACATTTTTAGGTCAATGTTTTTTAATCTTGGCACTGATATTTAGTACCATGGGAACCTGTGCACCTGCGATTATGATGTCTGTCTGACTTTTTTTGTGGATTTATGATTAGGGTTAGGGGTTAGGGTTAGGGGGTTTAGGGTTAGGGATACCTGTTGACTTTTTTTTGTGGAGTTATGATTAGGGTTAGGGGTTAGGGTTAAGGGGTTCAGGGTTAGGGATACCTGTTGACATAATTTCAGTGCCCAATATATGGTAATGGCTACTTCACTCAAATAACATTTTGAATACGGGGAGTATTACTTAGTCCCTTTTGGGACAAGCCCATCTCTAGTTGGGCCTTGTGTGGGCCTTATTGCCAAGTTTTTTTTGACTGCCAATAAACTCGACATAGCATCTTAGATGCATACCCCTTGTTTTACTATATGAAATATGAAACTGATAATAATAATGACAAAATAATAAATGATAAAAGATAACAATAAATTCAAACGTCATCGCTGTCACTGTCATTGTCAGTGATGGGTGCTGAAATCTCTGTGATCCTTCAGAGTAACTGGTTTGTGGTCAAATCTCTATACAGCTTCCAGAGGTTGAAAATTTGACCTTGCACGTGTATGGTTTGGCTCCGTTGGATTCTTCGTAGCTTCTTCTCTCTCACTAGTTGTTGCTGCAGGGGGATTAACTTCGCCTCGGAATGCAGAAGTGACAAGAGCACATAGAAAGGCAAGTTTGCACTGCCGGCTTTTCTGTTCAGTCTGTGATGCCACCCTTCTGTGTCATCGTTTGTTCTGATCGACATCATGAAGGTGCACCATGATGCTGGACAACCAGTAGTCTCATATATATTTCACTACCGGCTCTACTTGGGCTATCGCAAAACTCTCTATTTTCTTGAATGCAGGGTTGATGTGTTTGAGTGGTATGTATGGCAATGCGAAGATGAAATTGAAAAAAGTCGTTGATAGGGCCAGATTTGTAGTGTGCTGTCACCAGGCCGGAATCTTGGATCCTCACCACAGTTATTTTGTCGATGTCACTGAAGGTGTAAGCTCTTTACTATGTTCAGAGATGGCGACGTAGTCCTTTGTTCTGTGTCGGGACATCAGTGCATAGAGGAAAAGTATCTGCTTAGTAGTCATGTCATCTTTGTTGCCAATAAACCCATGGATGCTGAACAGTTGTGCGAAGTGCTCTCTGGCGACTTTGAATGTGGCATCACAGTAGATGTCTTTGGCTGTCGACAGTAATCTCAGTTGCTCGTTGGTGGTGAAGATTGTGTGGCGTGCCTCATCTATTTTTATGTCACTGCGGAGGAAACCGTCTGGAAGGAAATCAGTTGCTATGTCAAAGTTGACGCCATCTTTGTTTTACTCTGGAGGGCAATATTTCTGTCGGTGATAGTTGGTACTTCTTACAAGATTCGCTGGATTTGGTCTGCTGTTGGATGGCAGATCTAGATCGACATCTTCGGACATAACATATTCTACTACGACTGTTGCACGTTTGAAGATATTGTCTTTAGCCGCGGCATGGGCTCTCTTCTTATCTTCTTATCTTTACTTTGTGAGGACGGGATCCAGGATTAATGGGGCCGACTTCTCTGGGGCCGTCTTCGCATGGGGCCATCTTCGTATGGGGCCAATTTCACACGGGGCCGACTTCTCCAGATACTGCTCGTTTAAACAGCTGGTAGATAAATAAAAAAAAATTAAATTGCTAACGGCCCAACCCTATTTTTGGGCTCTGCTAGTGGAAACAAGCATATGTTTTAGGCCTGAGTTATTACAAAGAATTTGCTGATTACAAAATATTCACAGGTTTTCATTTGGAGATTTTCTTACTGAAAAAGTAAGGGGATAGATCATAATTTCATAAACAAAATTTGTAGGCCTATCTTTTCACCCTGCCCATTTTTAACATGAATATGTGTGCGCATTTAAATAACCATCAGATCACTGGTACTCCTTTCATGAACAGATCATATCCATAACATTTCAAATTATTATATTTTTCAGTTCAGAATATTTGTATATTTTGTGCTTGATTGTCATTGAAGTAAATTAATTTAGAGCGGACTGGCAGCTCATGCCCATTTGTTTCTTCCAACAATAGACCTCTTTGCCAGTTATAGTTGAGTTTAAAACTTCCGTTGACAACTAGAGTTGTGGCTGTCCCAATGGGACTATGGATACCCCCACATTACACATGGGCTAGCGAGCTACAAATATTATAACCATATCTACATATTTCAAAGTTGAAAAAAGAAGTCAATCTGCTAAATTTGGTGCAATGAACTTCACAAACCAGGTTAACAGGTTCTCTATATTGTTAATACCGGTATATGTGTCAAGTTTCAAAACATGAAACAAAAAACTGAAGTAATAAAAGTTTGAATAGTATTATGTATGTTGCCGTCTTGCAGAAAATTTCTGTCAAAAGTGCTAGCTACTAAAATATGCCTCAGTGATCACATACATGTAGTCCAAGTCTTCTCGTACTAAAACCAGCTAAGATATTGGGATGGAGATGCTGGTATTTAAAATCCAGCATCTCGCCATACCAATATCTTAGCTGGTTTTAGTATGAGAAGACTTGGACTACATACATGTAGTTGCAGGTGCAACAACTTTGCAGAAGGAATAACAAGCATACTATTTGGTACAATCATTAACATTTTCAATTGTTACCTATATCAGAATCTTGATTAAGAATAGTGGAAACCTATGCAATGTCCATAAATTCATTATGTATTCTCAGGTTGAAGAACCTCCACTTTCTTGATACACTTTGACATGGCAGCATCTAATAATAACAACGATAAGCCATATGAATGCAACCTGCCTCCAGAACTAGTGAAGAAAGCAGAGGAAGAGCTGAAGGAAAAACCAGAATGGCGACAAAGAGACATACAGGCGTTGCGAGACATGGTTGAGAAAAACAAGGGTATATTTCTCTTCAAACACCAAGTTGTGTAATTATTATTCTGAGCATGAAGTATGATGATGATTGAAGTATGTATGATGTTTTCAGCCAAAATAGAAATCTTTCATTCATGCCTCATGTTGCTGAAAAACTATACTTTCATAGGTCATCAATTGAAAGCAACATGGTTTATTGTTCCCAAGCTTGATGAGGCATGGCATCATTGGCATGGCTAATTCAGTGAAAATAAATTTTATATTCCACTAATTGTCAGCTTATTACTAACTTATCTTGCCATGTCCCCAACAGGGTTCACGCTGTCGCTGTCATAGGCCAAATTGGTCAATGGCTATTTTCTTTCTCCAAAATGGGATTTTTTTAAATTTTTTTTTACCCCACTATCATAAATCTAATTCAAAGACCCAAGTCGATTTTGTAATGGGAGCATCATGAGAATCAATTTTTTAGTATGATAATCTGCTAATTGATTAGGTGATACAGAATGTTTGATGTCAAATAAAACAAATATATTCATTAATTATGAGACCAGTAAATGAGGATTTACTTTGGCCAAAAGATTTTTGGCCAAAAGATTTTTTCGACCCAACGTGAACACTGGTCCCCAATACAAAATTTGTTGTGACCTCCAAAACAAATTGGGAGGGAAAACAGGAGAATAAATTTATAACAATATAAAAATTTTCTTTGTATTTTTTGTCCCAAGCTCTGAAAGTAAGAACAGATGATGCTTTCCTGTTGCGCTATCTTCGTGCCAAGAAATTTGACTATGACAGAGCATACAGCATGCTACTAGCAAACTATAGGATGAAGATGGAGAACCCAACAGTGTTTTCAAATCTGAAGCCTTCCACAGTCAAGATGGTCCTGGAGGATGGAGTCACAGGTGTCCTTCCACACAGAGATAAACTCGGACGGAAGGTCATGATCCTCAGACTTGGTATGATGCAAGTGTTTGATTATACCTAGAAATGATTCCATTCATTATGCTGGGCAGAAATATGCACCAATTTTGTCCATGGCATTCAATGTAATAATAATATGGAATCAAGTATTTTTCACAGTCATTTATTCTACACTACCCATATAATATTTTCACTAACAACAAACAGTCATGAACTCAAAACTTTTTTTTGGTTTTGGTGAAATTGTCTATATATTGTCTGTCAATGCTGGTGACAAAAGTCACATAATGGAATTCTTGATTTCTTCATTTGAATATAAATCAAGGTACATCAGTACAATGTTGTTTTGACATCATTACTAGTCTACAAGTCTTTTATGTAAGTAATTTATTTATGATGACTGGACATGCCACGTCACAAGTGACATGGTCTATATGGATATGATATACTATTATAATTTAAAGGTGAATAATTTGCTTAAAAAGTCTTATCAAGTCCAATAATTTTTTTTTTATATTTTTTAGGTAAATGGAAAACTGACAGGTACACGCTGGATGAAATTTTCAAGACTAACTATATCACCCTGTCAAAAATTATTCAGGTATGAATATTATAAGTCATACAGTAATGCTCTAAATAATCGTCTCCTTAACCATAGCAGAATTATGGGTAATGTTTCAGGATTTAGTCGGAAATATGGCTTGTTGCCATTCATCGGAAAGCTAATATGAAGCTAATTTGAGTCCTAACAGGCTGGGATTGGTGTTTAACTCTTCCATGACTGAAATTTTGTGGAAACCCTATTCTCTTATATATTTGAGTCTCCCATATGGGGCCATCGCATATATAAGAGAATACATTGGCCTAACAATAAATAGGTTGACCTTGTAAAGCCAGTACATTCTCTTATATATGTGAGGCTCCTTATGGGAGATTCACATATACAAGAGAATGCACTGTCACAGGATTTTTAATACTACACCAGCACAACTCTCTCACGAAAGGGTTATTGTCCATGGAAGGTTAATACCTATCCGGGTACTGGGGGAGGGGGTCATTGGTTCCTACCTGCTTTGGTGTAGTTTCATTGCAAAGGTGAACTCTGTGGGTTCTTTTATCCTCCAATAAGTCTGATACCATTGTGATATGGCCTAGTAGTTATTAGTTAAAGCAATTACTCTAGGCACCTACAACCAACTGTTTGTGTTTGACGATACATTGTCAAACCCTTGAGAACCTTGTACATGTCTCTTGATGACCACTGGTACTCTTATTAGGGGAGATGTCTCACTGTTTGAAGACTGAATTAGCAATCTAGTTTTGAAGGTCATCAGGCATCTAATTTGGCACTGGTGAATCGCACGATGTCTGCCCTTCTTTCACCATCTGCACATCGTATCTGTGGTGTTGTCTATTAATAAATGAAATTATTTTTAAATATACCTTTAATTGATAGCCTTATATGCAATATTAATAAGTTACTAAAGAATTTACACTGTCACAATATAAAAAAAATTATAAGTCGAACATCGCCAAAACATTTCTGTTACTAGTCATCTTCATTTGTAGGAAGAAGAAACACAAATCAATGGCATAGTACTCATTAACGATCTTAAGGATATGGGTTGGGCTCATGCAAGAAACATATCTCCATTCTTTGCAAAGCGGTTAACAAGTCTTTTGCAGGTATGTGTATAACTGTTTATAGGCTGAGAAAAATTAATCAAAATGAATCTTTTACTTTTTCGAACTCATCTGATACATAGGATAACATTCTATAAATAGTCAGCAACTAACACACATGTGCGACTTTTTGTTTATTTCACACACAGTCAACATATCCTACTAGGCTCATTTAGAGGTCAACTAGTCAGCTCAGGCACTAAAATTGCTGATATGAAATGCTCTTTGGGGATGTTTAGATAATCAGGGTTCACACTGTCACTTGGACAATGACCAGATTATTTTCGTAAATGGCCTGAAATGGCATAAAAATTACATTATTCTTTGGCCAAAAAGTTTCAAGCCTACGGAGGCAATTTACCACTGCGAAGCTTACTTATCAAAACAATGATTATTAGCTGCTATATGACAGCATTTTTTCTTAGTCTTACTGTTTTATGATTACACTGTAACATCACACCATACAATAAGTAAGTCTGTGCACATTTATGTTGGTACAGCATACTAGACCTACCGGTATTTTACTGATTTGCCAATCTCATTGGTGCATTTGTGAAGTGTCAATTTTCTTAGTTCAAAATTTTTCAGTTATATTGTTTTTGGGTGTGCACAAGTAAAGTTTGATCTGTCGTCCATCTATCCATCCATCATCAATTTCATTCGGCATGCCCTACAGGCCACATCCCTCATCCGATCTTCACCAAACTTCATATGTAGCTTCAGGATGACCTATAGATGGGAGCTATAAAAAAAGTTTTGATGAAAGACATGGCCGGCAGCAGCTATCTTGGATTTTAAATTTGAATCCATCGGCATACCCTACAGCCGGATCATTTTAAAGGCCCACTTAATTTTCGAACCCCCAGATTACATTATATAAAATATATGCCATATTATATACCATTTGAAAGAGGAAGCTCCAAAACATTGTATTATCAACTTATCCGGTGTAATAAACTGTTTTTGTTGAGTTGCCAACGCGTTTTGTCATCAAGATTGAAGTAAAAAATCAGTATTATTTTCAATGCAGGGGGAATAACACTATATTAAAGATAGAGTTCTTCCCCTTGCATTGAAAACATTTGAATTCTGTTGCATTCCTCGTCCGTCCATCCGTCCTTCCGTCCATCCGTCCATCCGTCCATCCGTCCGTCAACAATTCTTTGAACATCTTCTTCTAAAGTTCCATTGGACCGAATTGGTTCATATTTGGTGTGGATGTTCCCTAGGTGACTCTCATTCAGATTTGTTCAAATGAGGTCACTGGGTCAAATAGTTGCGAAAGCAGGGCCACAACTCTATTCCTTCATAGTAATTCTTATAACGACTTCTTTTCCAGAACCATAAGGCCTAATGGGTTCATATTTGGTGTGGATGTTCCCTAGGTGACTCACATCCAGATTTGTTCAAATGAGGTCACCAGGTTGGTTAGTTGAGAAACCAGGGCCATAACTCTTTCCCTCCATAGTAATTCTTTTAAACATCTTCTTCTCGAATACCATCAGGCCAAATGGGTTCATATTTGGTATGAAGGATCATTGGTTGACTGGGGTTCAGATTTGTTCAAATGAGGTCACTGGGTCAAATGTGGGTGGGGCCAGGGACATAACTCAGAAAAAAAAAATTCAGATTAAACTCTTTAACCAAAAAAGAAAAGAATAGAAAAGAAATGATATATTAAAAAATAAAAGAATATTTAAAAAAAACTGTGGAATTGTTTTTTTTTATTAGAATATTTAAAAAAAAAAAAAAAAAAGTGTATTTAACTCCATGGTCAATTTAATATATATATATATTGTTTAACATTTTTTGATAATTGAAAAACTAATGCCATTACATTTCTGTAGGTTGTGGCCCCTGGCCCTTCATTCAAGTGCACTGCTTCTGCCACCCTGGCCTGGTCTCAAAAATAAAATTTACTCAAATTCTTGACAGAATCATTAATAAGAAGCATTTACTTTGGCTGTAACTGTATATATGCTGGGTATGCCGACACAATCATGTCAATCTTGATATGTTTATAAACATTCCTGCAGATTTGCTAGATGTCATTAATTCCCAATCTCTCATGTATTGTTCATATCAGGACTAATGTCATTTGCAGAATGAGGTCCCCAGAGGGTGAATTTAGTGATGCTATCCCACACAGCGGCCTAGCATCACCAAATTCACCCTCTGGAGACCTCATTCTGCTTAGGCCTCATCTTCTGGGAAGTATCTATAGTATCAAATTAACATTGTTGTTAGTTACATTTCCCTTCTAGGAAGTTTCTATATCCCCTAATTTGCAGAAGATAAATTCCTAATTGAGGTGCCCAATGGGTGAACATCACCAACTTCAACTGGGGAACTTCAATCTTATCCTAGGTCTGCCATAGCAGTTGGGGGCCCTAGCAGAATGAGGTCCCCAGAGGGTGAATTTAGTGATGCTAGCCCGCTGTGCGGGATAGCATCACTAAATTCACCCTCTGGGGACCTCATTCTGCAAATGACTGACACACTTTCACACTATTTCAAGGCTTGATTGTATAATACATTGTGTTGCTTGAGGCCAGGCATGCACAATGTAGGAACATACACGCTTTTTGTGATGCTATCCCACACAGCGGGCTAGCATAACCAAATTCACCTTCTGGAGACCTCATTCTGCTTAGGCCTCATCTTCTGGGAAGTATCTACAGTATCAAATTTACATTGTTGTTAGTTAAATTTCCCTTCTAGGAAGTTTCTATATCCCCTAACTTGCAGAAGATAAAATTCATAAATGAGGTGCCCAATGGGTGAATATCACCAACTTCAACTGGGGAACTTAAATCTTATCCTTATCAGATTTGTGAAAATGGGATCACAAAGTCAAATAAGGGCAGAGCCAGAGACTTAACTATTTCACTGCATAGTAATTCTTAAAATATGTTTTGCAAGAACTATTTGGCTTATATAGAATGGAATGTTCTTCCTTGACTGCAATTCAGATTTGTTTTTAAATGGGGGGTGATCAGTAGTGTACAGTTGGCAATTTCAAGGTGGATTTTCACCAATCTACATACTTACAGTCTCTCTAGCCACATATCCTGTTTAAATCTACTTCTTTTAAAGTGATTATGAAAAGTGCTGACTGTTTTGGTCTCCACAGTCCCAGTCTTATCAGTCTTTGCAGTCTGGTGAGCGACCCCACAGTCATTGACTGTCTTGTCTATTTCTCTGTGGGCATCTTCTGAGACACAGATGTTTCAAATAGTGATGAATTATAGTATTTTGATCATATTTTATGGCATAGATTGTTATTAAAACTGTATATCAAGTCACTCTAAAAAAAATAATCGGTAACTCGAAAATGAAGTGGCCCTTTCAGTGCCAGGTCTGATTTTTGTATCAACCCATATACCCTGTGCCAATGCATTCTCTTATATATGCGAGTCGACCATAGGTCGCCTCGCATATATAAGAGAATGCATTGGCCTAACAATTTTTCATCATTTGTTATTATGTTTTACAATTTTTTACAATTTTAATAATTTTTTCTTATACTCTTTAACAGACTTATTTTGTAGGTTTAGTGCCAAGGAATCTTACGTTTTTCATGGGCATCAAAATTATTACTATGAATACTTGGTGATAGTTTTGAGTTGTAACATGCCCCTAAGTTTTTATCCCGTTTGTTTTTAAATTCGCTATAGCATGCTTAAGCATCAATGCTTAAGCATACCCAAACAAAATTCAACCCCAAAAAAAAAAAAATCTAAAAAACAAACAATTTTTTTTTCTTTTCTTTTTTTAGGGCCGATTTTACAGACCGTAAATTAGGGCCGATGAGATCGGTCCCTGGCACTGAAAGGGTTAAGCTCAACAATCAACATTACGAAGTAAAGTTTTAGCTATTGCCATGGGTTGGCGTCTGTCGTCCGTGCGTCCAACCGGACATCCGTCAACAATTTCCTTCGGCCACCCTACAGGCCGCATTCCTCATCCAATCTTCACCAAATTTCATAGGTAGCTTCAGGGTGACCTATAGATGGGAATTCTCATATTTCGACCGAAAATTTCTGAAAAACATGGCCACTAGCGGTCATCTTGGAATTTAATCTTTGTATGACTAAATCTTTCGGCACACCCTACATGCCACATCTCTCATCTGATCGTCACCAAACTTAATATATATCTTCAGGGTGACCTCTAGATGGGAGTCTCGTATCTTGACAAAAATTTGTTGAAAAACATGGCCACCAGCAGTCATATTGTTTCAAATTTGAATCCATCGGCACAGCCTCAATTTTCGATGAAAAACATGGGTGACGTCTAGTTGGGAGCCTCCTATTTTGACCAAAATTCGTTAAAAAACATGGCCGCCGGGGGCCATCTTTGAATATACTCTTTCTATGACTAAATCCTTTGGTTCACCCCTACAGTTCACCCCTAGGTGACCTCTAGTTTACTTTCCTTCTTCTTTCTCACTCTATTCATTTCTCAGCCAAAAAATAAGTTCCTGAGTTACAGTATCATTGACACTTTCATATTTCTCTTCCTTTCAATATTTTAAAATTATTTTTGATTTCAGTTTTCTCAATCATGATATATTTTGGTTTTTCAATTTGGCTAAAATATAAAAAAAAAGTCCAAACAAATTAAAAAATGGCCAGTGTAAAAAAATTAGCCGAAGACAATTTTCTGGCAGGTGTGGGGTCCAAAAGTAATTGAATTAAATGACTCCATGACTACACAACTATTCAGGAACATGCAGACTACATCGTGAGTGGCATGTCAATTTTTGTGTCTGCTGCTGAATTAGAACAAAGAATAGGACACTCTCATAATTGAATGTTGCAATTTCCAACACTGATGTTGTTATCACTTCCACTTGTTGCTACACTCTATTTTCTTTTAAGATTATTGCCTTGGATGTATTTAACTCTTTCATGACTGGAGTTTCCTGAAATTTTGCGAAAAACCTGTACCAATGCATTCTTTTATATGTGTGAGTCTCGCATATATAAGAGAATACATTGGCCTAACAATATTTATCTTGACCTTGTAAGCTAGTGCATTCTCTTATATATGTGAGGCTCCCTATGGGAGACTCATATATAAGAGAATGCACTGGCACAGGATATTTAATGCTGCACCAGCGCAGCTCCCATCATGAAAGGGTTAGGAGGGACAACAGTACCATCTTTTATCTTCATGAATTTTTTTATTTTCAGGACTGTTTTCCTGGAAGATTCAAGGGAATCCATTATCTTAATGAGCCTATGTTCTTTGATGTTGTTTTTAGCATCGTTAAGCCATTTATGAAGGAGAAATTAGTATCTAGGGTGAGTAGATTATCATTTAGACACTGTGTTGTTGGTCAGTTGCTTGGTATGGAACAGTATATTCATTCAGATCATTACTGACAGATGTGATTGCAATGAGCAATGAATTTATATGTGCCTCCAAACTTTCACATTCGAAAAACCTTGTCAGCCTCCTACCATATACTGAAACTGCCGTAATCAGTTATATGTAATTTCCATGTGACTACAATTACTCGATCACTGCAGTGGACTTAGTCATTCTTTCAGATATTGGGTGGTCTATTTATAGATCATTTGTTACCTGTGTGTGCTGTCACTCCCTTACCTTAGTATCAGAAGTCTGTTCATTGAGTCTGTACATAGCGTCATAGGAAAGCACTTGATGGCAACAATTTTATTATCCCCCGCCAAATTTAAAATTTGCGGGGGATATAGTAATGGGTTCCGTCGAGCCGTCCGTCCGTCCATCTGTCCGTCGTACCGTCCGTCCGTCCCGAATTTGTAAGAGTCATAACTTGAACAAATGTAAATGGATTTCAAAGATTTATGGTATATGAGTTCACCTGACCATTACCTAGAATAATTTCGCAAGCCAGGTCTGGCCAGATATTTTTACCAGAGTTATTGGACTTTGTTTTTTATTTTTGTTGAATTTACCAAATAGCAAATAGACGACGTCACAGGGCTCATTTCCACAAATGTTAACGGATTTCAAAGATATTTGGTATATGTGTTCACCTGACCATTACCTAGAATGAAATCGCAAGCCAGTTCTGGCCGGATATTTTTACCAGAGTTATTGGACTTTGTTTATTATTTTTGTCGAATTTACCAAATAGCAAATAGACGACGTCACAGGGCTCATTTCCACAAATCTCAACGGATTTCAAAGATATTTGGTATATGAGTTCACTTGACCAGTATCTAGAACGAGTTCGCAAACCAGGTCCGGCCGGATATTTTAAACGGACTTATTGGACTTTGTGTATTTTTTTGTGTGCAAATGGATGACGTCACAGGGCTCATTTCCACAAATGTTAACGGATTTAAAAGATTTTTGGTATATGAGTTCACATGACCAGTATCTAGAACGAGTTCGCAAACCAGGTCTGGCCAGATATTTTCAGCAGAGTTATTGGACTTGGTTTATTATTTTTGGTGCAAATAGACAACGTCACATGGCTAGTTTCCACAAATGTCAGTACCTAAAATGAGTTCGCAAGCCAGGCTTTTTGACAAAATCCCACCTCTTGTTTAGCGCATACTGAGAATGCAAACATTATTGAGAATGCACTTCCCCAACTGCACAATTCGGTGGGAGATACCGTCGTCTTGCGACTGCTTGTTAAATTTGAATCAGGACAGTCAATTCTGAATTGATTCAAGTCAGAGGAAAGATTCTGAATCATATCAAAACAATTTGCATGGCCTAATTCTAAGTTTTAAGTTTTCTTAAAACTGTGCTGCCACAAATGCATAGCTCACTGAATCAGACATGACAAACATTCAATCTGTAGATTGATGTATATCACAAAAGGTAAAACCTGAAAGTGCATTGTGGCGAAAGTACAATAGCCTGTCAGAGAATAATTTATATTTGTGATGCCCACTTATTGTCCCCCGAAAAGTTATTTTTGGGGGACTATTGTAATCAGCCGCGTCCGTCCGTCCATGCATCTGTCTGTCAGTCCGTCCCGAGCTATAACTCCAATAATGATCATCCGATTTGATTGAAACTTGGTACGTAGGTGTCTCAACCATGAACACAGGTTCTCTGCAATTCTGGGTTTGATCCGATGTTCTTTTATGGAGTTATTTCCCTTTTTTCAACTGTTTTTTTACTTAGAAAATTTCTCACTTTTTCGGTTTCCGGATGTTATTTCAAGTTTTGATCATTTAATTGCAAATACTGTTTTTATGTCGATCAGTCATATCAAGATACAGGTTGAGTTCGAATTTGAGTGTGATCCGAAGATTTTTCCTAGAGTTATGGACTTTTTTCGACTTAGAAAATTCAATTTTCTTGTTTTTTCTTTGGTTTCCGGGTGATAACTCAAGTTTGGATTGTTTAATTGGAAATCCTGTTTTTTTGTGGGTCATTCATATCAAAATACAGGTCAAGTTCGAATTTGAGTTTGATCCAATGATTTTTCCCAGAGTTATGGGCCTTTCGACTTTGAAAAACATTTTTTATAATTTTCTGTATGAGGGTACCTTCATGGTGTAATCAACTCCTCCTACAGTTTTGATCGTAGATATTTGAAACTTCAGAGTATTGTTACCCACATAATGGAGATGTGCAACATGTATATAGATGATGGAAAAAATATTTCTTTACGGAATTATTAACCCTTCCGACTTAGAACATTTCAACATTTTTTTTAATTTCTTTAATAAAGCGGCGTCGACTTGCCACGTTTTCGGGGGACACTGTGGTCGGCTGACCTTTTATTTATTCTATGTTTGAGTAGAGTTTAAGATGAATCATGAACATTGCAATATTTCCTACAGTAATGCCCTTGAGAGCTTTTCGGTGAATGGCAACAAGCCATATTTTCGACTAAATCCTGAAAAATTACCCATAATTCTTCTGTGGTTAAGGAGTCAATTATTTATGGCATTACTGTATTTAATACAGTCTTGTAGAATCGGGTTTGTTTATCAATTCCTTCCTATTATATAAACCTCTTGTTATTTTTGTCTTTTCGCTGAACATTATCTTCTTATTTGGTGGAGTATTATAAAATTAACTTAGATTGAAAACCAAAAATGTCATATTTCTTATTTGCACCATATTTCAGCTGAATTTCCATGGGTATAATGTGGAAGGACTGCATGAATTTATTGACAAGAAAAACTTGCCAAGTGACTATGGAGGAGAACTTCCTGCATACTCAAATAAGGTAATACATGTATACATTCAATCTGTATTCAAAATAGCTTATATCCAGAGCAGAGCCCAAGCTAGGGGTTGAAAACACGGAGAAGTGACTTCTCCCTCTGGAGATTTTAATCCTTAGTCCCCACCTCTAGTTACAGTTATTTTCCAATGAATTCATATCTCAGCCATTCAAATTATAATTTTAATTTACATTTCACTTCTTTCTTTGTTGTGTGTAGCAACAACCATAGTGATCGACTTTGTCGACAATGTCCACTTTGTCTTATTTCTGTGAAGTCACTTCACCATGAAAACCAGCTCTAGGCTGGTCCCTGTTGTGAGCCTGATTCGGACTCGTTGAATCCTTGAGTTTAAGGTGTCTGTTATTTGCAGAATGAGGTCCCCCAGAGGGTGAATTTGGTGATCCTAGCCCACTAGTTTTTTATTGTAATTCGCACTATGCAGCTTTTCATTAAAGATGCATTATCCGAATTAACACTCCTAAATTACTATTTCTTTGGCTTCGGGGTAAACAATATTTGATTCGAGTCGATGAACCACACATCAAAACTCAAGAGTTATCAGATATCGATTTTTGAAGTTTGTTAATGCTTGAGATTGTTAAACAGACAGACTCAGACAAAATTGCAGATGAAGATGGATAACTATAAAATAAAGTGGTATTGCATCCAAATTTTGTATTACTTAAGTGTAATGTGGCCATATTTCGTTGGAACAAAATGTTGATAAATAACACGTTTTGGGAAATTTGATACCATTATTGACAGTGATTATCATTATTTTGTTGCAATTAATCAATTCTGATAACTAAAGTGTATTTTGAAGAAATGTTGTTGTTGTATCTTGATGATATGAGGACCATCTGATCGGATTGAGTACCTCTAACATGCTACATTAAATTTGGCTGCTCTGTGTGTTGGTTTTAATGATATCATTGATATAATATGTGTAAAATATTGTTTCAAGTATGTTTTTCATGAGGAAAATAAGCCGTGCATGATGCATGAGGTTTTTTTTATCTTGGAGTTCACACACCATCTAATGATTGTTATAAATACAATGTTATAATCTGGCACCTTACTTCACAGGACTGGATGGACACTATTCTTGCGTGTGAGAAAGAGTTTGAAGAAGAGCAGAAGTATGGTCTCATAAACATTGTACCTGAATCAAGTAAAAACAAACAAGATGCAATGGACTGTCTCCCAGGAACATTCAGGAAACTCAATGTATAATGGTACCATACTAGAATTCTAACTCAATTCAAATCCAGCACTAGAGAAGCCCCATTGTCGAGCCAGGCAGAGATAGTGTGATCCGTGTTGGGGACAAAAAAAACAGGCCTTATTTCCCCAACGTTATTGACTGTCTCTTTAATGTCTTTGTGGAAAATGAAATGAATCTCTTTTAATTAGTGGGAGACAAGTTATATCGATGAATACAGTGTTCCATTAACCCTTTTGTCATTGAATGGATTCTCCCATTCAGTTCTAAAAGTATACATCGGAATGGTCTATTATTCATGTGGAGTGGTCACTGGTATCTTGATAATACAAGTGTAGAAGACATAGGATTTCTGTAGTCATTTCGAGGGAGTGTTCAGATACATGTAATAAGTTAAATTATAGCATCAGATTTTACAGCAAATCAAATTCAATCTTTTTGTTGCAGACTTGCAGTCAAATATAAGAAACATGATTAAATTATCATCATACCCTTTGACTTATTAGACAAGAAAATTGAATTGATAACTGAAATCTGACTAGAAGGAAGTAACTTTCACAGGCTGCAATCGATACAATCCTGTTCCGTTTTCGATATCTGGTTCGGCGTTTTGTAGTCAGAAAATTTGAAGTGGTGAGTTGGTTTTCTGTTGATTACTAGTTAAGTGTTGGTATCTATATGATAGTATTAAACTTATCAGTTAACTACGTTAATCATGCGATATGTGTAATTCCCATTTGTTAAAAAATGAGGCGAAGAATATGAATAAAACTGCACAAAATGTGCGATCCCTTCTCAATGTAAACAATATTGAAAACAAATGAATTTTCTAGCCTTTATGGTGAAAACTACGGATATATGTAATATACCTTACCACGCCACAATATTTATAGGATTTATATGCATGACTCGAGCAATTAAGTCACATAATTGAATTTGAGACATCAATTTTTACAATTTTGTTTCTATAGTCTCAGAGTCGTTGAATAAGGTAACCATATTTCCATTAATTGAAAGTCTGTTGAGTACGAAGTAATGTTACGGATGGCAGATTAGCCGGAATGCGAAAATACAAACCGTCATTGTCGAGTAATTTTTGTACAGTTTTCCAGCAAATGTATCAAATAAATGTTATATTATATGCCCACGAGTCCCATATACTCTTAAGTTACTGTATAGTCACTAGTCAGTGAGTCGCTTGAGTTTACGCCCCATACGAACATAATTTTACAAGATCATGTGTGTCACACGTTGCCTATTCCACTATCTTTAAATTAATTTGATTACGTCTTGTACACGGAAATCCTTAATTTAATTGATGGCTCCATAAATTATATCAAATATTATATTGAAATTAGGGGTATATCAGATATTCTGTGTAAGCTCAATTTATTATTTTATTTCGCGGTAGTACAATTCGAAATGGCAAATGGGCATATTTTGCCATGCCCTAGCGATGCTCTTGTTCTATATATTATCGATATTAGATTGTTGTTATTACTGGGAATAAATTGAAAATGGCGTACAGTACCCCTTTAATACCATTACTAAATTGTCTGGCAACATGATCATTGTTGGTGTGTTCTTATGATGAAAAACCATTCTAACTGATGTTCAAAAAATCATATTTAGTAACTTGACCATTCTTGAGAAAGAGAACAAGACATTCGAAAACAGCGAATTTTGTGCTATCGAACCGGATGATATAATGCCGAACCAGACATCAAAAGTGGAACCGGATTGTATCGATTGCAGCCTGTAACTTTCTAATTTACGTCATGCCACGATCTGCGCAGTGACAAATATAAAAACAGAACAAGATAACAGATGAAGAACGTAAATTGAAAATCAGACCAGGCAGGACACAAGCCTTGAAATAGTGTGTCTGTCATTTGCAGAATGAGGTCCCCAGAGGGTGAATTTAGTGATGCTACCCCCGCATAGCGGGCTAGCATCACCAAATAAATGAGGTCCCCAGAGGGTAATTTGGTGATGCTAGCCCGCTATGCGGGGTAGCATCACTAAATTCACCCTCTGGGGACCTCATTCTGCAAATGACAGACACCCTATTTCAAGGCTTGGCAGGACAACTCTATATTGTTTACTCATGTGTTTACCTTACTAAATAGTGCATGTGTTGTTATTTCAAGATGATAATGGCAATTCATTAAGGCCATTTTCTTTAATATATTGGAGAAAGTCACAGGAGTTACCTGTGATGGTACAGTCAGAAAAAATTCTCAAATCTTGGCAATCATTTCGAATCTAATACTTTTATGTTAAATCACATCAAATCGATCTTGAATGTTCGCAGGAGCCTATATCAGCGAGTATTTAGTCAGATTGAATGACGATTTCTGGACTCTCATTAGGTTATAAAGCCAGTTGCTCTGTCTGAAAATCAACTGGCTTTGTCACCCAGTGTATGGCAAAATCATCTTTCAATACTTAACCCTTTCTTAACTGAATACTCATTGATGAATAGTTCCCATAAGAAATCTATGCCATTGGCCATTTGTTGAACTTAACATCTGAACATTTCCCACCAACAAATAGGAATCCTTCTGCACCTGTGTTATTTGTTTGCCTGTTTGTTGTCTGCTTATATGACACAACCCCTCCAAATGAATAATAGACCATTCCAATATAGACATTTGTAACTGAGTGTCCATTCAGTAAAGAAAAGGTTAAGTAATATACTCTTGCTATTTGACCCATGACAATTGTTCATGCATGTTCCAAAAGCACTTAATATTGAAACACTGTTTTGTTATTATTAAATAATTTACTATATTATAAGTTGTCAATTCCCGGAATACTGTAAAACAATTGGTTGCCATTTAATAAGCCATTAAGATTATAGGTTGTATGTATTATACCGGAAAAAAATCTAAATAAATCAATATTAATTGATAGAAGCATTTTTGGACAGGTGTCGTTGATTCATATTAA
The DNA here is from genome assembly GCA_032622095.1 of Siphonodentalium dalli. Lineage (NCBI taxonomy): Eukaryota > Metazoa > Mollusca > Scaphopoda > Gadilida > Siphonodentaliidae > Siphonodentalium > Siphonodentalium dalli. Next base: position 83,798,100 of record CP136069.1, on the reverse strand, counting down.
TTATTTTATACCCCAGAAACTATATAAAATGTGCTGAGGAAGAGATAGACTATCTTTAAAAGAATATAAATTAGTGAAATAAATGTTTGATTACTTTGTGTGGCTTTTACATAGCAGCTTGGTTTGTCATTTCTTTTAGCAATACGAACAAATTTGCAAAGTGTGACTAGGTCATAATATCAATTGTTTGATTCAAACATTCACTAATGATTAAATAATTAAAGATGTATTTTTTTTCAGATTACAGTATACACAATCATACATACACAATCATACATACAAAATCTAATTTAATCATGTCAGTACCAGGGACTAGCCTAGAGGGCGAATTGGGAGACATATTCTCCCTAAGATGTGCCACTTCTCCCTATTTATATCCCAGGGATAAGTGACTTCTCTGTCATATAGCAGTATGCATATGTAACAACAGGATATTTAAAGAATATTTTACTGATTATAACTGATTATAATGGTGTTATTACTCACTGCCCTTTTTCGACATAGAAACGTACATCCTGGGACACATCTTGTCTGTATTCTGTCACTTTTTAAAAATAAATTGGCATAGTTCGGTCGGACTCATATTGGCAGAGTTATTGACCTTTTTCGACATAAAATCATACATCCTGGAACGCACCTATGTCCGAGCCTGTATTCGTCATTTTACAGTAAATTTTTTTTAAACTTGGCACAGATGTCAACCATCATGGGAACCTGCACCTGCGATTTTGAGTTCAGTCAGACTCATTTTGGCAGAGTTATTGCTCTTTTTCGACATAGAATTGTACATCCTGGGACACATCTTTTGTCTGAGTCTGTATTCCGTCATTTTCCAGTAAATTTTTTTTAAACTTTACACAGATGTCAAAATCACAGGTGTGCAGAGTTCAGACCTGGGTCATTTTGGCAGAGTTATTGCCATTTTTCAACATAGAAATATTTTATGTTTTTTATTTTAGAGTTATTGACCCTTTCTCGACACATTGAAGATGTGCAACATATTTAGTGAATATGCACTTTATATCATATTGGTGTAATCAATTCCTCCTACAGTTTGTAGTATAGTGATCTGAAACCTATAAATCCTTCAAACCTGCCAACTTCTTTGGGGGGACATTTTGGTAAGTGACCTTTTATTTGCTTTGTTCCTCTGAAGAAATTTTTTTTAAACCAACTAGACCTGCTGTGTATTCATAAGAAATAACTGAAAGATCGATTGGGGTCATTATATTTTGACCGGCAGAATAATTAAACAAAGTGTTCAGGATTCAGACGAACTTTGTTTAATTACTCTGCCGGTAAAACCAATGACCCCCAATTGATCTTCCAGTCATTCCTTTATATGTTTTTAAGTAACACATTGTTCCAATTCCAACACAGTCTCAAAACAACACGCAGTGAGCGGGTACACATGATTGGCTTGAAGTGACGTATATGGTTCATCAATTTGTATGATGAAGTGGAGGCTGCAGTTATTGCTTGATAAACCACGGAACTTCTTGTTCAAAGCATGTTATTTTATACTCTACTATGATAATGGGAAATTAAAATAGGGTTCATAGATACATCTTTAAGACATTACTTCATAGGTTTTATCATTTTCATTCTATTCAAGCCTGAATTTGCAGAATGAGTTCCACAGAGGGTGAATTTAGTGACGCCATCCTGCATATTGGGCTAGCATCACCAAATCCACCCTCTGGGGACCTCATTCTGCTTAGGCCTCAACAGCTATGGTAGACCTATGATCAGATTGAAGTTCCCCAGTTGATGTTGGTGATGTTCCCATTAGTCACCTGATTATGCAATTTATCTTCTGCAAATTAGGCGATATAGACACTGAACAGAAGGGAAATAGTAACAAAAAACAATTTTAATTTGAGACCATAGATACTTCTCAGAAGATGAAGCTGAAGCAGAATGAGGTCCCCAGAGGGTGAATTTGGTGATGCTAACACACTATGAGGGGTAGCATCACGAAATTCACCCTCTGGGGACCATTCTCCGCAAATGTGAGACTAAATTACGCTAAATTCAGGCTTGATTCTATTTATTAATACAGTAATGCTCTAAGTAATCGACTTCTTAACCACAGCAGAATTATGGGTAACTTTTCAGGATTTAGTCAGAAATATGGCTTGTTGCCATTCATCGGAAAGCTCTCGGGGAGAGCTTTCCGATGAATGGCAACAAGCCATATTTTCGACTAAATCCTGAAAAGTTACCCATAATTCTGCTGTGGTTAAGAAGTCGATTGCTTAGAGCATTACTGTATGCATTTGTTTTGCCTGTGCTTGCTGATATTATATTTAACTTTTTATTTTATACTTTTCATAGCCAGGAATTATTCTCTTATCTCAATGATCTGACAATCTGATAAACTTTATTGTTATTGCAGCCTGTGTCAGATGAACTCATTTACATGTGTATTTAAAATGCGTCAGGGGCAAGAAACATTTTCAAATCAATGATAGAAAACATTCCTAAGGCCAAAACAAAAAACTTCTCTGTTTCCCATAACATAGGCAAATCTTTTTAAAACACCTTTCAGCTGTAAGCGATATAATGGTGTAGTCACAGTCCCATGGGATATGGTTGATCCGCATGTATTGGAAATGAGCCAAGCATTCAGCTGAAGCATTGGATAAAAACATGTTTCCCTTGAATCCATTCACTCTGCAGTAAGATCTCTACCTACAACTGAGCTTAATAACCAACTTATATTTGCTTTTGGGATTGGGGAAAACGATAAATATTCACAGGTAACTATAGACTAGCCTTCTGGAGAAAATTGAAAAAAAAAATTGAGGCAGGCAAGAAAATCTCAGTCTGGCAGGGTATGGGAAACAAAGAGGTTTTTTTTTTTTTCCTAATCTATTTCAAACTTAAATGACGGCTCAGTTGGAAGGTGCACAGTGCATAAAGCCTTCCAATGATAATGATGACCTGATTTTATTTCCGATAAGTACAGATTTGTAATCTATGCAAAGGGAGGTTATACTGATTTGTGTAACTGGTCAAGTTTATCTGTTGCTTACTGGGGGTTGGTTGGTTTCTGTGTGCAGAGGAATACTTTGCCATTAATGCTCTGCATGTGTGGCTTTTACATAGCAGCTTGGTTTGTCATTTCTTTTAGCAATACGAACAAATTTGCAAAGTGTGACTAGGTCATAATATCAATTGTTTGATTCAAACATTCACTAATGATTAAATAATTAAAGATGTATTTTTTTTCAGATTACAGTATACACAATCATACATACACAATCATACATACAAAATCTAATTTAATCATGTCAGTACCAGGGACTAGCCTAGAGGGCGAATTGGGAGACATATTCTCCCTAAGATGTGCCACTTCTCCCTATTTATATCCCAGGGATAAGTGACTTCTCTGTCATATAGCAGTATGCATATGTAACAACAGGATATTTAAAGAATATTTTACTGATTATAACTGATTATAATGGTGTTATTACTCACTGCCCTTTTTCGACATAGAAACGTACATCCTGGGACACATCTTGTCTGTATTCTGTCACTTTTTAAAAATAAATTGGCATAGTTCGGTCGGACTCATATTGGCAGAGTTATTGACCTTTTTCGACATAAAATCATACATCCTGGAACGCACCTATGTCCGAGCCTGTATTCGTCATTTTACAGTAAATTTTTTTTAAACTTGGCACAGATGTCAACCATCATGGGAACCTGCACCTGCGATTTTGAGTTCAGTCAGACTCATTTTGGCAGAGTTATTGCTCTTTTTCGACATAGAATTGTACATCCTGGGACACATCTTTTGTCTGAGTCTGTATTCCGTCATTTTCCAGTAAATTTTTTTTAAACTTTGCACAGATGTCAAAATCACAGGTGTGCAGAGTTCAGACCTGGGTCATTTTGGCAGAGTTATTGCCATTTTTCAACATAGAAATATTTTATGTTTTTTATTTTAGAGTTATTGACCCTTTCTCGACACATTGAAGATGTGCAACATATTTAGTGAATATGCACTTTATATCATATTGGTGTAATCAATTCCTCCTACAGTTTGTAGTATAGTGATCTGAAACCTATAAATCCTTCAAACCTGCCAACTTCTTTGGGGGGACATTTTGGTAAGTGACCTTTTATTTGCTTTGTTCCTCTGAAGAAATTTTTTTTAAACCAACTAGACCTGCTGTGTATTCATAAGAAATAACTGAAAGATCGATTGGGGTCATTATATTTTGACCGGCAGAATAATTAAACAAAGTGTTCAGGATTCAGACGAACTTTGTTTAATTACTCTGCCGGTAAAACCAATGACCCCCAATTGATCTTCCAGTCATTCCTTTATATGTTTTTAAGTAACACATTGTTCCAATTCCAACACAGTCTCAAAACAACACGCAGTGAGCGGGTACACATGATTGGCTTGAAGTGACGTATATGGTTCATCAATTTGTATGATGAAGTGGAGGCTGCAGTTATTGCTTGATAAACCACGGAACTTCTTGTTCAAAGCATGTTATTTTATACTCTACTATGATAATGGGAAATTAAAATAGGGTTCATAGATACATCTTTAAGACATTACTTCATAGGTTTTATCATTTTCATTCTATTCAAGCCTGAATTTGCAGAATGAGTTCCACAGAGGGTGAATTTAGTGACGCCATCCTGCATATTGGGCTAGCATCACCAAATCCACCCTCTGGGGACCTCATTCTGCTTAGGCCTCAACAGCTATGGTAGACCTATGATCAGATTGAAGTTCCCCAGTTGATGTTGGTGATGTTCCCATTAGTCACCTGATTATGCAATTTATCTTCTGCAAATTAGGCGATATAGACACTGAACAGAAGGGAAATAGTAACAAAAAACAATTTTAATTTGAGACCATAGATACTTCTCAGAAGATGAAGCTGAAGCAGAATGAGGTCCCCAGAGGGTGAATTTGGTGGTGCTAACCCACTATGAGGGGTAGCATCACGAAATTCACCCTCTGGGGACCATTCTCCGCAAATGTGAGACTAAATTACGCTAAATTCAGGCTTGATTCTATTTATTAATACAGTAATGCTCTAAGTAATCGACTTCTTAACCACAGCAGAATTATGGGTAACTTTTCAGGATTTAGTCAGAAATATGGCTTGTTGCCATTCATCGGAAAGCTCTCGGGGAGAGCTTTCCGATGAATGGCAACAAGCCATATTTTCGACTAAATCCTGAAAAGTTACCCATAATTCTGCTGTGGTTAAGAAGTCGATTGCTTAGAGCATTACTGTATGCATTTGTTTTGCCTGTGCTTGCTGATATTATATTTAACTTTTTATTTTATACTTTTCATAGCCAGGAATTATTCTCTTATCTCAATGATCTGACAATCTGATAAACTTTATTGTTATTGCAGCCTGTGTCAGATGAACTCATTTACATGTGTATTTAAAATGCGTCAGGGGCAAGAAACATTTTCAAATCAATGATAGAAAACATTCCTAAGGCCAAAACAAAAAACTTCTCTGTTTCCCATAACATAGGCAAATCTTTTTAAAACACCTTTCAGCTGTAAGCGATATAATGGTGTAGTCACAGTCCCATGGGATATGGTTGATCCGCATGTATTGGAAATGAGCCAAGCATTCAGCTGAAGCATTGGATAAAAACATGTTTCCCTTGAATCCATTCACTCTGCAGTAAGATCTCTACCTACAACTGAGCTTAATAACCAACTTATATTTGCTTTTGGGATTGGGGAAAACGATAAATATTCACAGGTAACTATAGACTAGCCTTCTGGAGAAAATTGAAAAAAAAAATTGAGGCAGGCAAGAAAATCTCAGTCTGGCAGGGTATGGGAAACAAAGAGGTTTTTTTTTTTTTCCTAATCTATTTCAAACTTAAATGACGGCTCAGTTGGAAGGTGCACAGTGCATAAAGCCTTCCAATGATAATGATGACCTGATTTTATTTCCGATAAGTACAGATTTGTAATCTATGCAAAGGGAGGTTATACTGATTTGTGTAACTGGTCAAGTTTATCTGTTGCTTACTGGGGGTTGGTTGGTTTCTGTGTGCAGAGGAATACTTTGCCATTAATGCTCTGCATAGTCTTTCCCCCATCAATAAAACATACATGATATGGCCTAGCTGCTTAAATAACACAAATAATACAAATGAAACTAACTCAAAAGCATTGCCAGTAATATTAGTTAATCGATGGGCACATCATGTATTAACTTGATGCTACCTTCCAGCCTGAGATCCTACTTCATTATTTGCTCAAAAATGGCGACAAGATGTCTCACGTCAAAATGAGTACTTGTCATTTTCTTCATGTATATAAATAACTGAACCAAACAAGAGGTTGCATCACGGGTGCTGGGATACTCCCATGGTGACAATTGAAATATCAGCAGGTCAGAAACCAAATTGTGAAGAAAAAAAAGGTTCTAAACGAACAAATTACTCCACAATTCTAACGATGGATGGAAATCCAACATTTTCAGATAAAGAAAGAGCGATAACTCTTGAACGGAAAATGAGAACAAATGTCATGCAATGAACCCCCTTTTGAAAGCCCTCATGATGCTAAACCTGCATACCAAATTTCATTGAGATCCGATAACCCATTGTTGAGATTTCAGAGCAGACGGACAGTAATCCAACATTTTCAGATAAACAAAGAGGGATAACTCTTGAACGGAAAATGTGAACAACATCAATGAACCCTCTTTTGAAAGCCCTCATGATGCCAAACCCGCATACCAAATTTAGTCGATATCAGATAACCCATGGTTGAGATATATGAGCGGACGGATGCACGAACAGTTGGGAGATATGTGGCTATTGAGTTATGTGGCTAAAAAAATTATGTGTCGACAAAATTTATGTGGATATCAAGTAGTTGACCAAATTTTATGTGGCTATCAAGTAGATTATAGTGATAAAATTTCAGATTATGGAATCAGAACATGTAGGAATTCTAGCAGAAGTAGCTGATTGAAACTCAAATACTTGTATACAGCAACTAGGACAATGGAATAGGAGAAACTGACAGGTCTGTGATTGGGTGACTAGCCACATAACTGTCCGAACACCTCCTTTTGACAGTTACATGTATCCATGCCTTGAAATAGTGTGTATGGCATTTGCAGAATGAGGTCCCCAGAGGGTGAATTTAATGGTAGGCTAGCATCACCGAATTCACCCTCTGGGAACCTCATTCTGCTAAGGCCTCAACTGCTGTGAGAGACCTAGGATCAGATTGAAGTTCCCAGTTGAAGTTGGTGATGTTCATCTATTAGTCACCTTGATTATGCATTTTATCTTCTACAAATTAGAGGATATAGAAACTTCCCAGAAGGGAAAAAGTAACTAAAAACAATGTTAATTTGAGACTATAGATACTTCCCCGAAGGTGAGGCCTATGAGTTATCGATCTCAACAGTAAAAGTAACTAAAATAATGTTAATTTGAGACTATAGATACATCCCAAAAGATAAGACCTAAACAGAATGAGGTCCCCAGAGGGCGAATTTGGTGACACTAATCCGCTGTGCGGGGTAGTGTCACTAAATTCACCCTCTGGGGACCTCATTCTGCAAATGATACACACTATTTCAAGGCTTGCATGTGTCGGGTTCTCAATCAGTCCATTAGAGCAGATATCTCAGCCATGGGTTATCGGATCTCAATAATATTTGGTACGGATTTTGGCCATCACGAGATCTGATCCAATGATGTTGCTCACATTTTATGTTCAAGAGTTGCTGTTATTCCTCTTTGTTCATCTGGAAATGTTGATTTTTCTTCTGAGCAGATATTTCAGCCATTGGTTGTTGGATATCAGGACTGTGATAGAAGTGTCTAATTATGTTGATCACATTTTTCCATCAAGCCTGCAAATAGTGTGTCTCATTTGCAGAAGTAGGTCCCCAGAAGGTGAATGTAGTGACGTTAACCTGTACGATGGGCTAGCATCACCAAATTCACACTCTGGGAACCTCATTCTGCTTAGACTTCAACTGCTATGGGATACATATGATCAGATTGAAGTTCCCGTATTTTTCATTCCAGAGATATTTCTCTTTGTTCATGTGAAAATGTTGATTTTTCATCCATCCACGCCAAGTTCATCTCAGCTTTAGGTTATTTGACCTCAAAGAAGTTTGGTTTAAGGATTTCATAGCTTTTTAAATCCATTGATATAAATTTTTACTTAGGGTATGGCCACACTAGACTATGCAACTTGGGGGTATATATTCAACGGGCGACAACCCATCTCTTGTTTGGTTTGGTCTTCTCATCTACAGCTGTTGCTTGACTGATTGCTCTAGGAGGGACCACTATTTGCAAAATAGTGAATGTCAATTGGAAGATTTCTGACTAATGTAATGTAATATTTTAGGTGTGTACTAGATATTGAATATATGTATGAAATAAATATATAGAGGATCTACAACTCGTCCCAAGTTTATAACGGAATTTACTCGGTCCAGACCTAATTTACTTAAAGACATATTATAGACTTGTTCGGGTGCGATAAACTTATAAGTTAGTACTCAGACACTATGCCAACCTGGGGAATGTATCATTATTCTAACATCACTGAAAATTTCAAAGAAATTGACCATTCCACTCCATGGAAAACATCGTCTGAACTATGCTCTATTGTGAATATTTACATCTCGATTCGGGACGCAACAATCGGCGATAAATTTCGCCATCTAGAGTCATTGCATTTAATTAATATATAAGAATGACGGTGTGTGTTGTCAATTTGGGTTAATATTCGTAAAAAATAACTAGTTTGAGCCATAATATTCTCCATTTCTATTTTATCACCCTACCGGAGTGTTTCACATCACTTTAGCGAGTTTTGTAAATTCCACTATAAACTGGAGACGTGTTGTAGATTCTATTTATCACATGATCCAAAACCTCGGCAAAACATACTTAAACAGATGACAAACCAGAAGTCAATGGTCACCGGGCTCTATTTCCTATTATTAAAAGAACGTTTAATATCACAATTTATAGAATGGGTTTATTGAATGGAATAAGGGTAGGATCATGTAATAAATATATATATATATATATATATATTACAATAAGTGTCAGGGTAGCAGCACACAATGTTCACCAAACTGGAAGTACATGTACTGTACTTCAAATATATACTGAACTATTTTCTTGTTGAGTAGCCTCATGAATCATTTGTTTATTTTAGTCAGATATGATCAGAGGTAACAACCATCTGTACTTTGTGGTTTGTTTGAACAAATAGACACAACTGTCTGACCTTTGCATTCACAATCCACCCAATTTTAACTATTTGACCAAACTTTACCATTTTCATCCCAAAAGGGAACCATGACCAAGCAAATGTCAGTAATTAACAATCTTCTATCCTGATAGAGCTATGCTAGTACTAAGAAATATTGGAAATAGGAGAAAAAAAATTCTGTCTTCCAATTTCAGATTGCAAAATCTAGATAGAGAAATCAGGCTTTGTTCCCCATAGGCAAACGCACAGTTTGCCTGCACTCAATCTGAAAAAAATTTATATAAAAATTGCCTACACCAGCAGTTATATTTCCCCAGACTTAATTTCATATTGTTCATCCCTCCCACTACTCTCAAAACCATGTACTGTTACCCAAGGAGCAAGGTATCAATATTCATCTGTTATTATTGATCAAATTCAATAGAATTCCATATAAGTTATGTTAGTATTTTTGATACAAATTATATATTTTGATTTTATTCCAAAATCGTTATAATGGAAATAAAAATCTAGAAATCTTTTTACACATCTCACTTCCTGCCTGACTGTGCAAATGTTATCCCTTTCATGATCGGAGATGCGCTGGTGCAGCATTAAATATCCCATTGGAAGCCTAGCATATGTAAGAGAATGCATTGGCGTAACAATATTTACCTTGACCTTGTAAGTCAATGTATTCTCTTATATATGCAAGGCTCCCTATGGGAGACTCCCGTATATAAGAGAATGCACTGACACAGGGTTTTCATAAAATTTCAGAATACTTCAGTCATGGAATGGTTAAACTGCTCCAACACATTCCAAACAACTATTCTCACAATGATGAAGCTACATTTGGGGGGTGTCATTGCCCAAAAGGTGTTCTCAACCATTTAAAACATTTTCCTATCTTAAAGGCCCACTTAATATTTGAGTCACCAATTATTTTTTTTTATAGTGACTTGATATACAGTTTTAATAACAATCAATGCCACAAAATATGATTATCTATCTATACTATATATTTTGAGAACTCCGTATATATATATGTGTGTGTGTGGGTACTTCATAGAATCCAAAACGCGTGTACATATTGAGCTCAAATTTCGTATGTAAGTGTAAAATCCCACCGACACGGCCGTGGTAGCGTTTTCGAGAAGCTCAGAGCACCCTTTATCCACTCCCAAATCACCGCAAAGGCACGGCGGCGGTTAATCGCGTTGATAGTTAAAGAGCGTTTGTTTTTGACGCATCGCTATAAAGAGCGTCTGTTTCCCATTCAACGTTATTAGCATCTGCAGAGTTATACGGGGAAATTGAGTGCATTTCCTATGCGGGGAGATTTATTGGATGCCATACTCTTACAACATCATTGTTATAGTATGTATGACACTTAGGTCAGGGCTTACAAACCAACACTCACAATTTCGTATCGCAATCGGCACTACGGATTTAATAGCGTTGATATATAAAGAGCGTTAGTTTTCCACAGTGTCTATATAAAGAGCGTCGTTTTCGCTATCTACTTATCTGTATGATGGGCAATTCAATGCAATGTTATCGCTCGAAATATTATGCAGAGAGAGAAGCGTTTTTTTTTCCGGATTCGACATCAAGCGTGAACGTTATCGCTCGAAAAAGCTCGAAATATTATGCAGAGAGATTGCCTGTCGTTCCTAGGAACGGGGGACATGTTTACAATTCAACAAATTAACTCATTGAAAGTCGTTCCTAGGAAGGGGGATTTCATTGACTCGCTCGAAATATTATGCAGAGAGATTTCACGACGGGATTCAACAAAACGTTATCGCTCGAAATGTTTAGGACGGGTACCATGAATTAACTCAATAAAAAAAACAATTAAATTATAAAAAACAATTAAATATTAAAAAATTTAAAAAAGACATAAATTAAATTAAAAAAACATTAAATTAATATTAAAATTTAAAAAATATATAAATAAAAACAAAATAATTAAAAAAATGTCATCTTTCTGTTATGTTTCGGAACAAATTCAGAAAACAAATATATTACATTTAAAAAACATTAAAATAATATTAAAATGTCATGTTAAAATTAAAAAAAAATTTAAATAAAAACAAAATAATTAAAAAAATGTCATGTTTCTGTTATGTTTCGGAAAAAAAATATATTACATTTAAAAAACATTAAAATAATATTAAAATGTCATGTTTCGGACAAACGCCGCCGGTGGCGGGCTAACCTGCTAGTCTCCTATATAATTTGAGACTTCCGTATATATATATGTATGTGTGTATATATGTGGGTACTTCATGGAATCGAAAACGACTGGTCGGATCGAGCTCAAACTTCGTATATAAGGGTAAAAAGCCACAGGGATCGCCGACGTCGCATTTTGGACAAGCTCTGATCACCCATTCTCCACTCCCAATCAATAAAATCACCGCAAACACGGCAGGGGGTTAATCGGGTTGATATTCGCTCGCGATCCAAGAGGAGTAACTCTACATTTTTTTATATCTGTATATGTATATTTTTATATCCATATTCACTTCAAACTGCTAAACCCGTTGAGCCAAAACTTGCTAATACCTCGCAAAATATAGAATTTACATTTTCTCATATATACATTTCTTGTTATGGCTATTTTCAATACATTCACATAAACAAGCTCTAAACTTACACCCCTCGATTCGTGCTAACTGACGCAGCTATATGGCTAATAAAATTTAGTAAATTTACGAGGCAGTGCGATACGTCCCTGAATCTGACGGGACTTCCACTGCCTTCTCCTTTGACCATCTCGTAAATGTGGGGTGTCACTCCCAAGCCGTGAAAACCAACAACAACGACATTGTTGGCGAGAAAATAATTAGTTCAAATTACTAATGCTAATTTTCTCTTTACGGCAATGTGAGAATCTTCGGGCAAGAATTTTCGGGTGGCCACCAAGCCCTGAATGCCAACAACAACGACATCGTTGGCATACCCTCTTGATTAAAAAGACAGAATTAACTCATTAAAAAATGCATGTTGACCCAAGCCGTGAATGACTATAAAGAGCGTCGTTTTCGCTATCTACTTATCTGTATGACGGGAGTCTGTAGCCTGTCGCTCGAAATATTATGCAGAGACATTTCACGACGGGAAGCGTTTGTTTTCAATTCAATGCAATGTTATCGCTCGAGCGTTGTCTGTCGTTCCTAGGAGGGGGGATTTCTATGGGTAAATTTCGTTTCGCTATCTACTTATCTGTATGATGGGAGTATGTAGCCTGTCGCTCGAAATATTATGCAGAGACATTTTACGACGGGAAGCGTTTGTTTTCAATTCAATGCAATGTTATCGCTCGAGCGTTGTCTGTCGTTCCTAGGAAGGGGGGATTTCTACGGGTAAATTTTTCCGCCAGAAACAAAAAAATTAATTAAAACAATTTAAAATTAAAAAAATAAAAAATAAAAAAACAATTCAGAAAACAAATATATTAAATTTTAAAAACATTAAATTCATATTAAAAAATAAAAAACAAAAATAACTAAAAATATAATTAAACAAATGCAGCACAAGTGTCTCGGAACCTGTTGCAATTGCTTTTTCGAACAAAGCCATGGGACGAATGCCGCCAGTGGCGGGCTAACCTGCTAGTACTATATATTTTGAGACTTCTGTATATATATATGTGTGTACTTTATAGAATCGAAAACGGCTGCACCCATCGAGCTCAAATTTCGTATATAAGTGTAAAATCCCACGGACACCGCCGTGGTCGCGTTTTGGAGAACCTCAGAGCACCGTTTCTCCCTTCTCAATCATCAAAATCACTGCAATCGGCACTTCGGGGTTAATAGCGTTGATATATAAAGAGCGTTCGTTTTACGCAGTGTCTATATAAATAGCGTCGTTTTCGCTATCTACTTATCTGTATGACGGGAGTCTGATTGTAGCCTGTCGCTTATGCAGAGAGATTTCACGATGGGAAGCGTTTGTTTTCAATTCAATGCAATGTTATCGCTCGAAATATTATGCAGAGAGATTTCACGACATTAGGACGGGTACGGCAGACTCGAAATATTATGCAGAGAGATTTCCCGACGGGAAGCGTTTGTTTTCAATTCAATGCAACGTTATCGTAGAGAGATTTCACGACGGGAAGTGTTTGTTTTCAATTCAATGCAATGTTATCGCTCGAAATATTATGCAGAGAGATTTCACGACATTAGGACGGGTACGGGCAGGTTAAAAAAAAAAGAAAAACAAGGAAGGGGGGATTTCATCGGGTAAATTTTTCCGCCAGAAACAAAAAATTTAATTAAAACAATTTAAAATTAAAAAAATTCAGAAAAATAATATATTAAATTTAAAAAACATTAAATTAATATTATAAAATAAAATAAATAAATAAATAAAAACAAAATAATTAAAAAAATGTCATGTTTCTGACCAACCACGCCAGTGGCGGGCTAACCTGCTAGTCTACTATATATTTTGAGAACTACGTATATAAATATATAAATATATGTGTGTCTATATATATACTTTATAGAATAGAAAACGGCTGCACCGATCAAGACCAAACTTCCCATCTAAGGGTAAAAACCCACGGGAATGGTCGTCGTGGCGTTTTGGAGACGCTCCGAGCACCCTTTCTCCACTCCCAGTCACAAAAAAACGGCACTGTGGGTTTAATCGCGTTGATAGTTAAAGAGCGTTCGTATCCGCAGTGTCGTTGATAAAGAGCGTATGCGTGTAATGTGATTCTTACGTCTGGGTCAACACGTGAGCGTGACTGTATCCAGACACGTATCCAGACGTGTTGTGTGATTCTTACGTACTTAGGGCTTCCTAGGAACTGGGGAGATTTTCAATCGGGTAAAATTGAAAAAATTAATTAAAAAAATTAAAAATTGTCATGTTTCTGACGATTGCCGCCAGTGGCGGGCTAACCTGCTAGTCTACTATATATTTTGAGACTTCCGTATATAAATATATAAATAAATATATGTGTCCTTTATAGATCGAGCTCAAACTTCCTATCTGAAGGTAAAAACCCACGGGAATGGTCAACGTCGCGTTTTGGACAAGCTCTGAGCACTCATTCTCCACTCCCAATCATCAAAATCACTGCAAACGGCACTGCGGGGGTTAATCGTGTTGATAGTTAAAGAGCGTTCATATCCGCAGTGTAGTTGATAAAGAGCTTATGTGCTTAATGTGAATCTTACGTTTGGGTCTGGGCGTGTCAGTTAGTATACAGACATGAGCGTGTTGTGTGATTCTTACATACTTAGGGCTTCCTAGGAACGCGGATCGGGTCAGTTTTTCCACCCTAGGTGATCTTCACCTTGAAACGGGTTCCCACAATATCTTCACCTTGAAACGTGTACCCACAAATGATATATATGTGTGTGTCCTTTATAGACTCGAACTGATTGAGCTCAAACTTGCTACCTACGGGAAGTGTCGTGGACGGGTTAAATTGTGACCCCGACCTGACCTTGACCTTGAAAATGATCAATTCAAGGTCAAATCGGGTAAAAAACAAAAAATTAAATTAAAAAATTAATTAAAAAAATTTTAAATTGAAAAAAATAATTAAAAATTGTCATGTTTCTGACGAACGCCGCCAGTGGCGGGCTAACCTGCTAGTCTCATACATGTATATATTTTGAAGACCTGTCTGTCTGTCTGTTTGTCTGTCTGTTTGTCATTAATACAAATCTACAATTCTCGACCGATCGGGACGAAACTTGGTACGTGTGTGTAGTTTGACCAGGCGGTGGTCGTTGTCGTATTGGCGAGCCCGTGCGACGCCCGTGCAGCGCATGCGCAGACGAGATCTCGGAAACGGGTGGAGCTATCGACTTGAAATTTGGTATGTGAATGTATCTTGCCCCGGATACAAATTTTATCGGGTCGCCGAGCCCGTGCTACGCTAGATACGCGCATGCGCAGACCAGATCTCGGAAACGGGTAGAGCTATCGCATGCGCAGACCAGATCTCGGAAACGGGTGGAGCTATCGACTTGAAATTTGGTTTTTGAATAGCCCGGACGTCGGGCTCATCGGCTAGTCTACTATATAATTTGAGACTTCCGTATATATATATATATATATATATATATATATATATGTATGTGTGTATATATGTGGGTACTTCATAGAATCGAAAACGCGTGTAGGAACGGGCATCCCCACGGCAATGTCGGCTTATAAGACATCTTTACTACACATGACAGCCGATGGACAATTGGTCTCTATATATGTACCAAAATTACGCCGCGTTGGTGACTGGGAAATTCCAGGGAATGCCGATTGAGCTCAAACTTGCTACCTACGGGAAGTGTCATATATATGATTGTGTCCTTTATAGACTCGAACCGATTGAGCTAAATATTGACTGGGAAATTCCAGGGAATGCCGATTGAGCTCAAACTTGCTACCTACGGGAAGTGTCATATATATGTGTGTGTCCTTTATAGACTCGAACCGATTGAGCTAAAACTTGCTAAATACGGGAAGTGTCATGGACGGGTTCATTGAAAAACCAAAAAAAATCGGGTAAAATTGAAAAACAAAATTAAAAAGGCACAATTAACTCATTGAAAAACCAAAAAAAATCGGGTAAAATTTAAAAACAAAAAATTCAATTAAAAAATTAAAAAGGCACAATTAACTCATTGAAAAACAAAAAAATTAACTCATTGAAAAACAAAAAATTCAATTAAAATTGTCATGTTTCTGACTATTGCCGCCAGTGGCGGGCTAACCTGCTAGTCTCATATATATTTTGAAGACCTCTGTTTGTCTGTTTGTCTGTATGTATGTTTGTTTGTCATTTATACAAATCTACGATTCTCGACCGATCGGGACGAAACTTGGTACGTGTGTGTAGTTTGACCAGGCGGTGGACGTTGTCGTATTGGCGAGCCCGTGCGGCGCCCGTGCAGCGCATGCGCAGACGAGATCTCGGAAACGGATGGAGCTATCGACTTGAAATTTGCTATGTGAATGTATCTTGCCCCGGATACGAATTTTATCGGGTCGCCGAGCCCGTGCGACGCCAGCTTCGCGCATGCGCAGACGAGATCTCGGAAACGGGTGGAGCTATCGACTTGAAATTTGCTATGTGAATGTATTTTGCCCCGGATACGAATTTTATCGGGTCGCCGAGCCCGTGCGACGCCAGCTTCGCGCATGCGCAGACGAGATCTCGGAAACGGGTGGAGCTATCGACTTGAAATTTGGTATGTGAATGTATCTTGCCCCGGATACGAATTTTATCGGGTCGCCGAGCCCGTGCGACGCCAGCTTCGCGCATGCGCAGACCAGATCTCGGAAACGGGTAGAGCTATCGACTTGAAATTTGGTTTTTGAATAGCCCGGACAACGTCGGGCTCATCGGCTAGTCTACTATATATTTTTAGAACTACGTATATATATGTGTATGTGTATATATATAAATATATATATGTACTTTATAGAATCGAAAACGGCTGCACCGATCGAGACCAAACTTCCCATCTAAGGGTAAAAACCACAGGAATGGTCGTCGCAGCGTTTTGGAGAAGCTCCGAGCACCCGTTCTCCACTCTCAGTCACAAAAAAACGGCACTGTGGGGTTAATCGCGTTGATAGTTAAAGAGCGTTCGTATCCGCAGTGTCGTTGATAAAGAGCGTATGCGTGTAATGTGATTCTTACGTCTGTGTCCGGGCGTGAGTGTATGTATCCAGACATGAGCGTGTTGTGTGATTCTTACGTACTTAGGGCTTCCTGGGAACGGGGGAGATTTTCATCGGGTCAGTTTTTTCCGCCCGAGCTGATCTTCACCTTGAAACGGGTACCCACAAATGATATATATGTGTGTGTCCTTTATAGACTCGAACCGATTGAGCTCAAACTTGCTACCTATGGGAAGTGTCATGGACGGGTTAAATTGTGACCCCGACATGACCTAGACCTTGAAAATGATCAATTCAAGGTCAAATCGGGTAAAACTGGTGGATTTCGACGAAATTTTACACCTAGGTGCAGCATATGTGTCTTGGAAGCTGTTGCAATTGCTTTTTCGACAGTCATTCGGCAAAAAAATATGGCCGCCAGCAGCCATCTTGGATTTCAAAATTCAATCCATTAGCATGAACTACAGGCTGTACTCACGTTGGGGAATCATGTGGTTTCGAGTTGATGAGTATCACGCATTCAAAATGGCTGAGGCGATCTAAAACGCGACCAGACGCGATGAAAAAAGGTAATAAACTAAGATCGACATATTCCATATTATTTTGACAGCTACGAGCAGATGCTATACTATTTTTCAAACAAGCTGATACCTCATTTATGTCCAAATTCATATTTGTTTGCTCTAACATTCTGACCAAAGTTTTCAGTCGACGGATTCTCCAAGGTGTATGGACTGGTGTATACCACGCACCTCCAACTGGCAACTTTGGTATTTCCGAACAAATAAGGTGTCAACTTGTTTCAAAAATAAACTAGCATATGCTCGTAACAGTCAAACTGCTATGTTTTGTGTCAGTTCCTCGTATATTATGTTTTTGTGCATTTGCACATTTTGAATGCGCGGTACTCACCAACCTCAAAACCATGTGATTCCCCGCTGTGGTACTGTTCGTCTGATCATCATGAAATTTGTTTTGGATGTTAATATTGACATGTAGATGGGAACCAGTCATTTTGGGGTAATTCAGCCATAAAACATGACCACTGGCAGCCATCTTGGATTTTACTCTTTGCCCGAATAACTCGTTTGGCACGGGCTACAGGTCGTATCTTTGGTCGGATCATCATGAAATTTGTCATGGACGTTAACATTGACATGTAGATGGGAACGAATCATTTTGGGATCAATCGGCCATAAAACATGGCTGCTGGCAGCCATCTTGGATTTTATACTCTTTGCATGACTACATGTAAATCCTTTGGCACGGGGTACAAGTCGTACCTTTAGTTGGATCATTCTTAAATTTTTCATAGCTGTTGACATTGACATGTAGATGGGAATGAGTGATCGGGTCATTTGGCAAAAAAACATGGCCACCAGCAGCCATCTTGGATTTTAAAATTTGAAATTTGACATGAATGTTAATATTTACATGTAGATGGGAACGAGTCATTTTGGGGTCATTTAGCCATAAAACATGGCTGCCAGTAGCCATCTTGACTAAATCCTGGGCACAAACTACAGACTGCATCTGATCATCACCAATTTCATATGGCAGCCATCTTGGATTTTACTCTTTGCATGACTAAATCCTTTGGCATGGGCTACATGCACAAGTCGTACCTTTAGTCAGATCATTCTGAAATGTGTCATAACTGTTGACATTGACATGTAAATGGGAACAAGTGAGTTTGGGGTCATTTGGCAAAAAAACATGGCCACCAGCAGCCATCTTGGATTTCAAAATTTAATCCATTAGCATGGGCTACAGGCCAGAGTGTTCCTCTAATTATCAATTAACTTAGTCGTGAATGTTAATATTGACATCTAGATGAGAACAAGTCATTTTGGGGTCATTCGGCCATAAAACATGGCTGCCGGCAGCCATCTTGACTAAATCCTGGGCACAACCTACAGACCACATCCCACATCTGATCATCACCAAATTTCATATGGATCATCGGGGTGACCTATAGATGGGAACCATTTTTTAGTGGCCATCTTGGATTTTACCCTTTGTATGACTAAATCCTATGGTACACCCTACAGATGACAGCCTACTTCCCGATCGTCACTAAATTTCACACAAATTTTCGCTATGACCAAAAGATGGGAGTAATCTCATCTTTTCCCAATTTTACTCTGTGTTACTAAATCCTTTACTCTTTAGCACAATCTACAGTCCACTTTCCTCATCCGATCATCACCGAACTTCATATTGATTTACTAGAAATGGTAAAAAAAATATTTTTCACATTTTCCCCGAACAATATTCTCCGAATAGGTAGCAAATTGTGACACACTTGGTTATTAAAAATGTTACTTAATAAACTGTCAACTAAATGTTCTATTTTGGTTGTCCAAGTACCTTATGAGTCATGACAAATAAATTTTAAAGGATGCAGTATAGATGCCGAAAACTACTTTTGGGATTCTGGCCATGTTTTTGAAATGAAATGGGCAGAAATTTGAAATGAACTGAGAGGGACCATGATATGTGGCTACTCTGGCCCATTAGCATAAAATTTTATGAACTTAATACAGGGTGGATGTCAAGATGGCAGCCAGGGAGTGACTATGGCCATAGGCGAAGTGAATAGGTATACAATGAATTATTGTATGATCACTAATAATGTTAATCAGTACAGAAGGAGTGACTTAACTGTGACTATATGGTTAAAGGTGGGGGTGTCCATGGTGAGATGAATAGGTATACAAGGAGTGGCTGTATGGTCATGTGTGTTGGTGAATATGTATACAGGGAGTGACTATGGTTATGTTTGGGTATACGAGTATAACCGAGTGGCTGTATGGTCATTGATTTGGTGTATGGGTATAACGAGAGTATCTACATGGTCATCAGTGTATTGTTTTTGTATATATAGAGTGACTATGGTTATGTTTGGGTGTACGAGTATACCCAATGTGGCTGTATGGTCATTGATGTTTTTGTATATATGGAGTGACTGTATGGTCATGGGTGGGATGTACAGGTGTACCTTGGGTGGCTATATTGTCACAGGTGGGTGTATATGTATACATGTGATGTCTGTATGATCATGGGTGGAGTGTACTCTTAAGTAGGGAATGGTTGTTTGGTTATGGGTAATGTGTATATGTATACACGGAATGACTGTACAGTCATGATTGAAGTGTATATGCATACCTGGAGTATAGCTGAATGGTCATTGGCAGGTGTGTGGGTATATTAGGAGGGCCCTAGTTGTAATGGTGGGATGTATATATGTCGTGAATGTATTGTCATTGGTGGGTGTTTTGGTATACAGGGAGTGGTTGTATTGTCATGTGTGAGGTGTATTTGCAAGTCTGGAAGGTATGTATGGCTCTGTGTATTTGGTATTGGTATATATGGAAGGTTTGTATGACCATTGGTGATGTGTATATGTATATCTGGAGTGAAAGAATTAATTTATTCAGCAAACCAAATTACAATAGTATATGCCACAATGTACATATGAGACATACATGTATGAGTACATGTAATATGTAAAGCCGTAGAATAGCTTCAGAATAACCAGATTAGGCCGTAGATGCTTTTATGAACTCTATGGTCATGGTGTGGTGTATATGTATATCTTGAGTGGCTATATGGCCACGGGTATGGCAAATATGTATACAGAGAGTGGCTGTATGTGGCCAATGGTGCAGCGAATATGTATACAAGGAGTGACTGTATGATCATGAATGTGGTCAATGGGCATACAGGGAGTGACTATATGGGCATGGGTCAGGTGTATGAGTGTGCCTGCATGATGATACATGGCTGTATGGTCATGTGTGGGGTGTACGGGTATACCCAAGTGTGGCTGTATGGTCATAACATGGGTGAGGTGTATGTGTATAACGGGGGAGTGGCTATATGACCATTGGTGATGTGTCTATGTATACCTGGAGTGACTCTAAGGTCACAGAGAGTGTATATGTATAGGGTTAAATGGTTTTCCTGACAATAGTTGATAAATTTTTATGATAATGGGCCAGTGTAGTCACATGTTATGGTCCATTTGAAAGTTCTGCCTATTTCCTTTAAAAATCATGGCCAGAATCCCAAAAGAAGGTTTCGGCAAAATCCATAATGCATCCTTTAATATGAATTTATTATTTCAAATAAGGTAGTGGGACAATAAAATTAGAAGAGTTAGTTGTCAGTTGATTAAGTAACATTTTTAATAACCAAGTGAATCACAATTTGCTACCTTTTTGGAACAGCAGCGAATAATGTTTGGGATATATGTGAAAACTGAATTACCAAATTTGGTTTGCTGTTTTGCAAGCCATCTTGAATAATTTGTCTAAACACAACTCAGTGTGACACATTTAAGACAGATCAAAACAATAAACACCTTTGATAACAAATATAGTTCTATTTTACTTGAACAAATTGTCCAAACCTGAAAAGTGAACTTTTTCCGATTTAGATGTCAAGTTTGTGTGAAAAATCCAATATTTCTGGTAATGTCAGTGGTTACAATAGTAACAATAAACCAAGGTGCATCACCCATGTTAGTATTCATTGTATAGAAGGCATATTAGTCCCTTTTATTCATCAACCACAACCTGTAAGCAAATTGCAGGGCACTCTGGGGCAATATCTACCATTTTCCATAATTTGGCCGCCATCTTGGCAGTCATTTTGAATCAAAGTGACAGTTTGGTTCCATTGAGTTGGAATATTCATAAGTAACGGTATGCCTCACTTAAATTGCACAGTTCTGCTCATTTCTTGTTGAAATATGGCTAGAATCCCATTGGTGAATTTTGGTGATATTTTATACCTTTCTGTATTAGTGATCGGAAGGGTCTGTGACCCACATAATGGCATATTTCATTGCTCCAATGATTAGCATGAAAAATCCAAAATAAAGTCGCAATTCTCAACCAGTTACAAACAGCAGAACAAACACAGAAACTAATTTAGAAGATATTTGTGAAAAATAGTCATATTTTCCGCTTCTGGTGGCCATTTTGGTGGCAATCTTGGAAGGGAATTTCCAGTTTTGTACTAGAGGGTAGCATTATGTCTTATCTTTGCAATAATATATACATTTGTAGACATTTGATTTTCTCTCAATAATTTGCATCCAACTCTATTATAGTGCCTCATCTGAAAAACGGCGGTCATGTTGGACGCCATCTTGTCTCGTGTCTATACGGCCACGTTTTTTCGTGTTAACATTGTCTAAACTCATTGAGGGACTTAATAAAGAAATGTGTAACTGACTAATAAGGCTAAACTTTGATACAGTAGGATCCAGTAGGTACACTAGGACCCAAAATAGTTGCTGTTAACGTCATTATTCCTCGAACTCCCAGATCACATATATAAAATATATGCCATAGCATATACCATTTGAAAGAGGAAGCTCCAAAACATTGAATTATCAACTTATCCAGTGTAATAAACTGTGAACATGTTGTTTATCTATGGGCATCTTCTGTTTCAAATGGTTATGAATTATAGTATTTTAATCATATTTTAATTATGGCATAGATTAATTGTTATTAAAACCGTATAACAAGTCACTATAATAAAAATAATCGGTGACTCGAAAATTAAGTGGCCCTTTAACAATACACATTAAGGTTCATGCATGGAAATACCAAAGAAGTTAAGCAATGGAGGGGCACACGACGGGTCCTACCACTGAACCCGTGGATCATTAGTACTGTACTACATGAACGTATACTCCATCTAATTCAATATCATAATTTAACTCTATCTAGATTATGATCCTGGTCATAGCAATTTACGATCTTGATCGGCCTCTCGTCTTTCATATTAAACAGCCGAAGATATTATACACCATTATTCAGATGCCAGTATTGTGTTATGACGACTCGAGTGGCAATGGGCATAATTTCAATTATTTATAGTTGCTTGTATAATAGGGGTAGTACCATCATAGATCATCATATATACCATGGTGGGAGTCGACGATCTACTGCAGAGTGTCATGTGGAGAAAACAATGTATCATATTTAGCGACAATTGTATATGGGGTCAGCACGTAGATTCATGTCGCCCGCCTCACACCCCCCCCCCCCCCCCCCCCCCCCCCATCTGGTCGTTACGTCCATGGTCTACGCTAATACGCTAAAATGGCAAAAAACTTTACTGGTAACAGACCCGCCTACGTTCTTGTTGTAAAAATGATTTTATAGATCTTATAATGTAGCCTATCGATTATTTTCAATCACTAATTTTCGGAGGCTTTGAAATTTATTTTGCATATCAAATTATCGATTTCGGTTAGGCTGCATTCCGGACAGTTCCAGCGTTTCCACGTCTCATCTGTTCGACGACGGCAGACGACAAGCAGCGTGGCTTTCACCTGTTATGACAGTTGGCGCATGCGCAGAATTTTTTTTACCTGTGACATACCTCGAGATGATTTAATCACCACTTTACACCTGATAGATGTGTCAAACGGTTGTAGTTTCAGGCGCAAGATAATTAGAGTGGTCAAACAGGGTCACCTTAATTCAATTAAGTGATATTCGGCGGTTCGGGTTGTGTTATTGGAGCCCGAAGCAACAAAGTGACAACTGAGATGATAATTTCAGTGATATAACTTACCGGTAGAAGATTCACGTGAGGGGATTTTAAAAACAAAACAAAATATCGCTGTTAGACGGAATTTTTGTGCAATTTTTTCGGAAGTATATTTACGTAAAAGTTATTTGCGACTGGGACCTACGAATATGACTTTATGAGTTGATAAGGCTATAATTAGGTAAGTATATACATGTACATGTCACACTGCATGTGTAGTACAATATATATAGTACATGTAGTACACTAGCAGTAGCAGATGAACGGGGGGGGGGGGGGTGGGGTGGGAGGGGTTGCAGGCGAATATTAAAGAGCATGCTTTTCCTGAAGAATGGAACGATAGAGAAGATTGTTTATTGTTACCATACTTTGTTCTGATAAGGTAGAAATATTTAAGCCGTTGTTGGACAGTCAAGTTCCATCCCATGTTAACTGGAGTGCCGAAATATATGCATGACCACCCCAAATTTCAGTGAGATCCGCCCAATATTTTCTGAGAAACGCGATGCCCGTGTGGATATATAAACATAAAAATGTGATGTCAGGGGAATCGGGACCAGTCCATGCACAGTTACAGCTGGACATAAAGTCCCAAAAAGCAGCTATAGGTTTGAACTTTTTTTTCTTTCTTTTTTTATCACTGTCGCTCTTGCATGTTTCGAGAGATACCAATTATAAATTCAATTAAAACCACTTTTTTTGTGAGTTTATGTCCAGTAGCTGTGGTCCGTACGTGTTAATCAGAGGGCCGAAATAAATGACTATAACATAATTTAAGTGTGATCCAAGTAGTTCCAGAGAAAACAATTTGTAACTTCAACACGCCACATCGGACAGAAATGGGACCCAGACCATATGTTACTGGGAGTGATGAAATACATATCCATGCCAAATTGCTATAAGGAACATCCACAGAGAGTCAGAGGGAGAGACACATTCGCATTTATATATTAGGCTAGGGGATGTACCTGGTGTTGCACGGGAATATTAAAGAGCATTTATTGTTATGGAACTTTGTTCTGATGAGGCAACAAATAAAGGGCTATGTCAGGCAGAGTTAAGACTGAAATGAACTCAACAAATTTCAGTGAGTTCCGCCCAGTAGTTTCTGAGAACCACGTTGCCTGTGGGGATATGATGTCATAATGTCAAACGTGATGTTAGGAAATCAAGACCCAGTCCTTGTTACCCAGAGGGCCAAAACACATGACCACACCATATTTCAGTGCAATCAGCCAGGTGGTTCCTGGAAATTGTTTTGTCAATGCAGATATAACGTGAAAATATTTAAAGATACCTTCTACGATTTATCACCCCTTAATTACTATTTCTTCGGGTGTGAAAAATATTTGAGTCAAGGAACCCACCTTCCAAAGCTCAAAGCTGCCATATTAGATTTAGATTTTAAAAATCTATTTATCTGGGGAATTCCAGTTCGATCGGGCATCACCTTATACTAGTTATTGGAATTTGAGGTGTAGAAAATAGATAGATTTCAAATTTTTTAATTTAATGGCTCTGAGCTTTGAGGGGTGGGTTCCTCAACTCGAATTAAATATTTTTTACCGCTGAAGCAGACGAAATAGAAATTTAGGGGTGTTAACCCTTTCAGGAACTGTGCTGGTGCAGCATTAAGGACCCTGTTTCTGTGGATTCTCTTACATGTACATACCGTTATGCGAGTCTCCCATAGGGAGCCTCACATACCGGTACATGTACGGTATATGAGAGAATATACTGGCTTACATGGTCAAGATAAATATTAGTAGGCCAATGTATTCTCTTATATATGCAAGGCTCCCAATGGGAGACTTGCATATATAAGAGAATGCTTTGGCACAGGGTTTTCGCAAAATTTCCAAGAAGCTGGAGTCAGGGAAGGGCTAAATCAGACAGGGTGTCTTTTTGTGTATAACTTTAATATTTTGCTATTTGGGATCAAATTGCAGGTGCTCTCTAGTGTCTAATATTTTTCTTGCTGAAATTCGCACCTGTACTACTAGTATCTTTATTTGGTCCTGTATGTGTATTAACTTTCGCCATGTCCAATATGTGAACCTGCCTAATTCTTCGATATTCAATTTTCAGTATGAACTGCTTCAAAAATATAAATATATACTGCAGTTAATGGGTACACAACCACACATGTAGATATTTATCTTTATATTCACTAGTGTCTACCTTATTCGTATTTGAATTTGCGCAGTGCTATTTTTCGTTCAGTTTTAATTTTGCGCACTTTGAATTCGCGCACCCAGCTGCGCGAATTCAAAACTGACAATAATATTTTTGAAAAAATATTGTACCTTATGAGTTTCGGTTATAGTTAGTTATACATGTGTATATAATAGATAATCTCAAATAAAATTTACAGCAAATAGAATACAACTGTATCATAATTTTGTTGTAAGACGGTTCTTATGATCGTAACAATCATTCCAATATAAATATTAATGGAAATTATGGAATTGAACTCAACAGAAGCAAAACCACAACCACACATATGCGCCGCTGTCCGCTGACTTAAGAAATTAAATCAACTCATGATTGCGTGTATTTTAAATGCATAACTAACTCACACTGTTTGATCACAGTGTAACCGCAGGGAGACGTGCTTTTGACCACCTTCAGCCATGATTTATTTTTTAAAAGCATTATTTCAACATCAAAGATCTAAACATGATGTCTCACTTCACATATACATATGAATAATGACGTTGGGAATGGTTGCCCACAAGTAAATATATTTGTCTATTATCTATCTAAAATAACCCATCTAGTTTCTGTATTGTTTTGTATAAACTTATGAGTCATACTATGAGTGCGCGAGTGCGCGAAAAATAGTACTACGCGAATTTAAATACGAGTTTAGGTATCACTTAAAATTGACAAGAAACAATATGCACTACATGTAGTATGGTGGATATCTGGTACTTTTATATGGATATACCAGTACACCCTGTACTATTATTCTGACCAGGACTGTTATTAAAAAAAAAAAAAATTTCCACCCTGTACGAATATTCCGACCTGTACCACTATTAGGCACTCTAGAGTAGACTTAAGATACCCCCAAATTTCCAACTGTAGAGGTATGTTTGAATGGAATTTCCCAACGGTTGGAACGCTTGAGGCAAGGTACATACATGTACATGTAAATGTAATGCAAGTGGAACTTCCTAGATGTAAATGTAATAAATCAAAACATAAAATGTTTCTACACCCATGCATACAATATAATTTATTGTAGTCTGGTATGCAACTAAAGATTCATAAAAGTAGTAAAACTACTCTATAATTATAACTTTGCATCATTTACATCAATTACTCAGCTTCAACCACAAATCCAAATGAAGAAATTAAATGTTGAATAAACACTGCATGCCTAAAACTAGAACTTAATAGCAGGAAGATATAATTTGTAAATTTTCATAATTGTTGACATACTGAGTGTGACATATAATTGGCAATGATGAATGTGAGCTCTGTATTAGCTAGGCCAGATATATAGACAAAATAGTTTGTTTCTAGGGGAATTATTCACCTAAAAAAAACTTGCGCCTCCTACATAATTATGACCTGGCTGCTGTATATAAATATATGAATACGGATCTTTCCAATTCATGGTAGAAGACTTTGACAGCACACAAGATGCACTGGTCAAAATATTAATTTCTACAAAAATTTCACAAGTAATTGTTTTATATATACTTATCAATTCAGGTACCAAATATATTCCATACAAAGCAGCACCTCTTTGCATAAAGCCTGATGGTCACCTACATGTAGATGTTGAGGATACATGTACGGTACATTAAACTTTACAAATGATGTCTCCTGAACAATACTACATGTATGATGTATATATCCACACAGCTTTAGTTACATATCTGTGCTTTTAAAATTAAAGTATTTGTGATGGCCTGAAATCATGATTCCGTACAGCTGTATATACATGTACTTGTAGTAGTTGTACCCCATATTTAGTGTCTTTGCTGCTTATGGAACTCAAATAAATATTTCATCCCTCAAAAATAATTTGATGAAAAATAAAATATCTGCCTCCCTCAATACTAAAAAAATTCCTGAGAAACAAACTATTAATTTTGTTTATCTGCATGGCCTTACATCAACTAATTGATGGATAAATTTCCATCATTTATGTTTTGTGCAGCTTTGCTTGACTTAGCTATCAATTCAGTCATAGTCATAGAAATTGTTAAATGCTTCTGGGTGGAGGATCTTCCCGACATTGGGAACCAGTGGTGCATGTGGATATATATATTTGTTTGAGTGCATATTGAAAGGAATAGTGCAGCGGTGTTTTGGATAGGATAATTTTGTTTGACCCAGTTCATTTGTCAATTACCCAAGTGTACCATAATTTAAAGCTGCATCTGTTGAAATGCATGTAACGGTATTTCCGTGGGGGAAAAGTGCCCTTCTGTTAGAAACTGGCAAGGAACTATAATTTACAGGGATTTTTTTTTTGGCAACAACACGGGACATAAATGGGCCCCATGCATTCCTAATGGGAAATATAAGTAGTCAGATATATTTCCTAATTTCTCACCACGAAATTCCAAAGTCCCTTGTTTTGTTAACAAAAGGCATTACTTAATCTTCTTTTTGTGAATATTTTCATTTTTCAAGTCCTCTTTCTCCGTTCAGGTTAAGTTCGAATTTGGATTCGGTCTGCCCATTTTTGCCAGAGTTATGTCCTTGTCGACTAAAAATTTGCCCTTTTTAGCTCAATATTACTTGTAAAGTTTCAGTTATTGCCATGGCTTGGTATCCGTTGTCCTTGTGTGCGTGTGTGGAGACATCCTTCAAAAATTTTCATTAGCATGGGCTACATGTCGTACCTTTGGTCGGATCATTATGAAATTTGTCATGGCTATTGACATGTACATGTAGATATGATCAAGTCATTTTGGGGTCAATCGGCTAAAAAACATGGCCGCCAACGGCCATTTTGGATTTCAAAATGCAATCCATTAGCATGGACTACAGACTGTACTGTTTGTCTGATCATCGTGGATGTTAACATTGACATACCGGTATAGATGCGAACAAATCATTTTGGGGTCATTCCGCCAAAAAACATGGCTGCTGGCAGCCATCTTGGATTTTACTCTTTGCATGGCTAAATCCTTTGGAACGGGCTACAGGTTGTACCTTTGGTCGGATCATCATGAAATTTGTCATCGATGTTAACATTGACATGTAGATGGGAACAAGTAATTTTGGGGTCAATCGGCCATAAAATATGGGCCACCGGCAGCCATCTTGGATTTTACTCTTTGCATGACTAAATCATTTGGCATGGGCTACAAGTCGTACCTTTGGTCGGATCAGTATGAAATTTGTCATGTAAATGAGAACGAGTCATTTTGGGGCCATTCAGAAAAAACATGGCCGCAGGTGCCATTATGGATTTAAAAATTCAATCCATTAGCACAGGCCACAGGCCGGAGTGTTTGTCTGATCATCATGAAATATTGACATGTAGATGGGAACGAGTCATTCGGGGTCATTAGGCCATAAAACATGGCCACCAGCAGCCATCTTTGATTTTACTCTTTGCATGACTAAATAATTTGGCACGGGCTAGAAGTTGTACCTTTGGTTGATTCATTATGAACTTGGCCATGGATGATAACATTGACATGTAGATGGGGAAAAAACATGGCCGCTATTGGCCATCTTGGATTTCAAAATTCAATCTATTAGCACAGGCTTCAAGCCGGAGTGTTCGTCTGATCATCATGAAATTTGGATGTTAATATTGACATCTAGATGGGAATTAATCATTTTAGGGTAATTTATATGTACAATTTATTCATCTACTATATCATTTGAGAACTACGTATATATATATGTGGGTACTTCATAGAATCGAAAACGCGTGGACAGATTGAGCTCAAATTTCGTATATAAGGGTAAAATCCCACGGACACCGTAGTTGTCGCGTTTTAGAGAAGCTCTGAGCACCCTTTCTCCACTCCCAATCATCAAAATCACCGCGAACGGCACTGTGGTGGTTAATCAAGTGATAATTTAATGAGCGTTGTAATATGACGCGTCGCTATAAAAAGAGCGTTTGTTTGCAATTCAACGCAACGCAGAGATATACGGGAACAATATTTTGAGTGCTCTCCGCATGCTCGATTGAGTTCAAACTTCCTATCTAAGGGTAAAATCCCACGGACACCGTAGTTGTCGCGTTTTGGAGAAGCTCTGAGCACCCTTTCTCCACTCCCAATCATCAAAATCACCACGAACGGCACTGTCTACATTGAGTCATTATGCTTCCTAGGAACGCGGATCGGGTCAGTTTTTCCGCCCTAGGTGATGTTCACCTTGAAACGGGTACCCACAAATTATATATATGCGTGTTGTGTGATTCTTACGTACTTAGGGCTTCCTATGAACGCGGATCGGGTCAGTTTTTCCGCCCTAGGTGATTTTGACCTCAAAACGGCTACCCACAAATTATATATATATGTGTGCATGTGTCCTTTATAGACTCGAACCGATTGCACTCACACTTGCTACCTACGGGAAGTTTCACGTGACCCCGACTTGACCTTGAAAATTATCTATTCAAGGTCAAATCGGGTAAAATATTGAAAAACTAAAATTAATTTTAAAAAAAATGCAATTATCTCGATTAAAAAGGCAGAATTGATCTAAGAAGCGTTTGTTTACAATCCAACGCAACGTTATCACTCGAAATATTATGCAGAGAGATTTCACGACGGGATTAATTGACTGTCCGCTCTTTTCGGGGACTATTGACCATCTCGTAAGGGTGGACAACCTCTGTCAGGGGCTGCTCAATGGCCACAGGCAGGTTAAATAACGGGGAAGTTTAGGGTACCATGAATTAACTCATTGAAAAACAAAGAATGCGTTGTCTGTCGTTCCAAGGAAGGGGGGATTTCATCGGGTCAATTTTTCCGCCAGAAACAAAAAATTCATTGAAAAAAATTAATTAA
This sequence comes from Siphonodentalium dalli, assembly GCA_032622095.1. NCBI lineage: Eukaryota > Metazoa > Mollusca > Scaphopoda > Gadilida > Siphonodentaliidae > Siphonodentalium > Siphonodentalium dalli. Next base: position 83,767,611 of record CP136069.1, on the reverse strand, counting down.
AACAATTTAATATTAAAAAAACAATTAAATTTAAAATTCAAAAAAACATAAATTAAATAAAAAAAAACTTTAAATTAATATTAAACAATTAAAAAAAAAATATATATTAAAAAATAAATAAATAAATAAATAAAAACAAAATAATTACAAAAATGTCATGTTTCTGACCAACCATGCCAGTGGCGGGCTAACCTGCTAGTCTCTCCTATATATTTTGATACAATCTGTATTCGAGAGATAACCCACATCCTCCGGACCTCAATGGATATGATCGTGAATGAGTATTGATATACCCCACTAAACTTTGACAAACACCAGTAATGGTGTTTAGATAATTTACATATCTCTCTTATATATTTTGATACAATCTATCTTTTTGTCTGTCTGTCATTTATACAAATCTACGATTCTCCACCGATCGAGACCAAACTTCCTATCTAGGGGTAAAATCCCACGGACACGGTCGTTGTCGCGTTTTGGAGAAGCTCCGATCACCGCTTCTCCCTTCCCAGTGTATGCACAGACGAGATCTCGGAAACGGGTGGAGCTATCGACTTGAAATTTGCTATGTGAATGTATCTTGCCCCGGATACGAATTTTATCGGGTCGCCGAGCCCGTGCGACGCGAGCTTCACGCATGCGCAGACCAGATCTCGGAAACGGGTGGACCGATCGGGACGAAACTTGGTACGTATGTGTAGTTTAACCAGGCGGTCGTCATTGTCGTATTGGCGAGCCCGTGCGGCGCCCGCTTCGCGCATGCCCAGACGAGATCTCGGAAACGGGTGGAGCTATCGACTTGAAATTTGCTATGTGAATGTATCTTGCCCTGGATACGAATTTTATCGGGTCGCCGAGCCCGTGCGACGCAAGCTTCGCGCAGACCAGATCTCGGAAACGGGTGGAGCTATCGACTTGAAATTTGGTTTTTGAATAGCCCGGACAACGTCGGGCTCATCGGCTAGTCTCCTATATATTTTGAAGACCTCTGTCTGTATGTATGTCATTTATACAAATCTAAGATTCTCGACCGATCGGGACGAAACTTGGTACGTGTGTGTAGTTTGACCAGGCGGACGTCGTTGTCGTATTGGCGAGTCCGTGCGGCGCCCGCTTCGCGCATGCGCAGACGAGATCTCGGAAACGGGTGGAGCTATCGACTTGAAATTTGCTATGTGAATGTATCTTGCCCCGGATACAAATTTTATTGGGTCGCGAGCCTGTGCGACGCAAGCTTCCGTGCGGCGCCCGCTTCGCGCATGCGCAGACGAGATCTCGGAAACGGGTGGAGCTATCGACTTGAAATTTGCTATGTGAATGTATCTTGCCCCGGATACAAATTTTATTGGGTCGCGAGCCGTGCGACGCAAGCTTCCGTGCGGCGCCCGCTTCGCGCAGACGAGATCTCGGAAACGGGTGGAGCTATCGACTTGAAATTTGCAATGTGAATGTATCTTGCCCCGGATACGAATTTTATCGGGTCGCCGAGCCCGTGCGACGCCAGCTTCGCACATGCGCAGACCAGATCTCGGAAACGGGTGGAGCTATCGACTTGAAATTTGGTTTTTGAATAGCCCGGACAACGTCGGGCTCATCGGCTAGTCTATTATATATTTTGGAAGATCTTTGTGTGTGTGTGTGTGTGTGATCGCGATGAACTCGAAAACGGCCGACCTGATTTCCATGAAACTTGGTATGTGGGGATACTTTCGGCCGGGGAGTGGCATAGGCCTATTAATTTGTCCGTGCAACGTGACATTGACCTTGAAATTGGGTTATTTCAAGGTCAAACGCCCGAATATCACGGGATTTCGATGAAACTTGGTATGTGGGGGTACTTTCGGCCGGGGAGTGGCATAGGCCTATTAATTTGCCCGTGCGACGTGACCTTGGCCTTGAAATCGGGTCATTTCAAGGTCAAACGCCCGAGTATCACGGGATTTCGATGAAAATTAGTGTCTAGGGATACTTTCGTATGGGGAGTCTCATAAGCATATTCGTTTGCCCGTGCGACGTTACCTTGACCTTGAAATCTGGTCAATTCAAGGTCAAATCGCCAATTTTGATGGGATTTTGATGAAATTTTATACATAGGGTTACTTTTGTCGACTGAGTGTTTTGGACGGGCCACGTCGTGACCCCGACCTGACCTTGACCTTCAAAATGGACAATTCAAGGTCAAATCGCGCAATTCGCCGAAAAGCAGAGGGGAAACAGCCCGGACGAAGTCGGGTCCACCTGCTAGTATAATATATTTCTACAAAGCCCACCCTGCTCCAAATGAAGCCACCATTTTGGGGACACTGGTCAAGCAGCTTTTTATTATTCATAATTGTTGACATACTGAGCATGACATATCAAATGGGCTAATGATTGTTCCTTGTCCAAACCTCAGTCAATACATCACCCAGCTGTTGGATATGTTTCCTGCCTTCATGTTTTGTGCAAGTTTGTTTGACTTGACTGTCACTTCAGTTATAGAAATCATTTAAATACATCTGGGTGGAGGAACTTCAAAACATTGGGAGCCAATGATGCATGTGGATATATATAATGTTGATTAAAGAAGTTCAGGTTCAATATAGATTAGATTTTATTCAGTATAATACCAGGTATACAGGTTCCAGTATGATATTTATAACTACAAGCTATATAAAACTAGGCATAGTACAATAAAGTTAAAACTTGTTTCCATTGTGGTCCGTAAACAGTACTGTGGAGGATGATTTGGTATGAATCAGTTTGTCAACCTAAGTTGGGTAACTAGCAGGATGGGCATATGTGGGAAGGAGGGTGTGTATACCGTTAGTTTCATTCCGGTTTGTCTGCTTTCTTCTTATCTGTGATGTGATCTATACTTACACAGAAATGCCAACGACATTACAGAGTAGAGACATCTTGCTACATGTACTCTGTGTACAGCATCCATGACCACCTCTTTGTCAATGGCAGGGATTTCTCATGTTTAATGGGCTGAGATCACCACAATTAGTAAACTGTTCATGATAGAGATCCCCAGATTCCTAAGAACTTTTGCAGGAATCACTTTTTGTAAACAAATACATGAGGTAATTTGCAAATGCAATTTACGCTGTTATAACGACTTTTTCATATACCGATTAGGGGATATTATTATGTACATGTATACATGTAGTGTTTTCTATTGTACATTGTGCCAATGGATTCTCTTATATATGCGAGTCTCCCATTGGGAGCCTCACATATATAAGAGAATACATTAATTGGCCTAACAATATTTACCTTGACCGTGTAAGCCAGTTTATTCTCTTAAATATGCAAGACTCCCTAATTGGAGACTCGCATTTATAACAGAATGCACTGGCACTTGACATTTATACTGCAACAGCATAGCTCTCATCATGAAAGGGCTAAATCATAAATTAGAAACTACAGGATTTTTATACATGTGTGAACAAATGCTACTGTGTTGAAAGTGGAATACATAGACTGTCTCCTCGAAATACCTTGTAGCATATTTCACCACACGCTAGTTCAGTTACATGTAGCATATTAGATTTCTGTGTAGTTGTGCTTGCATGTTATGTCATCATCAGAAACACTATATAATGTCAGGCACTTCGGATGGGGACCATTTAAGGTGCAGGACGTCAGGGTTCAAAGAGTTTAGTTTAATTTTATGTGTGGCAAATATTATTCATTTCTAGGCAACACCAATTTTTAAGTCTGGTTTACGAACACCTCCTACAACTTTGTTTCCATTTCATAAAAAAAAATAAAACTTTTTTCTCCCAATTTTTTTTACACGCGTACTGATTTTCATGTGCTGTCGCATCCGTTTCTGCTTATGATCATTTACCGATCCATATTTTCATGTATTTCATGACAAGAAATGTCTTGTTTGGTTCAGAATTTCATTCAAAAATTTGTTTTCACAATTTTTGTCAAATTTATGTAAAATTCCACGATTTACTTGATATAAATTGGGGGGACAATTTTTTTTATTTTAATTGTTTTCCCTCCTGCATCTACTTTTTTTCTCCCCACATGTTCGTAAACCAGACTTAAAAATTGGTGTCGCCCTATCAAAATAAAAAAAACATAATTCTTACTGTTGTACTATCATATCTCCCCATGGGTGTCCCCCTCAGATAGGCTATCTTTCCCCTCGCACCCATGACTGAAATATTTTTTATATCTTGTTCATTCCCTGTATTAAAAATAGGCTTGCCACAATCATCTTCTGCAAAAACATTATTTCCACTATGTGGGTCCTAACACTGTAATAGAACTCTGAAATTTGGGGGCTTACAGTCAAATCTTGAATCGAATCAGGGGGTGAGATTCGCAAATCAAATTGAATCTCTAATTGAATATATACATGAGTAAAACATTGGTATCAAAATAACAGTTTAAGCAAACATCAGTAACATATTACGAGTTATGTGAACATGGGAAATTTAGTGCACAAAACCAATGGATAATTATATAAAGACCAATTTATTCAACATTATTATGTGTACATATACTGGGGCAAAATTGTTACCAGTATACAAGAACAAGGGTGTCGGATGGGTGGTGGAGCATGTACAACGTATAATTAAACCCGCTTGAAAACTGCTGGAAATTTCAGTCGCAAAAAATTCTCATCTTAAAGATTGTTGTTTCGAAAATCATGATCATTGTAAGTCGATCTGCAAGTACCGCGGGCGACCGCCTGACCGCGGTATTACACCGCAGCCATACCGCATATCAACCTCGTTAAGGAGGGTCGATTAATTAGAGCATACTAGCAGCTGTACTGATGCATTTCATGTTAATCAATATTGTTCGCATTCGTAAATTGTACTCAGTATTTCCAATGAATCCCTATATTTGCATTGTTCGCATTCATAAATTGTACTGAGTATTTCCAATGAATCCCTACATTTGCATGATCAGTTGAGAAATACAATGTACACTGTATGATTGTCATGTCATTGGGAGGTATGGTAAAAAAAACAATGCCACAAGACAAAAACAGTAAGTTAGCCTAAAATTTCAGGTGCTATTCTGATAGACCTATGGACTACAGTATAGTTACATTTGAAATTTATATCAAGGCATCTTCAATGTCATGTTTTGTTCTCTCAATGGTGGTTTGAAAATATTTAACCCTTATGATCGAATCGAATAGGCGTCCCGATTCGCAAATCAAATCAAACCTTCGCTGGCCCTACACTGTACACAGAGCATTTTCTTCGAATATCAGCCAGTCAAATCTTTGGGTAAATGTTGTAGTTGCATTATCATGTTGATGAATTTTTGGGGAAAAAAATTTGAGTCACTGTGACAATAAAAAACACACTGAGTAAATCTCTAGTGTGTATTTGTCATCTTACTCAAGTAAATAAGTCCATTGGTCAATATTTACAAATAAGGCAGATAGCTAGGATGAAGCATTCCAGGGTTGGTCCAAACAGACAAAGATTATATCCCTTTAAATGCACAAATAAACATTCAGCAGGAGTGTGCTGATTAAAGCAGTCATCTAGCTTTATGTACAGTAATGCCCTAAATAATCGACTCCTTAACCCTTAGAGTGCCAGGGGCCGATCTCATCGGCCCTATACCTACAAAATAAGTCTGTTAAAGAATATAAGAATAAATGATTAAAATTATAAAAAATTGTAAAAAACAAAACAAAAATTGTTAGGCCAATGCATTCTCTTATATATGCGAGGCGACCTATGGTCGACTCGCATATATAAGAGAATGCATTGGCACAGGGTATATGGGTTGATACAAAAATCGACCTGGCACACAAAGGGTTAACCACAGCAGAATTATGGGTAACTTTTCAGGATTTAGTCTGAAATATGGCTTGTTGCCATTCATCAGAAAGCCCTCCCTATAATGTCCTTACACACTGTCCCTACACATATTCTCAAAATAATTATCCCTCGAATGTGTTAGAACTGCCATGAGTCCCCTTTGAAAAATGAACACCAATGCGGTTCTTAAGTGTTAATGCAATGCTGTGCACAAAATTGGCCATGCATTCGTTCATCGTGTGAAAATTTATTTCTGAGTATGAAAGTCCTAGCTCATTGATGTCCTTGTGTAGTCGGTCAAGTCACTTACATGTATGTGCAGGGTGCTAAAAAATTTCTTGGAAAATCGACCACATGCTCGAATCTATTGTACTTTGCATTTTTGGAACTACGCATCAATCAATATTTAACACATTTACCTTGATTTATTTACAACATCATTTTGAATGGAAAACTACATCAGGTCCGAACGGACACTAGGTGTGGGAAAATAACACAAAATTATTCATGTGAACATAAATTTAAAAAATGAAAAGATATATTGCAATTAAAATAGACTAACGTAGTCCAGCATTGATATTTTTTTTGGTGCAGTGATCAGAAATTTCAACACGTCTGCGTTGATTTGCAATTCCCAAAGCAGTGCATTTAATTTGAATGTGGTCCTCCGCAATTTAAAACGTAGTCGCAATGCACCCTCAATGCGTTGTAAACACAACAACTGCATTTCGTTGACATTATGCCCGCATTGTAAACAGCTGAGGACCATGTTACAAGGGACACTTATTTGAGAATATGTATCTATATGCACCTGCTTTACGTTATTGTAGTATACAAGAGACAAGGTGAACGATAGCATTTCCCCCGATTTACAACATATTGGTGTATTCGTACCATTGTCTAACATACTGGGCTAATCAGTTGTCTTTTGTTTGGATAGTGATTTCAGCCCGACAATAAAAACAGGTACCCGATTAGATATCACAATGTTTGTTTGACACCTTTAGTGAACAATTTAAGAGTACATTCTTTTTATAAAAGATTGCATGTGTCATTGGCAGTTTGTTTTCACATCAATTATTGATACAATAAAGCATTCAAGAGCATCGTCAACATAAACATTAGTTCCCTGTTAAACCCCAGTGGTACATTTGGCACCAAAACAGTTTAATCCGGAATGATTGAACCATCACCCACACAGCATTGCATGGCATGAAATGTAAGTTTATATAGACAGTAATGCCCTAAATAATCGACTCCTTAACCACAGCAGAATTATAGGTAAGTTTTCAGGATTTAGTTGGAAATATGGCTTGTTGCCATTCAACGGAAAGCTCTCACTGGCTAATCGAAAATTTCAAAGACATGGACCAAACACTCCATAGAAAACATCATGTTAACTACCCTCATTTGTAACTATTTACATCGTGATTCGGGACACAACTATCAACGATAAACTAATGCAAACTATTTCACCATTGATTGTCATTGCATTTAATTCATAAACAAGAATGATGGTGTGTGTGTTGTAAATTTGGATTTATATTCGTAAAAATAACTACTTTGAGCAAGATTATTCTCCATTTCTATTTGGTCACCCTACCAGAGTGTTTCATATCACTTTAACCAACTGGGTTTATTTTATAAACCACGTAGTTTATTTTGTAGCAGCTGAATGAACCAGGTACCGGTATACCTTCGCCGGTGTTTACAAAAACACTGTCGTCATTATGATTGATTAATCTAAAAGATTTTGTCAAATCGCGAGTTCAGACTAAAATTATATGTCAAATTGTAGGTCTAGGTTTGCAGTATCAGAAACCAGTGGCATTTTCTCGGAAAATGTAAGCTGAGTGGCAGAAATTTTCTTCGAAAGTAGCCTTTGGCATTTGTACGCAAACAATGCAAAACCCCATTTTACCCTAAAACATAATTTGTGACATGTGGCCATGTGTCCCTACTACAATTCCATTTGAAAATATTTAACGTTTCCACATGAACTACCCACAGAAACGAATTCACCAAGCCCACTAAACACGTGGTTTCAGAATCCATTATGTCGATTTATTTGCCACCTGCACGCGGTTACAAAGGTCAATCCCGTATCACTACATGTATGGAAGCCCATAGTTGTCACTTAACTTTTGTCTCTTAATTCTGTGCGCGGCAACTGTGTCGTGATATCTATCAATTTCAAATATTGTGTTCGTCTTGTGGTTCCATATATATACATGGCAGTGAACGTATTATTGCAGACTTGTTAAAGATTAATTCAGGGTTCAAAACCTCCAGTTACAACAACAGCATACATCTATTTACCACTTTCGCGTTGTGCCACTGCAGTGGTTGTGGTTCCCCAAATGAAATTTCTTATACATTTAGCGTTCCTCCAGACCATTTGACCTACATGTGCGATATCCAATTGCGGCATAATGGTTTTTAAGTCCGTAAATTGTCTTTGTTTTGGATAGGCATCATGTTGTCGCTTTTATTTTTCTCGAAATATATGGAAGTTACATGTATATATGTGCACGAGCCCCGTGTCCATAACCTATAATTGTGATGGGTACCAGTGTTTAAGTGTTATTATCTTAGATATTGATATTATGATGTCTAATAATAAATATATCAGAATATATTATTTATCATTGACATTCATGGCCATTCATGTTTCGATCGGAATGGTATATTGAGATGCTTCTCAACTCAGATAAAGCTATTCCGGAGAATAACAAAAGTAAAAAGTTCAAAGGTCAGTGGATGGATGTGCACGCGTAAGCTGGTTGTGCATACACTATAGTACGACATGCCATATTATACAACACTCCACCCAATTTACATTTGTTCAATGAGTGCACGCTCTTGATCATACATGTATGTTTAATAGCATAATATATGTGTATAAGGCCACCATAATGTGCACACCCTCCATACATGCACAACATGATAAATTCCAATTCAAACATTCACACAAAGTATATAGTTATATAGGTAAGATTAAAAACAAAATTAATTAACTATTTCGACACTTTCATATATGTATTATTTGATCTTATATTCTATATGTAAGATTCAAATAATTTTGCAAACGTATGTACCTGTATTAAAGCTGTATTAAACACAATACCGTATATCTGAGAAATGAACCCATTCTATATGACATTGACAATGTATATATGCAGTCTTGGTGCGCATGCATGCAGTTCTAAGAGTGTAGATCCGTACCACGCATGTGTATGTCTGTGTCACATTTCATGAGTAAACGCGCTATAACACAGCTCAACTAAATTCCTCTCAAACATGCAGGGCCGTTACTTATACTTAGACACTTATAATATGTATGTTACCTATATTTAGACACTTATATATGTATGTTACCTTCCATAACCAGAAGGTATCAGCCAAAAACCAATAAAATGAAAAATCAGCCCAATCTGATAAAAGTGTCGCAACTCTGGTAAAAGTGAACGGCCTGTTTCAAATATTGAAGTTGACCTGTATTTTGTGGTATTGAACCTACATACCATATTTCATTCCATTTAGTATAGTAAAGTTATCATCCGTAAATGGCATATGAATAGAGATGATGCACAGATGGGCGGACGGCTCATTATGTATACAGACTGATCAAAAATGTAATAAAGATGCACTGAGGGTACTAGGCTATATTTTAACTCGTTTGTGACGTGATTCTTTTGAGAAAACATTACTCACAGATGAGATTGTTTGCAGAAATGCTTACTTTTATATAATTTTATAGCAATTTATGCGTTTATTCAATGTTGGGTCAGACCATTTGCCATGGCAGATTACCGTACTCCGCGTGACAACTCATACAATATGGGTGATCACCTGTAGTCTATAAATCTTCTAAACATTTTGGGTAGATACCACCAAATTGCGACCGGTTGCCATAGCAACCTATTTTCGGAAATTTATGTGTTTGGGGGTTGTAATTTCGCTATATGACGACATGTTTGCGACATTTTGAATCAAATATAAATGATTTCCGAAGTTAAATGATCCAGGAACATTTGCCAATATCTGAAACTGCTCGAAAATCACCCAACATCGACAGAGGGCGCCATTCAAAATGGCCACCAAATCCCCGTCTTCTAACTTTAAAATGCTTACTTTCAAATCATTTTATAGCAATGTATGCGTTAATTTAATGCTGGGTCAGACCATTTGTCATGACAATTCTCCATATGACATCTCATAATATATATATATTGGTGACCATCCGTAGTCTATAAATCTTCCAAAAAATTTGGGTAGATAGGCCAAATTGCAACCAGTTGACATGGCAACCGATTTTTGGAAAACTATGTGTTTGGGGGCTGTAATTTCGCTATATATGAGATGTCTGCATGCGACATTTTGAATCAAATGTAATTAATTTCCAAAGATATAGAATTCAGGAATGTACTTGCCCCCGCTTCTTGTTCCTTCTGCTGAAGGGGTCAAGATTCACCTGCCATGGTGATTGCCAACCGAAAACATGTCTACGACTTAGGCTACTGGGCACTGCCATTTTGGAACAATGACGTCACGAACCACGGCACACAACCCCCCACGTGACGCCAAAAATAGGTTTCATCTTCCTGGACCCCTCACTGAGTGATCGGCCTATATTGAATACATGTTACTGTGCGCAAAACATTTATTTATAAAAGAATCATTCGCTGATAACAAGTGCATGAAGTGGGAAACAGATATATCCGTTTCCCATCCTGTAGTTAAGAAATTATTTTAATTTTTATTTAGGTTCAAGTTTATAAAAGAAATATGTTAATAACAATACAATTAGATATTTTTAGGTTTACTTTATATACATGTAATATTTCGTATATTTCAATTTTTTTTTCAACAGAACGAAGCAGCTAGAAAACTGGTAAATCACATTTGTTTCATGTTGTTGTTGTAACTGGAGGTCTGGCACCCTGAATACATTATTTAAATGGGTGCATAAAATGAGATATGTTTAGGTTTAGTTTATAAGTAATATTTCGTTTTCAACATTTTTTTTTCAACACTATAAGAAGCAGGCAGAAGAAAATGGCGTTAAATCACATTGTTTATGTTGTTGCTGTTGTAACTGGAGGTCTGGAACCTGGATACATTGTTTAAATGGGCGCATGTAATGAGATTGTGTCATGCACATTGCAAAGAAAAGGCTCACACTAATGTAATTGATGCCTGATTCATACTTAATGTACCAGTATGATATACATATTTCTCATAGAACTCCACACCTCAATTGCGAAATTACCACACGATCTTCATGAATTTATATACTTATAAGAGACAGTCCTTTGTGGATTATCTAATCTTTGTATTATAAAGTAAGCTTTTGGATTGACGTGGTACAACACGCTCAATCGAAATATCACAGGGATGTGTTGGTGTCGCTGCTTCAGATACATGTGTATGATTGCTAGATCTGTCTTCCATAGAAAGTCACGTGTGTAATCTTCGTGGCAATGATCGACCTCGTGTTCGTAAAAATGGCGACACCCAGAAACCACTAGTTTGGTACTATTTTTAGTCGAGATTTTCAAAAACTCGACATGGTTTGACTATATAGGGACGGTTGGCGGGCGGACCTAAAGAATGCCTTATAACTTTGACATTTGTGAACGGTTTAAAAAAATTGGTATGGCAGTTGCTCCCAAAGACTATTTTCTGCCTGTAGAAAATGGGTCACGTCCGAACCTTTTTAACAAGAGTTATCCATCTTAGATGGTTTTTAGTTAAGTTTTTCACCGATAGCGCGATAACTCACGCAAATATTAACCAATTTCAACAATATTTGGTATATGAGACTCTTGCAACAATATCTCGGACGAGTTCGAAAACCAGGTTTGTCCGAATTTTTTTCGGAGTTATGGGTCTTAGTTTGTTTATTTTTTAGCAATTTTATCACCGTTAGCGCGATAACTCGATGAAATATTAACCGATTTCAACAATATTTCAGAGAGCTTTCCGATGAATGGCAACAAGCGATATATCCGACTAAATCCTGAAAAGTTAGCCATAATTCTGCTGTGGTTAAGGAGTTTAAATAAGGGCATTTAGGGCATTACTGTAGATATGTGGGTTAAGTGTGAAACTATTACCTAATGGGGTATTACCGGCTATTTTGCAAATTCCGACCCAGGGGTGAATGAGCTCTTTAGCCTAATTATCTATCCACTATAACCAATAAGTAGCAGCTTATTAATAAATCTGTCAAGCCTTTCAGAAAATAAACACTAAAGTCCACTGCTGAGTCGTAACAGTGCCTGATCAAGGACGATCGCTACCTGAATAGTTAATGAAATGTAAACTTGCTTGTTGAAGCTATTATAGTACCAGCTACCGATCTGGCAAAGTTTGCAATTCATCAGCGTAAGCTGAAGTTATACCTCGGGCAATGTCAAGCACTCAAGACGAGTGCGATATGTAATACTTAACACTAAAAATCATTTTCCACACTAGTGGTTGTATTAAAGCTACACAAGAACAACCTGTTTTCGCCAGCTATTATCCAATATTCAATAGGCTGTATCCAGCTATCATGACGAGCATCATAATTATTTATGTTCAAGATCATTTATGCAGAGCTACCCAACCTGGACTGTTTATTATTCTGATATAGTATAGTATGTATGGTATACAGTAACGTATAATGGTATAATATAATGACTATTAAACTGTCATGCCCTTATAACGCTTTCTTTACTAAATGGATTCTCTCATTCGATCAGCTTTAATAGTGCACACAGGAATGGTCTATTCTTCATCTTCAGGAGAAATCAGCAGACGGCAGACTGATGAAAATATAATAAGTGGATAAGGATTCTTATTTATTCATTGGTTAGAATTATCAGATAATAAGTTCAGCGAACGGCCAATACCGGTATGTATGAACATTACTAAGGAAACTACTCGTCAGTGAGAATTTAGTAAAGAAAGGGCTAATATTCAGATAGTGTATACATGTACTAGTATCTAGCAGTGTACAATTAGGATGACTATTAAGCCGTCACTAAGTTCCCTGAAGCTTCATGTTTATGATTTTGTGATTAGAAATTTTATGCGAATATAGTAGCTTTTCTGGTATAGTTAGAAACATCTTCAAGATGTTTTTTACCACAAGCTCTAGATTGTAGAAAAATGTTTATATTTGCTTCTTGCTTCTTTGGATATAAATACGCTTCTTTTGTGTCAAATTATTAATGTGCGTCTTTTTCTATTTATCCTTGCATGAAAGTTATATCAGCCTGCAATTTCAGTAAATTCACTTGTTTTAAAACTGGTTAATGGGTTAATGGGTGTAGGTACTTGCTGAGTATGATGTGTTCCTTACTGCTTCATTTAAGCATGAACATCATTTCTTAATGAAATAGCCATATGTTATGATCGGAATGACACATTGAGATGTCTCTCAACTTAGATCAAGCTTGAAAATTTGTCCCAATTTTGCCTATGTCAGCCTAGGATTCGAACCCACGCCAACCATTTAGACCAGAAATAAGGCCTTATAATTTTACATCTATTTAATGCATTATTTCTACAATATTTATGTAAGACTATAAGACTTATATGTATGTACTGTAGCAGCATATACAGTAATGCCCTAAATAATCGACTCCTTAACAACAAGAATTATGGGTAATTTTTCAGGATTTAGTCGAAAATACGGCTTGTTGCCATTCATCGAAAAGCTTGAACATACAACTTAGGAAATATATTTCTTTGTTAATAATTGTTCCTTTTTAATCTATTTCACAGTAGGGGGTGGCCCCAGCTCGAGATTGCATGATTTATATGACTTTTGTGGGTCGATATCATGTCAATAAATATTGAATTATTACCCAAGAGAAATTCATGTTTGTAGGCAATGAAAATCAAAACCAGAAGGTACCTGGCTAACCATTGCAGATTTCCCTGATGGGGTGGGGCCCCCCTCCCCACCCTGAGCCCTCCATTGACGTTGAACTGGTGGAGTATAATCTCTATGGGCATTATAGCCAGAGTAGAGATCGATTCATGACATGATCTATCAAAATCCTGGGACCATCTGGTCATTAGTTTCATGTGTGATGACTGACTCTGTCAACACATGAGTGTGCTGCTGTAAAACCATACAGTCATTGTGTTATGGAGTCTTGATTTCTCTAGGTTTTTTGTTGGTTATTTATGGACTTTATTATACTCCCTGTAATAAAGTTAAGGGGGGTACATAGGAATCCGCTTGTCCATCAGTCCATGAACACAACTTTGTCATAGCTTGTATATATTCCTACATTTTTCAGTCATTTTGTTTTTAAACTTTAGTTAATAGCACAGATATTTAGTACCATAGAAACCTGTGCACCTGCGATTATGATGTCAGTCCGACATTGTTTAGTGGAGTTATTAACTTATTATCCCCTTTTTTCGCAACATGCACAATTTTGTCCGAGCATGTATTCCTACATTTTCTGTAACCCTTTTTCGGATATGTTCACAAAATGCTTAATTTTGTCTAATTTTCTTGAAAAAAACAATTATGTTAAATGTACTCAATCCAATTAGACAGTCCCAATATCATCAAGATACAACAACAATAACATTTCATCAAATTGTGCTTTAGTTATCAGAATCGATTAATTGCAACAAAATAATGCCAACTATATACTGTCAACTATGGTATAAAATTTCCCAAAACGTGTTATTTATCAACATTTTGTTCAATGAAATATGGCCGTATTATCATTTGAGTATCACAAAATTTGGCCGTATTGCCACTTGATTTTAGAGTTATCTTCATCCGCAATTTAGTCCGAGACCGTCCGTTTGGCAACATTTTTCTGAGCCACAAATAATTGAATATCTCGAGAAATAACAAGCTTCAAAAATCGATATCTGATCACTCTGAGCTTCAATGGGTGGGTTCCTTGACCCGAATCAATATTTTTTACCGCCCAAGCCAAAGAAATAGTAATTTAGGAGCATTAATTACGATAATGTGGATGTGGTAGCCCAGTGGGTAGAGTGTCGGACTTGTAATGGTGTTAATGCACCGGCGTGAGTTCGCCCCTCACTCGGTGGACTATTGTCTCCACAACAGTGGCTTGGCCGAATTGAGCGGTGTGTGTGCTATATATAGCCACACGCTGTTTCAAATCTCGCGCCAGGTTCTGACCCTTGGGCAAGGTCACTTGTACTGTGCTCGCTTCGTCGTACCTAGACGAGAAATAGGTACCTGGTTGTTGGGTATCCGTAAGCCGCTCTAGTGAAGCGCCTGTAAAATGGCAGCAGGCACAAGACTCGGCATTACTCATAAAAAACAGCTGGGGTAATAATGTAAGCGCTTAGAGCTACACCAGGGATTAAGCGCTATATAAATGATATGCATTATTATTGTTATTATATAATGCTACCGTTAACCATTTCTATACTAAATGGATTCTCCCTTTAGTTATAAAAGGAAGGATCCATTATTCATCTGGAGGGGATGTTCAGATAATATGAGCATGCAGGCGACAGCTAATAAAAGTGAGAAGGAATCTTATTCATTGGTGGGAAATGTTCAGATAATAAGTTCAAGGTCGTTTGTTGAACTTATTATCTGAACATTTCCTGAGGGGTACCGTAACTACTCATCAATGAGTATTTAGTATAGGAGGGTTAATGTAGCCCAATTGCACTGTGTGGGTGAGGGGGACATTGTGACAGTGCCATCTATAGTTAGTTATACTTCAGTAAAATATGGTGATGCCAAGTGATATTTTGATTAGTTAGTATGTTGACCATTTCTTCACTATATACTCATTGATAAGTATTCAAGTTCCCTCAGGAAATGTTCAGATAACACGTTCAACAAACGACCATTTATTGAACTTATTACCTACATGGAACATATCTCATCAATGAATAGGAGACCTTCTGCACTTGTATTATCATTTCACCTCTCTGTCGGTTGCTTGTATTTGCTGATCAACCCTCCAGATGAATAATATACCTTTCCAATGTATACTATTATAACTGAATGGGAAAATCCATTTATTATAAAGAAGGGTTGCATGATAGTATGTAAATTTTAGATGATTATAGAAGAGGGCTATGGCAGCTATTACCTTTCCATGACTGATGAATCTTCAGAGAATTTTACGAAAAACTTGTCCCAATGTATTCTCCCATAGGGATCCTTGCATATATAAGAGTTAACAATTGACCTAACAATATTTACCTTGACCTAGTAAGCCAGTGCATTCTCTAATATATGTGATGCTGCTTATTGGAGACTCGCATATATAAGAAAATGCACTGGCACAGGATACTTAATGTTGTAACAGAGCTGCTCCCTTCTTGAAAGGGTTAAACACAGAGGGAAAGTGACCATGCTTGGGGTGACATTTAACTGTATATACTACTGAGTAGGCCTACTGATGTAGTAAGTGCAGTGATGTAGCAGTGTGACAGTGTGTTAACCCAGATATTAAGTATCTACCTGTATCTACTGATGCAAAGTATGTTGGGTGACAGTTGCGATAATATTAACAAGATATTCCATGTAGCATATTAATAGCATGCTTGTTGACGACATGTGGTGTGCTTTGGTATACACACAGGTATTGATTTCTTACTTGAGTTCACTTGTCACACCTGCCACTTTACGTACTTAAGATAAATGAGAATTCAGGTGGATGGCACAGGTTGATCACACACATGCTGCTAAGAATCAAAATAATATTCCTACAATGTATATATACAAGGTCATTAGGGTGCTTATGAACTATGAACCTGCAAATTGAGCCAAAGACATGGGCGTTTATTTGTGATTCATATTTCTAGATTCTGTCAACAAAACAAACAATTACAAAAAAGAGAAGATTAGTTCATTGTTTGCATAATTAACCTTTCTTTACTAAATACTCATTGATGGGAATAGTTCTCTTAGGAAATGTTCAGATAATAAGTTAAACAAATGGTCGTTTGTTGAATTATTATCTGAATATTTTCCATCAAAGAATATTAATTTTTATGCACTTAAATTGTATTACATGTATTCCAGATAGATTGGTCAATTTCCGACATGCAGGTATGCGTGCGTACTGCCGTATCTGTATTGGATGCAGTTACTCATTTGTTGAACTTATTATCTGAATATTTCCATCCAAAAGAATATTAGTTAACCTTCTGCACTCATATTATCTTTTTGTTTGTCTGCCGTCTGCTTTTTATTACCTAAACACCCCTCCATAATAGACCATTCCAATGAATGTATACTTTTATAACTGAATGGGAGAGGAGAATCATAGTATAGAAAGGATTATAATATTATAACATCAAATGCCCCACCAACCTATTTAGGCAATATCCTGTTTTGGATAATGATGCGATCTGTTCTAAGTCTTTTATCTCTGTATTTATCACTTTGTGAGTAAGTTATTATTGATCTCGATCTATTTCTGTAACCATCTTAATAGAAACGTGACTTACTGTTGCAGAAAATAGATTCTTTGTCGTACATCATTCTAGAACAATATGACAGCTCAGTAGCTCAATTTCTCCCATACTGTGATCTCTCCATTTATTTCATGGATATAGTATCCGTTCGCAGTTCCGAATGAATTTTCACATTCAATTCGTATTATATATATTTAACCCTTCCATGACTAGAACTTCCTGAAATTTTGCGAAAACCCTGTGCCAATGCATTCTCTTATAAATGCGAGTCGCCCATAGGGCACCTCGCATATATAAGAGAATGCATTGGCCTAACAATATTTTCCTTGAACTTGTATTCTCTTATTAGCTCACCTGAGACGAAGTCTCCGGTGGAGCTATAGTCATCACTCCTCGTCCGTCGTCCGTCCGTCCGTCCGTCAACTTTTTTTAAAAACATCTTCTCCTCTGAAACCATTATACCGAATTGGTTCATATTTGGTGTGGATGTTCCCTAGGTGACTCTCATTCAGATTTGTTCAAATGAGGTCACTGGGTCAAATAGTTGCGAAACCAGGGCCATAACTCTATTCCTCCATAGTAATTCTTACAACAACTTCTTGTCCATAACCATTGTGCCGATTTAGCTAATATTTGGTATGGAGGGTCCTTGGGTGACTGGTGTTCAGATTTGTTCAAATGAGGTCACCCGGTCAATTAGTTGAGAAACCAGGGCCATAACTCATAGTAATTCTTACAATGACTTCTTCTAAAAAAATATTGGGCCGATTTAGCTTATATTTGGTACTGAGGGACCTTGGGTGACTGGGAATCAGATTTGTTCAAATTGGGTCACTGGGTCAAATAGGGGCAGAGCCAGGGACATAAACTCTAAAAACAAAAAAATTACATTTTTGCATTTTGATCATATTTGGTGTGGATGTTCCCTAGGTGACTGTCATTCAGATTTGTTCAAATGAGGTCACTGTGTCAAATAGTTGCGAAACCAGGGCCATAACTATATTCCTCCTTGGTAATTCTTATAACGACTTCTTGTCTAGAACCATTATGCCGATTTAGTTTATATTTGGTATGGGGGGTCATTGAATGACTGGGGTTCAGATTTGTTCAAATGGGGTCACTGGGTCAAATAGGGGTGGAGCCAGGGCCATAATTCCAAAAAAAATTCAGGAACTCCTTGATCAATTTAACATACAACAAAAATATCACCCTCCCCCCCCCACATGACCCAGAACCCCACCCTGCCCCCAACCAACAGCATTCCACCCTATCTCATCTCCTAACTCACAGGATCTCTCCCACCAGCAGATTAAGTCAATTGTATTAGCTACAGACAGAGAGAGTTAATATAAATACACACACAGTCATCAATTGGTATAGGTTAATAACATATTTATGAACTGATTCGCACCCCGAGGAACAGATTGTCATTGAAAATATCAATTACGTATGATAACCTATCAGATCAATCACATGTGAGCAGAGTTAATTTAGCACCGACATATTCACTATATACTCGACCGTGAGTACTCAATTTGAAAGAAACTCATTCTATTGACCCAATGAATTTGCCACCTTATATTAGTATATCACGCTTCAGTTCGCTCACAATATCATTTCTTAGTTTGATTACTGGTATAACATGACTATTTCAAATGGATTTATCAACTGGCGATTTTTCACTTGAAAATCATTGGGACGATTTGGATTTAACGACAGTTGATATGGCTTCATATGGAAGTCCGACCATCGCAAATAGCAGATTTGCGGCACCAGTTGATGGCGATGAACTCCAAAACCGTTACCGACAATGTGTCCCACGAAACACTAGATACTCAACGTCATGGGGATTAAACGTTTGGCGAGAGTGGGCTGAGCATAGAAATTCACTGGAGACAACAATGATAGAGGCGAATTCGCTGGTGCCTCTGGAAATAACATCTGAAATTCCGTTACCCGTTATGGATTTTTGGTTAGAAAGATTCATCACTGAAATTCGTAGAAAAGATGGAAGTGATTACCCGTCATCTACCCTCATGAATATTGCCTCCAGCATTCAGCGGGAACTGCGGAACGTTGGTCACGTGGAGACAAGTATGTTTTCAAAGACTGATACAACATTTGTAAACTTTAGAAAATCGATTGATTGTCGAATGAAGAAGTTGACGGCCGAGGGTGTAGGTGTGTCCCAGAAACATGCTGATCCCATTTTACCCAAGGACGAACTTGCATTTTGGGATACCGGAACGTTTAGCTTGGATAGCGCACAGGGACTGTTTAATGCAGTGTTTTTTTATAACTGCAAAGGTTTTGGAATGAGAGCTATGGATGAGCACCGTGATTTAGATTCATCACAATTAAAAGTTGTCTTTGACACAGAAGTTGAACTGAATAAAATAATGTTCCAGGGCCGAAGTTCCAAAAATGTTCAAGGTGGTTTGAACCAGCGTGGCGTGAAACCAAAACAGATTGAACATTTTGAGTTGAAAGAAAACCCCAGATGTTTTGTAAAGTTAATGTCATTGTATTTATCTTCGATTCCTGAAAATGGACCATTCTATAGGAAGCCACTTGTGAAACTATCAGAGGACAATAAACCACGTTTTGGACAGCAACCGGTTGGTAAAAACACATTATCCAAAATGATGAAAACTCTTTTTATTTCTTCTGGAATAAGTATGGAAGGGAGAAATATCACAAATCATTCAGGAAAAGTTACTTGTGTCACTACCATATATGACCAAGGTTTTGATGACAAAACTGTGAAATCGATCAGTGGACATCGTTCGAATGCAGTGGACGTCTACAAACGAGTCAGCGTGAAGCGAAAGCTAGAAGTAAGTGCTGCGCTTGCGCCCCCACCTACAAAAGTTACTGCCGAAAGTTCGGTAAAGGCAGAGGAACCAACCCTTTTGATTCCGAAGGAGACATCTTTGTGTTGTGTGGGTGGACATAATTTGACGGTTAGTCAAACCGGCAAACGACTGAGTGTGGAAATTCCGGACTGCATTGACGAATTTGTGTACACATGGAAGGGTAAAGTGACACAGGTTAAACTGAGTGGATGAACTAATGTGCGTGATGTTCTAAGATCTGTGAATTGACATGTACAATAATGCATTGTGGATTATTATTGTGTTGTACTTCTACTATATTCCGAATCACATCTTGAATACTATATATTTGAAGATTCTAAGATTTTCGTTTTACTGTCATTAAATTCACCCTTTGGGGAATTCATTCTGCAAATGTCAGACACTATGTTCAGGCTTGGCTTTTTGAATATTATGTTCTTAACCACCAGTATCCAGTTGAACTCATTATACCCTGATTTTGCAAAGAAAACTTGAGGGGTATATTGGATTGAATTTGTCATTCTCTATGTCAGACTGTTTTCCCATCCATCCATCTGTCATTATGTCTCTATCCGTCCATCAATTGTTTTCTTCTCCAGATACATATTAAAGACCAAATGGGTTTATATATTTAGATGTGGATGTAAATCCTTGTTTTGATCACAGCTGTAGGAGTAACACAATACATTGGTATTGCTGGGCAAAATGTTTGTGCCATCATTAATTATCTCCATGTCAACAGGTCTCCCAGACATTATGGTAGCTGATAGTGGCTTTATGAATGGAATTTTATCCCATGTTTATCTCAGATACAAATTACCTGTTTGACTGATAAAGTTTATTTTTACTATTAATATTAACCATTTCATGACCAGAGTTGTGCTGGTGAGAGCAATGAAGACCCTGTGCTTGTGCATTCTCTTATATATGCTCCCATGGGAATCCTCCCATATAAAAGAGAATGCACTGGCTTTCAAGGTCATGGTAATTTTGTTGAGCCAATAGGCATTCAAATAAATCATGTATGTCATATTCTTGCAGGGATGTCGCCACTGTGTTGGGGGGGGGGGTATTCCCTAGGTGACTTACATTCAGATTTGTTTAAATGAGGTCACTCTATCAAATGGTTATGAAGGCAGGGCCATAACTCTTGCCCTCCATAGTAATTCTAATGGGTTCATATTTGGTATGAACAGTCCTTGGGTGACCCGGAATTCAGATTTTTTTTCAAGTGGGGTCATTGGTTTTAAATGGAGTCACCTGGTCAACTAGGGGTCAAGCAAAGGACAGTTTTCCTCTTAATATGCTTCCTTCACACAGACCATCAGGTCTATTTTACTGATATTTAGTATGAATGGTTCTTTGGTGTCTGGGATTCAAATTTATTCAGATGGGGTCACCAGATTAAATAGAGTGGGACCAGCGACATAACTGTATGTCTCTATAGTAATACTTAAAAAATGTCTTCTCAAGAGAGGTTGGACTATTTAGCTTACATATAGTATGGAGGATCCTTTAGTGACTGAGATTCAGATTTGTTAACATGAGGTCAACCTGTTAAGAAATGACGGGGCTATGGGGACTTCACTTAAAACATCTACCTTGGAACTACCTGACTGATTAATCTGACATATATATGGTGTTTTCGGGTTCATGGATAATTGGGCTTCAAACATGTCTAAATAGTTTATAAAAAGGTGATTGTGAGATTGGAAATTTCGAACAATTGAGAAAGTTTGAGATGTCAGTTGTGAAATTCCAACCTAAAACTTGGGAATCTGGAGCCCGGTCAGGAGGGGATATGTTGAGCTGGAGGAGGGTGATCTGTAGTGTTCCATTGGTAATTTAAAGGTATATATTCACTGATCGACATGAAGCCTCTCTAGCCACATATCCTGTTTAGATCCACTTCTTTTAAAGTGATTATGAAAAGTTCTGACTGTTATGGTCTCATGAGTCCCAGTCTTATCAGTCTTTGCAGTCTGGTGAGTGACCCCACAGTCTTTGACTGTTTTGTATATGTGAGGCTCCCTATGGGCATATATAAGAGAATGCACAGGCACATGGTCTTTAATGTTGCACCAGCCCAGCTGCTGTCGTGAAAGGGTTAAGTGTCATGCGAATCTGGGTTTTTTCCTCGAATCAAATCACCATTTCAATTTCAAACTGAAGTGAGCAAACTCAAAATATAATGCACAGAACTTAAACAAAAAAGGCCAGTATGTCCCAACAAGATATAATGCATACCAGTATTAGGAAATGAAATCATTGTAAATTACAAATAGGTGAAGTTGGCCAGTGGAGACAAAGAGTCAATGTGACTCGTTCCTGAATAGATGAATGATGATCGATGATAAAAAAAAGAAGATATTGACATCATGTAAATCAGATCAGGTAGTGATTATTAGTTCACATTACTCTCTAGTTTTGTATGTTTAGCCTACAGTAATGCTCTAAGTAATCGACTTTTTAACCACAGCAGAATTATGGGTAACTTTTCAGGATTTAGTCGGAAATATGGCTTGTTGCCATTCATCGGAAAGCTCTCACAGATTAATTTGAGCATTACTGTATATTGAATATTGAGTCTTTGTTGTGCCCCTAGTTGTTGTCAGGTCTAGTATTGAATCAAGTTATTGTATTATTTCAGCTATTTTCTATTACTTTATGGGCACCTTACAAGACACAGACATTCCAAATGGTGATGAATTATAGTATTCTAATCATATTTTATGGCATAGATTGCTATTAAAACCGTATATCAAGGCACTATAAAAACAATAATCGGTGACTCAAGAATTAAGTGAGCCTTTAACTTTTACTTTCATTTTAATTGCTCAATTGGACCTCCGTATTATAAGTTTTTCTTCAGCATTTAACCCTTCCTATACTATAGCATTGATCAGTACAGTAATGCCCTAAATAATCGACTCCTTAACCACAGCAGAATTATGGGTAACTTTTCAGGATTTAGTCGGAAATATGTGATAGCTTTCCGATGAATGGCAACAAGCCATATTTCCGACTAAATCCTGAAAAGTTACCCATACTTGTGATGTGGTTAAGGAGTTGATTATTTAGAGCATTACTGTATTTACTGGTAGAAAAATCAAACTATGAGAACAATTTCAACCTATTGTTTGTGTGCAATTTCTAACTTAATAGTCAGGCATGAAATTTCCAACTGTTGAATATTTTGACCGAAGTTGGATCAGCCAAAATCCCCCCCACCTGTTGCCACATCCCTGTTTGAAACATCTATGCTGGCTCATTAATCAAATAAAAACTGAAACGGAGGCCATTTTTACAGCATAATTTGTCCATTTAAATGACACAATTTTAAAAAGAAAATAATTGTGAAATTACACATACTTAAATACTGGTAGTAAGTAATCTTTTCCTGTTTGTAACTTTTATAATGTACACAGCAATTATCAACCAGTCTGCCGAGTCCATTCGTACGCTTATATGGAATGCGTAATTATGCTCGCTTTACACACAGCATTGCTTAATTGGAAGTTATCATTATATACATCTACAAAGGTTTTCTGGAATCGGCCTGTCTATCTGTGCTTCCATATGTCTAATCTAAAAAAATTATGAGATTAGATATATATATAACCATGGAACATGTGTATCTGGTCAGACTTTAATATATTAGTTGCATGAGTTGTCATCCTTTTTCATTTTATAAATTTGTATAGCTTCATTTTCTAGTCAGTTGTTTTAAAACTCAGCAACAAATGTTAAACATACCATGAGAACCTTTGCAACTGCAATTACACTGTTATTAGACTCATTATAACCGATTGTTTTATTTTTCCAGATTTAACCACACAGATGCTGCTGATATCATGCCTGAGTTGGGAAGTGACGTTATGAATGTATAAGACCGTACTGTCCATCAGCTCCTCCCCTGTGGAGCCGCAGGGGTACGATGATTACTGGAACGAATTCAAAGAAATAGAAAGCAATAAGGACCCAGACGAAGAAGTTGAACTATGCAAAACACCTGATGGTATGTTACTTTATAATTATTGTATGCTATATACTCTTGCTTTTCTGTCCAAAATAGCAAAGATGAAAGAAGAAGGCAGAAGACTAGAATAAAAAAGTAGGATGATGAACTGTCTCATAATTTAATGTTTTTGCCCTGTCTCCTCTAAATATATTTGGAGCCCACAGAGATGCCAATTGTTTTCATGAGTATTGTACTGGTCAATCTGGGATGACTAGGTAAAATATTTTTCATTGCAACTTTTAAATTCAAGTTAACAGGGACCTGTGTAAACTATATTGAGGTGATAATTAAATTTCTACTGCATATAATGATGCGTGTGTTCTTTATATTAAAGCCAGATAAATTAATTCTCCAGCACAGCTCCTGTCATGAGAGGGTTAAACAGCATTCAGGATTCAATGCCCATTTTAGAGTCAGATTCCCATTTCCATAGAGACGGAGTGGTAGTCTCATATTATTTTTGATGACATAAAAACACTCAGCTGATCAAACACACATAGTTGAGCTTGTGCAATCACAGGTCTACTACACTTCTCCATACAGTAATGCCCTAAATAATCGACTCCTTAACTACAGCAGAATTATGGGTTACTTTTCAGGATTTAGTCGGAAATATGGCTTGTTGCCATTCATCGGAAAGCTTTCACTGAGAGCTTTCCGATGAATGGCAACAAGCCATATTTCCGACTAAATCCTGAAAAGTTACCCATAATTCTGCTGTTGTTAAGGAGTTGATTATTTAGGGAATTACTGTACTGGCTCTCTATATTTATGTATTACATCACTAAGATGATCTTGCTCTATAGAATTTTTCCATAATTGATGTTTATTTTATTACAGAGGGTGAACAAGAAGCAGCATGGCTCAAAGAAGCCGGATACGGGTTTGTGCTGGCACACCTGCAAGGTCAGTTAATATACTGGTTTTAATACAAACATTTAACATTTTCCATAGGCGACTGTGTTAACTATAAGACCTGCGGGCAATGAGTTAAGCCAGTTCATAAGTTGAACTTCAAATGATTAATGTTCGCTTAGAACATCACCCCATGCACCAATTGGTAAAAACAAATGGATTCTTTTCAGTATATTTTCTAAACTAAAATATTGCATTTCCACAACTGCCTCCCAGGCCCTAGCTTCCACAACATTGGGACCATGTGGACTCTTCCTGGCCATTTATACAAAAATTATCACCATATTTACGTACATGTAGAATATGAATTTCTTTTCAAGCTCAGGGACTTTTCCCTCAGAAGTAATCCACCAATCAGCAACCAAATTTTTTTTAATGATGATTTTAGTTTTGCTACTCAAATTCAAGAAGCGTAACTCTACTTAATTAGTTGCTTGTAACTTACTTATACCCCTCATAATTAAAATGCTAAAAAGAATTCGCGGTGAAATATCATACAAATTTTAAGTTGCTCTATACACACCATTATTACGAAAAAGAACATGACAAAAATAGCACAAATTTGTTCATACTATATCATTACATTGTATCAATAATCCTGCAGTGATGAAATTTTCCATGTTGAAACCATTATTTGTAACATTTACTGTAACAACATAGTCAGTGTTAGAGTTTGTGCTACGAAAGGTAACTCTAAAATACAGACAATGTACATTGATTATGATCAGAAACAGTAATGCCCTAAATAATCGACTCCTTCACCACAGCAGAATTATGGGTAACTTTTCAAGATTTAGTTGGAAATATAGCTTGTTGCCATTCATCGGAAAGCTCTCACTGAGAGCTTACCAATGAATGGCAACAAGCCATATTTCCGACTAAATCCTGAAAAGTTACCCATAATTCTGCTGTGGTTAAGGAGTCGATTATTTATGGCATTAATGTACTTGTCACTGCATATTTCCTCATTAATTCTTTCTATACTAAATACCCATTGATGAGTAGTTCACTTGGGAAATGTTCAGATAATAGGAAAAGAATATGAATCCTTCAGCAATTGTATTACCTTTTCATCATACTGTCATCTGCTAATTGTTTTTAACACCCCCTCCAAATGAATAATAGACCATTCCAATGTATATGTTTATAACTGAGTGGGAAAATCCATTTAGTATAGAAAGGGCTATTGAAAGAGTCTCTCTAAATTTTTCTCCTGAGTATCAGA
The DNA here is from genome assembly GCA_032622095.1 of Siphonodentalium dalli. NCBI lineage: Eukaryota > Metazoa > Mollusca > Scaphopoda > Gadilida > Siphonodentaliidae > Siphonodentalium > Siphonodentalium dalli. The sequence continues at coordinate 83,741,364 of CP136069.1, read as the reverse complement.
GAACAGGGACCAGTCTAGAGGTTTATCACAGCTATCAAGCCTAGATGATTCAAATCGTGATAAGTCAGTTCTCCCTTTTCGATTATTAGGGAGAAGTGAACTGTTATCAAGGAGATGTCATAATGGATCAAGGTCAATTTACACCCCAACATAACCATTCTATGATCCAATAAGTATCATGCAATACAATAACCCAGTTATAAAATGATTATAATGAGTAAGGACACCATTATTATAATAAAATACTGTTTAAAGGAATAGGGTGCTGAAAAAAACAATAATATTTTCTTTTAATAAACTGATAATATATATATATAATGTCCATTGGGCGCTTTAATCTAATATTCGACCGCCATTCGTTATTTTTATAACGATTATAAAAAATTCCGAAGTTAGCCGAAGACTTTGTTGTAGACGAAGTCACGTGATCATCGGCCCGATCACGTGATTGTCACATGTAAACAGAATCATAGCACGTGATCGATCACGTGGTAACCCATCGACAACGCATGGGTACGCTAGGTCAGTATTTTAAGTTTGCATGTAGTCGATCGCGGCCTTTGAAGATTGTCGGGTTATCACACTGGAATGCTAAACTTTGCCGAAAACATCGCCGTTCTCGTAATTAAATGTCTTTATCGTGTTATTATTATTATTATATGTATCGCGATGTGTTGTTACCAAAAAGCCATGCCCGTATTCAGTTTTGCGCGCATTTATCTATATAAACACGTGCTCGTGTTTATATATATTTTTTACGTTACCGGAATAGTCCAAGTTATATTATATAGTATATATATTCATATAAAGATTGCATATATATGCGAAGACTTGCACAGTTATTAGGCAATTATCATCTCGTAAACATTCCAATTTCCAGATGCGATTTGTCGTGTGTCAATAAAGAGCGTTTCGCTTTAATTTATCGTAACGCGGTAAAACAAAACAAAATGGTTTATTGCTGTCGGATTTAATCAATTATAATCAAGTCATTCATTACCAATATGATATGATACATTCATTTTTCTTGGTTATGAATCATGTATATATTAGGGCAATATGGTGTTTATATATATTTCGGAATATTGCTTCCCCTACCCCCAAACAATCCTGCCGACTGTCACTTATGAAATCACTGCGTCTATGCATGGTTATTGGTCTATAAAATTAGCACTCTAGCGTTGCGGTCTATTTAGTATGCAGGTCATAACTCGACCTCTATGTGTCAATTACGCATAACAATAGGATTATAAAATATATAAACGTTTGTCGTGGTTCGTTGAACCAACACTTTTTGAAGGAGGGGTAATAATCCGGTTTAATATGTAATCACATATACAAGCGTTCTTTATTCGCAATATATCGTAATAGTGAATAGCATTATACCTAACTGAGAGTCACTAGACCGGCCACAGCCGAAAACACTGCATTTATATTGTTACGAATGAATAATTGTAAATACGGGACAATCGGGGCATATATACGGAAAATTAAAACAACATCGTGAACACGCACCTGAATAGAGTTCACATGCCTGCTCGTGTTTTTATAAGCTTTATTTTTTACATGAATGTGTTACCTACCCCGCTCAATCGGCCTTCTATAGTTTTTTGTCAAAACAATAACTTTCCAAACAGCGCTTAAGACAAATCACAAGTGAATATAACTCACCAAGCCATGACAATTAACCATGTGTACACAATGCTATTGATATTCCCCGCAGTGATTCCATCACGCTCACAGGCTGATGTTTATTCCGGATTTTCCATCGTCATATAGGTAGACATAATTACCTCCGACTCCGATTCCGTGTTTTTAATTAGTTTACCTCGCTTGACGTCATGCGAGGTTTTGCGACGGAGATAGCCGACAACCGGTGACGGTATTATTTAGTTATTTCTCGGCTTATTTATTGCGCGATTTTTATGGGACTTGGATTATTGTGATCACAATAGGGGTGGCTTTTTCGATAGAGTTTTGTTATTTCATGAGCATAGTAATCTTTTAAGTATGCTGTAGGGACATAAAAGTGATTACATGTATATGCGAGAGAAATCATTTCTCCCCAGGACAATATTAGGGAGAATTGACACAATTTAAGGAGAATATATCTCCCAAGTTGCCCTCTAGGCTGGTCCCTGACGTCAGAGCACTCAAAACAAGTTTTACTGTCATCAGGGTTCTAATGATAAATGTCAGATGGTTAAATTTCAAATACTCATTGACAAGTAGTTCCCTTAGAAAATATTCAGAAAATAAGTTCAACAAACACCTGTTTTATCAAAACATTTTAAACCATCGCACAGAAATCCTTCTGCACATGTGGTATATTTTCGTCTGTCTGCATGTTGTCTGCTTATATTAGTTGAATAGCCCTCCAAATGTCTCATATATATTTTGAAGACCTCTGTCTGTCTGTCTATTTGTCTGTTTGTCATTTATACAAATCTACGATTCTCGACCGATCGGGACGAAACTTGGTACGTGTGTGTGGTTTGACTGTGCGGTCGACGTTGTCATATTGGCGAGCCCGTGCGGCACCCGCTTCGCGCATGTGCAGACGAGATCTCGGAAACGGGTGGAGCTATCGACTTGAAATTTGGTATGTGAATGTATCTTGCCCCGGATACGAATTTTATCGGGTCGCCGAGCCCGTGCGACGCCATCTTCGCGCATGCGCAGACGAGATCTCGGAAACGGGTGGAGCTATGGACTTGAAATTTGCTATGTGAATGTATCTTGCCCCGGATACGAATTTTATCGGGTCGCCGAGCCCGTGCGATGCCAGCTTCGCGCATGCACAGATGAGATCTCGGAAACGGGTAGAGCTATCGACTTGAAATTTGGTTTTTGAATAGCCCGGACAATGTCGGGCTCATCGGCTAGTCTCATATATATTTTGAAGACCTCTGTTTGTCTGTCTGTCATTTATACAAATCTACGATTCTCGACCGATCGGGACGAAACTTGGTACGTGTGTGTAGTTTGACCAGGCGGTGGACGTTGTCGTATTGGCGAGCCCGTGCGGCGCCCGCTTCGAGCATGCGCAGACGAGATCTCGGAAACGGGTAGAGCTATCGACTTGAAATTTGCTATGTGAATGTATCTTGCCCCGGATACGAATTTTATCGGGTCGCCGAGCCTGTGCGACGCCAGCTTTGCGCATGCGCAGACGAGATCTCGGAAACGGGTGGAGCTATCGACTTGAAATTTGGTATGTGAATGTATCTTGCCCCGGATACAAATTTTGTCGGGTCGCCGAGCCCGTGCGAAGTCAGCTTCGCGCATGCGCAGACGAGATCTCGGAAACGGGTGGAGATATCGACTTGAAATTTGGTTTTTGAATAGCCCGGACAACGTCGGGCTCATCGGCTAGTATAATATACTTTTATAACTGACAGGATAATTTGTTTAGTACTGAAAACTGCTTAGAATGATGACTGTCCAGACGAGATCTCGGAAACGGGTGGAGATATCGACTTGAAATGCATGCGAAGACCAGATCTCGGAAATGGGTGGAGCTATCGACTTGAATTTTGGTTTTTGAATAGCCCGGACAACGTCGGGCTCATCGGCTAGTCTCATATATATTTTGAAGACCTCTGTTTGTCTGTCTGTCTGTCTGTCTGTCTGTATGTCATTTATACAAATCGGGACGAAACTTGGTATGTGTGTGTAGTTTGACCAGGCGGTCGTCGTTGTCGTTTTGGCGAGCCCGTGCGATGCCCGTGCAGCGCATGTACAGACGAGATCTCGGAAACAGGTGGAGCAATCGACTTGAAATTTGGTATGTGAATGTATCTTGCCCCGGATACAAATTTTATCGGGTTGCCGAGCCCGTGCGGCGCCAGCTTCGCGCATGCGCAGACCAGATCTCGGAAACGGATAGAGCTATCGACTTGAAATTTGGTTTTTGAATAGCCCGGACAACGTCGGGCTCATCGGCTAGTATAATATACTTTTATAACTGACAGGATAATTTGTTTAGTACTGAAAACTGCTTAGAATGATGACTGTCCATGAATAGTACTTGAAATTCAATCTCTTTCCTTGCAAAGTCCACAAATCCTACAACAAAATGACCATTGTAGCAACCACCAGCATGCCATAGGCTCATGTGGTTGTTTATACCTTTAATAGGCACAGGTGAATGACGTCATGTATTTATTCTATATCCATCAATGATTTTTAAAAGATCGCGGATATGGATTTTGGAGAAATTGTCACTTGACTTCCAGTTAGCAACTGTGTGTAGATTGTCAAAGCGCAGATTCAGAAATGAACCATCACAATGAAAATGAAATTAGCTATACTTCACAAATTACAAAGAATTCCCATGTGATTTTAGGCCTATTAGTTTCATTGGACCAATTTCGTTGGTTAGCTTAATGAAAACCAGCAACATGGTTTCTGACGTCACTTACGTCATTTTGGATTTACAGGCCAGAATCCAGACAAGATGACCAGGATTATACAATCCACAACAAGTCCTGTCATGTCGTCTCCGCTGGGACCACTGCATGATGTTAGTTAAATTATTCTTAGCATTATATATGTCGCCGATAAAAAGGCAAATTTGAGGCACAGCATGTGTGGTTGCCCCACATGCTCTAGTATAATTTATTGCCATGGGTTGGCGTCCGTCGATTTTTCCTTGGCATGGTGATAGCACAGACTGGGGGAAAGGATTCCCACAGACTGGGGGAAAGGATTCCCACAAACTTTTTTTGATTTTAAAATAGCCCCTAAAACTGCTCCATGAATGTGAAAACAAATTCTAAATAAAATTGCTATCAATTGATGGAAGATTTTCCGGACAAGTGTCCTTGATTCATATCTATTATTTTATACCTTGGAATTAGGGCCTTGCAAAGATTTGATTCGGTGTTAACATCGGCAATCAGATTCAAATATTTTTGAATCAGGGCCCATTCATTACAGTTTATGGTGACAAAAAAATTTTGTTTTTATTTATGGAATTCAATTGATGTGCAATTGAATGTTGGGGTAAAATATATATGTGACTATAATCACTATATATATTTAATTCCCCCACACTGTTAATATCCAATGATCCACCTACTAGTATATACAGTAATGTCCTAAATAATCGACTCCTTAACCACAGCAGAATTATGGGTAACTTTTCAGGATTTAGTCGGAAATATGGCTTGTTGCCATTCATCGGAAAGCTCTCAGTGAGAGCTTTCTGATGAATGGCAGCAAGCAAAATCCTGAAAAGTTACCCATAATTCTGCTGTTGTTAAGGAGTTGATTATTTAGGGCATAACTGTATTTAACATTATGATCCCTCACATAAATGCATTCCGATGGACAAGAAAGCCGGGTATAATGCTGTCTGTTACTAAATTCAGGGATAAAACAAATATGATAGATGATTATATGGAGTTACCTCCTGTCAAACAGAATGCATTATTACACGTAGCCCATCTGGGTAATGATGTGGCGGGTCATTCACATTGATAAGCATGCCATTGTTTATGATACAGCATTCATCAGTCCTGCAATCCCTAGAATACAGTCATAGTCATTGGCGACTATCAAATTAATAAATACTATAACATTTGTATACACTACTAAATTAGTCAAGTAGTGTATCTTCAGTAGTAATTATTCATTTTATAGTTGTCAAGGTCAACAAAAATTATGTCACATGTCAAAAAGTGATATATAGTTACGATTTTCGCTCAAAAATAAATTTGAGAATGATATCAGTCGCAAAATATTTGTTTGTGAACTCTGTCTTGGATCTTTTTTGTTTCATATTCGAAAAAATGATTTTTTTCCATCCAGTGCTTGTACTGTTTCGATTCTGATTCAATGTCGACATCAGACACCTGATTTGATTTGAGATTTGATTCGGTTGCCGAACTTCTGATTCGCAGGGCCCTTCCTGGAATTGATATAAAACTTGCTGGGAAGAGATAGACCATCTCTAACTCTGCACGTTTTTTCATTATCCATGCTATTGCTATTTTGCATTTTCTGAGTTAAGGTTTTGTTAAAGGCCCACTTAATTTTCGAGTCACCGATTATTTATTTTATAGTGCCTTGATATACGGTTTTAATAACAATCTATGCCATAAAATATTATTAAAATACTATAATTCATCACCATTTGGAATGTCTGTATCTCGTAAAGTGCCCATAGAGTAATAATATAAAATAGCTGAAATAATACAATATAATTCCCCCCTTTGGCTCCCATAATGCAACAGAATCCAATGTAAAGATTTATTTGCAATGGAAGGGGAATATAACTCTATATCTAAATATATATAGTTATTCCCCTTGCATTGAAAATAATTGACTTTGTTCATAAACATGAGCACAGAATAGATGCCAGTTTCCCAATAAAAATAACATGTTCACAGTTTATTGCATCGAATAAGTTGAAAATACAATGTTTTGGAACTTACTTTTTCAAATGGTATATAATATGGCATATATTTTACATAATGTGAATTGGGGGTTCTAAAATTAAGTGGGCCTTTAACTTGAGTGGTATATTGTTTCACACATGATTTATGGTGATACTAATAAAATATGTCATATAACAAGTTTTACAAACAATATTATTGTTAGAATGTTGTTCCAGAAGAGAGACCCCATCTTTAACCCTTTTTATACTAAATGGATACTCCCACTCAGTTATAAAAGTATATGATGGAATGGTATATTATTCATTTGGAGGGGTCTTCAGAAAAAATAAGCAGACGACAGATAATAAAAGAGCAGAAGGAGACCTACTGGCAGGAAATGTTCAGATAATAAGTTCAACAAACGGTCGATTGTTGCACTTATTATCTGAAAATTTCCAATGAGCATTTAGTAAAGAAATGGTTAAATAATGCAGGATATGATTCTCATAAACTACCATTGTTTCAAATTATTTCTAAACGACTATTTTTACCTTTTTCAATTTCCAAGAAAAAGGAGTATTAATCATCCCCTGGCCTCTGCTAGGTTCAGAATTAACCCCTTGATAATACCGGTATATGGCACTATAAATATCAAAGAAATAAATATAACTAAACAAAAACAGAAATGCACAGAAAGTGTAAAATGAACAGCTTTCATAAAATATAAAATTGGAAAATATGAAGTGAATATCAGACGTTACATGGAGAAGAACATGACAAAGTTTTATTGTTGTCAAAAAGCCTTTTTTTTTTTTTTACGATATGGGGGAAAAATTGTGGGATGGGTTCGTAAACCAGGCTGTTACTAGTAATAGCCTAACTATAAAATAAAATGTTGGTGATCTGTGGTAATTATGACACAGGGATAACATCTTTCACCAATGCCCATAAATCCAGAGTTCTGAACAAATTCTTCTCTGATGTTTTCACACAGGAAATTAACATATCACATATATAGAACAGAAATTAATAACCACGTCACGGTTGCCCCATGACCCACGTGGAGTCCAGACAAGCCTATTCACACTTACACTGAACAAAAGCCAAGGATTGGAAATGTGTGAAGCACATTTCCAATGACATGGACGTATGCATGCTTTGAGCACAACTCGATGTAATCCATTTGATAAAATAATCAGATGGGGAATAATTCTGGACAGCTCAAATCTTGACTATCTGACATAATTTTATTCAAAAAAGTTGTAAACAACGAACCAGAAATATGTCATCCAGTAAGTCTTATTGTGTGTGTGTTTTTTCCATTCCTATTTAAAAAAAAATTATAGCATATGCTCATCACTTTAAAATTATTTATTCCGATGGAACTTTATAGGAAATAATTCCTCATATTCCTGTAAATTTTCAAATTTTGACCGCTATTTTATTAGCTCAACTTACTTTTGTAAGTTTGAGCTATTGCCATGGCTTGGCGTCCGTCGTCCGTGTGTGCGTGTGTGCGTGTGTCCATCAACAATTTCCTTTGGCGCGGGCTACAGGTCGTACCTTTGGTCTGATCTTTATGAAATTTTGCATGAATGTTGACATTGACATGTAGATGGGAACGAGTCATTTTGGGGTCATTCGGCCAAAAAACATGGCCGCTGGTGGCCATCTTGGATTTCAAAATTCAATCCATTGGCGTGGGCTACAGGTCGTACTGTTCGTTTGATCATCATGAAATTTGTCATGGATGTTAATATTGACATGTAGATGGGAACGAGTCATTTTGGGGTCGTTCGGCCAAAAAACATGGCCGTCAGCAGCCATCTTGGATGTTACTCTTTGCCTGACTAAATCATTTGGCGCAGGCTACAGGTCGTAGTTTTGATCGGAACTTCATGAAATTTGTCATGGATGTTAACAATGACATGTAGATGGGAACGAGTGATTTTGGGGTTGTTCGGCCAAAAAACATGGCCGCCAGCAGCCATCTTGGATTTTACTCTTTGCATGACTAAATCCTTTGGCACGGGCTACAGGTCGTACCTATGGTCTGATCTTTATGAATTTTGTCATGAATGTTGACATTGACATGTAGATAGGAACGAGTCATTTTGGGGTCATTCGGCCAAAAAACATGGCCGCTGGTGGCCATTTTGGATTTCAAAATTCAATCCATTGGCGCGGGCTACAGGTCGTGCTGTTCGTCTGATCATCATGAAATTTGTCATGGATGTTAATATTGACATGTAGATGGGAACGAGTGATTTTGGGGTCGTTCAGCCAAAAAATATGGCCGCCAGCAGCCATCTTGGATTTTACTCTTTGCATGACTAAATTCTTTGGCGCGGGCTACAGGTTGTAGCTTTGGTCAGAACTTCATGAAATTTGTCATGGTTGTTAACAATGACATGTAGATGGGAACGAATGATTTTGGGGTCGTTCTGCGAAAAAACATGGCCGCCAGCAGCCATCTTGGATTTTACTCTTTGCATGACTAAATCCTTTGGCACGGGTTACAGGTCGTACCTTTGGTCTGACCTTTATGAAATTTTTCATGAATATTGATATTGACATGTAGATGGGAACGAGTCATTTTGGGGTTATTCGGCCAAAAAACATGGCCGCCAGCAGCCATCATGGATTTTACTCTTTGCATGACTAAATCCTTTGGCGCAGGCTACAGGTCGTACATATGGTCTGATCTTTATGAATTTTGTCATGAATGTTGAAATTGACATGTAGATGGGAACGAGTCATTTTGGGGTCATTCGGCCAAAAAACATGGCCGCTGGTGGCCATTTTGGATTTCAAAATTCAATCCATTGGCGCGGGCTACATGTCGTGCTGTTCGTCTGATCATCATGAAATTTGTCATGGATGTTAATATTGACATGTAGATGGGACCGAGTGATTTTGGGGTCGTTCAGCCAAAAAACATGGCCGCCAGCAGCCATCTTGGATTTTACTCTTTGCATGACTAAATTCTTTGGTGCGGGCTACAGGTTGTAGCTTTGGTCAGAACTTCATGAAATTTGTCATGGATGTTAACAATGACATGTAGATGGGAACGAGTGATTTTGGGGTTGTTCGGCCAAAAAACATGGCCGCCAGCAGCCATCTTGGATTTTACTCTTTGCATGACTAAATCCTTTGGCACGGGCTACAGGTCGTACCTATGGTCTGATCTTTATGAATTTTGTCATGAATGTTGACATTGACATGTAGATAGGAACGAGTCATTTTGGGGTCATTCGGCCAAAAAACATGGCCGCTGGTGGCCATTTTGGATTTCAAAATTCAATCCATTGGCGCGGGCTACAGGTCGTGCTGTTCGTCTGATCATCATGAAATTTGTCATGGATGTTAATATTGACATGTAGATGGGAACGAGTGATTTTGGGGTCGTTCAGCCAAAAAATATGGCCGCCAGCAGCCATCTTGGATTTTACTCTTTGCATGACTAAATTCTTTGGCGCGGGCTACAGGTTGTAGCTTTGGTCAGAACTTCATGAAATTTGTCATGGTTGTTAACAATGACATGTAGATGGGAACGAATGATTTTGGGGTCGTTCTGCGAAAAAACATGGCCGCCAGCAGCCATCTTGGATTTTACTCTTTGCATGACTAAATCCTTTGGCACGGGTTACAGGTCGTACCTTTGGTCTGACCTTTATGAAATTTTTCATGAATATTGATATTGACATGTAGATGGGAACGAGTCATTTTGGGGTTATTCGGCCAAAAAACATGGCCGCCAGCAGCCATCATGGATTTTACTCTTTGCATGACTAAATCCTTTGGCGCAGGCTACAGGTCGTACCTATGGTCTGATCTTTATGAATTTTGTCATGAATGTTGAAATTGACATGTAGATGGGAACGAGTCATTTTGGGGTCATTCGGCCAAAAAACATGGCCGCTGGTGGCCATTTTGGATTTCAAAATTCAATCCATTGGCGCGGGCTACATGTCGTGCTGTTCGTCTGATCATCATGAAATTTGTCATGGATGTTAATATTGACATGTAGATGGGACCGAGTGATTTTGGGGTCGTTCAGCCAAAAAACATGGCCGCCAGCAGCCATCTTGGATTTTACTCTTTGCATGACTAAATTCTTTGGTGCGGGCTACAGGTTGTAGCTTTGGTCAGAACTTCATGAAATTTGTCATGGATGTTAACAATGACATGTAGATGGGAACGAGTGATTTTGGGGTCGTTCGGCCAAAAAACATGGCCGCCAGCAGCCATCTTGGATTTTACTCTTTCAATGACTAAATCCTTTGGCGCGGGTTACAGGTCGTACCTTTGGTCTGACCTTTATGAAATTTGTCATGAATATTGATATTGACATGTATATGGGAACGAGTCATTTTGGGGTCATACGGCCAAAAAACATGGCCGCTGGCAGCCATCTTGGATTTCAAAATTTAATCCATTGGCACGGGCTACAGGTCGTACTGTTTGTCTGATCATCATGATATTTATCATGGATGTTAATATTAACATGTAGATGGGAACGAGTCATTTTGGGGTCGTTTGGCTAAAAAACATGTCCGCCAGCAGCCATATTGGATTTTACTCTTTGCATGAGTAAATCCTTTGGTGCGGGCTACAGGTCGTAGCTTTGGTCGAAACTTCAAGAAATTTGTCATGTATGTTAACAATGACATGTAGATGGGAAACGAGTCATTTTGGGGTCGTTCAGCCGAAAAACATGGCCGCCAGCAGCCATCTTGGATTTTACTCTTTGCATGACTAAATCCATTGGCACAGGCTACAGGTCATACCTTTGATCAGATCATTATGAGATTTGTAAAGGCTGTAGATGGGAACAAGTCATTTTTGGGTAATTCGGAAAAAAACATTGCTGCCGGTGGCCATTTTAGAATTTACTCATTGCATCAATAAATCCTTTGGCACACCATAATCACCACATCCCTGATCCGATCATTATGAAACCTGTTATGAATGTTGATATTGACATGTACATCTAGTCTTACTTAGATATTTCAATTAGCACTTTTCCTATTCCTCCATTTACTGTCGACCATTAAATTATTCCCCTACCTAAGTTGAGCTACAATGTCATTGACACTTTCATTTAAACTTGGACCCACTTTATTCTGACAGAAATACAGCTACATAGCAGTTACTTTACAGCTACATATACATCACAGTTATAAATTGACCCTTTCTATAATGAACATATTCTCACATTCAGTTATAAAAGTGTACATAGGAACTGTCTATTATTCATTTTGGACAGTGTTCAGGTAATAAAAACAGACAAGAGATAATACAAGAACAGAATGATTCATATTCATGTTCAGATAATAAGTGCAACAAAATGGACTATAGTCTAGCATTGGACCTAGAACAAATTGTTGACAAGCTGTTTTTGGTGTCATTTTGTCAGGCAGAATCTGGGGAACAACATATCCAAAATCCGCTAAAATCTGTTTTTGGGAAACATTTCTAGAGCTCTTTGAAAAAGGTCCTATTTAAGTCTAATTTGCCATACCAATCAGCTGTACCAATTTGGAATATGCAATTGGGTCAGGTGATTGGTTGGCATTTAATTTTAAGTTATAAAGATGGCAGAAACATGCAACATAAACAAATTATTAGCTCAACTTACTTTGTAAGTTTGAGCTATTGCCATGGGTTGGCGTCCGTCATCTGTGTGTGCGTGTGTGCATGTGTCCGTCAACAATTTCCTTTGGCGCGGGCTACAGGTTGTACCTTTGTTCTGATCTTTATGAAATTTGTCATGAATGTTGACATTGACATGTAGATGGAAACGAGTCATTCTGGGGTCATTCGGCCAAAAAACATGGCCGCTGGTGGCCATCTTGGATTTCAAAATTAAATCCATTGGCACGATCTACAGATCGTACTGTTCGTCTGATCATCATGAAATTTGTCATGGATGTTAATATTGACATGTAGATGAGAACGAGTCTGGGGTCTTTCGGCCAAAAAACATGGCCGCCAGCAGCCATCTTGGATTTACAGGTCGTACCTTTGGTCTGATCTTTATGAAATTTGTCATTAATGTTGACATTGACATGTAGATGGGAACGAGTCATTTTGGGGTCATTCGGCAAAAAAATATGGCCGCTGGTGGCCATCTTGGATTTCAAAATTAAATCCATTGGCGCAGGCTACAGGTCGTACTATTCGTTTGATCGTCATGAAATTTGTCATGGATGTTAATATTGACATGTAGATGGGAACGAGTCATTTTGGGGTCGTTTGGCCTAAAAACGTGGCCGCCAGCAGCCATCTTGGATTTTACTCTTTGCATGACTAAATCCTTTGGTGCGGGCTACAGGTCGTAGCTTTGGTTGGATCTTCATGAAATTTGTCGTGGATGTTAACAATGACATGTAGATGGGAACGAGTCCTTTTGGGGTCATTCGGCCAAAAAACATGTCCACCAGCAGCCATCTTGAATTTTACTCTTTGCATGACTAAATTCTTTGGCACAGGCTACAGGTCGTACCTTTGGTCACATAATTATGAGATTTGTCATGGCTATTGACATGTAGATGGGAACGAGTCATTTTGGGGTCATTCGGCCAAAAAACATGGCCGCTGGTGGCCATCTTAGATTTCAAAATTAAATCCATTGGCGCGGTCTACAGGTTGTACTGTTCGTCTGATCATCATGAAATTTGTCATGGATGTTAATATTGACATGTAGATGGGAACGAGTCATTTTGGGGTCGTTCGGCCAAAATACATGGCCGCCAGCAGCCATCTTGGGTTTTACTCTTTGCATGACTAAATCCTTTGGCGCGGGCTACAGGTCGTACCTTTGGTCTGATCTTTATGAAATTTGTCATGAATGTTGACATTGACATGTAGATGGGAACGAGTCATTTTGGGGTCATTTGGCCAAAAACAATGGCCGCCAGCAGCCATCTTGGATTTTACTCTTTGCATGACTAAATCCTTTGGCGCGGGCTACAGGTCGTAGCTTTGGTCGGATCTTCATTAAATTAGTCATGGATGTTAACAATGACATGTAGATGGGAGCGAGTCATTTTGGGGTCATTCGGCCAAAAAACATGGCCGCTGGTGGCCATCTTGGATTTTACTCTTTGCATATAACTATATAGGCCTTTCAACTTTCCACATTCCTAATCACTCCATTGACTGTAACACATGAAATTATTCCCTTTCGAAGTTGAGCTACAGTGTCATTGACACTTTCATTATTGTTGTCTGACAGACATATGTCATTTTGTGTACAAGTCGATTGTCAATATTCAAAATGGCGACTGAAAGTGGTAAAATTTGACACTTTTTGCTAAATTTCACCAGATCATTTCCACTTATAAGAAAACTATTGGTTTAAATGACATTTGTACCAACATATACCATTTTAAATGAATGTCTGATAATTGTGAGCCATATCACGATGATTGGGCCCTTTTCAGTGTTCCTCAAATTCGAAGAAAAATCATTTATTATTTTAAACTCTCAGAATATCCGGTTCAAACACACCGGGATACTGAATACTTATTAGATGTCAGATATGAACCATTGGTTCCCATTTTAGCCGAAATGATGTCATTCAGTTCCCAAAATAGTGACAAAGTCGCTACCAAAAGTAGTAAAATTGGCCATTATTCGCTAAAGTTCACCAGATTGTTTCCATATAGACAAAAAATATTGTAATTGGCTATATAGTTGCACCACCGTAGTTTTCCAATCCTAATCCATAATAATGACCCATATACTGAAAATTTGTCCCTTCGGTGTCCAAAAAATGTCATTGGAAATGGAGATCAAAAGTAAAAAATATGATTTCTTTCAATGATTTGTAACTAAATCTTCTCATATCGACTATAATTTATAGCCAAGTGTCCTACATGTATATGCCATCATTCTGCATGACCTCATCTGCTATGGGATACATATGGTGAATATTATAATGTGCACCCATTGGGAACCTCGATTGTGCATTTGGGGATATAAAGAAACTAAACTATAAAAGAAAAAGAATCTTTGTGAATTATAAATAAAAATAAGAGCTTTATGTAGAAACTAAATCACTTGTTAATTTGAAAATAAAGATACTTTTCAGAGAATATGAGGCCTAAGCCGAATGAGGTCCCCAGGGGGTGAATTTAGTGATACTGGTAGCGTCATTAAATTCACCCTATGGGGACCTCATTCTGCAGATGTCAGGCGCCTTATTCTCAGGCCTGCATGCGGGCTTCCACCAAATTACATCATGTTGTGTTATGTTAAAGGCCCACTTAATTTTCGAACCCATGGCATAGATTGTTATTGAAACCGTATATCAAGGCACTATAAAAAAATAGGTAATCAGTGACTCGAATATTAAGTGGGCCTTTAATCAATTCCATTGAATGTATTCAACTCAGAGTAAGTTCTTACTGGTGGTAACAGGTAATGACTTGGAATTCCGGGGTTCCGAAATAGATATGGCAGGTAATCAGACCAACTATTAATTAAAATTATGTGGGCTCAATGTTTACTGAGAGTCATGAGACTGTATTTTAACAGAAATGAATTATTGACATGTTTCTAAGCAAGAAGCTAAGTTTAATTCTTCCTTTACAAAATGTGTCCTCCCATTCAGTTAAAACAGTATACAGTAATGCCCTAAATAATCTATCACTGAGAGCTTTCCGATGAATGGCAACAAGCCATATTTCCGACTAAATTCTGAAATATTACCCATAATTCTGCTGTGATGAAGGAGTCGTTTATTTAGGGAATCACTATACATTATTCGTTTGGAGGAATGTGAGCAGATGACAGCCACAAAATGTTATAATACAAGTGCAGAAGAATTCATATTCATTGGTGGGAACTATTTGTCAATGATTGTTTTAATAGTATGTAAAGGGTTAGCTCTTTCATGACAAGCTTCCTGACATTTTACAAAAAACCCTGTGCCAATGCGAATACAATATTTACCTTGACCGTGTAAGCCAGTGCATTCTCTTATATAAGAGAGTCTCCCAATGGGAGCCTCACATATACATGTATAAGAGAATGCATTGGCACATGATCTTTAATGCTGCACCAGTGCAGCTCCCATCGATACAGGGTTAATTAAACACCCTCCTCCCTTTTCAGAGGGGAAGGAACTCACGGAGGAAGAAATGGAGGCGGTTACCTCTTCACTCACCAAAAAGCAAGCTGAGGCAGTCAAAAAGCGAGTGGACACCCTCACAGTGACGTTCAGGAAAACTGGTAGGAGCGGCAAGACTGATGTCAGGGATATATTCCGAAATTCTCCAGAGGTATTTATTATCAGGCCTTAATATATGGTGCCGGACATTTGCAGCATGAGGTCCCCAGAGGGTGAATTTAGTGACACTACCCCACACAATGGGCTTACAATTACAAAATTTATCCTGTGGGGACATCATTCTGCATGGCCTCATCTAGTAATCATTTAATATAGGGTTAGTCCCCCTTCCATTGAAAATACATTTTTAGTTTGAATTCTGTTGCATTCTGGGAGCCATAAGGGGGGGATCTTTTTATAGTTTCAGTTGTTTTCTATTTCTCTATGGACATCTTCTGAGTCAAAGACCTTTCAAATTATGATTAAATATAGTATTTTAATCATATTTTATTTATAGATTGTTATTAAAACCGTATATCAAGGCACTATAAAAAAAAATAGTTGGTGACTAAGTTCCCAGATGAGTGATGTGCACTCATTAGGGCACCTAAATTATGCATTGTGTCGTCTGCCAATTGGGGAATATAGAGAAGCTAAATTAAAAAAGAAACTTGCTAAAGAAGTTTCTAAAGAAACTAAAAAACTAGTTAATTTGATATTAAAGATACTTTCCGGAGAAGATGAGGCCTATTAAAGCAGAATGAGGTCCCCCAGAGGGTGAATTTAGTGATGCTAGCCCTCTGTGCGAGGTAGGGTAACTAAATTCACCATCTGGTTACCTCATTCTGCAAACGTCCATCACCGTATTTTGAAGCATGTTTATAATAATGTTACATGTGTAAGCATGTGTACTTCTGACCAGTTGCAAGCCAGCAAATATTGTGTCTGTCATTTGCAGAATGAGGTCCCCAGAGGGTGAATTTAGTGATGCTATCCCGCACAGCTTTAGACATCATCTTCTGGGAAGTACATATATTCTCAAATTAACATAGTTTTTTGTTTATTTTTCCCTTTTGGGAAGTTTCTATATCCCCTAATTTGCGAAAGATAACATGCATAATCCATAATAATGGGTGAACATCACCAACTTCAACTGGGGAAATTCAATCTGATCCTAGGTCTCCCATAGCAGTTGAGGCCTAAGCAGAATGAGGTTCCCAGAGGTTAAGTTTGTTATGCTAGCCCGCCTTGCGGCATAGCTTCACTAAATTCACACTCTGGGGACCTCATTCTGCAAATGACAGACACACTATATCCGGACTTGTCCATGGATTCCCATGGATATGTTATATAGGTGTTATTTTGTGGTACAGTTCTAGAATATATGCCACAAAAAAAAGGGATGTGGACCAGGCCTAAAAAAAACGGTCAGGTCCACAGTCCAGGGCCAGACCGGACTGCTGTCATTGGACCTCTTTGGACCAGTCCGGTACTGTACCGGTTCATGAATTTGAATACATGCATTGATGTTTGCCTAGCTTAAGTAATGGCTCTATATACTGGTGTTAGCTGGAATCGAACTCCGAAGTTCCAATTGCCAGTCAATGCATAGTGTCGCAAATGTTTGGGCATGTGACCTGGTGTCAGATCACATAGCAGCGTGTGAGATACATGGGGGGGGAGCGGGAAAACGTGAACTACAGACTCTACACTGAGTCACAGTCACAAGTTTGAAACACATTTATTCATTCTGTAAATGTACATACAACATAATATATATGATGTCCAGAGTTAACACAAGCTTGTCCGGCAGTAACTTGACGCTCTCTGTAACACAAGCATGTGTACCAAAGTAAGATTTAACACATTTCGATCCCTCCATTTAAGGTATTTTATAATGATTGGACCAGTCCGGACCGGTCCAGGCAAGAATACTGGACCACCGAGAGCTGGACTGGACCAGACTGGACCACCTCTTTACTGGACCGGACTGGTCCGGATCCCTACAAAAAAAGTGGCAGGCATATTATCAGCTCATCAGTGTATGTTTGGATAATAATTTTTGCTGAAATCACAGATGCTTGCTTATCATAACAACATGATTAGCTGCTAATACCATGTCTTTTCTGAATTATTGACATACTTTACTGATTTATGGCTTCGATATAACACCATTGCAAACAATAAGAAATCAGTGCACATTCATGTTTGTATTCTATGTATATTTATACTGGCTAGATCCATTTTACAGTATTTGTCTATCTACACTAATGCCCTAAATATGGGTTGCCATTCATCAGAAAGCTTTCACTGAGAGCTTTCCGATGAATGGCTACATGCCATATTTCCGATTAAATCCTGAAAAATTACCCATAATTCTGCTGTGGTTAAGGAGTCGATTATTTAGGGAATTACTATAAAAGGCACTCATATTCAATGTCAGTGTTCTCATTTTGACATTTATAATACTAGTATGAGTTATTTTATATTCAGGTGTGCAGTTAATTTATTGCTTTTCTTTTTGTTAATTTTATATTTCAATATTTTCTTTCTGTTTTTTTTTGTTTCAGTAAATTTCAGTTGTCTTTAGTTTCAATTTGGCCGAAGTTGCTCTGAAAAATGGCCAAATAAATTTCAGAAATTCCCAAATATTGACCAAGAGAATTTGTTATGGCCCACATGAACCCTGTTTTTGAAAGTTCCTGTAGTTCAGAAGAGAGATCCAATCTACTATGGTATAAAAGATAATCATTGGCATCAAATCTTTGAATTCTCAGCTGTGTGGATCTCATATTTCTGCAAAGTTGGGTGGAAAAATTCGCAGGCCCTATATTGAGCATAGACTCACTTGCGATCAAAATTCATGAAAATCTCATGTGCGTGAGATAATGCCACATATCCTGTTCTTTAGACTATATTCGCACGTTTAATTTGATTTATACATCTCCCACATTGATGAGTGGATGATCACCAAAAATATATATGAATTATATGTACACATTTTCGAAATTGTACAAACCCTTGAACAGATTCCCATCAAATATAGCATAGTAGTACATATACTGCAGAATTATTCTCTTGCAATGATTCACCATGTAGTCCTGTGTGTGTGACCTCAGCAGCATACATTCTGCAGTGATATTCTGCTATATTTGATGGGAATCTATACAAGGGTTTGTCCGTTTTCAAAAGTGTGCACATATTCATATATATCTTTGGTGATCGTCCACATATCGACGCGGGAGATACATCAAATTAAAGGTGTGAATATTGTCTAAAGAACAGGGTATGTTGCATTATCTCATGCACAGGGGAATTTGATGAATTTTGATCGCAAGTGAGTCTCAATATAGATCTGATAGTTATAAACCATGTATTAAGGTATTCACTCATGGAGGGGTTGTCGCACCAGGGGACCTGTATTGCCACCTTAAATTCATTGGTACAATTACAGTTGGAAACATCAATATTTTATGCATACCTTAATTATCTTAGGTCCCCAAGAGTCCGGGTGGTGCCTCACCAGGAGGAGATCTCCCTGATAGCTTCCATCCAGCATTACGACGGAGTGCAAAAAAAGATATTTCCTTCAAAAAGGGACACTTTGCCAAGTCTGGTAGTCATTTGACAGAAATCACTGTTCATTCCGATCCAGGTGAGTGTCAAATCTCGTAATATATTCAGCTCAGCTTGATGGAAGCAAGCTCAGCTTGACGGAATCAAGCTTTGACGGAATCAAGCTGAAGTATAGTCTGTTAATTCAATGGATGTATTCAAAGTCATACAGTGGGAGGTGCTTTAACTCGTTTAGGGCATTACCTACAGGACGGGAAACGGATATATCCGTTTCCCACTTCATGCACTTGTTATCAGCGAATGATTCTTTTATAAATAAATGTTTTGCGCACAGTAACATGTATTCAATATAGGCCGATCACTCAGCGAGGGGTCCAGGAAGATGTAACCTATTTTTGGCGTCACGTGGGGATCGCGTGCCGTGATTCGTGACGTCATTGTTCCAAAATGGCAGCGCCCAGTAGCCTAAGTCGTAGACGCGTAGACAAGTTTTCGGTTGGCAATCACCATGGCAGGTCAATTTTGACCCCTTCAGCGGAAGGAACAAGAAGCGGGGGCAATTTAAGTATATTCCTGGATAAAATTTCTTTGGAAATTAATTACATTTGATTCAAAATGTCGCATGCAGGCATCTCGTATAGTGAAATTACAGCTACCAAACACATAATGTTCCAAAAATCGGTTGCCATGTCAACTGGTCGCAATTTGGTGGTATCTACCCAAAATTTTTGGAAGATTTATAGACTACGGATGATCACCAATATATATATTACTAGCCGATGAGCACGACGTTGTCTGGGCTATTCAAAAACCAAATTTCAAGTTGATAGCTCTACCCAGCCCGACGTTGTCCGGGCTATTCAAAAACCAAATTTCAAGTCAATAGCTCTACCCGTTTCCGAGATCTGGTCTGCGCATGCGTGAAGCTGGCGTCGCACGGGCTCAGCAACCCGATAAAATTCGTATCCGGGGCAAGATACATTCACATACCAAATTTCAAGTCGATAGCTCCACCCGTTTCCAAGATCTCGTCTGCGCATGCGCGAAGCTGGCGTCGCACGGGCTCGCCGACCCGATAAAATTCGTATCCGGGGCAAGATACATTCACATACCAAATTTCAAGTCGATAGCTCCACCCGTTTCCCAGATCTCGTCTGCGCATGCGCGAAGCTGGCGTCGCACGGGCTCGGCGACCCGATAAAATTCGTACCCGGGGCAAGATACATTCACATAGCAAATTTTAAGTCGATAGCTCCACCCGTTTCCCAGATCTCGTCTGCGCATGCGCGAAGCGGGCACCGCACGGGCTCGCCAATACGACAACGTCGACCGCCTGGTCAAACTACACACACATACCAAGTTTCGTCCCGATCGGTCGAGAATCGTAGATTTGTATAAATGACAGACAAACATACAGACAGACAGACGGAGGTCTTCAAAATATATATGAGATGAGTTGTCATGTGGAGAATTCTGTCATGACAAATGGTCTGACTCAGCATTAAATTAACGCATACATTGCTATAAAATGATATAAAAGTAAGCATTTTAACGTTAGAAAACGGGGCTTTGGTGGCCCTTTTTAATGGTGCCCTCTGTCGGTGTTGGGTGATTTTCGAGAAAGGCTAGTTCCAGATGTTGGCAAAATATTCCTGGATCATTTATCTTCGGAAATAATTTATATTTGATTCAAAATGTCGCAAACATTTCGTCATATAGCGAAATTACAGCCCCCAAACACATAAATTTCCGAAAATAGGTTGCTATGGCAACCAGACTCAATTTGGTGGTATCTACCCAAAATTTCTAGAAGATTTATAGACTATGGATGATCACCCATATAGTATGAGTTGTCATGCGGAGTAATCTGCCATGGCAAATGGTCTGATTCAACATTGAATAAATGCATAAATTGCTATAAAATTAGATAAAAGTAAGCATTTCTGCAAACAATCTCGTCTGTGAGTAATTTTTTCTCAAAAGAATCACGTCCCAAACGAGTTAATAGTGGTTGCATTGGACGCAATTGTCTTCTCAATTATACATTAATTTTACAGCTGTGTGCCTCTTGTCGGTCGGCTTCTAAAAGGGCATACCTGCCATTGTGGCACAACACTTTTTATTGCATTTTTAGAATCTACGGGACCGATTACATAAGTTCCTCAGAAAACTTGTCGATATTTCAAGTATAAATGCCATTTTTCAATGTTTTTCATGTAAATTTGTGTTCTAAAATGTCCAAATGTCATATAATGTGTGCGCGAAAATATTTTGTTAATGCTAAAATTTTGTAATTTTTATTTTCGAAACCGTTCCTGATAGAAAAACTCTGATTGGATTGTTTTGAAGAAGATAGGCCAGACGGCATATCCTACTTATTCTGAGTGACAGATGTGACATTAAATGCATAGAGCTATTGTATAATGCCAATATAGCACCCACATAGACAATGGAATAACCCGCTGATATATATATATTACTAGAAGGTGACCCGACTTCGTCCGGGCTTTGACCTTGAATTGTCCATTTTGAAGGTCAAGGTCAAGTGGGGTCACGATTTGACCAGTCCAAAAACACTGCCCGGACAAAAGTACCCGACAAACGTGCCCGTCGAAATCCATCCGGTTTTACCCGATTTGACCTTGAATTGATCATTTTGAAGGTCAAGGTCAGGTCGGGGTCATGATTGGACCCGTCCAAAACAATCAGTGGACAAAAGTAACCCCACGTATCAAATTTCGTCGAAATCCCATCAAAATTGGCGATTTGACCTTGAAGTTACCCGATGTCAAGGTCACGTCGCACGGGCAAATGAATATGCTTATGAGACTCGCCATAAGAAAGTACCCCCACATACCAAGTTTCATCGAAATCCCGTGATATTCGGGCGTTTGACCTTGAAATGACCCGATTTCAAGGTCAAGGTCATGTCGCACGGACAAATTAATATGCCTATGTTCGTCCCCGGCCGAAAATACCGCCACATACCAAGTTTCATCGAAATCGGTTGGGCCGTTTTCGAGTTCATCGCGTACACACAGACAGACACACAGATCTTCCAAAATATATAATAGACTAGAAGGTGACCCGACTTCGTCCGGGCTTTGACCTTGAATTGACCATTTTGAAGGTCAAGGTCAGGTGGGGTCAAACACCAACACCCCAAAAATGGTGGAAATCGGCCCAGCGGATACCGGGAAATCGGCCCAGCGGATACCGAGATACCCTATATATGCATCAAATTTCGTCCGTAAAAATCCGCCAGTTTAACCCGATTTGATTTCCACTCAAGTATATAAACGCGCCTCATATACACACGCTCATTAATTATCAAGTTTCAACCATCGGTACCCGAGATATCGCCAAGACGTCTGAAACAGTCAAATGTATCGACCGGTTAAGCGTTAACGTGATCTAGCGTTATGACCTCTAACGACGTCATAGAAGTTACGCATTGTTTTTATCCCGATGGAAGATAGTACCACTTCTTCTTGATAATTGAGGCAGATAACTAAAACGGATACATACGCGTTATATATCGTTGGAAAGAGGAAACACGAAAGATTCTCACAGTGTCATTATTATGACTGGCATTTTATTATTCGCGCTGTTTCGAATCGATTTGTAAGCACCGAACTCAAATGAAAGTCCCGTAACACAGCGTAAAAACAGATTTGACCTCGGCACGTGAAAAGTTTACCTCGGATCTGAAAATTAATAGGCCCATGCCACTTCCCGACAGAAAATACCCCCACATACCAAGTTTCATCGAAATCGGGTCGGCCTTTTTCGACTCCATCGCGAACACACAGACACACACACACACACACACACACACCCTCACACACACACACACACACCCCCTCACACACACACACACAGATCTTCCAAAATATATAATAGATAAACCTCATGCGTGATAATACACGTGGCTTTCTGTATACATGTCTATATGCTTGATCCTATATTACATATATATATCCAACGAAGCTTAATCATTACAACAGAAACTAAAGAAGCTGTGGAAATCGTCAAAACTTAAATGTTTTATGGACAAGATTTCTATTTTTTACTTCTAAAGTGTTATATAACACCATAAAATCATATTTTCTCATCAACTAGAAGATACTTGAATATGAAAGTGTATCTATAATAACTACTGTAATATAAAGTGTTAATATATGACTATGACTATTCTTCCCTAAATACCATATTGTTTGATGATCTAATCTAAATCGTTGGATCACACTGAGTGAGATTTCCCCAAATCAAGTCAGATCACACTTTTACGGAAATTGCCGAGATGTGCTGAATTAACGATGACGGACTATTTATCCATTAAAAATATTGTACGTAACTAGGTACACTGCCCCCATTATATCCAGTAAGAAAAATAAAACTGCTGAAGTGAAAAACATCTGTAATTAAATGGTTATTATTGTAAAATGGGCATCATATAATAAACCTTTTATCACATCAGTAAGTTGATCCGTATCACGTCTCATTGAGGTGGGCAGATTGCTGGATCAAACTTGACGTGATACTACAACACGGATCAACACATATGTATTTATTGTGCAAAGTTATTGACATACCTATTCTAGTTCTAGAGATAAATTGTTTTTTGTGTCTCCTGAACAATTTGATTTTCCTTGGGTATGACCTTTTAGAAGCTCACCGACGCTATGCTGGCACACATATAAGAACATACCTCATTCTCGTGTTTAACCTCTTCGCTGCTATGACGTCCATAGCTATTACGGACGTAAAAGTGCACGTCATGTGCTATATGGTCCGTAGGTACTACGGACCTACTACCTACGGACGTACTTCAGCACACTAGTAGTTGGCCATTATTCATACCTGGGACTCAAGAGATTGGTGCATCGGAATAACTGTATCTCAAAGTTTCAAACAGTGTATGATGTTCCACAATTGTGAACGATAATTGCCTTTCAACTGAGTAAGTTTTATGGTTCTTGTGATATTCCGTTATATTTCTCCACTGGAAAATGGCAATAACGTCAACAGCCCAGCACACAACGTCGTAACATCATTTAGCAGCGAAGAGGTTAAGTTTGAATTAAATAAAAGATTGTCATGCAAAATGTTATGACAGTGAATTGTCCCATAGTCTAGTGGCGAATGCAGAGTTGGCCATGAACGGGAACAATGAAGAATCCAGAAAGTTTGATATTTTTATATTTTAACTAAGTCTCTGTCGATAAGCACAGAGTTGATTTTTCGGTGGTCTAAGCGGGAGTGTCTCTGTATTTCTGGACACGAGTAGTTATTCCAATGTTTGGTGTATCATGCGTCCAAATTAGGTCTGAGATATCATGATACCCTTGTCTATGACGTGTACCATACCATTGTTTACTATGGGATGATACTGGTTTGATCCTCCCTCACTTATACAATGGTTGCTACCAGTCATAACCAATTAAGAATATGATCTTGTTAATTATGCTTGTGTGTTCTTATACTATATCATATACATCTCCCACGTATTGTGCTTATCTATACAATTAACCCTATCATTAAAATCACTGGGGAAAGGAAGTTTATCCTAGATCCGCGGGAACACATATAACAATAACTACTATCTTATATACTATTGGATATTATAAATTTCCAACATCAGTGTACTACCGGTAATTGGAAGTTCAGTGAATTTATAATCAAGCCTGGATATAGTGTGTCTGACATTTGCAGAATGAGGTCCCCAGAGGGTGAATTTAGTTACGATATCCCACACGGCAGGCTAGCATCACTAAATTCACCCTCTGTGAATCTAATTCTGCTTAGGCCTCATCTTCTGGTATTTATAGTCTCAAATTACCATTGTTTTTATTTACTTTTCCCCTTCTGGGAAGTTGCTATATCCCCTAATTTGCAGAAGATAAAATGCATAATTGAAGTGACTAATGGGTGAACATCACCAACTTCAACAGAGGAACTTAAATCTGATCCTTGGTCTCCCATAGCAGTTGATGCCTATGGAGAATGAGGTCCCCAGAGTGTGAATTTGGTGATGATAGCCCGCTACGCAAATGTCGGACACACTAAATTTGTTATTTATAGAGCTCAATTGATGGGCAATTGCCACATTGAACCATTTTTCCCCGTCTGGATGTCTCGCTGGTGCCGTGAATGATGTAATTTAGAGTTTATGCTAGTTAAGCGATAATGTCCAATCGCAGTCCTTATCCTTTTCGCAGATGTCATTATGTGTAACACTCGTAACATTTGTGGTTCTTGGACAATGTTGGGGTAAAATGTAGTATATAAGTGACTATAATCACTATATATATTACAGGTCAAAAAGTCAAGACATCTACGGTTCATATACTTTTATATAGTTATTGTTTAATAGCAATATAGTTTCTTATAATCGATATAAATGTGCATTCATAATTATGTTAACTTGCCATGTGTATGTTATGTCATAATTATGCTAGTTGTATATTAAAGGTACTCAGTCTGATCAGACAGTCCCCATATCATCAAGATGCAACAACAACAACATTTCTTTAGTTATCAGAATCGGTTCATTGCAAAATAATAATGCTAAACATGCAATATCAACTATGGTATAAAATTTCCCAAAATGTGTTATTAATCAACATTTTGTTCAATGAAATTTGGTCATATTATCACTTGAGTATCATGAAATTTGGCCATATTACCACTTGAGTATCACGAAGTTATCCATCTTCATCTGCAATTTTGTTCGAGACCGTCCATTTGACGACGTTTTTCTGGGCCACAAAAAATTGCACATCTCGATAAATAACAAACTTCAAAAATCAATATCTGATCACTCTGAGCTTTGATGAGTGAGTTCCTCAAATCGAATCAAATATTTTTTACCCCCCGAAGCCAAAGAAATAGTAATTTGGGAGTGTTAATTCGGATATTGCATCTTTAATATATTTTAATTCCCCCACACTGTTGATCCACCTATATATTAACATGTTAAGATGGTACTTCACATAAATGCATTCCGATGGAAAAGAAAGCCGGGTAATGCCATCTTTTATTATAAATTCTGTGATAAAACACACATGGTGAACATACACACAGTGAAAACACATCTATAAAGAGCATACATCTGGTACTGAAATAGGCCCATAGTGAGCGTATTTGTTTTTTTTTTATTTATTTAAATAAATTGTTTTACAACCTCTGCCAGGGTACGCCAGGTCACCAGACCAAATTTGGTTGAAATCGGACCAGCGGTCTGGGAGAAAAATCTGGACAGACAGACAAATGCACTGACAGACAGATCCTACTCTTTTTATATATATAGATTATATTAGAGTATTCGAGTAGTGAATCTTCGGAAGTATTTACTCATTTTATAGTGGTCAAGGTCTGTGCTCAGATGACATATTTCGTTAAAAAAAAATTAAGTTGAGAACGATGTCAGTTGCATAATGTTTGTCTGTGAACTCTGTCTTGGTTCTTTGTTTCATATTTGAAAAAAGAGTCTCAGCTGTTATGGAAAATAAGTGAATTATAAGGCTATCCGATGGTCAGCTATGATTTTCTCAGTCTAGTGCTTGTCCAAATTCAATTCGGATTTGATTCGGTTGCCAAATTTCTGATTCGCAGGGCCCTACACACCAACATGTGCAATGAAGCCGGTATAGCTCTCAGTCCACTGATTGATTGATTCGATTTCGGCGCCGGAATACTTGAGGTCAGATTTTTCAATAATGTCTACTCAAAAAATATTTCAGGACTGTTGAGGTGGATATCTGACTCATAGTTTATAAATGCATGGAATGTTTTCTTTGCTGAAAAGTACTCACACCAACTGGCGACTGAATGAAAATAAATTGGGTGGTTGCCCAGTGTTTTGATAGTCTAATGGCTTCGGCCGACTGCACGTCACAACCATACCTGTTCTCCGAATATAAACTCATCATGGGAAATACATCAGCAGTAGTCATGGATTGTTTTGATATGCACACGACACCTCCAAAAAACCATGCAGTTCTTTCTATTGAGCAGAGAGTAATGAAAGTGCTTGCAAAATTGCAGTATAACTTTGTGTTGTTAAAACACAAATTCAAAATATTTGGAAGAAACTATGTGAAGGTAAGATCGATTAGAACAGAATGGGACCGTGTTCGAGTTTTTTCATCCAGGGCCCATGAGATTTATCGCGATAATTACCAATTATTTTTTTTCCAGCGTATCGCTTCGCTCGGGCCATGTGATTGCTCGCAGGACATTATATGGTTATTTTAACAAATGGCCAAAGTCTAAAAATTTGCGGTGCTTCAAAGGAATTTGTATGCACACAATCGGCATCTATTATAGATCAAACAAAAAGGCATGGTTAAATGGTGACATTTTTCTAGAGTGACTGAACATTGTGAACAACAAAATGCATGCTCAAAAAGGAACAATTCTCATGTTGTTGGACATTTTCAGTTGCCACTCAGATGTTATTCTTAGTAACATTAAATTGACTTTCTTGCCAGCAAACACGACATCAAAGCTACAGCCATGCCATGCAGGCATAATCCAGGCTAATCGTGGTAATTATAATGAAAATTAGTTTATGACTTTAGTCATAACCAAATGGACGGAAACACCTTCATAAGCATTCACAGGATACCAGTTTCAGAGATTGACAACGTCCTATACCCTAAGGACGTAGAAAATCTACAGACCACACTTCTGGACGATCTCATCACCAAAGTGTTTTGACCATATTCCAAAAATGAACTTAATTCCATGCGAGCTTACACCTATAGCTGAAAATGGTGCCGTTAAAGAAAAACACATAGCTCGACCTGATTGGACCAAGATAGGAAAGGAACAATGATACAGAGGATGTTGTGGATAGAATAGTCACACTATCAGAGGTGCTTGTATATGCATCAAAAACGTCTGCACCTAAATATCGTAAAATTCACTTCAAACAAAAGCTTCAAATATGGAACAAGGACATCGCTGATGAACTCCACCAAAATAGAATAGACCACAGAAACTGGTGTGCTGCTGGAAAACCAAAAGATCAAGATAACACAATTCTTTGAGTAAAAAAAGATTCCCGCAAAATATTTCGGAATGAAATGAAGACAGCAGTTTGTTCTCAGAACCAGAGTTACAAGATGAAAATACTGGAAGCCAAGGATTATGACAGGAATGCATTCTACAACCTCATACAGCAACAAGAATGTCATTGATGGATGGACCGGACATTTCAGCGAACTGGCAAAACCGAAGGACAATGACACATTTATCCTGCCAGACATCAATGTTGAAATCATGAGGAAAGTGTTAGCTATGCTAAGCAAAGGGAAATCCGCCAAAATTTTTGGGGTTATAGTCGGAACATTCTGCATATGCCAGCGATGATCTCATCATATCTGTAGTACAAGTATTGAAGTTAATATTCAGAGACAAACAAATTCCAGACATTCTGAAGCTTGAACTACTCTCTCTACAAAAACAAAAGCAATAAATCAACATCTGGTAACTATAGAGGAATAACTGTTCTTCCAGCGTTACTGAAGTTACTGGAGATGAGCTGCGAGCAGACCTGCGGGATACTGTGCTGCACCTTCAATCACCAATACACAGAGGCTTCACGGAAAATTCTTGACCGCTGAACAGTGCGTTAATGCTGGAAGAAGATGTGAACATGATGGTATATGTGGCATTCTTGGATGCTAAGTCTGCTTTTGATGTCGTAAACAAAGAATTCCTACTCAGAAAAGTTTTCCTGTATGACGTTAACCCTTCAACATTGACACTCATTAACGACCTTCATACAAACTGCATCCGTAGTCAAATGGGAGGGACTTGCATCACAACAATTTGATTTCCATCAAGGTGGTATTATGAGCGCGGACCTGTACAAATTATATGTGGAAGATCAACTACACAAGTTTCAGAGCACAGGCACCGGAACCAGCATCGGAAATGTTCATGTGAACGCCACAGCTTGTTCTGAGGATGTAGCAGTCTTCAGTACAAACCCTGGAAATATGCAAATACTAATTAACTTAGCGTACCACTATAGCTGCTTTAACACAGATACAAGCTACAACTACAGAAAAGTGTTAGTTAACGTCCGTCCGAAAAACCAAAAATACTCCAATGAACATTCCTGGAATATGAGCAGTGACAACATGCCTAACGTCGAATCTACAATGCACCTGGGTATTATAAGCACAGAGAAGTCACTAAAACAGTCCATAGAGAACAACATCATGAAAGCAGGTAGAGCAATATACAGCTTAATACCTATCAGACTGCATGGAAAAAACGGTCTAGATCCTGACACTTGTATCACCTGTACAGAACCTACATATCTCCAATACTGACATAAGGATGCGATATACTACTACCACATGGGATTAATCTCGAACATCTAGAAACATTTAAAAAAAAGTTCATCAAGAGAACAATGTCTCTACCCACCAACATTGCTGATCCAGTCGTGTACATTCTCTCCGGACTCTTACCGATAGAAGGGCAGATACACATCAAAACTCTCGCATTTTACAACAACATCTGCATCCAGGATGACTCATTCATCAACAGACAACTAGCAGAAAGACAGCTGATGACCAAAGATCTTTGCAGTCATAGTTGGTTTATCAACATTAAGAAGATTCTGCTAAAATACAACCTTCCAGCAGCTATAGATTCTTTACACCAAAGAGTACCAAAGGCACAATGGAAGAGGACGGTTAAAGCAGTAGTGCACACATACCGGAAAGAACGGGTTTGCAGTTAAGCTTTGACATATACAACTCTAACCTATCTAAATGTATGCAACTACCAACCAGGACAGACCCACAGTGTGGTTAAAATACACTGAGTAACATGGAAAAAGCTGCGTCACGTCTACCTACAAAACTGAAGCTTGTCATAAATACCTACACCCTAGAAAGCAGCAGACAAAACATTTGAAATCCAATGGTATTAATGCAGATTATGTGACAGAGAGAAAGAAGATTGGCTACATTTCTTACTGCAATGCCATGCATTAAGTGATGCACGAGTGAATGTGCTCTCAACCATCTCCGAAGAGTACCATCTATTCCATCAAGATTTTAACAAGCTTCCTGACAATATACAAAACTAGAGTTCATCCTAGATTGCTCCAAGATCAGCACTATAGTGACTCAACACCCATCAAGTTTGACACTCTACAGTTCCAAACAACAAGATTATGCCATGTTCTACACAGCAGAAGATTCGGACTACTCCAGCACGACAAAGGTTAAATTTGCTGGTCCAACCATTCATGCATGCTAGACTTCGAATCTGAAATATTTTAGCTGTACGTATACATGCTTGTAAATGCTGGAATGTACCACAGTTAGGATTGGGATCTCTCGGAAGAGGTTGACCATACATGGTTGGAAAGAAGAAGTAAAGTAAGTTTCTATCATTCATAGAGAACATGAGTGTATTTTTGACTAATCAATGTCTCAAATTCATTCATTTGTTGCATACATTCTGTTGAGTATAAAAGGAGATGCTCCAGTAAATGGCCGGATTTAGTGTACAGCACCCCTTTAAATTCACTTTAACCCTTTACCCAACAAACCGGCCAAAACCGGCCAAATAAAGCTTCAACAGCCTAAAATATCTTCGGTCTGTCTCAATAGAACCATACAAATATGGGTATCATTGGAACCGGCTCCTTGACCACATTGTGATAGTTACAGTTATGCCCTGTGCCAATGCATTCTCTTATATATGCGAGTCGACCATAGGTCGCCTCGCATATATAAGAGAATGCATTGGCCTAAAAAAAATCTTTTTTTAACACTTTTTACCATTTTTTCTTACATTCTTTAACAATTTTATAATTTTTAATGTGTTAAGCCAATGCATTCTCTTATATATGCGAGGCGACCTATGGTCGACTCGCATATATAAGAGAATGCATTGGCACAGGGCCCTTCTGTTGGGTAAAGGGTTAAACTAGGAATGGATTTAATGGAACTTCCGACTCTGCCATCTGATGTTTTTTTGTGTCCTATGTTACAGGTATTGAGGCACTAAGTATACAGCACAGAAGAAGTGGTGGGCCTATGATAGAAACACTGCCAGTTTTAAGGATCTCAGAGGCAGAAGAGATACCAGATTTTAAGATAGTCAGTTTATCAAATGGTGCTATAGTAAGTCTCAGTTACCATAATGCCCTAAATAATCGACTCCTTAACCACAGCAGAATTGTGGGTATTTTTTCAGTATTTAGTGGCTTGTTGACATTCATTGGAAAGCTCATACTGAGAGCAACAATTAAGCCATATTTTCGACTAAATCCTGAAAAGTTACCCATAATTCTGCTGTGGTTAAGGAGTCGATTATTTAGGGCATTACTGTAGATTGACCCTTTGATTACTATATTGGTTCTTCCATTCAGTTATTAAGGTATTCACTGGAATAGTCCATTCTAGTCCAATCAAAACGTGATGGTAAACATTTGAAGAGGTCAGAGTATCGACAAATTTTCTGAAAAACAGATTTAGACTAAAATGTTTCAATTACATGTACTTGTGCAATCAGTGATGTTTGTTTACTAATCACTGTAACAGTAACGATTACATAATACTGGTTTCAACATGTGAAATATCGTTACTGATGAATTATTTATAGTGAAAATAAGAACAAAGTCAATCTATTTCGCCGCGTTCATCTTGGTGATGTTGGAAGTCTTATATCACTTTCAGAATTAACCATTTCATTAGGTTCATGATGGGGGGGGGGGGGGGGGTGGAGCTGGTGCAGCATTAATGATCGTGTGCCAGCGCATTCTCGTATACATGCCCGTCTACCATAGGGAGCCTCGCAAATATAAGATAATACACTGGCTTACACGATCACTGTAAATATTGTTAGGGCAATATATTCTCTTATATATGCGAGTCTCCCATAGGGAGTATCGCATATATAAGAGAATGCATTGACACATGGTTTTCGCATAATTTCAGGAAGCTCCAGTCATGGAAGAGTTGAACAATTGGCAAGTTATACTGAATCCTTTCTTTTATTTACCTTTCAGGGTTCAACTAATAATCAACTAGAAAGTCATTTGCCAGTGAGTATTTTTTTCATCAATAATAAACTAAAACTTAATGGGGCAGGCCAGGGTACCGTTCTCTATCTCATGAGATCCGCATCTAAACTTGATGAGAAAAATTGTAAACTACTCTGAACTAATCAGAAAAGTTAACAATTGCCTATATTACTTTAATTGTGATGTATGTACACATAATACTTTATACATCATTGTACCAAGGCTCACAAAAAGATATATCTCCGTAAACTGTCATGTCATGTTTTCTTGTCTCTATTCACTAAATTGGTGACCTGGTTAATTTCTGACTTCTGAATACAGTTCTCATTGAGATTTATTACACATCCATTGGTTTATTTTTTTGCGAAATACAGCAAAAACCTTCAATGAAAAAATATGTCTTAATTGTCTTTGGAAAATATGCAGTGTTACCAAACATATCATGTTGACGTCAACTTAAATGGAAAAGGTGTTTGCTATTATGAGGTGTAGTCAATGTTAATCATTAGTTTGTTCATGCAATTAATTGAGGCAATTTCGACGTAATTTTCATAATTCTACAAGCTAAAATCTCCGGGAATGCAATAAATAGAATGGTTGAAATGTGTGACCATGTTTACATTATTGCTCATCAAGCCTTGAAAGAGTGTGTCTGTCATTTGCAGAATGAGGTGCCCAGAGGGTAAATTTAGTGATGCTACCCCGCATAGTGGGCTAGCATCACCAAATTCACCCTCTGGAACCTCAATCTGCTGAAGTGTAAGCAGAATGAGGTCCCCAGAGGGTCAATTTAGTTATGCTAGCCCGCTATGCAGGGTAGCATCACTAAATTCACCCTCTGGGGACTTCATTCTGCAAATGACAGACACTCTATTTCAAGGCTTGTTGCTCATGTGTATCGTGCTATGACATACAATTTGACCCTTTATAACATATAACAATAACCAGTAAACTGTTCACACCCTGTGTAGTTTTATTTATCAAAGCGCTGTTTACCAAAGTTAGGTCTTCCAATTTGCATGAATTGTTGGGGTATTCCAGGAGTCTCACCATACACCACATTATCTCAAAATTTGCCAGTAACTTTGTTAATTTCGGTTGGTGACTTCTCTAGATAATTGGAGAGATATGGTGACTTTGCTGGAGTATTTAATTTAAGAAATTAAATTGAGTGATGAAAGGCCGAAAAAAATTTTTAGTTCCCTCTATAACCGGTCCTTGCCGTGAATGACAATAATGATGAGTAGAAACCTTTACTTTAACCCTTTCATGATGGGAGCTGCGTTGGTGCAGCATTAACAACCCTGTGCCTGTGCATTCTCTTGTATAGGTAGTACTCACCCACCAACCCATCCTGCCACCCATAATATCCTATGCGCCGCAGGGGCTCATACATAGGTAGTACCCACCCACCACCCCATCCTGCCACCCATAGTATCTTATGCGCCGCAGGGGCTCGTATATAGGTAGTACCCACCCACCACCCCATCCCGCCACCCATAGTATCTTATGTGCCGCAGGCACTTGTATATAGGTAGTACCCACCCACCACCCCATCCCACCACCCATAGTATCTTATGCGCCGCAGGGGCTCGTATATAGGTAGTACCCATAGTATACGTATATAGGTAGTACCCACCCACCACCCCATCCTGCCACCCATAGTATCTTATGCTCCACAGGCACTCCTATATAGGTAGTACCCACCCACCATCCCATCCCACCACCCATAGTATCTTATGCACCTCAGGCGCTCGTATATAGGTAGTACCACCCCATCCCGCCACCCATAGTATCTTATGCGCCGCAGGGGCTCGTATATAGGTAGTACACACCCACCATCCCACCCGCCACCCATAGTATCTTATGCACCATAGGCGCTCGTATATAGGTAGTACCCACCCACCACCCCATCCCGCCACCAATAGTATCTTATGCGCCGCAGGCGCTCGTATATAGGTAGTACCCACCCACCACCCCATCCCGCCACCAATAGTATCTTATGCGCCGCAGGCGCTCGTATATAGGTAGTACCCACCCTCCATCCCATCCCGCCACCCATAATATCCTATGCGCCGCAGGGGCTCGTATATAGGTAGTACCATCCCATCCCGCCACCCATAGTATTTTATGTGCCACAGGCGCTCGTATATAAGTAGTACCCACCCACCACCCCATCCCACCACCTATAGTATCTTATGCGCCGCAGGCGCTCGTATATAGGTAGTAGTCACCCACCACCCCATCCCGCCACCCATAGTATCTTATGCGCCGCAGGGGCTCGTATATAGGAGCCTCTCATGTGTAAGAGAATGCACTGGCTTGTAAGGTCAATACTGCTAGGCCAATTAATTCTCTTATATATGCGAGGCTCCCTATGGGAGACTCGCATATATAAGAGAATGCATTGGCACAGGGTTTTCGCAAAATTTCAGGAAGCTCCAGCCATGAAAGGGTTAATTGCCTTTTATTTTATCACTCCAGGAAGTAGAGATACTGGACAACAAACTTGGAATAACTAGATTCCAAGATCTTAGTAAAGATGACATCATTAGAATTCGCCCCTGGGCTCTCATAGAAGTCACTGCATTGCTTGATTCAAATAGCATTACATTCTCAAAGCGAAAAGTCAAAAGGAAAGTAAAAGGTGAGTCATCATAAAGCAGTCTATGTGCTAATATCAAGCCTGCAAACAGTGGTCATTTGCAGAATGAGGTCCCCAGAGGGTGAAATTAGTGATGCTATCACACACTGTGGGCTAGCATCACCAAATTCACCCTCTGTGGTCCTCATTTTGCTTAAGCCTCGTCTTCGGGGAAGTATCTAAAGTCTCATATTAACATTGTTTTTAAGTTAGATTTTCCCTTCTGAGAAGTTTCTATATCCCCTAATTTTCAGAACATAAAATGCAAAATCGAAGTAACCAATGGGTGAACATCACCGACTTCAACTGGGGGAACTTCAATCTGATCCTAGGTCTCCCACAGCAGTTGAAACTTAAGCAGAATGAGGTTCCCAGAGGGTGAATTGTGTGATGCTAGCCCACAGTGCGGGATAAGATCACTAAATTCACCCTCTGGGGACCTCATTCTGCAAATGACACACACGCTATTTGCAGACTTGGCTAATATGCTCAAGATCTCAAATTATTTGCGTAATTCTTTCATGAAGCGGGCCCGTAACATTAAAATATTTGCATAAAAAATAACATGCATTTTTCGACCTTAATGGACAACATTAATACACCCAGTATAAACTAATTCCACCAGTGATTGTTCTGATCCAAAAACAAAGATTTTGAGTCAGTCAAGTCAGATAGGCTTGTGGGATTTTGTTGAGAATATGGCAAGGATGATAAGTCAATATCAATAAAATAATATGGATAACTAAGTGGAAAGTTTGGCAATAGTGACGATATTGGCATTGGGGAATTATTAAATAATTAAATATACAGAGCAACACGAGTGTGTTAATGTATTTGTTGATACGGCATGATTGCCAGCTCGGAAGGATAGAACAAGAACGCGATGGTATAAGTTTTGCCATATCTGATATTATTTTATGTTCCGGTTTCATGCTTGAGGTGAACATCATTTATAATACGTCAAGTGATGTCAATCGGATGCGTATCTCACACATGGGGCATATGGATTTGTAAATATGTCACAGCAAGAACACTGAAATTCTAGGAACAAGCATGTAATAAATGTTAATATGGAAATAAAATGTCAACATCATGCAACTGTAGCTTGGGAGTCCAGGGTAATAGTATATTAGAATGGGGGCAACTACGATGAAATGATAAGATGAAGTAATAAATTTGTGCACCATTTTGCTTTATTACAAGCATTTACCGTACATACATGTATTGCTTAGCATATCTGTATGCGATTATACATGTTTTTATTATGAATCGATGGGCTTAATTTGCTAGTGAAAGTTACTTTTCAATTGAGACATGTAATCTTATTTTTCCGATAAAGGAGCTCTTATATACTGAACTATATGGATCTATGATAGTTCAGTATATTCGGGCTATTTTTGTTTGAAAAATTTATTATGCTCTCAAAATAATATTGTTCCGGTAGTGGAGCCCTCATATACTGAACTATATAGATTATATCTCCGACCTTGTGTCAATCAGGTTATGAGGGCTCACTTACTGGGAAAAAAATATTTTGAGGGTATAATACATTTTTCCTAAAAAGAGAGCCCGATTATACTGAACTATCATAGATCCATATATTCAGTATATTAATATACTCACAAAATATTATTTATTGTACCGTGCTAAGTTTTCTTTGTTTTTACTGTCTATTTCTTGTACTTTGAAGATCATGGCGTTTTTGGAATTCCTTTAAGTGTATTGGTGGAACATGACCAAAAGCATCATCCAGGAACTACAGTTCCCATAATATTTAAACAGGTGAGACTAGTTTCTCCATTAGCAATAGATTTAACCCTTTCAGTACCAAGTCCGATTTTTGTATCAACCCATATTTCCTTGATCATTTTTCAAATTTATTGATTATAATAATGTGATACATTGATGGAAAGAGCTCATAGAGCTCTTTCCATCAATGTATCACATTATTATAATCAATAAATTTGAAAAATGGAAAGAGCTCATTTATAATCAATAAATTTGAAAATTGATCAAGGAAATATGGGTTGATACAAAAATTGTACTTGGCACTGAAAGGGTTAAATAGCATAGTGTTATTTCTTTAAATTATAGAAAATCCAGAGGTTCGTAAGGTTGTCCTCTCCAACATTAACCCTTTGAACCCGACTGGCCGCAAAAGCCGCCAGCCAGAAAACGATCATACACCCGACTGGCCGCAAAAGCGGCCAGAAGCATTCAGTGACATCATAGACCTATGTAGCATGTGTATACATGTCATAACCATTGGTATATCCACTTTTATCTATGTAAATGATCCCAAGGAACTTCAGCAGTGCCATGGGTGCATGTGCATGAGTTTGTTGCCGACTAGTTGGGGTAGAAAACACATGCGCATGCGCAGAATTCAACAAACGTATATTATTTGAATCGATTCGGGTAAAGTTCTACATTGTTGCGCGGTTCGCAGGATTGTAGAAATACACCATTTCGATCACTCTTTTTGGTTTAAATTAGTATTGCATACATAATCAGTGTTCTTTCATATGTGAGGAAGGCGCACGCAGTTTCTTATTTGAGTCGATTTGTTTCGCGCATGCGCATAGGATAAACTGATAAATGTATGGATTTTTGTGAAATGATACAATCACATCAAGGATCTCCATAGTACATCAATTTGCGTTATACAGATGCACGTTTTGACATTGCACCAGAGTAGTACTGTGGAAATGGGTTGCATGGTCACAATACCATCTAGTCCGATCTATTTGCGCATGCACATTACAAACACGTGGTCAAATCGTGCATTATTGAGCAATTATGTAAAGTTTAAGACTCGTGGCACCATATGAATATGACCGTCACCGTGCCCTATAGGCGATGTCTAAAACGGGACGTAATGCCATTGAATGCACAGGGAAGTGGTGTCATTCGATCACTTGGGCTATATGCTTAGCAACCATTGATACCGTTAAATACAAACTACATGTAAGTTCAATCTTCTGACCTGATGTATCTCCAGTTTCACAATAGGGTATTGACTGCATAGATAATGACGTTTCTTAGCGCGGAATTATACGACGCTATAAGCTATAATTGCATTATACTTTCAGTTCCGGGTAATTGCTTAGAAACCGTTACCAGGGAGTGATCGTGTGGCAAAGTATACCGTTCTAAAAAAAATACACAGTGGCCCATGGGAACATACCTGTAAAATTTCAGACCTGTAGCACCATTTGAACATAACCATCAGCATGTGCATGCCAAGAATGTCTAAATTGGGGCATAATACAATTGGATTCACGGGGCAATGGTGTCATTCGATCATTTGGGGTATTTGCTTAGCAACCGTTGCTACCCTTAATACAAGTTAGGATCAGACTTCTGGCCAGATATATCTCAAATTTCACAATAGGGTGTTGACTGCATCAAAAAACGCCACTTCCTTGGGCTGAATTACGACCGTAAAAGCTATAATTGTATTTTACTTTCAATATTGGGTAGATGCCTAGCCACCGTTACCAGGGACTGACCACGTGGCAAGGTAACCAGATCGTAAAATAATCAGTGGTCCATGGGGAACATATATCTTAAGTTTCAGAAATGTGACACCACTTGAACATAAACAACACCATACATCTAAACACTGGCCACAATATAAAAAATAACACTGGGAGCCCAGGGTCAGGGTGTCGATCGTTGTGGGGAGCCAGGGTTCAAAGGGTTAAGGCACTGAGGAAATTCAACATTTGATTCAATGTCGATATCACCAGTGAGATTCAGTGTCGACACAAATCGGATTCCCCCATTCAAATATTTACAAGTATCCAATTTATCCCAATCATTGTCAAAATGTTGTGATCAGACCTGTTACTTCTCACGGATTCGCCGTGAGACTCCCGCTTTCACCATGCATCTCACGGTGTCACGGCGACACCTCCTAATCTCACGGTTTAAAACAATCTTCTCAAACAAAAAAATAATAAAAAGTTACTTTCGTTTTCATTTTATTATAACGCGGTAAGCGAGAATATGCAAGACTACCTGGGTGTGATTGTTTAGCATCCGGTGCAGACACTGCTGTTACGCAATGATAACACGATAGCTTGGAGTAGCTGCCATTTGAATGTGCCGCGGGTAATTAGTCCGACAATAAATGGTTTGTCACCCACATGTTTTAACAAACAAAGGATGAATGAACCTCACGTTATAAAACTAATATTAACTATGCCAGATTGTTTTCATATTGGATTGCAAACAAGCTTTAAAGGTACTCAATCCGATAAAACTCCTCTCAA
This sequence comes from Siphonodentalium dalli, assembly GCA_032622095.1. NCBI lineage: Eukaryota > Metazoa > Mollusca > Scaphopoda > Gadilida > Siphonodentaliidae > Siphonodentalium > Siphonodentalium dalli. The sequence goes on along the minus strand of CP136069.1, from coordinate 83,702,303 downwards.
TTACTATTTCAATGGCTTCGGGGGTCAAAAATATTTGATTCGAGTCGAGGAAGTCACCCATCAAAGCTCAGATTTGTTAAATATCGATTTTAGAAATCTATTATTTTTCATTATCGGGAATACTTTCTGGCCCAGAACACAGTCAAAATTGCGTTATTATTACCAGTTGATTTTAGAGTTATCCATCCTTGTCTGTTTGAATAGTGTTTTGGTGTACACATCTCGAGCAGATTACGAAATTGAATGCAATTATTAGTACTCATCTCGAGAAAATAACAAATTTCAAAAATCAATATCTAATAACTCTGAGCTTTGTTTGATGGGTTCCTCAACTCGAATCAAATATTTTTTACCCCCAAAGCCAATAGTAATATAGGACCCTCTGATCGGATTGTTGTTGTTGGAATCTGTTGAGATGGGGACCCTCTGATCGGATTGAGTACCTTTAAGCATTTCGGCCTAAATTCGAAATCGGCTCCTGCATTGTATACAAACAGAGACCCCTATATATGGTCATTTATATATGTCTCAGTAAATTGGCGACAATACATTATATTTTTTAAATGTCTGATTCTGCGGAAAGACAGGCAAAACGCCGACGATATGATTCAAAGTTGAAGGACTCGTGGTCTCTTGAAATGGTATGATAAAAATCAAAAGAAACATGCGTTCTAGATTTTAAACTTTACAAGTCCGTTCCTGAATTGTACTTTTTAACATGACAGTTGAAATCTCTTGAGATGTAAATGAAACCGAAAGTAGTTTATCGTTGTTGATACGTCGTGGCCTGCAATGTTTTCTCTATAAATGAGACAATAAAATGTATAACTGCACAATAACTGTTTTCCTGAAGAATACTTTGTTAATTGTTATCAAACTTGCATGTTTCTGTGTGATAGATAATAAGAAATTTTGTTGAATTTTTTCTTTATTGAAATTAAAAAAATGCAAAAGGAGTCCAATTTAAAAATCTCCCGGACGGTGACCTCAATCTCACGGAAACGAGTGACCAATCTCCCGGAAAATATTTTTTTAGGGTAACAGGTCTGGTTGTGATTTTTGTGCAGGATGATGCAATATGCATGACACATCCACAATATTTGTTGCAACACACATAGTGTGTGAAATTAGAGAGGTTGGTATACAGAAAAATTGCCCAAAGAGCCTAGTATTTTATGATCAATCGGTATTAAAGTAGTTATCAGGATGGATATAGGCCTGTATATATATATATGTATGTTCTTTATTTTCGCAAACTGAATGATTGTGGGTGTACATGTAAATATATTGCTAGTTAGTGTCACAGCACAAATTTATCTGCAGATTATAAGGTAATAATATCGAATCGCATCAAGATTAATGATCAAACTGAAAACTGCGTAATTGTTTAGTTTAATTTCTAAAACTTAACAGGAATGTATATAAATTATACAACTGGAGATTTGCACAGGTGATGTTATTTTCTTTCAAAAAATATTTCGTGTACATAAATTTCCCTGATGCCATATAGGAAAGAAATCGGACCGACTTTGAGCACCTACAGTATATATGCACCAGTGGCCAGCCTTTTCGATTGGATATCGACATCAGCCTCCTGAATCGATATCGCATTTCAAACATGTTGAAAAATGGCGACTAGCAGGGCCCTCCCTACCCATCACACCAATACGCCTCTGATTCTAACATATACCTAGGAGCACAATTGCTTTCAACAGCCTTTGATTCAAGGAAAAATAACCTTTGATTTCTAAATACTCATTGGCGAGTAGTTCCCATAGGAAATGATTAGATAATAATCAAGTTAAACAAACGACCTTAGGTCATTTGTTGAAGTTATTGTCTGATCATTTGTTACAATGAACAAGGTTCCAAATAAGTGGTCTGACATGGACAATTGTCAGATGCCAAATTAAGATTTTCATAGGGTTGTCAGGCTCTTCTTTGAAACTGTCTGACATAATGTCAGGTTGAAATATAGACGTATTTTTAAGGAAAAATATCACTGGTAATGTGATATTTTGCAAAATAAATTGATATAGTGTGCTGTTAAATGATATTTATTCTATTGGAGAGTAGCTTTAATGATTTGTTTTGCCAAAATCTGGGTTTTTCAAATCATACAATCATATGTTCATAATGATAGGCCTACCCTTAGATGGTATTAGTAACAGTGCCGATATCAGAGCAATTGAAGATTTCTATAACATTATAATTGAGCGGGAAATCGGCAAGCATGTTTGGTGTTGTGCCAGTGTGGGCAGATTTGCAATTTTTATAGTAAACAAGTGACAATTGAGACAATTAGTTTCACTTGGCATTATTTCAGGTGATAAATAAGACATGTCAGGCCTCATTTTGAAATGTCAGACCATGTTTGTTTGGTGCCTGACAAAATGTCAGACAGTCAAATAACAATTATATTGAGGCTTGCCAATGAATAGGAATTCTTCTGGTCTTCTGTTTATCTATTTCCTGAACATCCCTACAGATGAATAACAGAACATTCCAATGTATTCTTTTGTAACCAAAAGGGAGAATCCATTCAGTCAAGGAAGGTTTAACACCAAGGTCTAATCCTTTGTCTTCCAGCTCATTCATCATTTATACGATAATGGAATAGATGCTGAAGGGATCCTTCGAGTCAATGGATCGGCAACTAGAATGAAGGTATTTTTAATCTCAATACTACTAAAGGACCAAGCCTTAAAATATTGTGTCTGTCATTGGCAGAATGAGGTCCCCAGAGGGTGAATTTAGTGACGCTACCTCGCACACTGGGCTGGCATCACTAAATTCACCCTCTGGGGATAGGACTCATCTTCTAGGAAGTATCTATAGTCTGAAATTAACATTGTTTTCAAGTTACTTTTTCCCTTCTGTTCAGTTTCTATATCCCCTAATTTGCAGAAGATAAAATGCATGATCGAGGTGACTAATGGGTGAACATCACCAATTTCAATTCGGGAACTTCAGTCTTATACGTATGTGTAATATTATGTCTCATATTATATTCTCATATTAAGCATATAGTATCAATATGAGTGTTCGTGTATATGAGAATGTTTATATGGTGTATACATATGCCGTCTATATGGTTATGTCTGCTTGTAAACTTGTACCAGATTGTTGTGTGGCAATTACTTTATCTTAACTTTGTATATTGATTTCTTATTTATATTTGTCTGTTTGGATTTGGGTGAGATTTTGAACATCAACATGGGTTTGCCTGTGTATCAGCTAGTCATGTGTAAATGTTCAAAATATTCCATTGATTTCGCTAACAGTAGACAGATCTAGAGTTCACCTATTGATGTAACATTTAGGATTTAGGATTTTTTCATTTATGTGTTATCTGGTGGTGGGAGTGTTGATTGTGTTGATATAAATTATATATATAACTCTTCAGTTATGGAGGAAAATAAAGATTTATATATATATATAATTCTGCTGTGGTTAAGGAGTCGTTTATTTATGGCATTACTGTAAGATGTTACATTGCATTGTAAAGAGGATCTCTCCATTAAACGATACACCATAACGGACTCATCGCAGCCATCTGAATGTCTTAGTGTTATTGTCTGTAATCCAATTTCAACACACTCGTCTGAACACTACTTAAATTGAGTGGATCCTCAAAATGACAAGTTAGTTCATGTTAATGAATTGTAGCCACAATTCTGAAGTAATATGGTGATACGTGTAAGATTGTACATGTCAAAATGTCGTACGAGATAACTTATAGTTCGCGCCCATGAAATCCTGGCATGTGGGATATGATATTTCCTCCTGGCAATGAGTTATCTCATAGTCATAATCAGTGTATGGTACTCCAGGAATCAGCACGTGATTATGATTTAAAGTATCTGATATGAACATCTGACAAGATATTCATGAGAAAAAAATGTGGCAAAGTGTGGGTATGAGATAACTCGTAGTCGGCACCCAGTAAATAATACCATGAGATGGCATTGCACGTTGCTGACTATGAGTTATCTCATAGTGCATTTTTTGCATGTTAAGACTTAAGTTAAATGCCTGCTCAGTTTTGGGGTCTGAGGCTGGTAAAATGGCATAATCTGCCTATTCAATACTTAACCTCTTCGCTGCTATGAAGTCCGTAACTATTGCTGACGTAAAAGTGCACGCTGTATGCCATATGGTCCTTAGGTACTATGGACCTACTTCAGCACACTAGCAGCAGGCCAATATACATAACTGGAACTCAGAGATTAGTGCATCTGAATAACTATATCTCGAAGTTTCAAAAAGTGTATGATTGTGAACGATAATAGTCTTTTAACTGAGTCAGTTTTATGGTTCTTGTGATATACCAGTTATATTTTCCCACTGGAAAATGGCAATAATGTCAACAGTCCAGCACACGACGTCATAATGTCATATAGCAGAGAAAAGATGTTAATCTCAGGTTGGCATCCAGGAAGGTTACACTATAAGATTATGGCAGTCAACATGTTAAAGATGTTTGGATTAATTCATGTTCCAGAACAAACCCACAAGAAAAATCTGGTGTTTCAAAACATAGATTTTCAATCAAATAATATAGTAATGTTCTAAAAAGAGCTACATTTGCTGTCCATGTTAATAGAAAATAACTTATAAAAAAATCTTAAAGACATATTATGGACTTGTGTTCGAGTGCGATGAACTTATAACTTAATTAGTACTCAGACGCTATGCTAACCTGGGGGAATGTATCATTCTACTAAGATCACTGAAAATTTCAAATGAATCGACCATACCACTCCATAGAAAACATCGGCTGAACTATGCTCAATTGTAAATATTTACACCTCAATTCGGGATGCGACAATCGGCGACAAACTAACGCGAATGATTTTGCCATCCAGAGTCATTGCAATTAATTAAAATATAAGAATGATGGTGTGTGTTGTCAATTTGGGTTAATATTCGTAAAAATAACTACTTTGAGCCATAATATTCTCATTTCTATTTTATCACCCTACCGGAGTGTTTCACATCACTTTAGCGAGTTTTGTAAATTCCACTATAAACTGCGACAATCGGCGACAAACTAACGCGAATGATTTTGCCATCCAGAGTCATTGCAATTAATTAAAATATAAGAATGATGGTGTGTGTTATCAATTTGGATTAATATTCGTAAAAAAATAACTACTTTGAGCAAGATTATTCTCCATATCAATTTGATCACCCAACCGGAGTGTTTCACATCACTTTAAATCAATTTGGTATACCTTTTTATTTGTAGCAAATCCGAGAAGATATAGAGAACACCTATCACCGTGGATCATTTTCACTGAACGATGTTAATGTCCATGATGCTGCAAGTCTCTTAAAACAGTTTTTGAGAGAGCTTCCTGTTCCACTTCTCACATGTGAATACATCGACGCCTTTGCTCAAGTTCTTTGTATGTAAACTTTTAGAGAAATTTAATATAATTTCTGTGTTTCTAGAATTTATTATCAGGTATAGAGTTATATTTTCTGGGTCGTTAGCTACATGATGCCCGTCACCTATTTTGTGTGGATCTTATTTACAAGTATGCTTGAATATTCATTGATATTTACCTCTGGAAGTTATGACTAGTTGTTTCGAATCATTCTCATGTAGCTTAAAGGTACTCAATCCGATCAGGCGCTCCTAAATTACTATTTCTTTGGCTTCGGGGGTAAAAAATATTTGATTTGAGTAGAGGAACCTACCCGTCAAAGCTCAGATTGATCAGATATCGATTTTTGAAGTTTGTTATTTCAGTTGTTTGTGGCCAGAAACACGTGGTCAAACGGACGTTCTTGCAGATAAAGATGGATAACTCTTTATTACCACTTGATTTTAGAGTTATCCATCTTTATCTGCAAGACCGTACGTTTGAACATGTGTTTCTGACCCATAATGACGGTTTTATATAGCGATTAACCAATTACTTGCTCTAACACGCTTTTAAACATTACAATATTACTCCAGTCATGTGTACAAGCCAACCGGTGAACCGATTGATACTCAACAGTATGACAAGCTGACTGGTACTCATTTAATGCATGAGTGGTGCCAAACGGACACAGTTCGAGCGACCTTGCTCAAGGGTCACAACTTGGCATGGGATTTGAAACGGCGAACAATAGGCTGCGAATCCATATCTCTTGTGTTTTCAGCGAATACAAGTCCAAGTCGGCCTGTAGGCTGGTCCCTGAAACTGCCGTTCATTTCTTATTTGAATTAATGGTCTTATAATACTGCAACAGTTTACGAACGGTTTAACGTATCCATAGTAAACAATATGCATGTGATAAAGGTGGTGAAAGGCTCCCCAGTAAACTTTTACAAAAACGGTAAGAGAGTAAGTTGTTCAGCATTATGTAGCTTATATTAACCCTTTCTATACTTAATGGATTCTCCCAATCAGTCATAAAACTATACATTGGAATCGTTTATTATTCATCTGGAGGAATGTTCACGAAATACGAGTAGATGACAGAGAATAGAAAGTGCACAAGGAATCCTATTCATTGATGGGAAATGTTCAGATAATAAGTTCAATTACAAACAATCTATTGTTTTATACCTGTAAACATTTCAATTTAGTGTGAAATTATTGGGACCGTTTTTTACGCTATATCCCTTACCAGAGATAAAACTCTGTTTTCGGGTGTTATTTCCGTTTGCATTTCGACAAGATCCCTTTATAGGTGTTGAAAATTTGCGGGGGATATAGGAATGGGTTCGATCCATCTGTCCATCCGTCCGTCCATCCTGAATTTGTAAGAGTCATAACCTGAACAAATGTCCACGGATTTCAAAGATTTTTGGTATATGATTTAACCTGACCATTACCTAGAATGAGTTCGCAAGCCAGGTCCGGCCGGATATTTTCAGCAGAGTTATTGGACTTTGTTTATTATTTTTGGTGCAAATGGACGACGTCACAGGGCTAATTTCCACAAATGTCAGTAACTAAAATGAGTTCGCAAGCCAGGCTTTTTGACAAAATCCCACCTCTTGTTTAGCGCATACTGAGAATGCAAACATTATTGAGAATGCACTTCCCCAACTGCACAATTCGGCGGGGGATACAGTCATCTGCGACTGCTTGTTTTAAATTAAAAAAATGAATGAGTAATCTCACAACCATTTTTATTTGTCATTTTCAGCCATTAATGGAATTGAGCAGCAGCTGAAAGCTTTAAATTTATTGATCTGCCTTATCCCAGAAACGAATAGGGATACACTAAAGGTAACTAACAGATGAGTCATTATTTGCTCCATCAGATAGCCAAACTGTCTGGTCTTGTCACTAGAATACTATAAAAATGGACACAAGAAAATAACCTTTGATATTTTCTATCAAACATGTTTGAATGCTTATCAATTAACCATTTTATGTAGGGAGCTACGCTGGTGCAGTATAAAGGAGTCTGTGCCAGTGCATTCTCTTGTATATGCGAGTCTCCCATAGGAAGCCCCACATGTATAAGAGAATGCACTGGCTTACAAGGTCAAGGTAAATGTTGTTAGGCCTGTCTATTCTCTTATACATGTGAGGCTCCCTATGGGAGAATCATATATATAAGATAATGCATTGGCACAAGGTTTTCACAAAATTTCAGGAAGCTCCAGTCATAGAAGGGTTAATGGCCTAAACGGTTTTCACTATTTCAAAGTAGTTCTTTTATTATTTTATTCCACAAGTAGTCCAGATATTCAGCCAAAGTGTTATCGATAGAAATAGAGCTTGTTATATTTGTACGAGAAAATTAAATCTAGCACAAAGTCGCAACCATAAAAATAAAAGTCCGAGAGCTGATAGAATGTCACTATTTTCATTTATCATCATACCCTACAGCAATTCTGCTTACTTGTTGTTGCACGATAATAGAAATAATAGAAATGCGCTCCATTTTGTTTTGAAATTCGGCAGTGTAGAAAAAATGTACTAGTATACTGAGAACGGATAAACGTATATGGGTGGCCGTTTGGTCTAAAAACATATGTCAAATCAAACTTAACAGAACTTGTTTTATAATTAAAATACACGAGTGATGTAAATACAATCCAAAAATAGGTTGGACTCTGTTAAAACAGATGAATATTAATAATTGGCCTGTAATAGTTTACTATCTCGTTTATATTTACTTTAAATTGTTACACACTCATTGGTCTCGACGACACCAGTAACAATCAACACCTTCTAAATCTATCAACAGGCTTTACTGGTGTTTCTGAGTGATGTGGCAGCACTCTCCCAAAAAAACAAGATGACCATAGCGAATATAAGCATGATCATTGCACCCAACCTCTTCCTTACGCCAAACCGAAATAGAAAGATGAAATCGCACCATGAGCTGGAGCTACAGATGGCAGCAGGTACATCAAGCATCGTGAGGATGCTGATAAAGTACCATCATATTCTGTGGATAGTAAGTAATATTTATTCAAAAAGTCAGACTTTGTTTAAAAGTTTGAAATGGGTCAATGAAGATAAAGAGTAACACATTAATCGACTTATGTGTTAACCTGTGTATTATATGTAGTACAAGCTTTCGCCTAAAAGCCTCAAGTAAATGAACATACAGTAATATATGTTGAATATACAATTCACACATTCGATACATGGGCATTTCGATAAGAAATGAGAATTTGTACACCGCTCACTGAAGCAAGCACATTTTGAAACAATGAACACTCATGCTGAGTCCGTGCCTCCATAACTCGGATATATATATATAGTTGTTTTATATGAAAAATTAACTAACATTTTGGATCTCTCTGTAACACCAATTGTCCATCCCAGGGTATAATGTTACAGATTTCTGGAAATCTATAATGTTGATAACTAAGTTGCAAAAATTGCCAAAAACCAGATTCCATAACCAGGCTGCAGTTAGTAAAATATGTATTGAAATAATCAAATAAATGGTTATATACTGAGACAGGTCTCTTACAAACCTCAGTATTTGGGCATGTGAAATTTTCTGAGACCACATAGAGTCTAAAATTCTGCACCAATAGTTTATAATTATATAATATTTGTCCATTAATCAGTATAAAACTGGATACATTCATCTATGAATCCTTCTATGAAAAGTTAGCTCATATCTGTATGTCATATATAGAACCTGTGATCTTTGTACTCCATTTTATCAAGAGTGATTTTTGAATATTTGTTTCGTCATTTTAGGTCCCTTCGCATGTGGTTTCACACATTCGGCATCAATATGAGTTGGATGTTATTCGAAAATCAAGAGAAAGGAGGGTGAGTTTAAAGCTTGACTTTGCATCTCAAGTCCACCATTGTCCACGTACAGGCCTCATAATATGGCGCTGGCCCAGGGTTCGATTTCACTGGATTCGCATCGCAACTTGCATTTTCCAATTTCTGCTGAACAATTTACAATAAAAAAACATGCAGTGGGAGAGAATGCTATACAAAATCTACCCAATGCTGCAAAATGCTATACAAATTAAAAAAATTAAATCGACCCCTGTGCTGGCCATTTGCAGAATGAGGTCCCCAGAGGGTGAATTTAGTGACGGTACCGGGCACAGTGGGCTAACATCACCAAATTCATCCTGCTGGGACCTCATTCTGCATGGTCTTATCTGCTATGGGAGACCTTGGTACAGATTTAAGTTCCTAGATGGTGAAGATGGTGATGTGCACCCATTGGGCACGTTGATTATGCATCATGACATCTGCTAATTTGGGGATATAGAGAACACTGTACACATACGATAACCGGAAGTGAAATCTGAAAAGTGGAATATAACCCTCCGAATCAACACCAGGGTAAGTGTTTTGGCTTCTGATTATTCTCTCAGTATCATGGAAATGTTATATTATGGTATTTTCCTTAGACGATATATTTCCAATTACATACAGCAGATGAGTTGTATCAGCTCATTTGCTGTTATTGGGAAAAATAAAATGAAAGTATAATAGTAAATGCCGTTTTCCACTTCAATGTGTATTTTCGCAGATAATAACTGACATTTATGTACATTGTGTTCATGTCGCATTTTTCTGCCGCTCTTATGGTTCTATGCGTATATAACATGTTGCCATTATTGCGAAATTTGTCATTTAAAATCTTTTTTTTTGTATCATGTTAGTGTATGGCAGTATGCTAATAACTATTCCCAGCTTACTGCCATACACTAAAATGCTATAAAATCAGATTTTAAAGAACAAATGTCGCAATAATGGCAACATGTTATATATCAATAGAACCATAATAACAGCAGGAAAATGCAACATGAATTTCATGTTGTATTTTCCTGCTGATATTATGGTTCATTGAACACAATGTACATAAATATCAGTTATTTTCTCCGAAAATACACATTGAAGTGGAAGACGGCATTATTTACATGTGAGTTTTATACGCTCGTTTCATTTTTCTTGAGAACAGTAAATGAGCTGATACAACTCATCTGCTGTATGTAATTGGAAATATATCATCTTAGGAAAATACCATTACATAACATGTCCATGATACTGTGGGAGTAATTGGAAGCCAAAACACTTACCCTGGTGTTGATTCCGAGGTGTATATTCCACTTTTCCAATTCCACTTCCGGTTATCAAATATACACAGTGGAGAAACTCACCTAAAAATGAAAAAGAAGCTTTCTAAAGAAGTTTCTAACTAAAAAAAACTTGGTCAGGATGATATGGTGATTTATAAAATTAAAGTTTTTTAGATTGTGAGCTGGTTCTATTCAATTGAATCAGATAAAACTAGGTGTGTTAACTGCATGGTATTAACAGAAATGATCAAATTATAAATGATGAGTTTCCAAAATAATTGCCAGATTTGCGTGGGACTATTTTGTCCACCTGTTCCGTAGTATTATATCTCATATTGCATTGACATGTGAATAACACATTTCATGGAGACAACTGATGCACTGCATTAATAGTGAATTCAATTATTTTATACGATACTAGTTGCATGCTTTGTGTATTAACTCTGTGATATTATTAGATTAGTTTAAAAGCAGACAGCATTTTAATCGTTGCTGTGACAGAGGTGAGTATCGGCAAGATAGACAACTCTGTTAGAGATTGATTCAAAATGCTAAAATCTGTTACTATATCTAATATTTCCCTATTAATTTCAGAGATTGAAATTCTTAAATAAAGACAAGAATGATGTTATAAAAAAGCCAGTAATTATCCATGAAGTAAGTCTTATATTTTTAACGATAGAAGAAACATTTCATTCTTTGCAAAGCTTATTTTCTCAGTTCATCACAGTGAACTTATTAGCTGTGTACAACAAATTGTTCAGTTATATACATGCACCTGATATTTTCAGATAAAATTTACTTTAAGAATTTTTCAGTATGATGTTTTCAAACTTTCTTGCATTTTCTCAGAATCAGTTTCAGAAGCAATACACCCTGTCACTAACTCACGGCCATATTGGATCCAAAAGGCCCGGTTCTGTGGTTTTAGTGCTACAGGTCAAAGTTCTGGATGAGCATTGCCATATATGGAAGTCATGAATATTCATAAGCTCCATATATGGAAATGCTACTTCAGAGCTTTGACCCATAACACTAAACAATGGAACCGGGTTGGATGAATCTCTGAAACCACGGAACGGGGCTGGACGAATTCAATATGGCCGCATCTCTGTGATCTCGCTTATTGAAAGAATTCTCCAATTCCCAAAGAGAATGGTAACTGAGAAAGACAAAAAACATTATTGAACTTTTTGAAACTTTCTATATTTTGCTTTATTTCTCAAAAATAAACTAATGGGTGTGCTATAAATCCTTGCACCGTCCGCAACTCATTCAATAAAAGATTCACGATTCAGATATGCATTGTGTTCTGTCTATATATTCATTCCGGTTTACTTTAGTGACTGGAAATTGATAAAGATATAATACAGTAATGCCCTAAGTAATTGACTCCTTAACCACAGCAGAATTATGGGTAACTTTTCAGGATTTAGTCGGAAATATGGCTTGTTGCCATTCATCAGAAAGCTCTCAGTGAGAGCTTTCCTATGAATGGCGACAAGCCATATTTCCGACTAAATCCTGAAAAGTTACCCATAATTCTGCTGTGGTTAAAGAGTCGATTACTTAGGGCATTACTGTAGTTTAATATGTTGGACCAGGAAACATTGCAAACATTCATTTAATTGTCATAAAACTGCTTTTAAATCAATTACAGACTGATTTCCGAGATGCTGTTATTCGTGTACAGGCTCCTTATCTCACTAAAAGCCGTGCCGCGATTCATTTAGAAGAGGGAATGATAGCACAAGACATTGTCAGTAGATTTATGCAGGTCCCAGCTTCTCCGTCACCTAAATCAGGAGAGAGGTGTGTATAGCAGGAACCTTATGCCAGTATGAACAATTGTTACAATTCATTTTGACTAAAATAGTAGTAATCAAGTTATTCAAATTCGTTTCAGAGAAAATGACTTTCCTTTGTCATTTTATTTGGAGAACTCATAATTATTCAATGATTTCCCACTAATCTCAAGTTAGCTCAGATGCCTGAAATTATTAAATTATATGAAGTAATTGGCAGTCAACTGTTATAATTCAATAAATAAGGACCATCTTTCAACTTGAGATTTAAAAGAGGGATTTTTATAAAGTTGTTTACACTATGTACCTTTAATGAAATATAGGAGTTATAAATTAATATTTCATTAGAAAATATGTATTAAGCTTCCATGACTGGAGCTTCCTGAAATTTTGCGAAAACCTAGTGCCAATGCATTCTCTTATATATGCAAGTCTCACATAGGAAGCCTCATATAAGAGAATACATTGGCCTCACAGTATTCACATTGAGCTTGTAAGCCAGAGAATTTTCTTATATATTTGAGGCTCCCTATGGGAGACTGGCATATATAAAAGAATGCACTGGCACAGGATCTTTAATGCTGCACCAATGCAGCTCCCTTCATAAAGGGTTAACATATTAGGAGACTTGGATTTCAGCCAGTTGTAGTTAAAAGGTGGGTCATAATTAAAAGGCACCATGATGTGCTACCTGAACAAATCTTCTATCCATAGCAACCTTAGATGGCCATGTCTTGTTGGAACCATAAGCTTCAAGTTTCTTTTCATTCCGACAGTAAATCATGTAACAGAATGAAAAATCTTAATATGTGAATAAGGTGGTTGTAATATGTAATAAAGATGTTGCCGCTCTACCTTCCACTATCTAGATTATGAATACAATACCTTTACATCTATCCACTTCTCAGAATACAATACCTTTACATCTATCCACATCTCAGAATACAATACCTTTACATCTATCCACACTCACAATACAATACCTTTACATCTATCCACATCTCAGAATACAATACCTTTACATCTATCCACATCTCAGAATACAATACCTTTACATCTATCCACACTCACAATACCATACCTTTACATCTATCCACATCTCAGAATACAATACCTTTACATTTATCCACATCTCAGAATCCAATACTTTTACATCTATCCACACTCACAATACCATACCTTTACATCTATCCACATCACAGAATACAATACCTTTACATTTATCCACATATCAGAATCCAATACTTTTACATCTATCCACACTCACAATACCATACCTTTACATCTATCCACATCTCAGAATACAATACCTTTACATCTATCCACACTCAGAATACAATACCTTTACATCTATCCACATCTCAGAATACAATACCTTTACATCTATCCTCATCTCAGAATTTATTTTCCTATTTCTTTTGGGAATTCTGATATATTTCTGTATTCTTATTTACAGAGAATCATATCTTCATATTAACCATGGGCTGCTTTGGAAACCAAATGGAAGTCCCAGCTTGCACCTCTATGAAGTTGGTGGAAATATAGGTATTTTGAAATCACATGTAGAAATACAGTAGTGTCTTAAATAATCATCTCCTTAACCACAGCAGAATTATGGGTAACTTTTCAGGATTTAGTCGGAAATATGGCTTGTTGCCATTCATCGGAAAAATTAGCCATAATTCTGATGTTGTTAAGGAGTCGATTATTTAGGGCAATACTATAGATAAATTGAAAAGTGATAAATTGAAACGATTAGTCAACGAGTCAACGTCGATAAGGTACAAATATTTGTATATATAAAAGTTTCATTGGTTACAATCATCGCTGCATGCAACATAGGGCCTGCATACATAGTTATCATCATCCATGTATACAAAGCACAGACGATCACATTGAGCGCCAAATACATCTGCCTGATCGTGATTACGGTATTATAAAATCATGCGGCCTCCATTCAGTCATCACATGTGGGCCCTGACCTGTCACCTTTATCCACCGGAAAAGCAGCACACTTCTGATGTCGCATTGGAACAATCCAGTTACCAATGTTCAAATAGATGTCGCACTTATAAGCAGAAGTTACTGAACACATATTCAAAGCATGGGGCTTTTGATTGCTGCCAGGTGTTGCAATTGAAATGTTCTGATTGTTTTTATGACTCGGAGATTGATACAACATCAAACCATGCAATTCCGACATGTTTACTCACTTTTTAGTGAGCGGCGCCTTTCTTGTGACCTCACACATATATGTGTCATGTATACATGTGCAGTAGTAATATATTAAATGGGCACATATTAGACTGTATGCGCCAGAAGTTAGGAAGCTCACTGCATCCAGCTATATATCAAAGTCAGTCTATATATCTATAACTGATGCATGGGAACATTACTTCACCACTGAAGTTTATCCCAATGTTATATTTCTAAGTTTGAACATAACGCATGATACTCAACTGTCAATATCGATAACTATAATGATAAATTTGTATGTTTAAAAAAATTTACGGTTGCAAACAGCTGTGAAAATTTGCATTCAAACACTTTGAAATGAGCAGATCCGTGATGTCTAAAAAATTTACTTTGTGTGGGATTTTCTGGTTTGGTGTCGACCAGTAGTCAATTAGAGGGCATCGACTACAAAATTTCCTAGTCTTTTCAACACTATTGAATGTGCATATTTACCTGACATAATCTTTTAGTTTTGAATGACAGTGGATGTCTGTCAACCATTTTTGCAACAGAAACATGATAACTCCAACCAACATCTGATTTCAAACAAATATGGTCCATGGCTTATCTTGAATATCTTGGATGAGTTAAAAAATAAGTCCTGCACAAATTTTATTGTATCAGTTACATGCTTCCTATATTGTTTTCTGCATGTCCAATTTGCGAAATAAGATAATTGCTTAAAAAATTATACAATTTTAACTACTGGTAAATTATATTTGTAGCATAAGATCAGGTACATAATATTTTATGCTATACCAACTCAAGCACATGTTACACGATGCAAACCCTGTTTCTGCCTATAGTTTTTGCAAAACAAAATTGGGTGTTATTAGCATCTTTGTAGAATTAAAAGTTCCAGTTCCTATGTTTCTGTATTAAATTTTATCTAGATGATTTCATGTTTGCCCTATTTTTCAAACTAAAATAACTGCCATGTTTTTGACATGGATATTCTTCAATTATTTCAGGGGGTCGAAGACTAGACTCTAACACAAATATGCGAGAACTCTTACAAGTGAATCCTAATGCAGAGTGGGTGATTAAAGAATGCAACGGCATCACTTAACGTGTTCAATCAATGAATAACAGACGATAAACTGCCAGCTGTTCTCACCAAAATTAATGCTGATAACTGCCAGCCGCTCCACCTTCCGTATTTAGAAACATATTTTACAGTGCTTCTTCTGCTACTTGCGGTCTCTTTAAAAAGCTGACGATAATTGTATTGAGCTGCAATTATGGAGGTTTGTGTCTACGTTCGAGTGGTACTTTCACCTGTCGGATAATACTGAATGGGGATGCATTTTAGCTTAAATAAGCTCATGCCGGATGCTAGTGAGGACATACACAAAAGTCACTTTTGAGAAATAATAACACTATTTTGATGTGATAGCTAGTAACCCAAACTTGCCAAATAATTCAAGATGGCTTACTGCTCCAATCCGATAACTGTGTGAATTTTAATTTTTTCTTAGCCAAATTAATAAAAAAAATTATTACAGGTACACACTGCAATCTTATTACATTGATGTGTGTGCATTATCAAATGTTTTAAGTCAATTACTGACTCCTGTCAATCATATTTCTCAAGTGTAAACAGTGTAAAATATGATTCAAATAGGAGTTCTAGAAATGCTCATCTGAAATACTATCATTGGCTGATTAATGAGACTAGCTAAATTGTATTGGTTTCTAAAGTATGTGCCTTATAATACCTACAGTAAATTATGTGGCAGGATGGAAAACCTTGTGAACAAGCATGGAAATAGAGTGTCTGACATTTGCAGAATGAGGCTCCCAGAGGGTTAATTCAATTACGCTACCCTACACAGTGGGCTATCGTCACCAAATCCACCCTCTGGCTACCATATTCTGCTTAGGCCTCATCTTCTGTGAAGTCTATGGTCTCAAATTAACATTATTTTCAGTTACCTTTTCCCTTCTGTTCAGTTTCTCTATACCCTAATTCTCAAGACGATAAAATGCATAATTGCTGGTAACTAATGGGTGAACATCAATGATGTGGAACTTCAATATGATCCTATGCTTCCCATAGAAGATGAAGCCTAATCAGAATAGGTTCCCAGAGCATGAGTTTGGTGATGCTAGCCCACCATGTGGGATAGCATCACTACATTCACCCACTGGGGACCTCATTCTGCAAATGTCAGACACATTATTTCCGGACTTGTATGGGTTTTTGCTACTTGCACAATATTGCTACTAGTCTGTTCTAGTTAACTTTTGTGGAAGGTTGTGTTCATCATGTTAGAAGTGACTGTATCGTGAAGTCAACTTTAAAGATAGTGTATCTCGTCTGGACCACAATTACAACAACAACATAATTTTTATAAAACCCGGTTTCAAGACTACAACAGCCGTTTTTATTACCGGGTAACTCTTTCACTGCCGATCGCGACACATTCGTCCCGTAACATAAATCCATGAGGAGTAACTCTATATTATTCTGTGAAAATAGTGTACGTGATGTAATCAATTTTGTAACGAGAAACTACTGGTTTATTTTCTTTTTTAAATTTCGGGATGTCGGCCATCTTGTTTTGTGTTATGGGAATGGGAAGTGTTTTCCATTCCACAGAGACCAATACCTACCTGCATACCAAGTTTCAGGAATATACTGTACCTCTGCATATACAAAAGTCATTGAGAATTATCCAATAATATATGTATGTAGCAGAAATATACTATTTTTTTTGGTTCTCAATACTAATACCAACTTACATACCAAATTTGGTCAAAATATCTCTGCAGATACAAAAGTTATTGAGAAATAATGATTTTTTTTCTTATATTTCGGTGTGGCGGCCATCTTGTTTTGTGATCACGTGGTGACGTTCATGTGACCATGGCAGACTGGGAAGTGTTTTAAATTTGCAAGTCCAATACCTAACTGTGCTCCAAGTTTCACGAACATACCTTTACAGATAGAAAAGTTATTGAGAAATACCCAATGTATTTAGCAGCAATATACCGGTACTAACATTTTCTTATATTTCGAGATGGTGGCCATCTTGTTTTGTGGTCACATGATCGTGGTCACGGGACACTGGCAGACTAGAACATATTTTCTATTCCCAATACTGACACATACTTGCATACTAACTTTCGTGAAAATATCTCTAAAATACAATAGTTATTGAGAAAAACTGAAATGTTCTTATATTTTGGGGTGGCGGCCATCTTGTTTGTAGTCACATGATTATGGTCACATGACTATGGTCACATGACTGGTGGACTGGGGCGTGTTTTCGATTCCCCAGACCATTACCTACATGCACACCAAGTTTCATGATAATAGCTCTGCAGATACGAAAGTTATTGAAAAATACCCAGTCCATGTTAATAGCAGGAATATGCTATATATACAATGCTTGGCAGTGGCAGATCTGTCTGTGGTGCTGCATGGCAGTGAAAGAGTTAATAAAATACAGATAAAAGATTTTGTTTATTATTTTCCTGCGAAGGCATAATAAAGTGGTTGATTTCTGATGCTGCTGAGTGTAATTGCGGTGAAGTCTCATAATTGAAATTTGCCTTGATTGAGGGTGTTAACAAGAGAGAGTTATCCCTCTTGGTATGCTCCAGATACGCTCCAAAGGTTTTTGCGACATTTATGTACTAAAAATAACCCCTATTAAAAACTGTCCTGATAAATTCTAAATAAAATTGATAGAAGCTTTTCTAGACAGGTGTCCTCAATTCATAGCTATTATTTTATACTCCAGAATCTATATAATACTTGTTAAAAAGAGATACACTATCTTTAATAATCAAAATTTGTACCCCTAAATCACTATAGAAAGGTCAGGGAAGAGAGATGCCATCTTTAACCCTTTCATGACGGGAGCTGCACGGGTGCAGCATTAAATATCCTGTACCAGTGCTTTCATTCTCTTATATATGCAAGTCTCCCATATGGAGCCTCGCATATATAAGAGAATGCACTGGCACAGGTTTTTCGCAAAATTTCAAGAAGTTCCTGTCATGCATGGAAGGGTTAATCACATATTCATTGTCTGAAATGAGCAGCTTCACAAATTGAGGTATGGTCACTCAACATAATTTTATGGATCCAAAGTGTTCATATCAATGGTGCAATTATGGGGCTGAATTGGTCATGTTTGCATGCTTTTGTTATCAGTTAGGGTACCTATGCGCTATCTCGAAACAATGACTAGGATACTCAGTGTCTTAGACCAACTCTTCTCGATCCACAACAGCTTGGGATATTGGTTGGGATGATGCTGTTTTTGGACTGATTCCCACCCCATTGCTCTTCTATAATGGATGTTACGCCCAGAATCATGGGCGGGAGTTATATTGCTTATTATGTCATCGGATAAGGTAAAATGCAAGCTTTGCATGTATGAATATAGAGGGCATCCTTTTCCAAGCATGATGATATAAAATATGCATATATCAGAGGTCCTTTAAATGTCAAAGCAACAAGATATATAAGTAGTTTTCCATCGAATTTTGATGTATCGCACAATCAGAAAATGCATATAAACAATACATTAAACGTATCATCACTATACCTTCTTCTATCACGGTAGATAATATATCATTTTGAAGAAAGATTAATCGCGGACATGTCAGATGGTTAATCACATTCAGGGATTTACGTAAATGCCTGGGCTCCACGTTTACATGTAGTACATCTTTTGAATGAACGTCCGTTATAGCATCATCCCAACCGATATTCAAAGCTGTTGTGGACCCAGAAGACTTGGTATACCAGTGTCTATGAAAGATTGACTATAAGTACCCATGATCTAATCGTATGAAAAATATGTAGTTATATAAAATTGTTATTTAGTTTAAATTCAAGCATTGAAATAGTGTGTTTGACATTTGCAGAATGAGGTCCCCAGAGGGTGAATTTAGTGATGCTACCCCACACAGGAGGCTAGCAGCACCAAATTCACCATCTGGGGACCTCATTCTGCAGCTTAGGTCTCGTCTTCTGGGAAGTATCTATAGTCTCAAATTAACATTATTTTTTGTTACTTTTTCCCTTATGTTCAGTTTCTATATTCCCTAATTTTCAGAAAATAAAATGCATAAACGAGGTGACTAATGGTGAACATCACCAACTTCAATTAAGGGACTTCAATCTGATCATCGGTCTCCCGTAGCGGTTGAGGCCTAAGCAGAATGAGGTTCTCAGAGGGTGAATTTAGTGATACTATCCTGCTGTGTGGGATAGTCACTAAAATCACCCTCTGGGGACCTCATTCTGCAAATTTCAGACACACTACTTGCAGGCTTGGTCACAGCACATTGTCCCTCAATAAATTACACCGAAACTATATATATCACCAGTGCCGCCTGTCTGAGATGATCAATTTCCAGATGAAATTAAACAATATTTGGAATGTGAGGTTGGGGCAAAGGCCAAGTTCAAATATGGATGAGGGGTGCCCATTTTTACCTGAGTTCTCGTCCTTGTCGACTAAGAATTTGTTGATTAATTTTGTTTCTGGATGATAACTTTTGATTTAGTTACCTGATTTCCAGGCTTGTTCAAAACAAGTAATACAGTTACCAAGGGAAGTCTAACTACAGCTGAAGGGGTCACGCTCACCAAAAAATGTGCTGACGGGTACACAGCTTTTGTGGAGCTCCGTGGTCCAGTGGTTAGCGTGTCAAACTTGTAATCGCTGTAAACACATCGATATGGGTTCACAGCACGTCGCCGGTCATTGAGTCTCCACATAGCAGTGGCTTGGGCGCTTTGAGCGACGTGCAATTGTCGGATTGCTCGCTGTTTCAAAACCCGCGCCAAGTTGTGACCCTTAAGCAAGGTCGCTCGTACTGTGTCAGCTTCGCATCAATCATGCGTTAAAAGAGTGCCAGTCAGCTTGTCATACTGATGAGTATCAGAGCATGTTCTGCTCAAACTAGAGCAGCGCCTGCAATGGCTGTAGCCAGTTCATTGGTTGGCTTGTACTGATGACTGGGGTAATATTGTACCTAGCGTGTAATTGGTTAATCGCTATATAAAACTGGTCATTATTATTATATTATTATTAAAAATGTGCTGAAGGGTACACAGGTTTTGAAATCTGATTCAAAATGACATTTAGTTTTCGCGTTTGCCATGAGTACTGATTCCAACGAAGATTAAAGTGAACTGAAACAAACTGCTGATGAGCGTCAGACTTTCAAGAACACAGTTGAAGTAACTGCATTAGTTCCAATAGAAAACCCTGTGTACCCTTCAGCACATTTTGAAAACCTGTGTACGCTTTAGCACATTTTTAGGTGAGAGTGACCCCCATCAGCCTAACAACATCATGATAGCATTGGTTGGAATTATTCTCACATGCAATAAATTATATATGGTTAGAAGTTGATATTATGTGATGACAAAACCCCCGGATCAATTGTGAATTATATAAATCAGGTTTATCCTGGACAATGTGTCCAGGTTTCTTGCTGACATGATGCTGATTTTTTTTTATGTTCTTCTGTGGGGTATCCTAATCAAGTTTTGGATATTCTGGGTACCGAAAACAACTATTAACATGCAAACTTGGCCATATCAGCACAATAAATGTGTAAATATAATGGTAGATATAAAGCGTGCCGCACACTATGAGATCTATATCGTACGGCAAATATCGGGCATCGGTTACGGGGCAAATCGTAGGGTGTGCAGTGGAAAATCGCAGGACATTTTGTCGCACGATCGGCCCCGCAAGGAATCAAATAATTTTGATTTTCTACGATCGAGTTGTACGATTTATTCGAAGTAGCCAATCAGATTCAACTATTAATATGATCATGCGGCAATCACATGTTTTATTTCACAACAACATGGCGTCCATGCAGTGTCCTTCAAAGTCAGAGTAGCGGGATATTTTGGAGGGCGGAATACATTCATGCCTCTGCAATACAACTACAATTGAAACAGGTGGACTGGACACCAGCAAATTGGTGTCAAAATCATATCTGATTGTGAATTTGTGTGGGGAATTAAATCAGGTATACTGGGCCTACTAGTCTATAGAACTACAAACACTTGTAATATTAATATTTATTGGAAATTCGGATTTAATATCTGCGATAAATACAAATATAGACCTATACCTATAGCATATATACCACGTTAATAATACGGTAACCCATTGCATTCACGAGAAAGTAAACAACCAGATCGTACGATCCGATCGTATCGTGTGCAGTGATCTACCGTAAGTGATAAAAACAGAAGTCGCACGACTAAAATCGTACCGTGTGCGCACACAGATCTTACGTCGCAAGGGTCTGCGACAAATATCGTGCAACAAATATCACATCGTGTGCGGCGCGCTTAAGGAAACATACATACTTTGTCTTTCAATAGCACAATAGTTTATGGTGACAAATAAAAGTATTGGTTGGCAATGACAACTCTATATTTCACAATAATCAGTTCAGTTTTTAATAATTTGCTTCAGTGGTACTGAGGCACCCTCATATAACATTAACAGAAGAAATCCAGGACCTCATCACTCACTCAACATATTATGTTCATATTAGATATTTATTTTTGAAAATAAATTGTTATTAAGAATCAAATATTGACAGGATAAACTAATTATATATTTTTCATTTGTTATGCTATAATTTATGTTAATGATATTTGTGTATTTGTTTGTTTTCTTATTGATGAAAATGACAATTTAGTGCTTCATTATTATGCAGCTTCATAAAATCTATCAGATTCTGTAAACAATAGATTGTTTCAGCTGGTACTGGAGATAATCTGTAGAGAGTATTCACAAAAATTACAATTACTGGTAGAATTAACTTTCCTGGGTGTAACATTCATGAACCAAACAAAGACCTTTCTCCATCAAATAGCTTAACCCTTTGGAGAGTATCTCTAATGTCATATACATGACGTCATGAGTAAATTTAACGTCAACGTCATAGCAGTAATTATTAACAAGTTCGGGCCAAAAGGGTCCAATAATTCGTTTTAATTTATGTGCATTTTTTGTTAACGTGTGTTATCATAATCGATTGCACTTATACATTTGGAACATTAGTGTTGAAACGACTAGTGAATTTCAAAGTCGACTAGTCGATGCCCAAAAGTCACGTTGCATCGACTAGTCGGTACCCGATATCAAAACTTTCAAACATAACATGGTACGGAAAATTCATCGTACATGGCGTACACTGATGACTGATGCAATGAGTCAATGACGGTCTATTGCGTAGCGCATTTCCCTGCATAGAAACCAATTTATTTGGGAAATAATACAGTAAACATCTTGATATTTATCCAACACACTGAATGTAATTATATAATTAGACATGTGGTGGATAATGATTGGAAAGTTTCTAAATATCAAGATGTTTGCTAAAAACACGATCATTTATACAGGTTTTAAATTTAATATTCATTGATCTGATTTTTAATTCTGTGAAAATTGCCAGAGTGCCGATCAAGCGCTGTCAGTATCATTTATACGGTAGCACCAATGACGTCACCTTAAGTGACCTTCACACAGCGTCGCATCATAACCCGATGGTGCGAGATCAATTGAAATATACACAGTGTCTAGATCAAAGCGGTCTCCAACAAACGATAAAGCAGCGTCAATCATTGCCATCATGTCGCAGTGATGTCTTTGACCTCAAACGACGAGTGAGACATTGTGTTGTCAATTTCAGTCTTTCACTTAATAGTCGGGTCACCGTGTGTGTCGATACTAGTAACACTGTCAATTCCGGGTGCCACCAAACATACTTACCGTAACTTACGCACAGTTAGCACCGTTTATGCCGGAATCGATCTTGAAAACGTTATGCATGTAACTAATACACTATGTTCCGACTAGTCGACGGCAAAATTCAGAGTCGACGTTCTGACATTTCAGCGTCGACAACAGCTAGTCGATTAATCATTTCAACCCTATAGGACATTATATTTATAAAAATAACTCCTATACAAATTGTTTATAAATCAGATGATTTATTGAAGTTATGTCTAGATAAAATAACGCTTCCTGAAATGACATATACGTCGTTCTACTCCTCAACCGATAGACGACATATATGTCGTTCTACTCGCCAAAGGGTTAAGTACTGTTATACCATAATAGCCGGGTTTAGCCATATGAATGGGTTACTTGTAACATATGTTACTATGGCATTGCTACAGAGATGCACTTACTGGGAAATGTCATGCAATTTAACCTTTTCATGACGGGAGCTGCGCTGGTGCAGCATTAAAGGTCCTGTGCCAGTGCATTTTCTCAAAATCAACATCCATTTACTTATATTTGCACTCATCCTAGACAACTGGCAGATTAAAAGAGCATTATGCGCCCATTTCCAACATTCTTCTCCTGGTTCGGTGCAAGTTGTGTCTACACACAAAAATAGAAGAAGAAAAAACAAGTTGGGTCTGCGCACGACCAACCAATGTCCTGCATTCATGTTCCACAACGTGATTTCATGTGTGAGTGTCAATATTAAATGATGAAAACAAGAGAGCCCATCCAGGATTCCTAACTAATTGTACTTGAAAATTTTGCTAAAACTCTCTGCAAACTCACAATTACAATGGATCTTTCTGCACATATTCAATAGTGGGAGGAGCTAGGAGACAAGGCGTCTGCAGAAATAGTTTAATTAGTTTAACAGCGCTTGCCTTTATGCTATACTACTCCAGAGGACATGTCATAATTTTCACAATTAAAGGCGAATTGTGAAAATTATGACAAATGTCTCGCAAAATGAAAAAAAGTGTTATATAACATTGATGAATTTCCAACATCATGGCGAAATTTCAGTACATTATGATTTGACAGCAAAAAATGTTGTTTGAATATAGGCAATTTAACACTGAAAGTATGCATGAATATCAACATTAATAGGGTGAACAAAGAATTTTCATTGCACCAAGTGACTGACTCAGTCACCGATTCGTAGAAACTATCTGCTAATAATTATTTTATTGACAGCTGTGGAAAGGTCCATTAGCAGTTACAAAGATATTTGGCTCCCTGGGGCCCATCATTCACAAGACATAAAAAAACTTGTTCAATCATAAGGAAGGCATGCCACTACTTCCATAAGGCCAATATAAAAATGCCCTAAATAATAGACTCCTTAACCACAGCAGAATTATGGGTAATTTTTCAGGATTTAGTCGGAAATTATGGGCATTTTTTCAGGATTTAGTCGGAAATATGCTTGTTGCCATTCATCGGAAAGCTCTCAGTGAGAGCTTTCCGATGAATGGCAACAAGCCATATTTCCGACTAAATCCTGAAAAATTACCCATAATTCTGCTGTGGTTAAGGAGTCGATTATTTAGGGCATTACTGTATAACAATATAGCTAGATTCTCATCCCCTCCCGAGTCCCGACCCTATTTTTTCATCCCTCCTCAAATATTTTTATTTGGATAATTTTGATGTAAACTTTTTTTCTCAAAGTACATTGCAATGACCCATTAATCAGTCTACTTTTAACAAATTGAGCAATTTAAATCAACTTGTATTGTATAAGGTAGGATATTGCTTTAATTCTAGAACCAATTAAGCCAGATAAATAAAAATTCTGTGTTCTCAGGCACCTCACTTATCACGGAAATTTTCTTTTAAAAAGCCTCATCAAATATTTTTTTTCTCAATATTTTCTATTAATAATATTGGAAAATTATGTTTTGTTTGTTCCTGGAGTGTGTTTTCCATGTTTTGAGAAGAAAATTAAAATAAATATCCTCCCTCCCTCATCTCATAATTGAGATCTAAATGCCTGAGAAAAGATATATTTTATTTTAAAGGTACTCAATCTGATCAGACGGTCCCCATAAAATCAAGATACAAGAAACACATTTGTTCAAAATACGCTTTAGTTATAAGAATCAATTTATTGTAAAAAAAAATAATGCTAACCACTGTCAACTATGGTATCATATTTCTCAAAACATGTTACTTATCAACATTTTGTTCAACAAAGTATGGCCATATTATCACTTTAAGTATCACAAAATTTGGCCGTATTACCACTTGATTTTAGAGTTATCCATCTTCATCCGCAATTTTGTCCGAGACCATCCATTTGACAAAGTGTTTCTGGGTCACAAATTATTGCACATCTTGAGAAATAACAAACTTCAAAAATTGATATCTGATCACTCTTGAGCTTTGATGGGTGGGTTCCTCGACTTGAATTTTTTACGCCCGAAGCCAAAAAAATAGTAATTTAGGAGCGTTAATTCAGATAATGCATCTTTAATGGTTTTATGTTAGCAAGAATAAAATATCAAAAAATTAAATATGACCGCCGCTCCCAATTTTCCAAAAAAGTTTGATGAGATTCTAATAATTTATTTATATTGGCCTGAAGTGAAGAGATTTATAATAAATGTAACATTCCCCATAGCTTCAAAACATTCCATAAGACTGTGATATTTTATCAGCACAGATGATTGTTTCTGTTGATTGTGTTTTGTGTGCTCAGTGTAGTTCCTGGATTACCTGGTAGTGACTTGTATTTTTGGCACTAAAGATGTGTTCAGGGTTCCTTGCTATTTTTTTGTAAAAAGAATATTGGAGATACAGTAATGCTCTAATTAATCGACTTCTTAACCACAGCATAATTATCGGTAACTTTTCAGGATTTAGTCGGAGATATGGCTTGTTGCCATTCATCGGAAAGCTCTCGTCGAGAGCTTTCAGATGAATGGCAACAAGCCATATTTCCGACTAAATCCTGAAAAGTTACCCATAATTCTGCTGTGGTTAAGAAGTCGATTAATTAGAGCATTACTGTACACCTTGAGACTTGTTATAATCATTTAAACGCAGAAGCTTTCAGATATTCTGGTAGCCATTATCAAGTTAAAAAGTCCACTAGAATAGCTGAAATGTTGGGCGATTAAATTGTTTTAAAACGTCTCAAATATGTGACTACAATCTTCATACTAGTATGTCATCCATGCTATTTTTTTGCAAATCAATGTCCTATCAAAAACGGAACATATTATGTTGTCCATTATATTATTGGTCCATCTGTCGGTTAAATTTGTTCATTTCCAAGTGATAACTTTAGTAAACTGAATGGAATGATATTTGGTATGCAGGTTTACTAGTACAAAATACAGGTTAATTTTGAATTTGTGTTCCGACTGCCAATTTTCACCAGAGTTATTGCCATTTTTGTTGGAATTTCCACTCAATTTTCGTTTCCGAATAATAACTTTATTTATTAAAGTTTGAACTGAATGGAATGAAATTTGGTATGTGAGTTTACTAACCTAATACACAGGTCAAGTCCGAATTTGGATTCAACCTGCCTATTTTCACCAGAGTTATGGCCCTTTGTTGAAATTACCATGGCTGTATTTGTTTAATTTAGATTCTAGTATTTAAAATTACATTAATGAAACAGAAATTTATTTTTACTTTCAATGATTCAAACGGACATTGTTAATTGAAAAATATAACACTTTTTTGGTATTTAAATTTTAATGTATTCAAGTTACATGGCATTGAAAACCTGGAATAGTCTAGATTTTTTTATTAATATTTTAAGTCTAATGTTTACAGGGTTTTCATGTGGCCTTGAAAACCTGGAATAGCTTTGAATCATACAAATGATCATTTAACCCTTTGATGACAGGAGCTGCGCTGGTGCAGCATTAAAGACCAAGGTCTCCCATAGGGAGCCTCGTATATTGGTATTTTGACATGATTCTGAGAATCAGTTTGAATGTGTGTTACTGTTTTTACTGTCTTTGAGGTCAAAACATTTCTTGAATTTGTTAGATGGAATCACATTGTATTCCACTTCTGAAGCAATTAATATGCATATGCTTAAGTTTTGTGATTTCTCATAATAAAACATTGTTGTTTATTTTGATTTCTTCATACCAGTGTAACCCCATGTATAGCTGAATTTTAAGAAATCCATGGGTTATCGGATCTGAATGAAATATGGTATGGAGGTTCGCCATCAGGACTGCTTCAAAAGAGGGCCCAATTACGACATTCACATTTTTACAATCTAGAGATATAGTACTTTGTTTATCTGGAAATAGCTGTGTAGATATCTCAGCCATGGTTTATCAGATGTCAATGAAATTTGGTATGGAGATTAGCCATAGACAGTGCTTTCAAAAGAGCCATATGACGTTTTCATAGCCCGTTCTAGAGTTATCTATCATACTTTATTTATCTGGAAATAATTTATTTTTTTTGTCCATCCGCCTGAGTATCTCAGCCATTGTAGGGCTCTGTGAAATATATATGGCATGTCGGAAATTACATCGATGAATTATAAAACAAAACCGATTTCAGATCCAGTGACACTTCTCTAGTCTAGAGTGATGTTACTAGTTTATGGAAACTTTTGATTAATAAATTACGACATAACACAAAGCAGTCAAATATGGAGTAATGGTGCGATTCCAGTTAGTGTTTTGAGACTATCATGGACCTGGCATGCAAATAGGTCATGAATTAGGTCATCAGACTACGAACGTTGTGCAACTTGTGTCACATTTGTGCATTTGTCAAACTTTGTTTCCCCTGCATACATCAAGATCAAAGTAGAGAATTTTAATTTATAATGTATGAACATGTGTTTTGTGTTTGATTGCTCAAGGATCAGATGCACAAAATTTCCTGGTATTTCAAAATTCATTTACTCAAAATCTATCAGGAATTACTTTGTGATATTTGGTAAAATTTTATAAAAAAGCGTAAAATTAACAACCATCGACCATTGGATATTATAATCTCATTTAATTAACTTTTATGGGATGAAAAATATTTAAAATTTCACTGATTTCCAGTACCAAGAACTTCTGTCAAATAGATTGCACTGTATATATCCATGATATCATATCTGAAGATGGTGAGAGGAGACTTAATATATTTTGATTTGTGAAATTTAATGATTATTTTCAGTTAAACTACCTATAAATCATTTTCTATAAAGTAACATCCTAAATAATCGACTCCTTAACCACAGTAGAATTATGGGTAACTTTTCAGGATTTAGTCGGAAATATGGCTTGTTGCCATTCATTGGAAAGTTCTCAGTGAGAGCTTTCCGATGAATGGCAACAAGCCATATTTCCGTCTAAATCCTGAAAAGTTACCCATAATTCTGCCGTGGTTAAGGAGTTGATTATTTAGGGCATTACTCTACTTGAGAATGTTATGCCTGTTGATCAATTAAAAATTGGACTGAGATGAGTTCTGGATCAAGGTTCATAACCAAGTTAATGCCGACCACTATATCTTTTTTAACAATGTGTCCTAATTCCATTTGTTTTCATTGGGCTGAAATATTTGTGACTGCTTTATTATTCATTATAATATATGTGGGTATGATGCTATATTATGCAATTAAGGGGATTCCACATCTGAGATATGTCAGGAGGTGGAAGGTTTATGACAGACCTACTCAGAAAACTACTTAATTGAAGGAATCTATGCCATCTGAAGACCACATCAGGCATATTATATAACTATAAAAATGTAAAAAAGATGACTTTAATCATATTTTTAGAAGGGAAATTTTGGGAAGAGGGTTTGCAGAAAGTTAAAAAAAAATATTGGAAATGAATAACTGGCATACAAAGTACATGATCTAAACTAGTAAAAAGCTTGAATGACAATTTAATACAGAGCAACACTACTCCAAGACCTTTAAAAGAATGTCATTTTGTGCTGGAAAATTGTAAATCTGAAGTGAGTTTTAGGTCATATGTCCATAGCCAAATCCCCAGCTGACCAGCTATCTCTAATACTGTGGCCTATTTTCAGCTGATTGCCCCTGCTTGAGTGACTGACCTGCATACCAACATTTGTATCAATTGGGCTGGTTCTTCAATGTAACTGTTCTTGCAAATGAATGCTTTTTTTAACAGTCTTGAAGCAGTGCTGCTCTATTAAATTTTCATTCTGCAGTGTCATTGACACATTCATTACTGTGGTTATGGCCCTTGTCAACTTATTCTCATCATTTTAGTTGAAATCAACACAAGGCTAGAATGTTTTCAAACATTTGTGGGCTGATGTCCACACACCTGGGGTGAGATGTACGGTGCTTGTGTGTTATATACATGTGTATCCAGGTGGCATACACAAGCAAAACTCATTCGTTCTTTTGTAGTAACAATACATTGCGGTGGTGTATCCTCATATCATGTTTTGGGCAATCGGTGGTCCGTATCAGTTGATAAAACAATCATCATCTCTTAGGTTTGCATGGTGTGATCACATAGAGTGTTCATAAGGTCCGTCCATGAACTGATACCAGAGATAAAAATACGGAAAGCGAAATATAATGTTCCATTAATCTTAATGCCAAATTAACACCAGAGGTTAATAAAAACCGTTAATCTTAATGGCAAACTAACACCAGAGGTTAAAAAATGCTGATCCTGATCAAGAGCAAGCAGACACTATGGCCATGCAGCCATTGATACATGCACAACACTACAATACACAACCATTTAATACTTCTCGCGGATTAAGCCATGGCTACAAACGTGACTATAATTAATACACAAGCGTCATACATCTCGCTGGCGCCGAGACCGTGCGACGCCAGACCAGATCTCGAAAACGGGTAGACCTATCGACTTGAAATTTGGTTTTTGATCGACTTGAAATTTGGTTTTTGAATAGCCTGGACAACGTCGGGCTCATCGGCTAGTCTCATATATATTTTGAAGACCTCTGTATGTCTGTCTGTATGTCATTTATACATTCGAAAACGGGTTGACCGATCGGGACGAAACTTGGTACGTGTTTGTAGTTTGACCAGGCGGTCGTCAACGTCGTATTGGCGAGCCCGTGCAGCGCATGCGCAGACGAGATCTCGGAAACGGGTGGAGCTATCGACTTGAAATTTGCTATGTGAATGTATCTTGCCCCGGATACGAATTTTATCGGGTCGCCGAGCCCGTGCGACGCAAGCTTCGCGCAGACCAGATCTCGGAAACGGGTGGAGCTATCGACTTGAAATTTGGTATGTGAATGTATCTTGCCCCGGATACGAATTTTATCGGGTCGCCGAGCACGTGCGACGCCAGCTTCGCGCATGCGCAGACCAGATCTCGGAACGGGTAGAGCTATCGACTTGAAATTTGGTTTTTGAATAGCCTGGATTTGTCCGTGCGACGTGACCTTGACCTTGAAATCGGGTCATTTCAAGTTCAAACGCCCGAATATCACGGGATTTCGATGAAACTTGGAATGTGGGGGTACTTTCTTATGGCGAGTCTCATAAGCATATTAATTGCCCGTGTGACCTTGACCTTGAAATCGGGTAACTTCAAGGTCAAATCGCCAATTTTGATGGGATTTCGACGAAATTTGATACGTGGGGTTACTTTTGTCCACTGATTGTTTTGGACGGGTCCAATCGTGACCCCGACCAGACCTTGACCTTCAAAATTGTCAATTCAAGGTCAAATCGGGTAAAACCGGATGGATTTCAACGGGCACGTTTGTCGGGTACTTTTGTCCGGGCAGTGTTTTTTGACTGGTCAAATCGTGACCCCACTTGACCTTGACCTTCAAAATGGACAATTCCAGGTCAAAGCCCGGACGAACTCGGGTCACCTTCTAGTATTATATATAGGGATTTGATTCCATGATAGGTCCATGTCTGGCAAATTTAAAAAGGATAAATATCTATAGATATATAGACGTTTAATGTATGTATAAGTATTCACAATATGTTGTGAAAAGTCACAAAAACGTTCAACAATGATTGGTACATATTCCGATAACCATATACATGAAACAACAACAACAGTATTTAATACACATGATTTTTACAAGTTGGGTGGATGGCTGACTAGAGATTTGACATATTGCACACATTGCAATTGGTAAACAACATTCCCCTTAAAGATGTGCTCGGGTTACAGGCCAATTTCTACATTGATTCTTCTAGATTATAAAGTAACACACACAAAAAATAATTAAAAAATATGTTCAATTCAATTGTGTATGTTATTGTAGTACAGTTCTCAAAATATGATGATGGACATTTGTAGAATGAGGTCCCCAGCACAGCAGGCTAGCATCACCAAATTCATACTCTGGGAACCTCATTCTGCATGGTCTCATCTGCTATGGGAGACATAGACACAGATTTAATTTCCCAGATTGTGATGTGCACCTATTGGGCACCTCGATTAAGCATTGTTGTCTGCCAATTTTGTGATATAGAGAAATGAAAAAGAAACTGTCTAAAGAAACTAAAAAACATGCAGGGGACCTCATTCTGCAATGTCCGACACCATATTTTATGGTCTGTTATGGTAACTAAAGGTCAGGAACCCCGATTACATCTTTAATATTTCTGATTCATCAATATAAAATGTAGGTTTATGTTCTGCAAAAACAAAACATTAGATCATTAATATAATGATCTTATACTTTGATGTGCTCAAAATTTAAAGGGCCATATAATGTTCGAATCCTTTTAAATCACATTCTATATTAATATAAACCATTTGAAAGAGGAACCTTCAAAATATTATTCAAGTTATCCAGTCGAAAAAATATTTAAAGGTACTCAATCCGATAAAACTCATGTCAATTACTATTTCAATGGCTTCGGGGGTCAAAAATATTTGATTCGAGTCGAGGAAGTCACCCATCAAAGCTCAGATTTGTTAGATATCGAATTTAGAAATCTATTATTTTTCATTATCGGGAATTCTTTCTGGCCCAGTACGTAGTCAAAATTACGTTATTATTACCACTTGATTTTAGAGTTATCCATCCTTGTCTGTTTGAATAGAGTTTTGGGGTACTCATCTCGAGCAGGTTTCAAAATTGACGGCAATTATTAGTACTCATCTCGAGAAATTAACAAATTTCAAAAATCAATATCTAATAACTCTGATCTTTGTTTAATGGGTTCCTCGACTCGAATCAAATATTTTTTACCCCCAAAGCCAAAGAAATAGTAATATAGGACCCTCTGATCGGATTGTTGTTGTTGGAATCTGTTGAGATGGGGACTCTCTTTACGGATTGAGTACCTTTAATTCAAAAATGTTTTATTGTCAATTTTGTTTTGAGCGGTTATCTACACGTTTTCAACAAAACCATAGAACTGTACCTTGTAACTTGCATTCTACTGTTGCAGAAGCCATTGTGAATAAATAAAGCAGGGACTATCACAGAGTGATTTTCCACCACTTCATGGACAGTTTTAGGCCACAATTATTATGAAAAATATATATTTTTGCTCCTATATTTTATGCCATGGGTCACCAGCAGAACTGTAATGGTTCAATAACCTGGTTCCATATAGAATTAATGAGGAAATTGAACACTGTGTTGACCTTAAACATGATCGACTATTGGGCCAACTCATCTGTATCAAATTTTATATGTCATCTCCTATATCAATAATTCAGTTTTATTTACAACACTAAAACTTGATAACTTGTTTGATTTACCTCTAGTCTGAGTGAGCACTATGCATGTATATGAGCATGAGTTATATACAAATACTAAAAACATTTCCTGTGTATACATTACCAATTTTCCAAATAAATTCATTAAAGACATATTATGGACTTGTTCGGGTGATTGAAACTGATAAGTTTGTATTAAGGCATTACGTCAACTGGAGGAATGCATCATTTTACTAACATCGCCGAATATCTCATGCAAATCGACCTACCACTCCATAGAAAACATCGTCCAAACTACGCTCAATTGTAAATATTTACTTCTCGATTCGGGGCGCAACATATTGGCGATAAGCTAACGAACATGATTTCGCCACGTGAATCGCTGCATTTATTGAAAATATAAAAATTACGGTGTATGCTGTCAATTTGGATATAATATTTGCAAAAATAACTACCTTGAGCAACAATATTCTCCATATATATTTCATCACCCTACCGGAGTGTTTCACATCACTTTAAGTGCATAAATAGGAAAATTATTTTGAAAACTATGACCTTAATTGAGGTTTCGTGTACAATTTAAAATCTGAAATAGACTTGATAAATTCTAACTTCATTCAATATACAAAATGGTTTACCCATGCCTTTCCCAATTTTGAATTTTGAAAAAAAAAGTATGTCATGCAAGGCCTGCTTGGTGAAACAGACTGTATACATTTATCAATGGTTTTCGAAATGGCCGAGGCTCTGTTTATGGTAACAGATGTGGCATGGGACTTAAATTTACGGTGTGACAACATTGCCTGTCAGTTGATGTTTATATGATAGACACAAGTATATAAACACTTCAAATTTCTCTCTATACAATTATAAAATAAAAAAAATTGGTTTCCGTATCTATTTGCACTGAATATTGAATTCCAAATACATATATATTATGTAAATTTTAAGCCAGGTACACACATGTTTATGGGTAGGCGGCCTACCCATAAACATGTGTGCACTTGCATATTTAATTACTTGGATGTGAATGTTAACTTAGGCAACATAGTTAACCATTTCATGATCGGAGCTGCGCTTCTTCAGCATTAAAGATCCTGTGTCAGTGCATTCTCGTATATATATATATATATAATAGGGAGATTCCCATAAATAAGAGAATACACTGGCCCACGAGGTAAAGGTAAATATTGTTAGGCCAATGCATTCTCTAATATATGTGAGGCTCCCTATGGGAGACTCGCATATACATGTATAAGTGAATGCATTGGCACAGAATTTTCACAAAATTTCAGGAAGCTCCAGTCATGGAAGAGTTAATGACGCTGTTGTTAGGGAAACTTTGTTTATAATAGATGAACTACTGGATGAACTTCGACTTATTCCTTCAATATACACTGGTCTCTGCAGCATGAACTTGATTGTTTGATGAGTATACACCAGTCGTGTTGTACATGGAATAAGAGCTTGAAGATGAGACTGCAGCTGGAGCATCCCGTATAGCATCAGCTTGTGGCGGGCTGTGCTCATATGATCTTTCATAATTAAAATCTCTTCTCTGTCCAAGAGCTGTCACACACGAACTGCTAACCGGCTCTTCTTTAATTACAAGTCTTCTCTTAGCTTCATACTCACTTTCGTCACTATCGCAATCACTATCTGTTGAGCGAGGGCGTTTCCTCATCATAGAAGAATTGGACGACATCTGTGAATTTTCTGAGTAATGTTGATCACGTCTGTTCTCGTGATCACCATTCTTTGCGTAGACATGGTACATTGATTCCGAAACAGGAGGACAATAACTCAGATGTCCAGTCGAATCTATTGACCTGCCGATTCCTGCCTGGCTTTGTTTCAGATAATAGTTCATAAGTTGAGTCTGATCGGAGGTCACGTGACTCGAGTCTGGTGCAGCAGAATTATTTATTGCATAAAAATTTGCTGCTGGCATCATAGGGAAATTCCGCGGCATGTATGGAAATGGCATATGACTCATCGTTGGCTGCCCCAGAGCGTAAGCTCCACCATGCAGAGGTATATGGGACGGCCTTGTCACATTCACTTGATAGTTTGGAGGAGATGGTGTAGATCTATCAATGCAACTATAATGAGAAAGAAATATATAAGAACAAAATCTAAACAGACATCGATCTACTAAGATTCACTCTTATGGGCAAAAAATCGATGAGCACCATCTTCAATGAGCAACCCTTGTTTTATTTTCAGTTAATTGTTGTCCTATCTTCTAGTTGTGATATTTAAAGGCCCACTTAATTTTTGAGTCACCAATTTTTTTTATTATAGTACCTTGATATCCTGTTTTAATAACAATCTATGCCATAAAATATGATTAAAATACTGTAATTCATCACCATTTGAAATGTCT
Organism: Siphonodentalium dalli; assembly: GCA_032622095.1. NCBI lineage: Eukaryota > Metazoa > Mollusca > Scaphopoda > Gadilida > Siphonodentaliidae > Siphonodentalium > Siphonodentalium dalli. The sequence goes on along the minus strand of CP136069.1, from coordinate 83,666,916 downwards.
ATGTCTCAGAAGATGACCATTGAGAAATAGAAAACAGCTGAAATCATAAAAAAGATTACCCCTGTTTTGGCTCCCAGAATGCAACAGAATTCAAACTAAAAATGAATTTTCAATGGAAGGGGAATAACTCTATCTTTAAAATATAGAGTTATTCATCCTTCATTGAAAATAATACACAATGAACAACAAAACCAGATGAAACTTAAGCACAAAACACGTTGGTAACTCAACAAAAACATGTTCACAGAATATTAAACCGGATAAGTTGATAATACAATGTTTTGGAGCTTCCTCTTTCAAATGGTATATCATATGGCATATAATTTATATGTGATCTGGGGGTTCGAAAATTAAGTAGGCCTTTAAACTTTCCCTAACCAAGTTTTCGGGGCTTAATTGGTTCAGTTAAGGACAATGAAATTTGTTTTAAATCCAAATAGTGTACTTACAATGCTCTTTCACAGTTCTCTCTGAAACCTTTGGCAAATGGATTGTGATCTATCTTTAGCTGTGTAACCTGAAATTTCAACACAAAATCATACAAAATGCCCAACAATTATAATAGCAGCAATTCAGATGAACCGGCGTAATTATGTGAAACTATTTCCTTCTACTACCTCTGAAATTTACAAAAAATACATCAAATAAAAATCAATAGGTGTCAAACTAATAATCAATAAGTCAATTCCAACTTAACAGAAGTACTTTTAAAATTAATATACGTCAAATGTAAATTAATAAGGCTGTAGTTCGGCATTTATTAATTTACATTTGACGTATATTAATATTAAAAGGACTTCTGTTAAGTTGGATTAGACTAAAATAGACTTCTCTCTTATAGTTTTTCATATAGAACAGACCAATAGCTGGCTAGAGGATTCACATTGGGTAGCTGGGAGTCCAACTTAGAATTCCAACTGCCAGCTGCTTCCAACTTGTACCTCAGCTTTTCCTATTGTTGGAAATTTCCAAACTGACACCCCGCTATAATTGGAAATTTTCCAACTGATGGAAAGTAGAAAAAAATAATTGACTTTTGGTCTAAAACAACAGACTTTCAAATACTGGATGGAATTTTCAGTAGTATTTAATAGCTGAAAGTTACATTCATTCAATGGGAAATTAGGTGCCTGTGTGGGTACTCACTAAAATGTCAGGTTCACTAAAATAAGACACAATATATGTCCTTACAGATATTGTATCTCTTCTGGGCCACAATTACAACAACAACAACATCGTTTTGATACAATCTGCTATCAAGACTATAAACAGGCTGACATTTTTTTGTGAATAAAACACAGACAAAACTGAAGATTGGATATTTTAATATCTATAGACATAATAAAGTGGTTTATGCATGTGGCCTGTTCTACCATCCCAATAGAGTTCTCCCTCTTGCTATGCTCTGAACATTTGTGTTCTGTCCCGGGATTATATGAGAAAATTTCTAAATAAAATTGATATTAATTGATAGAAGCTTTTCCGAAGAGGTGTCCTCGATTGAAATCTACTATTGTATAGCCCAGAATCTATATAAAACTTACTAGGAAGAGATACCCTAACTTTAAATGTTACCCGAATTCACCACATTTACATTAATGCCCAAAATAATCGACTCCTTAACCACAGCAGAATTATGGGTATCTTTTCAGGATTTAGTCGGAAATATGGTTTGTTGCCATTCAATCGGAAAGCTCTCACAGAGCTTTCCGATGAATGGCAACAAGCCATATTTCTGACAAAATCCTGAAAAGTTACCGATAATTCTGCTGTGGTTAAGGAGTCAATTATTTTGGGCATTACTGTACATGACACAGCTTTACTTACATCAGTATTTTGATAAGCTGTTACTCCAATAAACTGTGTCTCGGGAAAACTGTGTGTTAATAGCTTCTTCTGGCTGGTCGAAGATGCGCCGATGCCAACCTCGATAACATGAATCCGCGGCTGGTACTTGTGCATTGAATTCAACACAACCTGTAAATATACCGGTATGAATATAATTACATCTACTTCATTGTCTATTGTATTTTGCCACTGGTTTCCAAAATGCTAATGTATTTATATAGGACGATTACATTTAATAGGGTGAATGTGAACGTTGAATGTAGGAATTTCATCGCGGCGACATGTGACGTCGTGGAAACGTCACTTTAAGTTCCAAATATTTAGTGATATTTCCAAATCAAGATGCACTTTCAGGTCGATATTTTTCACTGAGTTGCAATTATAACTAATAATCTCAATTTACTGATATTATTACACAGTTTAAAGGGCCTCACACTGGATTACAAACTGTTAATAAATCACTTCATGATTTTAAAGTTTATGATTCGATATTTTCATAAATTTGATAACCAAATGAGTAGAAAACAACATCATTTTTATAAACTATGTAGACGCAGTGAATATATTGTTGTAGTATTGACTTTTCTTTATCATCCAATAATTCATCCCGAATAAAGAAGTCAATATTTACAATCGTGCACAGTTCAAATGCCCACTTAATTTTCCAACCCCCAGATCACATATATAAAATATATGCCATATTATATAACATTTGAAAGAGAAAGCTCCAAAACATTGTATTATCAACTTATCTGGTGTAATAAACTGTAAACAAGTTGTTCTTGTTAAGTTACCAACATGTATTTGTCATCTTGATTGTAGTAAAAAGTGTATTTTTTTCAACGGAGGGGGAATAGCTCTATATCTTAAAGATAGAGTTATTTCCCTTCCATTGAAAATTCATCTTTAGTTTGAATTTTGTTGCATTCTGGGAGCCAAAACGGGTGAATCATTCTATGATTTCAGCTGTTTTAATGGATGTAAAAATAAAAGCCTGGACTCGGTTGAAACAGATTAAGATTAACCCTTTCATGATGGGAGCTGCGCTGGTGCTGCATTAAAGATCATGTGCCAGTGCATTCTCTTATAGATGCGAGTCTCACATATATAAGAGAATACACTGGCTTACAAGGTAAAGGAAAACATTTTTAAGCCAATGTATTTTCTTATATAGGGAGCCTCACATATATAAGATAATGCATTGGCACAGGGTTTTCACAAAATTTCAGGATGCTCCAGTCATGGAAGGGTTAATAATTTAATGGACTCTATAATGATGAAGCATCTCATTGATAATAATCGAGTATACACATATACTTACATATCCTTGAGAACTGCTCTTGTTATTGGTCAGTTTAAGTTTACTGAAGACAATATCCTGTTTCATCCAATGAGATCCATTGTTTGGGGAGTCCGGGTGCAAGTATACTCTGCCAGCTGAAATTAAACCAGTTTTGTTATTGATAATGAGTTCCCAGGGAGTGGTATTCACCACTAGTTATGTGGTCTGCTATATTTGTTATGATGCTGGTAGGCCAAACTGATGCTGTTAAGAAATGTACTGCTATTTTTTGTTTAAGTTGTCATTTTGCAGGGGTTTGGCTGATAAAAATGGTTTGAGAAAAAGCTAGTGGCTCCATGAAATATTCAAGAACATTTATATTTTCAAATATTTTAATCATGGCTGCTCAGGTTTTTGACATGGACATTACAACTCCAGTTTCACAGACGACTTACTTCATTCATACTACTAATTCTGAAGTCCATACTGCATTAGCCCTACAAATTAAGAATACGGATTTACAACACTGGGACTCACCTGATATTAAAATACCGGTTTCAGCAGATTATAGGACACAAAAAGAAAATGGTATCAGGAGCCATGTGGAATCTTCACATAATCTGGCACAAGATTCGATTACCTGTATACCAGCAACGTCAGTTGTGGTAGTCTGTCAACTGATAATCTGTGTATAGTAATGTCCGATCCCACAAACAAGGAGGGATATGTTGAGATACGGGGTAATCACAGTACCAGTGATTTTGAACTCTTTCATCATTACGCCACCTGTGGTGTTTCTAGCTTCTGTGAGTTTGATATTGTGTGGTGTACAGGGCGAATGGTATTCTTGGAGATTTTGTGTACCTTACTCAATCGTACCGATAGAATCACGTAGATGCCGAAATTGTAACGTTAACGCCACCGGTGTATAATATGTTTATGAAAATATGATAAATCGTATCGATAGAGTCAGGACAGGCTGAAATTGTAAACTTAAATTCACCGGTGTAATAATATGTTGTTGAAAATATAAATAATTTGATAGACTGAAAATAATATATAACCCATTGGGAGCCCCTGATGTATTCTTGTTTGTACCTTACTCAATCGTACCGATAGAATCACGTAGATGCCGAAATTGTAAAGTTAACGCCACCGGTGTATAATACGTTTTTGAAAATGTGTTAAATCGTATCGATAGAGTCAGGACAGGCTGAAATTGTAAATTTAAAGTCACTTGTTGTTGAAAATATAAATAATCTGATAGACTGAAAATAATGTGTATCCCATTGAGAACCCCTGGTTTAGTGAAGTGCATTGTGGGAAGTTTAATTGTGATTCTCCTACATCTTTATTTTCTGGAATTATCACCAAGATTTCTCCACTCTATTCTGTTAAAATGTACCCTGATCGGTCATATTATTTTGATAATTCTATCTAAATACATCTTAGCTACTATTCGGATCTGCTGTCCCGGTCGAAGAATGTTTAGTTTGACCAAAACGGCTATTGACAAAAGTTTGTTTACAAAAATTGAGCATACTCAATGACCCGTAGGCCGTACACGCTGTAATTTGTTATCGAAAACAAATTCAATTTCTTCCATCTAAAACATAATTACGCGCTGAACTCTGTCATTTTAAGAATATAGTAGTATTATACACATACACACCAAGTTTCAGCTCAAAATTTTGAAAAATGACAGTTTTATAGACATAAATCGATTTTAATGGCAAATTATCCCATGTTAAATTTTATCATCGAAAAAATAAAATTCATTTCTTCGATCTAGGAAATAATTACGTGCTGTACCCTGTCATATTTGACCGGTTCTACCTGATAATTGTGTGACAGTACAGTCGCGTTACTTTATACGTCAACATTGGTCATTATCACTCGACAAATTTATTTCGGTCTATCGTATCAACCCCTATTTCCCCCGCGTAGCCTGACTAAGTGTCTTTATCGCTCCACTAATTTGTATCGTTTCATCGGTATGAATTCCATATCCAATATTCCACATATAACCAACCCAACCTCTAATCCCGGTCCAATTTATTTATTTCTTTCATCGGTATATAGTCATGTTACGTAATATTTTATCTCGTGATACTTGTACTTATATGTCTATGGTATTACTATAGTATGCCGTATATGTATATCAATTGCTATTCCTTTCTATATAATCCTGGTGCCAACTATAGAGATAATTTCAGACCCCCCCCCCCCCCCAATTTTATATAATTGCTGCTTTAGTACAGTCGATCACGATGCATTACATGGCAACATCGATCCACTAATTTATGTCAGTTCATCAACTTCATCGGTACAAACCCCTTTTTTCTCCGAGTCCATATAACCAACCCAACATCTTATAGAACTCCATAAATGACTATTCTGGCACTATATAGAGATGACTAAGATTCTGACACCCCCCTATTTTATAGCCTTGTTGCAACAGTAGAGTTGATATGCATAATATCATTAATATGTCAACATTGGTCGTTATTGCTCTACAAATTTATATCGGTTCAACACTTAGTTCCCTGTATCGCCAACCCCTCCCTCAATTTATTTTTTCATTTGTATTATAGTCTCGTCACATACACATTTTATCTTTTGTAACTTTTGCTTCAACGCGTCGAGATCCGCTGCAGACAATACAAAACTGACAACATTTTGAAATGTAAGCAGGCTTCAAACTCATCTTATCCAAGAAAAACTCTGGTTACATAAAAAATTTGTGTATAAGGTGTACGCGCATTTGTTGCGTTAAAAACCAAAGGTCCCAAGTCAAGGTCCAAATCCCCAACACACTGATGTGAGGTTTAACTCCATCTACATACAGTAATGTCCAAAGTAATTCATCACTTAACCACAGCAAAATTGTGTGTATTTTTTCATGATTCTAAATCCTGAAAAATTACCTATAATTATGCTGTGGTTAAAGGGTCAATTACTTTGGGCATTACTGTAACCAATATAAGGATTTGAGGTTTAATGATAACTCAATCACCATACAGTAATGTTCAAAGCAATTGATCACTTAACCACAGCAGAATAATGGGTAATTTGAGGATTGTAAATGCTGAAAAAATACATAATTCTGCTGTGGTTAAGTGGTCAATTACTTTGGGCATTACTGTAACCAATATAAGGATTTGAGGTTTAATGATAACTCAATCCTCATACAGTAATGTCCAAAGTAATTGACCACTTGACCACAGCAAAATTATTGGTAAATTTTCAGGATTTCAAATCCTGAAAAATTACCAATAATTCTGATGTGGTTAAGTGGTCAATTACTTTGGGTATTACTGTAACCAATACAAGGATGTGAGGTTTAATGAGAACTCCATCCATATAACTAATAATTATGTGTGAAAATTAAAACAAAACAAAATAAATTCCATGATGGCGTCCAATATGGACTGCCTAACTCTGCTCCAAAACATGTATATTCAATATATGGATGTTTATTGGGGGAAACCGATTATTTCAATGATATTTTCATTAACTGGAATCAAAACCCGACTTACGGGAGCGTGCGACTGTGTCTTAAGCATATGTGCCTATTTAATGAGCCAACAATTGGAATCCCAACAGAGAAGATTGGCGTGGGACCCTTGCGCGATCTGTCCATCGAAAACTATTTAGACATCTCAAGACACGTATAAGACCCAATAAGTTAATATACAGAATAGATACATCTATTGCCTGAGTGACTAATATTTATATTTGTTACAATGAGGTCAAATAGTTGCGAAGCCAGCACCACAATTCTTTCCCTCCATAGTAAATCTTAAAACAACTTCTAAAGAATTAATAATTCACCTTATATTTGGTATGAAGCGTCCTTGGTTAACTGGAGTTCAGATTTGTTAACATCACGTCACCAAGGTAATTACTTGCGAAGCCACAGCCACAACTATTTCCCTCCAAAGTAATTCTCAAAACAACTTCTTAAGAACAATTGACCAGGTCAGTCGCGCAATTATTGGAAGAGCCACGGTCAATAATTTTTTTTTAAACCAAATGTTACATTTAAATTATTGCTTTATTTAACCAAAACAAAAATGAGAAAATTAACTTTTACTACTTGCTAAATTTTATCTTTTAATTATTTCATTTAAATTTTAGTATTTACAGTATACTATGTCCAAGTCTTTATAATCTGTTGAGTGACCCCACAGTCGTTTACTTTGTTAGTAATAATTTGAAGGATTACTTGTTTAAACGCAATTGTTATCAAAATATTTTATGTATTTTTTATAATTTCTATTTATATGTAATACCATAATCTTGGTGGCGTTACCATTTCTGACTATGGTTTTCTTGTAAGGCATGTCCACCATCTAGCAATATTCAACACACCAGTACGTTATCTTCATCAAGCAATGAGAGCATTGTGGATAATCAAGTCGACGACTCACACATTACCAGTGACAAGGAACCCCCTTCTTATCCTATACTGGTATCTTATCTGTCCCACATCAGCCATCACATTCATGCTGGTATGATCAATGAAAAAACTGTTCAGTTTGTAAAGAACGATTCACCTGTTGTTGCAGTCCATGGGAAATGGCCACCAGCTCAGCTGACCAGTTCACAAATTTAGAATCACAAGGGGTGTCCTTTGAAATTTTAAGGCACCAGTTGGAAAGTTCCCATTCAAGGGGTTGTTATGATGGAATTTACCGGACTGGACTGATTTAAGGTCTGGTTCAATCTATGGGTAAAGTTGAAATTTAGTTAAGACATGTACGATACTGCCATATCGTTCATTTCCATATACTAGTTTGTTAAATCCTATGCCATGCGCCGACAAGTGGGTCGCTATATAAGCGGAAAACGACTAATCAAATTGTCAAATTTAGCCAGGGCTAATAATTTTGTCTACTCCACTACCCGCCAAAAAAAAAGCACAACGCAGCAATAAGAATCGAGACTCCGCTTCTCCGCGCATGGCTAAGGATGGGTATTGTTTATTGTCATTCCGTTTTTGTTTGTTTTTTTTCTTCGTACCATTATATCTTGGTTGGAAGATTAAACATATCTAATACCCCCCCCCCCCCCACCAACATGCATATATCCTCCACCACGTCCCTGTGTGATCGGATCACATATGACGATATATATTTATGTACCTAATAACTAACCGAGTGCTATTGACTTGATTGAGACATAATATAAAACCAATCAATACATATGTTTCGCCATACGTGCGCGGGGAACAAAAATTATAGTGAACCATTTGTACAGACCACCAACATTGTGCCCAATACAGGTGTCACACATAATTGGACCTCGTTGTACCAATATAACAAGCCAATATACAATTTATCTGATGACCAATCATTGGGACAAATTAGCCGCAATTTAGATCGACACAAAATGTTTACCTCTCATCACAATGATCCGTCCATGCAATTTTGAACATTATTGAAATTGGTCTAATTCTCGACAATGGTTGTTGTGTCTCATTCGGGAGATAATTGGGTTAGACCCAAAGGGTTATCAAAGCGGTGTACCACTTTTGTAGATTTGTTTCTCCTCGTGGACTTAGTATAAGGTATAACTGGTGGTCTAATTGCAGGAAACGGGCCCTTGAAGTTGACATGGACAACCAAATTGTAAACCCCACGTGTCTATAGCTACCAAATTAAAGGTGTATGTGTCCCAAGTCGCGTGAAGTAGTAGTTTTGGGGGGCTAACCCCGTGATTCTCGGAAGGACCGAGTGGCCCTCCCCTTAACCCCTCATTTTCAGCTTTTATTTAATAACACATAAAAAAGGAGTTTGTCATTTTCTCTCTCTCTTTTTTTATGCTGTTTCTCACTTGACGATGGAGGAGACGTAGATGTTATATGTCTAATGATGTTCTTCTTGTTGTTTTCGCCGTTGGTCTTTTCCATTTATTATGCTCTTCATTGAATTGTTCTGTTCTTTTTGCATGGCTGCTGTTGCTGTTTCAGAGTGTTTCTCCGTCTTCTGTGGGCGACGCCGGCCTCCGGTGTATCAAGACGTCGCAAGAACGGAGGTGCAGGCAGATTCCGTGTCTGGGTGGTGTTTCCAACTCCACATCGAAGACAGCGGCGGGGACGTCTTGTGTGACGCCGTTGTCCCTATATTGCCGCTGTCCACGTCGACGGCAGGGACCCCCGGGATGACTTCGGCTTCCGCTGGTGGTGACACCAGCTTACAGTCGGCAGATCTTCTTGTCAAGTGTCTCAAGTGCAGTCAGGATATTTATTTAAATAAACGAAACGGGAGGTGGGGCGTGGAATTCACCATGCACGGGGTGCATGCTGCTGGCATACGTACCCCCATGCATGATACCAAATTTGAATATGGGCAGAACGGAACGTATATACAAGTATTACAAGATCATACACGGGAAAATGCGAACATCGTGTTGACACTTTCATTGAAAATCATTGTGATGGTGAAAATTCGTTTAGATCTTATAACCCACGACTGAGATGCTTATTGCAGACGGGTCGACAAAACAATATTAAGCGTTATATTAGTAGATAAAGAAAGAAAGAAGAATTCTAGAACGGAAAATGCGAACAAAACCATTTAAAACTCCTCTAAAACCACTATAATATATTGGTGGCAAATATCAATTTCATTGAAATCCAGCAACCGATTGTTGAGATATTTATAAGACTTCAAGAAAACCAAATGATAACGGAAAATGCGGACAACGTCGTTGTATACACTCTAAGAAAGAGTCGGTGAACCAATTAACATCGTGTGAAATAGCAAAGTTAAACGGCATATCGTATTTACGAACTAATTGAACATTCAGTAGCAAAGACGCCTCAATATACATGATGTATCAGAAAACCACAACCATGCACGCTACAATATTCTGATAAAAGGTTCTAGAGCCAACAAAACAGACCAATACCACAAACGACTGATTGAAAGATTGGCTTGCTTTCAACTCGGTCTCTGATTCTGGATATATCATCTGGTTGAGTATTTAAAATGTTTGCACAAATTGCCACACTTACATTTCAGCTTCCCAGTTACTATATTCATAAGGTGATCTTAGTCACTATGACTAACAATATGATAGCCATTATGAATAACTTTCCGGAACATGTTAGTCATTCTGTGGACAAACCTTTCTATAACATAGTTTATTTACCAACTTAGAACATGTTTTCGATTTCCTCGAAGTAATGTTTAGATAAAAATGGTTTTAAGATGCGAAATATCGTTATTGGAGATTTATTTATAGTGAAAATAAGAACTTGATTTAAGAAATACGATTTATTGTGGGCCTCTAATTGTGTAATTTGTGCTGGTACATGCAAACAATTTGTATTCCCAAAACGAAACGAAACGGACAAAAAATGTGCTTGATGACGCATTCTTCAACACCAGATTTTTGCAAAGTTGAAGTTCGCCTTGAATGCGTCCAATATATCTATAGGCTATATTGATACAAAATTCGTGTTGAATAATTTATCCAAATAATTTGCCTGGTCCAATGTTTAAAATTATTGACATTCGAGTTGGTTGTTGACATAAAAGAACACATGAAAGATGCAAAGGTGTTAACTATAGTATGACGCGCGTAAAGACTCCAACGCTGTTTCGACTTGTTCAAGACATAAGCAACTATGACAAGGTGCTAATATGGTTATGGTTTGTCGTGCGAGGAGAAAGCTCGATGTTCCTGTGTGAACAAGGTGTTCTATTGGATCATTAGTGTCACAATCGACAGGAAAAGAGAACACACAAGCAAGGAAGGATCGGTGTGAACAACCGAAGGCGGTTTAAAATGGCCACCTGCCGAGGTTTTGCCAACAATTCCACAGGTGGTCTAGAGAAAATAACCGAGACGGAACTTGGCAGGGAGTGAGCAATTTACGCATTCAGTCTTCGGATTCTTCCTTTAAAGGATCTTTAAAATGTATTCAGGATTCGAGACTATTTTAATCGAAATCTATTCTAAATATTATTTATATTCTAGGGCAGCACATGGTTATACACTCTTTCACCAAAAACAATTGTATAAATTCTACAATATGTGTTACATTTTATCTTAAACAAAATTGTGAAGAAATGACACTTGACATATATAATAGTGTCGGTGGAATTTCCTCAACGTTGAATATAAGTGAATATATGAGTGTCATATATAGTTATTAGATGAGATGTGTTCTGTTGGAGACACAAAACTCGTAAAGGCTACAACAGAAAAAAATTGCAGCAGCTTTAAAATTTGTTATACGCTGAACAGCACATAATTGTGTAGCAAAGTTTTAAAGCTGCTGCCAGATTTTTAATATGGTAACTTTCACGAGGTTTGTGTTTCAAATAGAAAATATCTCATCTATACGAACTATAATATACTCACATATTCACTCATATACAATGTTGATAAAATTCCACCGACACATGCATATGTCATGTGTCATTTGTACACAATTTTGTTTAAGATAAAATGTAACACATATTGTGTAGAATTTTATACACATTTGTTCTAATTAAGAGTGTAAAACAACATGATTGAAACAAGAAGCTATAGTGTTACATGATTTTTAAAGGCTATTTTTTTTATTTCATATCATTTCTATGTTTTAAAGGGGCACCAAAAATAATTTGGATTTTTTTTAAATACACAATGATATGCTTAAATTATATATATATATATTTATAATTCATCTGTCTATTATGGTTTTCAATAGGACTAAGCAGAACACGGTGATAAATTCGATTTGTTATGTTCTTGTTGTATCTGGGGGGTCTGGAAATAGACCTTGAAATGTATCCAAGACGCCCATTTGGGTCAATTTGGAGTGAAATTACTAGATGTGAGTGTATATGAGTCGCTATACTAAAACAGGGCCTGTATAGAGGTATACTCACTCTGAGGTAGTTGTTCGGCTTGTCCGCATGGAACCCACTTCCCGTTTTGAAACTTCCAGTGATTTGGATCAGCGAGGATCATATCGACGAAGACGTTGTATTGCTTCTTGTGATCGAGTCCCGTTAGGCTGTACTGTAATGTCGGAAACATGCGTCTGAAAAATAACCAAAAATTATTTTCGACATTAGACCACATGCCGGTCACAAAGAAAAGTCATATATATATGCATTCTTGAATAAATGCTGCACGAACTTTTCGTATATATATATAGTGTAATATCTATCATATAAGTGGTACGTATATACACATTCACGTCTAGAATTGGGAACAGAAAATGTTGTGCAAGAAATACTCATATGTTTTTTTTTTTAATAAAGTCCCGTGCCCATTTGAAGCCTGAAATTATGCGGGCTTTTGTAACACCCAGGGATTATATAATCGGCCGATACATATAGGCCTACGTTAATCATTATTATCCCATATGCCACATAACGATTTATTCAAATCATGCAATTGAGAATAATCTGGCCCTACAGTTTTCTTCAATATGAAACAAAGAGCGCCCATTGTTAAAGGCCCACTTAATTTTCCAACCCCCAGATCACATATATAAAATATATGCCATATTATATACGATTTGAAAGATGAAGCTCCAACACATTGTAGTATCAACTTATCCGGTGTAATAAACTGTGAACATGTTGTTTTTGCTGAGTTACCGACGTGTTTTGTGCTTAATAAGTTTCGTCTGGTTTAATATATTTAAAGGCCCATATAATTTTCGAGTCGCCGATCAGTTTTGTTATAGTGCCTTGATATACGGGTTTAATAACAATCTATGCCATAAAATATGATTAAAATACTATAATTCATCACCATTTGAAACACCTGTGTCTCAGAAGATGACCATAGAGAAATAGAAAACAGCTGAAATCATAAAAAAGATTACACCCGTTTTGGCTCCCAGAATGCAAGTAAAAATGTATTTTCAATGGAAGGGGAATAACTATATCTTCTGCAAATGATACCTGATGTATTGGTTGCATTACTAATCTTGGAAAATATCCACAGAAAAATATTGGATGTCACATGTTGTGTGTGAATAGGACATTCTCATCATTCTACTACAATTTCCTAAAATAACTCGCATCGTGTGAAACCTGAAATGTGTTGTTCTGCGAGATATCCAAATAGCTCCATGTACACGGTCAGATCAGCCTGACAGTATACACACATAGGGCGTAATAAAAACTACCCAAAATTCATGTTGTTTACTGCTGCACTATCATTGTAATGTACTCCGTTGATGTATTTTCACGATTGCAGATTTTTTTTACGAAACATATTTGTTTTATTATATTTAGTTATTTATACATAATTTGTCACTAAATTAAAACAAAACATCGTAAGTACATTTTGAGCTCACCAAGCAAGAGAAAATAGAAGAAGAAGAAAAACACTTGCAATCACTATCGTTCGAATGGCAAAAGCACTGGGCAAAATAGACAAAAGCATCACTAAGTTTTTACATTGAAAACGAGTACAACCACCCATGATTGATATCGCTCTTTATTATCTACCGCTTTTATACGACAGAAGCAATGACGCTCTTTATAAGATACGATCATTGTAAATATTCTTATAAGCTGTCAAATTTAAAACGTGTTAAAACAACATATTTTGCAAATTGATGTCTGGCCATCAAAACAGCATATCAATGGGCTCATATATCAGATCTAATTATTTTCTAGTATATAAAACGTTTGGAATGAGATGAGCTACACGAAAGGCATGCATTTTTTTTTTTCAACATATCTCACTTGTCACTTGCACCAGGATAAGTGTTTTGGTTTTTATTATTTTGATTTGGGTTTGGTCTCATATAAGCATAGCGTGTTGACTGGGCCCGGTACAGTGTAAATTATACAAGCACAATAAACTTTATTTATTTTTAAATACATCTTTAAATATTTTTCAGAATTCCATTTACAACAACATAAATTATTTAACATTGTTTTCTGCATGCTTTGTTCTGTTAAAAAAAATACTGAAAACCAGATATAATACACTAGTGTATATAAACTAGATCTTGTTAAAGGTACGGTTGGCCTTGGCGGTGGGTATCCTGTGAAAATATTTCCACCCGTCAAAAACCGCCACAAACAGAAAGAACAACAAAATGTAGACAGACTTTGTCCGTATACAAATAAGAAATATCGCATAAACAGTATGATATTCTAATTGTCATATCTTTGACCATTGTTATGTAAACAAAAGCATAAAAAAAGTTACTTTTCTGGTGTTTGTTTATATTATGGTGGTAACATAACGAGCGTTCTTTGTTGGTGAATTCCTTATATGGAACGAATAAAGAGCGTTTATGCCATTTGTGTATGATTAGCCAGCAGCATTGTGCTGTCTTCTGTAACACAATCAGGCTCTTGCTTATGTAAAATATAGTAAATCTTTATGATAACATGCTGTTTATGCGATGGTCATGGTATATATGAACGAAACTTTATGCGTTTTAATGTTTTTCTGTTTACGGTGATTGGAACAAATATGAATATTTTCGACAACTAAGGCCTCACGTGCCTTTAAACGGACATGGCTCATTCGAGCTTCCGAATTTTTTTACGTTATTTGGAAGGAGGTACAATATAGGTTGACCAGCACACGAAATATTGATTACCGGCTTCATATGCTCTGAGAAATAATTATATATTCTATCTATCTATATATTACAATTTGCTTCATAGCTCCAGACCTCAATTTACGACGGCAACATAAACAAATATTTGACATAGTTTTTTTGCATGCTTCGTTTAGTTAAAAACAAATACTCAACACCAAATATAATATATAAGCACCAAAGAATATAATTAATATTTGAAAAAGTGACAGAATATGTTTTGTGTCCTTCTTAAACATCGAAATGATCTGGAACCACCAATACATCTTTAATAGGAACCATGAATTCATATTTAATAACCACATTGAATTTTCAACATATGTTTTGTTTTCTATTGCGGTGTAACTTTGTATAAAGGATCAGGGTAATCTCGTTTACCTATAGCCCAGTGATATATGCCGAAAAACAAATAGGTGCAAAGCTGTATCAACAACTAATCAAAAGATACTTATAACCTAATCAACCTCCCAGCTAACAGGATTAGTATCTTTCACCTTCTGTGGCTTAACGAGGTGTGAATTATTAATTATGACACAAAAATAAAAAAGGCCCGATACCAAACACATTATTTGGTTTCGATTTATAAGTTTTCACTTATGTTCGGGAATAAATAACGTCAGACAATTAACCCATTCTTCACTAAAATACTAAATGGATTCTTCCATTCAGTTATAAAAAGTTTACATTTGGAGGGGTGTTATGAAAAAATGAGCAGACGAAAGGAAAAATACAAATACAAGTGCAGAAATATTCATATTCATTGGTGGGAAATATATAAGCAATAATTTCAAAAACGATGGTCGTTTTGTTGGACTTACTATATGAACATTGCCTATAGGGGCCGGTACTACTCATCAATGAGTATTTAGTATAGAAAGGGTTAAAGTGATGTGAAACAATCCGGTAGGGTGGTCAAATAAAAATGGAGAATAATCTTGCTCAAACAGTTATTTTTTACGAATATTAATTGAAATTTACATCACACATCGTCATTCTATATATTAATTAAATGCAATGGTTCTCTATGGCGAAATCATTTGTGTTAGTTTATCGCCGATAGTTGCGTCCCGAAGCGAGATGTAAATATTACGATTGAGCCTAGTTCGGACGATATGTTCTATGGAGTGGTGTCTCCAGGCTGGCATAACGCCTTAGTATAATAACTTATCAATTTCACGCACTCACACAAGTCCACAATGTTATACTATTTACTAATGTCTTTTTTGTTAGTTTCTAGAGACTAAAATACCATGTTTGTGTCGAAGATTGGTGCCACTCGAAAAACGTGCCATGGAAACTATATTTTACTAAAATAAATGGATAGAATAATTAATAAGCAACAACTTATAGCGTACGTATAAGTTGTTGCTATTAATTCGTCTATCCATTTATTTATTAAAATATAGTTTCCACAATTTATATAGAGACAGAAATAATAATTGCCCTGATCTATTTGATGCCACATTTGACCAAATTTCCAAAGAATATTTACAGCTTGCTGTGCAGAAGGAAAATGAAATTATGAAAAATAATTGAAATCATTCGTATGGCATATGTATCGCAAATATCCACACACTCAACCATAAGTAATATGTCGAAAACGATCGTATTAATGGGCTCATGGTTACAATCTCATTATTTTCTGGTATAGAGAACTTACATATAGTGGTTTTATGGTGTCCAACCGGTTTTATGGTGTCTTTCAGTCTTCAAACTATTAACTTGAAACACCGAAATAAGCGCACAATATGCCTTTCAAATAATTACAAATATCTATGGGGTATTTTTCTGCGCCGATATTGGTTAATATGTAATATAAGGAGGAGGTATAAAGTGACCAATTTTGAATGGGAATTTCCATCTAAATCTCCGGAGCAAATGTAACAGAGTAACATCTGTTTCCATATGTGACTTGGTGCGATATTGAAATGAATAGAAATTTATCTTGTTCCATTACAGTTTTTGGAGTATTTATTTTTGAATTTTATATAGTTGATTTTTCAGAAGTAGACAAGGGTTTGTAATTCCAGAAAACAAATCTAAAAACTAAATTAATTGATATTTTACCTAGCCGATCAGCCAGTTAAAACTTTCTATATATACTAAATACTCACTGACGAGTATCCCTTATTTTCTGAACATTTATCGTCTGTTTATATTTCCTGAAAATCCTTCCAGATGAATAATAGACCATTCCTATAATGTATACTTTTATAACTGAATTTGGGACTCCATTTAATGTAGATTAAAGGTTTAAATGTTATGACTATTATGTTATCAATGGTATACTATATAACTTTTGCCCCGGAAATTTGCATGGAAAATGCCCATTGAAAATAGGCCACTTGACCTCCCTCGTAAATCGTTCGAATCTATCATTTTCTCTAACACTCAACGATGCCACACACTAGTTAACACCATAAATAAAATCATGTGCTTTTTTTTATTATATTTTTATTTATATGTTTATTTATATATCATGTGCGTTTTTTCGTAACTGAAAATTAATAACTTTGTGAGCCCATTTATTGGATATTTTGGGCAGCTATCGACTTTCAACATGGACAGTTTTATCCGCTTTTTTTTTTGGTAATTCTTATCAAAATCACCGATAAATGCACACAACATGCATTGCCATTGCTTTAGTAACACTATATGCTATATTATCATCACAGTAATGGTATATGTATTTACGGAAGTTTTTGATAAACAAAAATCTGAACAACTGGTTTTGGGACAGGCGCGCTCTATTTTTTTTTAAAGATTGTATACAATAAAGAGCGTCTATATGCTTTCGTTACATGCCCAATAGCTATTTTTTACATTATTATCGTATTATTTTTCGTTTGTGGTTTTACGGGGTCTTCTTCGCCGTGCCAGTATATTAAAATAGTACTGAAAGCGGGTAACTTCCATTTTATTTACCTGGTGACTGCTGGTGAGTGAAAAAAAAATAATAGCTTAGAAAACTCAGTGACAAATTTGACGGGACATATTTAAAGAGACAATACAAGTTGAGGGTAATCGGAAACCTATTTTAATAGGTTGATAAATATGAATTCGAATGGAAATTAAAACTGGTTGTGGTATACTAACCTTCCTTGTTTTGTGATGATCATTTCAGTCGTGTGTTCATGAAACTTGGCCCATAGTTCTCGATTGCAGAGAAAAACACATACACTCGAGTCTGAGCTATCTGGCGAAGTCGACGAAACTGTTGAATGTGAAGGTGGAGAGCCGTGTTCTGGTGGACTCTTCTGATAATATATCGCTCTCTCGCCATGGCAGTCTTCTTGATAATGACCAGGATACCCATGAAATTGACGCCCGGAGTTGCACGGAGGAGAGTATTCAGAGCAGGCTGTGGGTTGCTGGGGATGACACGGAACTGACGGGAGAGCATTCTGAAGGGCTGTGTAGTGAGGCTGATCTGCCCTTGTCGGTGATGAATAGGAACTGTTGTCGACATCCAGATTGTCTTCTCGGCCACTTGTTTCGAAAGAACCATCTTGACTCTCTTCTTTCGTCGCATAAGAGCATTGTGGAGTCTGTCGAATCTCTGCTGTTGGAATCGTGACCGGCGTTCTGTAACTGCCAGGAACAGTGCTAGCATACGCAGCAAAATCTTCCTCGGAATAATGACTGAAACGTGACTCTTGGCTCATACCACAGTTGATGCTGTCAGATCTTAGCATTTTACCATATATTTTCACACGGTCTTTTGAGTGTGAAGATCTTCCAACACCTATTGCGCGTGAAGTCAGCTCAAATCTGTTCGCACCTTGTCCAAATACACAAGACCTGTTGTTGCCGTCTGGCACTCCAAAATCTAATCAGTCGATATAAACCACTGCCGACTGTCACTCCTTATTATTTTTTCATAATGTTCACGTTCATACATATACTATAGGCTTTCAGTAAGCATGCGTGGTATAATCAGTATACCTATTATAAATTGTTTTCATACACTGATCATAAATCACGCATTCTGATTGGTCGGTCTGAGACCAACGGCCGCCCTATCGCTTGGACATGGATCGAACAGTCACTACACTAATCAACGCGACAGGGGGTGTGAACAACTCTCATGTCTATACATCATTGATATGTTCTTTCGCCGGGTAGCTGGGGTCGAGAGCGGGGTAGCTCGCTGTCATTTAGATAATGTCAATGTTCACTGACATAACGTTTTGTTGGACAGAACAACATCGCGCTTTGACAAGTGGCTTGTACATTTTACCAATAGGACTATATACGATAAAAGCGAATTAATGTCAAATTTAGTGCTTTGATGAAGAACTTCCATGTCATATTATTTCCAGTCCTTATATTTTATAATTACGAAGAACTAAATTAAGGGGCCATATAAAATCAGGAACATCTGCAAGGAAAATAAATACATTTTCTGGACTGTGAAAAATCGGGATACTCCCTTTTCAAATCCCAGAAATTCAATGAGCGGTTCTAAAAACACAAGTATACATATAGGATTGGACACACTATTTTAGACAAGATACCTTGAATCTCG
This sequence comes from Siphonodentalium dalli, assembly GCA_032622095.1. Taxonomy (NCBI): domain Eukaryota; kingdom Metazoa; phylum Mollusca; class Scaphopoda; order Gadilida; family Siphonodentaliidae; genus Siphonodentalium; species Siphonodentalium dalli. The sequence goes on along the minus strand of CP136069.1, from coordinate 83,647,677 downwards.
ATTCTTCTCACCACAAAACAGGCCATATGGAGAAACGTGAGGCATTTTACGTGTGCCGATGAGGGCGATGACTAGTACTGGGGAATGTGATATGTTTAGCTACAAAATCTTCTTTACTGAATATCCAAACTCGCAAACTGCAAGGCGGAGTTCAGTCAGTCCATGCATGGCATCTTTACTCGCTCGATGAATGATAGCTACATGTGGTCTTAGTCCCTTTTATTGATTTCAGTCAACTGCATGATTGCTTATGGCGTTGAAATATGGCACTCTCGAATCGCATCGAAACCCCGCCCGCAACCCAGGATGGCCACCGGCAGGTGTTCGATCGTGCATGCGCCCATATAATATTCCATCATCAGCCTCTCTGGTCGTCATCATGATTTGTTTTCTCTTTCTGTCTCACGATTTCGGCTAAAGAAAGCGCGTTATAGATTGGCAGCCATCATTCGCTTCCGAAATATTCTTTAATGAATACGATATACACAAAACACCATCCACGAACCATGCAAGATGGCAGCCGAACCGCTCAGGTCTGTTTTGATCACCCCAATGCACCCGATATCAATAACTTCTAAAACAAAGTCTCTTTGAGCGATTGCGATGAAATAAGAAACTGGTTTTTATTGTGTATACTTCCAAACTGTAGCCACTCCGAACCCCATATATAAAGTCTTTTGCCTATATCTCCCTTGACCATTTCTTTACTAAATTCTTACTGGCTAGATCATGTCATGAATCACTACTCTGGCTAATATAACGCCCATAGAGATCATATCCACCAGTACAAAACATCCCATGGGAACCTTTTTTATATTCTGACCCCTACTGACACACTGTTGCTCATCTGTTCCCCGAAAATCATTCCTGTCCCGTTTTATGTTCCACTTCGAAGTTGATTTTTGTTTACCTGCTTTTCGATTTTTTTGACAACATGGGGGTACCCGCACAGAAAAAGATGAGCTGGGCTATAATTTCTCGCATTTAGAAATGTCGCCGTTCGCATCGAGGCTCGGTAGATAATACCCAACGGCTATGTATGGAAATTATTTGGTTGCACGTTCTCAGTCATACCGAAATTTACACTGGTCACTAATAAATCTCACATTGTTCTTCAGTGACAAAATAGTGGAAATTTCGCTAGCATACAATAGTTCTACAACCCTGTGATTGTAAATTACGATGAAATACATCTTTACAAACGATTCAGGACCTGTGTTGTTTCAAGTATTACATTTATGGGCAATAGATATAACGTTTTAGCATATCCACATGGGTGCCACTTCTTAGTTAACAGATGCTCCCATTCTTAGCTCCAGAAATCCAGCATGTTCCGCTTCTTATCAATTATAAATGTTCCACTAATTAAGACAAAAAAATCATTGAGTTTTTACTTGGAATCATTTAGAAATGACTATTTTAGTGATTGTGAGTAATTTATACTTTTGACAGTGACAAAATGGTAGCAAATATTGGGGAAATGATCCACATATCACTCAACTTTCTCCATATATCCCATGCACTCATATAAACACTCAAATCCATATGTGCACATACATATATACTAACTGATATATATTCACAAAAAGAATATATGTTGTGAATATATATAATTTAGTATGTATAATTGCCACAAATTATATCGGTAATATTAATTCATATTTCAGAATTACCGCCGATGTTATTACTGTCAGGGGAGCACAAATCACCAACGACAGCTTATCTCCATTCTATTGAAGTCCATCCTCAGAGGAAATAATATTGCTGATAAAGAGTATTGTGTGTAATGTCTTCCAATGGAAGGACTCTCTATCAGACCGAACGGTTTGGCGTATTCAGAATTCGTCCACAACCCATGTGCCTATCATTTATCAAACAAGTGAACAACTATAACAGTCCTAAAGTGCAAAGGTCGTGCTGGAAATCACACATATGAAAGGTGTGCATGCATTGCAAAAAGGATTTGTTCCAAAATGCAATGGACGTCGATATCGATATAAAAAATCGCCCAACTCCAAATAAGAACCAAGATAGAAATTATATGAAACATGCAGTTTTGCCACGTTAGTGTAGCTCAATAGACCATTGCCACTGAATATGTCATGGTATCGCATGGATCTCTCAAACGCGTAAAAAAGACACACAGCATCTCAAAATGTTATCGATTTTAGATCAGTTGTCTGTCTGCTATTTATTATTATTACAAGTATTTGTTAACGGAGTGGAATTTCAATGGAATTTGAAACGTTCGCTTTGAGTTTGACTAGCAACGCATGCAGTTCTGTAATCCTTGAATCGACTTTGAGATATGCTGGTGATTTTTTGTAGATTTGGGAGATCCTGCATGCCTGGGTGTATTTGAACGTTGAGGACAATCTGTGTGTCTTTTTGCACTAAACCATGCGACAATGACCAATTCATCATAAGTGTATATGGCTCAGAATGACTCTGAATTATTTTATGATTCCTTAGTGCATCAATCTATTTTGATCATTAGACTAGAGCGAGCATGTACTATACATGCATGTTCAATCAAAGGGTTTGATAACAGTGAAAATAATATATTCTAGATCTGGTAGATATAACTATGTCATTTCGGCCAATTTGGCCGGTTACTTCATGTGAGTTTTTCATCTGACGTGTGTGTCGGAATAATGATGTGGAGGATTTATGTAAATGTTAGCCCAAACTACATTTCCAAGTAACGATGGTTTTGTTGTTTATTTTGAGGAATAATACCGCGTCAAATGAATTCAGCCCAAATATGTTAACAGTTGTCGTGTAAAACATTCGGCAGTAAGTTAGCGTTATTTAGTATTTGTGGATGTCCTTTAACATGGGGAAAATAGACTACTGCGCTTGAACGAGCATGTGAATTGTCGTTTTTAATGTATAGCAACTTTATAATCAATAACAGAGGCATTCTCTGTCAAATAAGGTCGCTCTATTTACGATACCAATTGGGGAACTTTGTAAATTAAATTACGCGTAAACTTAACCTGCTGCAAATAGAAAAGGTGTCGGAATCGGCGTACTCGCCCCAGGGCTAACTCGCCCAATCGGCGCGTGCCAACTCGGAATAAAAGGCCAACTCGGAATAAAAGATGCATACGGGGTGTTATATGGCGTTTGGTCCGTTGTTTCTCAATGAATATTATTGAAATTTGGTGTATATGTCCGGGCTGGGACATGGAATACAACAACGTTTGAATTGTTTTTTAATTTACAAATTTGTTGATTTTATTCATTTTGTTTTCGTTCTGAAACACACTATAAAGTGTATATAATATAATAACGAACACGAGACATACATAATTTATGAACTGTTAACAAAAGATATCAAATTCAATACATGACAAAGATGACTCAGTGGAGTTTATAAAGTGAACATAAAAACATTGAGGTAAGAATCTTTTTAAGGAATTCAACTTTATTTAATGATAATAAACACATAAATTAAAATAACAAACATGAGACATACATGATTTATAAACTGTTAACAAAAGATATCAAACTCAATACATGACAAAGATGACTCAGTGAAGTTTATAAAGTGAACATAAAAATATTAAGGTAAAAATCTTTTTAAGCATTACTAAACCGTTTAGCACAGTCCACTTCACTCATCCGATCATCACTAAACTTCATATTTATCTTGATATTGATCTATCAGATGAGAGCTATCAAATATTTTTTTAATTTTATAGGAAAAAATGGTCGCCAGCGGCCATATTGCATTTACGTTATATGTTATCGCGTCATGTCGATATCTAGTATTACTTAGAAATTTCACCTTTACAGATTCATAATTGCTCCATTGACTGTAACAGATGGAATTATTCCCCTCTTCGGATAGAGTGTCACTGAAACTTTATTTTGTCAGACTGTCTGTATAGTCACTGATTATATATGACAATAATCTGTAATAAGATGTAGCACTATTTTATTTTATATTTACATGCAGTGCTGTTTTTATACAACAATTCTAATCCCCCCTAGATCATCATGTGATCGACCATACATCGCGCGAGGACCTGGTTGAATTAAGGGGGGTTTTTATGGATAACTTCTGTCCTCAAGCTAGATTATACTTATGACATTTAATGGCATGTTTCTAACATGGAGGGTTAGATATGCGTGAGACACCACCACTCTTCAATTCACACCAAGTTATCAGCTGTCATATTCGGATATTAGAACCCATAGCCATGATATATGGTTTATTTTGTGTATACTAGTAATATTGTTATTTTCAGTACCTTTATATACCAGTACTGTGTATAACAATGCATATACATTAATCCATGTATACATGTATATTGATTCAACGGATTCAGTGGTTTTGTCCATCAGTCTATCAAATTTGCGGGGGAAAACATGGCCACAAGCAGTACACCCTGTTAAATTTCGAATTTGAATCAATTGGCGCACCCTGCAGCCAGCTTTTATTGGAGAACTTTTTCTCATGTGGATAGTTTGGGTCACCGCTAGACGTGAGCCATGTTTTGTTCTCAAGCTGTCCTTGTGAAGACATCACTGCCAGCGGTGATCTTGAATTTTACTATTTTTATGGCTAAATAATTTGGTTGATCCTACAGACGACACCCCTTGTCCGATCGTCACCAGATTCCACAATGATCTTCTGGATAACCAGGGGGAGAGTAATCTAATTTTCCCGAATTTCGTTGAAAAAACATTACCACAGGCAGCAATTTGGTATCTTACTGTTTGATCCTCTTTTGCGTGACTGAATTGTTTAGCAACTGTACAGTCATATCCCTCATCTGATAGTCACCACACTTTATATTGATCTTCGGGCTGACAACTAGATGGGAGCTATCGAATGCTTTGAATTTTTTTGGAAAACATTGTCGCCAGCAGTCATCTTCTATTTTGGTTTTTATATACATGTATATCTCTTCATTCGGATAGCCAGTATTACGTAGGTACTTCAACTTTCCGCATTCCTGTCATCATTTGAAATATAAAAATTTACCTGATACCATGCACCCTTCAAAATTTGTTTCGTCGTATCTATTTTAATGACCCGTATGGTAATATTGATACAGATATATTTGTCAAACATTTCTTTGTACAATATACAGGTATTTATTTTGTAACTAAATATAGAAATATATAATAGTAGCTGGTGGACCCTACTTCGTCCGGGATGTTCCCCTCTGATTTTCGGAGAATTGCGCGATTTAACCTTGAATTGACCATTTTAAAGGTGAACGTCATGTCGGGTCACGATTTGACCCGCCCAAAACACTCCCCGGACAAAAGTCACGACAAAAGTACCCGTCGAAATCCGCCCGGCTTTACCCGATTTGACCTTGAATTGACAATTTTGAATGTCAAGATCAGGTCAGGGTCATAATTTGACCCACCCGAAACACTCCTGGGACAAAAGTAACAGTAGGTATTATATTTCGTTGAAATACTTCGTTTTACCAGATTTGACCTTGAATTGATCTTTTTGAATGTCAAAGTCAGGTCGGGATCAAGATTTGACCCGTCCAAATAGTCCAGAAACATGCCTACATCAGCACGTTCGAGAACATGGTCCCACGTGAAATTGGACCCGTCAATATTGCTCCCGGGATCGAAGTAGTCCTACACACAAATTTTTAGTCGGATCGGTCAAGGTCCAGAAACATGCCTATGAGCGAGGTCAAGTTGACACGTTAAATACCAAATCCGAGTCGGATCAGTCGAGCAGTGTTAGAGTCTATAACACATACACACATGCATTCATGCATACACACATACATACAGACAGGTGTTCCAAAATGTATAATCGATAGCTACAACAATTCTATGGTAGATAGTTCACGGCCGACCTGATGCATGCATCTTAGTTTTCTTGTAACATATAACATCGAAGGAATAAAATACAATCCATAACACTAAACATTGAGCAAATTTGAATCACAATATCATATTCTCAGTATTGCAGAGATCGAGATTTGATTGAAATCGTAACAGCACCATTTTATTTTATTTTATTTTCTTAATTATGGCTCCCACCCCACCACGGAATCGGGCGAAGCCACGTAGGCAATTCCAAATAACATTCAAATGAGTTTGATAGAAATCGGCGACGAAAACTGTCTAGCCAATTTTGATTCCCTCCCCCTCCAGCCCATCATGTATCCCGTCATGGATCGCCCATTTCTGCAACCACTTCTTCGCGAAATGTTATCCCGCCGAACCATTTTGAAGCCCCTTTAATCATGTTCTATAGCAGTTTGACAGAAAACGTATTGTCCTGAATAATTTGTTATATGCATGTTATATCAGACTTTGGGTTTGTTGCGTAAAATATGTTCCCTTCTTTCTCGCGAATCAAACTCATGTGTGGTCAGGAAATACCTATAATAAAGGGTTGTCATAGAAGTAGGGAAAATGGCCTGAATTCGATGAGTTTTTAGCCCTCATATATTTGATTAATCACCAAAGAAGTGGAGCAGCAAAGAAGTGATCATGGAAACAAAAATCGTATAAGAAGTGGAACATTTTCGGGTGAAATTTCCCTGGATTTTTCACACAGAAACGATTGTAGGATCATGCTGATTTGCTGCATGTATAACTAATGGTACCCAGTTATTACAAGAAAACCATAGTCAGAAATGGTAACGCCACCAAGATCATATTATTAGCCATAAATAGAAATTATAATATAATTATAATATAAACTAGCTTTCAAATTCCATCTGGGAAATTTGGATACTTCCATATTTCAAGTTTTCCCGTTTCTCGTGTTATACATTACATCAAGGTCAGGTCGGGGTCATGATTTGACCGGTCCAAAACACTCCCCGAAGAAAAGTTTCCCTAGGTATCAAATTTCGTCGAAATCCGTCCGTTTTACCCGACTTGACCTTTAATTGACCATTTTGAAGGTCAAGGTCAGGTCGGGGTCACGATTTGACCCGTCCAAAACACTCCCTTGACAAAAGTATTCATAGGTAAAAAAATTCGTCGAAATCCATCCGTTTTACCCGATTTGACCTTTGATTGACCATATTGAAGGTCAAGGTCACACCGGGGCCACGATTTGACCCGTTCAAAACACTCCCAGGACAAAAGTATCCCTAGGTATCAAATTTCGTCGAAATCCGTCCGTTTTACCCAATTTGACCTTGAATTGACTGTTTTAAAGGTCAATGTCAGGTCGGGGTCACGATTTGATCCGCCCAAAACACTCCCCGGACAAAAGTAACCCTAGGTATCAAATTACGTCGAAATCCTTCCGTTTTACCCGATTTGACCTTGAATTGACATTTTGAAGGTCAAGGTCGAGGTCACGATTTGATCGGTCCAAAACACTTCCCGGACACAAGTACCCCTAAGTATCAAATTTCGTAGAAATCTATGGAAAGCCGAAGGGGACATATGCTAGTTGCTAAGCTAGTTGCTAGTTATACGACGCACGACTTGACGCGGTTTTTTCAAGGTGTTTCAGGGTGTTTCAAACTAGGAGATAGAATTATTCTGCGTTTCAAATGGTGATGAATTATAGTATTTTATTCATATTTTATGGCATAAATTGTTATTAAAACCGTATATACTATAAAAAAAATCGATGACTCGAAAATTAAGTGGGCCTTTAAAGTCAATACAAAGTCACAATTGCAGTTAGGTTCATCTCATACTCGTCTATTCAGCGATATTCTGCTACGCAGTTTGTTATAGCCTCCAGTATTCATTAAGCGTTATAGCCCCACTGTTATAATCCGCCTTTAGCTGGGGTATTCTTGCCTCTGAGATTATTGAGATATTACCTCACACGTAATGACATTAAATCGCATGGAAACATAGCAATTGTGTGGGCTGCGTGGCGTGAATATGTATTGAGAAATAACGTCATACGTAATGACATTAAATCTCAAGAAAACCCGCGAAAACAAAACAAAATCGCATTTATTGTTTAACTCTTTCGCTGCCACCCCGCCACACCGACATACTCCCCAGTGCCAAGCATTCTGGGTGTAAATACAAGTATTTTATGTATATGTGGGTAATGCAATGACTATCGGGTAATTATCGGTGTATTTAGTTGAAACTTCACATGTGGGTATATATGACAATGACCTATCACCTGCCCCGACGTGGAGACTGGAGACCCATTCAAGGTCATAGGGGTCACGGCCATTGGCGGCCATCTTGGATTTGCTTTAATTTATGTTTTTCGGTAATTTTTTTCAATTCATATATGATTAAATGTTTGTTTTTTGTTCTAGTGTTCTATCCCATTAATTAATGCTTCACCAGTTAATCATATTCCGGCTACTATCCGTATTTTTCACCGACCTCATTCCGACAGAATTTTTGGACGCTAAACTGATCAGCAGAAAGGAGGCCGCCAAGTCAATTATGATGTTTATTTTCCACTCATATATCGCATCCCACCAAAAGTTAATTTGTCAATGGTATATTCTGGCTCGGACTGTACTCATAGAACTTCAGGAGTAGCATGACTTTGACTGACCTTTCTTCTAAATTGTCAGCACACACCAGCACTCTACATAAAATAAATGAACCGTAATGTTGTAATGCAACAAAACAATATAATTACGACCCGTAAACCAGGTGCACCCCCGAACTCGCATAAATGCGTATTTGGCAGCGACTGGGTAACTCGCATTTATGCGAGCTTGGCATCGAAAGAGTTAATGTTTTAAGTTATTTCCTCCATAAAAAGAATCTTCGTAATAATGAACCATCTCAATACTTTAGAATATAGAATTAACCTTAAAATAACAAAAACCTTCTGAACAGAGAACCTTCGGTATAGCGAACCTTCGGAATAGTGAACCTTCGGAATAGCGAACATTGAGAATAGAGAACCTTCTGAATAGAGACATGCCCCCCAACATTCATATTATATGCCCAGAGTTCAAAGTTATGGACCCATAAATTTCTAAAATTGGCCCTTAAAATATTGAACCCCAAATTGGAGTTCGCGCAGAAGAAAACTTAAGTCAACTGTACCTGTGTCATGCCCCAATGCAGGAGGGTCCATATATACCACAACATTCATATTATATGCCAAGAATTCAAAGGTATGGGCCCATAAATATTTTCTAAGATTGGCCCAAGTTGGAGCAGTGCAGAAAAACCTAAGTCAGCTATACCCGTGACATGTCCCTTTGATTTTGATTATAGTATAACTAGCAACCAGCAATTAGCAACTAGCATGTCCCCTTCAGCTTCCCATATTTGATCATCACACGATCGCATGCTTTTCAAAGGGTGTTGTTTATAAAACCAATATCGGACTATCGTGACTGTATCGGTACGGTTTACTCAAGTACGAGAATACCTATATACCCATAATGCATTCGCCCATTGGTCCACGGGTTATTAAAATTTCCAAAACATCTTACACCGGTGGCGTAAATAAATCTTAAGATTCACTGACGATGTGTCAGCTGGTTCGCAAGAAATATACTCGACATTTTTGCATTGTATTAACACTGGAATTAGTTGAAATGCTATTTTACCGGAAATAAGAGTGAAATAACAGTTCGACACAAGCTGTATTTAGTTATCACCATCACAGTGACCAAAATACATGTTGACAAACTCACATATCTGCCATTTTGTCTTAGTTTTCCAGCCTTTTCATCTTCCAAAAACATTAAAAATTCAGCATCGGAGGGGGACATGATCAAAATCGAAGAGGAACATAAAACGGACAGGAATTATTTTCGGGGAACAGATGAGCAACAGTGTGACAGGGAACTTAAAAACATTGAACAAACAAGGCAGGGAATATATTTCTTTGTTTATATTTGTTCCTTGATAATTTACTTCAAAGTGTGGGGTGGTCCTTGCTCAAAATTGCATGCTTTTTAGTGACTTTAGGGAGCTGATATCGCCAAAAAAAACACTGAATTAATTGCCTGGAGAAACTCCATGATTGTAAGTGGCGAAAAGCAAAATCGCACACAAAGTCCCTAAATAATTTAATCTCGAACTGGGACCTTTGCCTACTGATGAATAAACTATTAAGCAACAGAAATATATTCCCCGCGTTATTTGTTGGACTGCATAAGGTTCCCTGTCAAAACTTCAAAAAGTTCCAACGTTTTGTACTGGTGGAATATGATCTCTACGGGCGTTATTCTACGGCGTTAGCTAGAGCAGAGATTCATGGCATGATCTACTTATTTAGCGGGTATAGTTCACATGGTTGTATGATTTATGATCACACCGGTCCCGGTAAAACCTAAAGACATGTTAGAAAGAAAATGATCGGCAATAGCCATGGATGGCAGACATGAATTTGAAGTATTTCCAGAAAATATCTTGGGCGCATGCACCCTATACATGCAATGCTATTTATATGAATGAAATGAGGGGCTGCTAAATAACAAAGGGGGGGGGGGTGGCTGATAAATAACAAGGGTGCGCTCTTTGATAGTGATAACTGTTTTGGAGTTTTCAGAGAACATCTTGGGAACCACCTTATACAAATCTCATAAATTGATAAAAATCGTTCAGGTGACAGAGAAATGATGACATCGGGTGCCGTCTCTGAGCTTCCAACACCATTGAAGATTTTTTTTACTCAAGCTGGTTTTTTTTTTTGCTTGAGCATTTTTTGTATCAAAATGTTTTATCAAATTTGATCAGGAAAGTATATTAAACGATGTGCACTGATGTGTATAGTAGTTTTCTATATCATGCCATGAATGAATCTTACATTGGCTGTAGCCAGAGTAGAGATTCATGGCACGATCTAGTAGTTTGCTTGAGCTTGGAAATCCAATATTCTGTGGTATAAGATGGTTTTCCAGGTTCATTCTATAGTTTTCAGTGATATAAAATTGACAAGCTGAGAAGCACTTCATCGTTTCGCTTGAATGTGTGTTGAGAATATACAGTAATGCCCTAAATAATTGACTCCTTAACCACAGCAGAATTATGGGTAATTTTTCAGGATTTAGTCGGAAATATGGCTTGTTGCCATTCATCAGAAAGAGAGCTTTCCGAAGAATGGCAACAAGCCATATTTCCGACTAAATCCTAAGAAATTACCCATAATTCTGCTGTGGTTAAGGAGTCAATTATTTAGGGCATTACTGTAGCAAAAAGGAGCCCCATCAGTGGGATGGTTATATTGTAAGCAGATATTCACAATAATCCTTTGATAAGCGGGTAGGTATCTGAAATTGTTTTGTAAAAACATATTTTAATAAATAATTGGGGTGGGTGCAGGGTCAGGAAAAAAAATCAAGGATAAAATGTAGGAGGTCCATAGATAGAAAATAAATAGGCAACTGAGTGTGCCTGTCTTCACAGAATTACAGATCCTAGACCATGGACCCCCTCCAATTTCGCCTATATGCACGTTTGGCATTGTACATCATTCGCATAAATGTGCATTTGGCATCAAAAGAGTTAAAGGTACACAATTCAATTTGATTGTCCCGTATCATCAGATTCCAAAAACAGCATTTCTTCAAAAGAGGCTTCAGTTATCAGAATATATTAATTACCAAAAAATAATGCTACCCACTGTCAATAATAGAATAAATTATATATCACATTTGCAACACACTGCTGCAAGGATAGTTCTGTGTCGTAAAAGATCTGACGACATAGACGAAATGTTGCAAGAATTACATTGGCTACCTGTGACAGATACGATTATTTATAAACTTGTTACATATGCATATCAAGCAACCCATGACTCAAAATCTCTTCCAGCATATTTCAGTGATATCCTTGTTCCGTATGTCCCACACCGATCACTTCGTTCAGAGGACAAACTTCTTTTGACACCATCTGGTGCTAATTTGATCACGGTTGGCTACCGATCTTTCAAAGTAACATGCGCAAATGCATGGAATCCTCTACCATTGAACATAAAAGAGTCACCATCTCTTGACGACTTTAAAAAGTCATTGAAAACTTACTTGTTTGCGTGGCGTTTCAGAAAGTGACTTTGATATTGTGTATATTTATATTTCATGTTTATGTCAAGCGCTTAGGGCCCGCTTATTGGGGATAAGCGCTATACAAATATTATTATTATTATTATATATAAAAATTTTGTTCAACTCAATTTGGTATATCGAGAGTATGTTGGTCGTTTCGTCGGATATTTGCTAGGCTGCCAAATATTCAAAATATTTATATCTGATAACTCTTGAGCTTTGATGAGTGGGTTCCTCGACTGGAATCAGATATGTTTTACCCCCAAAGCCAAAAAAATAGTAATTTAGGAGCGTTAATTCAGATTATGTATCTTTAACCCTTTGGAGAGTCATGAGTAAATTTAATGTCCACGTCATAGCAATAATTATTAACAAGTTTGGGTCAAAAGGGTACAATAATTAGTTTTAATTTATGTGCATTTTCTGTTAACGTGTGTTATCATTATCGATTGCACTTATCCATTTGGGACATTATAATATTCAAAATAATTCCTATACAAATCGTTTATAAATCAGATGATTTATTTAAAGTTATGTCTACATAAAATGACACTTCCTGAAATGACATATATGTCGTTCCACTCGCAAACTGTACTGCGACATATATGTCGTTCTACTCACCAAAGGGTTAAGGATGAATGAATTATGCTTATCCAAACATCCCATTACCAACCAGTGAATGCTAAGGAGATGGAACTCTTTCCATTCTGGCCAAAAAGCATGACCCAATAAATGCATGGAAATGAGTATAAAAGGAATAAGGAAATAATATAATTTATGATTCAAACATTCAAACAGCAGTTCTCTTCAACCAACATACAATAGTGAAATAGGTAACCAACTTCATGTAATAAATATATCAAGATGCATAACATATAAATTATAACAGAGTGCTAAATAATCAAGTGACAATTCTGTATGAGAAACTGCACCAGGCAAGTCTGCAAATAGTAATACGCAAATTTAAATACAAGTAAGGTACAGTAATGCCCTAAATAATCGACTCCTTAACCACAGCAGAATTATGGGTAACTTTTCAGGATTTAGTCGGAAATATGGCTTGTTGCCATTCATCGGAAAGCTCTTGGGGAGAGCTTTCCCATGAATGGCAACAAGCCATATTTCCGACTAAATCCTGAAAAGTTACCCATAATTTGTCTCTGGTTAAGGAGTCGATTAATTGGGGCATTACTGTAACTTTGTACAAAAACGATGGCATAATGACCAATTCAGCAATGCTTGGCCAAAAGCAGTTTACTGTGAACATGCCTCGATGTAAAAATGCAAATGTTTTCCATCCCAGACTTCCAACCTGGGACTGCTTTTTTAACTCTTTCATGGCGAGAGATGCCCTGGTGCAGCATTAATAATCCTGTGCCAGTGCATTCTCTTAAATATGCGAGTCTCCCATAGGGAGCCTCTCATATATAAGACAATGCACTGGCTTACAAGATCAAGGTAAATATTGTTTGGCCAATGTATTCTCTTATATACGCGAGGCTCCCTATGGGAGACTCGCATATATAAGAGAATACATTGGCACAGGGTTTTTGCAAAATTTCAGGCAGCTCCCATCATGAAAGGGTTAAGTTTGTCTAAAGTAGAAGAAATGAGAGGAACATGGGCAGGAAAGTGAAATATACCTGGCCAGAGTAAAGTAACAGTAACAGCTTATTTTTAACAGAACTGTAATGATAAGTGTGGTTGCTTTAAACTACCTACTGCAGGAACCAGCCTAAAATGTGCCACTTCTCTCTCATAAACCAGTATACAATCAGTAATGTCCTAAATAATCGACCCCTAAACCACAGCAGAATTATGGGATATTTTTCAGGATTTAGTCGGAAATATGGCTTGCTGCCATTCATGGGAAAGCTCTCCCCAAGAGCTTTCCGATGAATGGCAACAAGCCATATTTCCGACTAAATCCTGAAAAGTTACCCATAATTCTGCTGTGGTTAAGGAGTCGATTATTTAGGGCATTACTGTACCTTACTTGCCATTCTTCGGAAAGCTCTCTTTCTGATGAATGGCAAGAAGCCATAATCCCGACTAAATCTTGAAAAATTACCCATAATTCTGCTGTGGTTAAGGAATCGATTATTTAGGGCATTAAATATGTCCCAACAGCATGTTTAAAGTATATTTATTGATTATAATGGTGTTCTTACTCACTTTAATAGTTTTATTAGTGGGATCTTGTGTTGTATAATAGTTATTGGATTTAACCTCACCCATTGTTACTTCTCTCTGATAACAGCCCTAATAACCTACAGCAATGCCCGAAGTATATGACCCTTTAACCACAGCAGAATTATGGGAATTATTTCAGGATTAGTCGGAAATATGGTTTGTTGCCATTTATTAGAAAGCTCTCACCGAGAGCTTTCCAATGAATGGCAGCAAGCCATATTTCCGATTAAATCCTAAAAAATTTCCCATAATTCTACTGTGGTTTAGGGGTCAAATACCATTAATATAGGGATTTTTGCCATAGGTCGCCTCGCATATATAAGAGAATGCATTGGCCTAACAATTTTTTATCATTTTTTAAAAATAAATGTTTCTTACAATTTTTAGGACATAAAATAAAAAACATCCATTACCCTGCAGGGAGCCCCACACATATATAGAAGCATATAGAAGAGTGTCGTCTGTTCATGTTTGTCTGGGGCTCTGTATGGGTGAAATTATAAAATTGTTAAAGAATACAAGAAAAAATTATTAAAATTGTAAAAAATTGTTAGGCCAATGCATTCTCTTATATATGCGAGGCGACCTATGGTCGACTCGCATATATAAGAGAATGCATTGGCACAGGGTAAAAAAATCCCGACTTACGACTGGATTTGATATGGCGGGTCACAAATATGATGCGTCACTGCAAGTAATAATACGTCATCATACTCAACACGCAACTCTAATTTCAGGAAGAAAAACACATACTATATATGGAAAAAAGAATCTTCACTTTGTTAGCGTGACAACATTGCTGTTGTTTTGACACTAAGCCGACATAAGATAAGTAGGACTTGGTAATGAAAGTTCCAGCTGATTCCAGCTCTCTATTAGCAAGATTCTTTATACATATGTAGGCGCTAATTTGAAAGCAACTGAAGGAAGGGTGGTGTTAATAATACAGATTAAACTGACGTCAACATGCACACACCTCTTAGTCTTCTAATATGATTTCAAGAGAAGTTGGACCATCGCGAAGTCGACCCCATGCAAAGTAAATCCCAGAGAAATCAACCCTACACTGTGTATTAAAGTCTGATTTTAGTGCATCTGACATTTGTAGAATGAGGTCCCCCAGACAGTGAATTTAGTGATGCTACCCCGCATAGCGGGCTAGCATCACCAAATTCACTCTCTGGGGACCTCATTCTGCATAGATCTCATCTTAAGGGAAGAATCTAGTCTCAAATTAACATTGGTATTAGTGAATTTTTCCCTTCTGTTCAGTTTCTATATCCCATAATTTGCAGAAGATAAATTGCATAATTGAGGTGACTATAATTGTTGAACATGTCACCAACTTCAACTGGGGAACTTCAATCTGATCAGTAGGTACAGGGACCAGCTTAGAGGGCGAATTGGGAGACATCTTCTCCCTAATATGTGCCACTTCAAGCCAAGTCTTGAAATAGTGTGTCTGACATTTGCAGAATGACGTTCACAGAGGGTGAAATTAGTGACGCTATCCCATATAGCATGCTAGCATCACCAAATTCACCTCCTGGGAACCTCATTCTGCTTAGGCCTCAACTGCTATAGGAAACCCATGATCATATTGAAGTTCCCCAGTTGAAGTTGGTGATGTTTATCCATTTGTCACCTCGATTATGCATTTTATCTTCTGAAAATTAGGGGATATAGAAACTTCCCAGAAGGGAAAAAGTAACTAAAAACTAAAAAAGTAACTAATTTGAGACTATAGATACTTCCCAGAAGAGGAGGTCTAAGCAGAATTAGGTCCCCAGAGGGTGAATTTGATGATGCTAGCCTGCTCTGTGGGATAGCATAACTAAATTCACCCTCTGGGGACCTCATTCTGCAGATCTCAGACACACTATTTCAAGGCTTGATGGTGCGCAGGAAGAGATAAAATATCATTAAACAAATGCTTCTGTCAATCTACTCTGGGGCAGGCTTCTCATGGGGCAGACTTCACATGGGGCAGACTTTGCATGAGGCAGACTTTGCATGGGGCAGACTTCACATGGGGCAGACTTTGAATGGGGCCCGACTTCGCATGGGGCCCAACTTCTCCAGATACCCACTATATCTGTTATGGTATTTTGTGAACATAATTATCTATATGTAGCTCTCCAACATGCTTATACCAATAATGAAATTTTTCTGCTAAAATGCTACCTTAAAGATATCTCATCCCCGAACTTTCTTTATCGAATCAGACTATAAAATAACACTTTTGAATCAGAGAGACCACTCAACAGATTTTCTCACTGGGAAATAATTTTTAACTGGTACTGAAAATGTGGCTATTTTTAGAACATTACTACAGTAATGCTCTAAATAATCTACTCCTTAACCACAGCAGAATTATGGGTAATTTTTCAGGATTTAGTCGGAAATATGGCTTGTTGCCATTCATCGGAAAGCTCTCACTGAGTGTTACCCATAATTCTGCTGTGGTTAAGGAGTCAATTATTTAGAATATTACTGTACATTTCGGATTGAAAATCTATCTTTTAAAATACTTTTATGTGAAATATTTGTAATACCAGTTGTTTTTCTTATGTTTGATTGGAGTTTCATAGAAATGTCATTGTGGCGCTAGGAAGAGATGGAGCATATTCAAAGGACCACTTAATTTTTGAATGCCAAGATCATATTATATACAACATGTTCCATATTATATACCATTTGAAACAGGAACCAAAAATATATATATTCTACCAGACTACGGAAAAGCTGTGGCCTAGGAGTGTCCACCAAGTGATAGTGATTCTCAGATACACACCAAGACTTCCCCTGTTATTTACCCAGAATGCATCATAATCCACAACTAAGAGATAGAGTTATTCCCCTTCCATTGAGAATAATAGACTGGCAGTACAAACCAGATCAAAATTAAGCACAGAACACACGTCGGTACCTTGACAAAAACAACAATTTCAGTTTATTCAACCGGATAAGTTGCTAATACAATATTTTGGAGCTTCCCCTTTCAAATGGTATTAAAATGGAATATGTTGTATATAATGTGATCTGGGGATTCGAAAAATAAGTTGGCCTTTAATCCATTATATAAAACAGTAACAGTGAGTTTGGGTCTAGAGTCCAAGTTATAAGATAAATTGACCTTATATACACAACACAACTATTGGAGCACTTCACATTATTGCACTTGATGTAAATACAATAGCAAATGATAGAATGAATAATCATCAACAGACACCCATATTAAACAAATGTAATGCTAAAGCATTGTGTTCAATGCATAGTTGAGACATATAAACCATAAGTCTCCATTATACTCATCGGTCTCATAAGTTATTCAGTTCTGAAGATAAACAAACGCTGGGATCTTTCTTTACTAAATGGATTCTCCCATTCAGTCATAAAAGTATACATTGGAACCTATTGGAACAGTCTATTATTCATTTGGAGGGGTCTTCAGGTAATAAAAGCAGATGCCAGTCAGAAAAAAACAGATAATACAAGAGCAGAATGATTCATTTTCTTAGGTGGGAAATGTTCAGATAATAAGTTCAACAAACGAG
Organism: Siphonodentalium dalli; assembly: GCA_032622095.1. Classification (NCBI taxonomy): domain Eukaryota; kingdom Metazoa; phylum Mollusca; class Scaphopoda; order Gadilida; family Siphonodentaliidae; genus Siphonodentalium; species Siphonodentalium dalli. The sequence goes on along the minus strand of CP136069.1, from coordinate 83,629,976 downwards.
GACCTATGGTCATTTGTTGAACTTATTTTCTGAACATTTCCTAAGGGAAATACTCAACAAATATTTAGTATAGAAAGGGTTACAGAAATACTTTATCACTGTGAGAATGTATTGAGGCATTTGGTTTTCAGTGTCCAGAATAATAGATAAAATTCCCATAAATGAAAAACTGAACCCACCAGTTTACCTGGCAGCACCACATTTGTCACAATGGTGGCTTTTTGCTGAGGTTTATCAATTTTGTTAAGGGCCATAACTTCAAGAGAAATAAATTGACTAAACCTGTTGTATGTGGATATTATGCTCCGTGCTACCTTATTCAAATGTGTTATGATAACAGAGATCAGAAGTTGGCACGGAGGGATTTTTCACTGTAAGAGCTACAGCAGAATTATGGGTAACTTTTCAGGATTTAGTCGGAAATATGGCTTGTTGCCATTCATTGGAAAGCTCTCACTGAGAGCTTTCCGATGAATGGCAACAAGCCATATTTCCGACTAAATCCTGAAAAGTTACCCATAATTCTTCTGTGGTTATGGAGTCGATTACATAGGGCATTACTGTATAACTCTGCAAACAATACATGGACGAAATCTTTTCCATGTGGATATATATCCTCCCCACCCATGCTGGTTCATGAGCATACCAAAGATCATTGAAATCTGGCTTAAGTTGGTAAGGACGGAATGGATGGACATCTAGATTCACCGTCGGACCAAACATATTTCTATATCCCATGCCAAGCTCCATTTGTATATTACTATAAGTAATTGTACAATACCTTAGCTAAATGTTATATCACAATCAGGACAATAATTGTTTTAAGATGTTAAAGATATACAATGCTCAAGAACAAGCACCATATTTAGCTCATGAATTTCCCAATTTCTTAACCGACAATTAGCAAAGTTACATTGAATTGCATTATCATCCATTGGCAATTTCTAAAATGTATAAACAATATGCAGTAATGTCAGGTAATGTCCTAAATAATCAACCCCTAAACCGCATAAGAATTATGGGAAATTTTTCAGGATTTAGCCGGAAATATGACTTGATGCCATTCATCGGAATTCTCGGTGAGAGCTTTCCGATGAATGGCAACAAGCCATATTTGCGACAAAATCCTGAAAATTTTCCCATAATTCTGCTGTGGTTAAAGGGTAATATACTTCAGGCATTACTGTTGTCTACAAATGTAACCAAATTATTATAACAATATGAGTGATAAACAGATTTTCAGCAAAACTGATATCTTTCAATATGTTTATAGAATGATGAACTGTAATCTCCCCAAGTTAAAACGGCTTAATTGGTTACCGTATTATCATCATTTTGGGCACTAAATTATTCATGTTCACAAATTAAAAATTGATATCTTATTACTCAAGTTCATTGAAATTTGTACTGGTGTACCCACATTGAGTAATTCTCACCTTGTCATGATCATTGTGATTGGAATGTTCAAATTTGGTTCAAACAAATTGAGCTTTGGATCCATGTAGGCTTTTTCATAATTCTCATGAGATCTTTTTTAATTTTCCAAAAATGTTTACCAACCAGAAATATTCTTTTGAAATTAGGTACCGTTAATACTTAACATAGGTAAGATAAAATATGCTCTTCTGTTTAGAGATGATAGTATATTTTTCACACTGCTCGGGGTAAAACTTCAAACAACCTGGCATTATAGCAATACAATATTTATATTCCCGATCAGATTATTTGATGTTAACAATGATGAGAATATTTATAATCTCTGATATAACAACCCTTTATTATCTGGTGAAGGCCTACTCAGGTGGAAACCAATGAGAAAGCATGTCAAAACAATAGATTTATGATGACAAAGTGTTGATGAGTATGGTATAGGTGTGTTATGCATGGCTCATTCTGTCGGTGGCCAAATTGGCCAATAGCCATTTTTTTTGTGAAAATGGCCAAAGAAAATTTCATTTGGCCAGAAAGTTTCAAATCTATATTCAACAATCCGCTCTAAAATTATCATCAGATCATCATGAAACCCATAATCCGTTAACAGTTAATCAGCAGTTGCTCGCCGGTGTATGAATAAGAATTTATCTGAAATTACAGCATGCTTACTTATCAAATTTATTTTAACTAAAAACTTGTTAATTTGATAATAAAGATACTTTCCAGAGAAAATGGGGCCTAAGCAGAATGAGGTCCCCAGAGGGTGAATTTAGTGATGATAGCCCACTGTGTGGGGGAGCATCACTAAATTCAACCTCTAGTGACCTCATTTTTTAGGCCTGATTATAATTCACAAAACATCTTTCCTGCAAGATACTGATGACTGGTACATCAGGCAGATATACCACATCCAAAGAGAATTTTTCTGATATTAACCAGGTATACACACAAGTATATGTATCTTGTAATGTGTGTTGCCATTGTCAATGAAAGTCACCTGCTTATCATGACTATTTCGCCTACATGTGCATGGTCTGTCTAGAAGTTTTGTGTTCGATGTTAGCATATGGAACTTGCAACAAAGAGAAATAATTCTGATATATTAAGCCATCCATGACTGGAGCTTCCAGAAATTTTGCGAAAACCATGTGCCAATGCATTCTCTTGTATAAAGTAGTCCCCCATAGGGAGACTCCTATATATAAGAGAATACATTGACCTAACAATATTTACTTTGACCTTGTATGCCATTGAATTCTCTTATATATGTGAGGCTCCCTGTGGGGAAACTTGCATATATGAGAGAATGTACTGGCACATGATCTTTAATGCTGCACCAGCGCAGCTCCTGTCATGGAAGAGTTAATAAGCAAATGAGTGACCAAAGCTATGCAGGCAGTGGGAGAATAGGATTTACTTGGGCAAAAATATTTTCTTTTGATTGAAGCCAATTAATCGTGTTGGTGGTCGCTGCATGGACAGCTTGTCTTCACTGCCCTATTGTTTCACCATATGTTGGGACGATATCAATAAATGTGTAGGCTTTGTGTCCTAAAAATCAGATGACTTTTCCTATGAAGTGAATCTCCATTATCAATACCATAGCAACACAAATTACAAGTTACAGTTTTATGTAGCTAAACCAGGCTATTAAACTTTGAAACTATAATGGTCCTTTAAAACCAAATTGTGAGAAAAATTGCACTAGTAAATAAATGCAAGGTTTAAAAAAAGACCTTGTTTCTACTGTAACTTACTATATAGTAATAGCACAGCCATAGCACATTGTACAGATAATTTAATGCAAAAGTTACATTACAAAATTACATCACACTTCAATGCAAGCCTGCAAATAGCGTGCCTGTCATTTGCAGAATGAGACCCCCAGAGGGTGAATTTAGTGATGCTATCCCGCATAGCGGGCTAGCATCACTAAATTCACCCTCTGGAGACCTCATTCTGCTTAGACCTCATCTTCTGGGAAGTATCTACAGTATCAAGTTAACATTGTTTTTAGTCTTCCCTTCTGGGAAGTTTCTATATCCCCTAATTTACAGCAGATAAAATGCATAATCGAGGTGCCCAATGGGTGAACATCACCAACTTCAACTGGGGAAATTCAATCTGATCCTAGGTCTACAATAGCAGTTGAGGGCCCAAGCAGAATGAGGTTCCCAGAGGGTGAATTTAGTGATGCTAGCCCGCTGTGCGGGATAGCATCACTAAATTCACCCTCTAGGGACCTCATTCTGCAAATGACAGACACGCTATTTGCAGGCTTGCTTCAATGTGATGTCATACCATGCCCACTTTTATGCAACATGAGCTAAATGAAAAAATTGTAGACTGGTTCATTCTAAAATAGTTTTGTTTAATACATTTGTGTGGAAAGTTGAACCAAGAACTTACTTGTGTCAGGAAAGTGAAGCATATACCGCTATCAATGGACAAAAAAATTCACAGACATATACAAGCTGTGATATATTTCGTTTGATAGTGAATGATGGTCACGCATGTAAGTTCTGTTTATTCCACAGTCGTTAATTTGAAGAAAAAAAAGATATGTCCTGTCACAACTCTCACACAATTGTTAATAGAGGCAACAATTACTTTATGTTCATGTCAATAAGAGCAATGGCAATGGTATAAATATATAAACATTTCTCCTACAAGCACCTACTCAACCATAATACTCAGTCTTCATGATAAGTATACCCAGATTTAAGAAAAGACATTTTGATGGTAGAACAAGCTTCTAAAATGCTTTGCACACATTAGCCTGCCATATATTATCAAACATAATAGGTGAAGAATTATAAGTAAACATGTTTATATTATTTCTAAACAAAAACTGAAAGCCAAAAAGTTCATGGATAGACAGAGAAACTAATAGTAATATATTAATATGACTGTAGGCAGATAAAAAATATAGAATACACTCCTGAACTAAAAAAGATATTTAACACCCATGCAGATGGTGAAGCAAGCAAGCCTTGAAATAGTGTGCCTGTCATTTGCAGAATGAGGTTCCCAGAGGGTGAATTTAAATTCACCCTCTGGGAACCTCATTCTGCAAATGACAGGCACACTATTTCAAAGCTTGGAAGCAAGCGATGAGTGCATCTCAAATGGCATGTTTTCTATGATTTCGGCATTAAAACATGAAGTTTATTGTAGCTAAATTGCATCATATTTTACCAATCACAGCAGAATCTTATTGCTGCATTTGTCGCTTTCATAGCGATTCCCGCAATGCATGCCATGTGAATACCTCAATGATATTACATTTGTTTTAATTCAGCAGCAGATGCAGAAATTGCGGATGATGTGCACCATGTGCAACATGTTGAGATATGAGTTGTAAAATAGGTTATGAAGTATTGGTTAATAGAATATCTCAAATCAAAATTGTATCATTCCCAATGTTTTCCATTTATGAAGGATGACTTTGATGTCTATTTATGAACTTAGCTGCCAAAACCTTTGTGAAATGGGAAATACAATTACACCTCTCCAAACTGGTACACAAAACTAACTGTCCGGTCCCGAATTCATCAAAGTTCATTTTCACTAAAAATTACCTCTGTAATCCGAAACCTCTCCATTCTGAGCACCGAATGGAATTTTGAGTCTGTAAGCGACATAACACGAATGCATTTTGATCTCTGGAAACTGAGTGTGCATGCACGTCTTGATCAGTGCGTTGTCATACAATGGTCTAACATATGGCCTCATCAGTTGTCTTATGTCAGAATAATTATTTTAGCCTGACAATAACAATGTGTACCTGATCACTGTTGTTTCACACCTTAAGTTAACAATTGAGAATTTAGTTAGATTACATCAATTGATACATTATAGTTGGAATGAGTTTTCACAGGCACTTTCAACATCAAGCCAGCAAATAGTGTGTCTGTCATTTTCAGAATGAGGTCCCAAGAGGGTGAATTTAGTAACGCTATCCTGCAAGATGGGCTAGCATCACCAAACTTACCCTCTGGGAACCTCATTCTGCTAAGGACTCAACTGCTATGGGAGACATAGGATCAAACTGAAGTTACCCAGTTGAAGTGGGTGATGTTCACCCACTAGTCACCTCAATTATGCAATTTATCTTCTGCAAATTATGGGAAAGAGAAATTCTGAGAAGGGAAAAAGAAAGAAAATTCTTTCATTTGAGACTATAGATACTTCCCAGAAGATGAGGTCCCCAGAGGGTGAATTTAGTGAAACTAGCCCACTGTGCGGGATGGAATCACTAAATTCACCCTCTGGGGACCTCATTCTGCAAATGAAAGACACACTATTTGCAGGCACTGTCAACATAAACATTAGTTCTCTATAAATCCCTAGTGGTAGATTTGTCACTAAAACCTTTTCATCCAGAATGATTGAACACAAAACTTAGCACACAAAAATTGTGAGAAGAGATTATTGTTTCTAAAATGATCTACAATCTACGCTATTCAAAAGCCGTCCTAGAAAGAGCTTAACATAAAATATGGAATTGGCAAATCGTTATCAGCGACATAATTAAAATGCGAGAAAATCATCATAAATTTGGTCTTAAAATTTTTTTATCTTCGCATTTGCATGGTTAGTTTTATATAAATATTTTAAGTATTGTGTTATTTATTAAGTTGCATCAATATATTTGTGTCTTGATAACTTTTTATAATGGTAACTTAATGTTTCGCGATGGCACTTTTTTCTATAAACAAACCACCTCTTTAAACCGAACAGAAAGGTCAGTCCGAAGGGTGTTCAATTTGGAGAGGTTTTACTGTACATGCAAATAGCAAGATACATTATGAGGCCACATGCAAAATAATAGAGAATTATCTTGTGTATACATGCGATGTAAAAAGTTAACAAACATTTATTGCAGATAAAGAAATAAAAAATCCTATCAGAGCATACCTTCACTCAACATTAAATAACAAACACTCCCATACAAAACAAATTTCTATTATTAAAGAAACCATTCGATATACAGTAATGCCCTAAATAATCGACTCCTTGACCACAGCAAAATTATGGGAAATTTTTCAGGATTTAGTTGGAAATATGGCTTGTTGCCATTCATGGGAAAGCTCTCACTGAGAGCTTTCCGATGAATGGCACAAGCCATATTTCCAACTAAATCCTGAAAAATTACCCATAATTCTGCTGTGGTTTAGGAGTCGATTATTTAGGACATTACTATACTCCTCAAAACAAAGACACCAAGCAAGGTACTTATTATCCAACCATGCCCTCACTCATTAATGAATTAATACTCCCACTCATAAAATATTTCAAAAGGTCAGGTACAGGGTCGAGAACCTGTCATAATTTGCTAGAAAATGGCGACACGATGACTCACATCGTGAAAATTCATGGTTCTTCACTTATATATAAATAACTCAAAAAAATATTGTGAAGGAGCTATGTATCAGTTTCTGTTAGCTCACTTTGAATCCCGTCCCCATATGGGAGACTCGCATATATAAGAGAAGTTGCTAGGTGGCTATCAGTTACAACTGTCTCCCCCTGAGTACATAATGTCAGATTGCAAGCTTTTTAAATGGAGAATATTGTTGAATCTTAAAGGTACTCAATCCGATCAGACGCTGCTAAATTACTATTTCTTTGGCTTCGGGGGTAAAAAATATTTAAATCGAGTCGATGAACCCACCCATCAAAGCTCAGAGTGATTATATTTTTAAGTTTTCTATTTCTATTGTTTGTGGCCTGGAAGCACATGGTCAAACGGACGAAGATGAGGATGAAGATTGATAACTCTAAAATCAAGTGGTAATAATAATTTCAATAAAAGGCCGCTCAGCCACAGTGTCCCCCGAACCGGTGGCTTCATTTGGAGCGTTGTTTGCGCATAAAAATTGGCATGGCGGAACATGAAATCGAATTTGATCTGTCTTTTGTGCTAGTAAACCAAATTTAATTTCATTCAGTACACATTTACTAAAGTTATCACCCGGAAACCTCAAATTGGCAAAAATTCTAAGTAAAAAAGGGACATAATTCTGGTGAAAATTGGGGGGCGGAACCCGAATTCGAACTTGACTTGTGTTTTGCTGGGAGAAAGACACATACCAAATTTGGTTTAAATCTGATTAACTCTACTAAAGTTATCATCCGGACACCAACTTTCGGGGTTTTATATGTCGGGTCGGCGGACAAAAAAGGGCCATAACTCTCGAACTTCGAACTTGAGCTGTATTCTGATATAAGTAATCCACAAAAAAACGTGTTTTGAATATAAACAATCCAAAATCAAGTTATCATCCGGAAACCAAAAAACAGAAGAAAAAGTGAATTTTCTATGTCGAAAAAGGGGCATAACTCTGCAAAAAATGGTCGGGCAGAACCCAAGTTCGAACTTGACCTGTGTTTTGCTGGGAGAAAGTAATATACCAAATTTGGTTTGAATCCGATTAACTCTACTAAAGTTATCATCCGGAAACCAACTTTCAGGGGTTTTCTAAGTAAAAAAAGGGCCATAACTCTCGCAAAAATTGGCGGAGCAAACCCATATTCGAACTTGAGCTTTATTTTGGTCTGATAAACTCACCTATGAAATTTGCTTTTGATCTAATAACCGAAACTAAAGTTATCATCCGGAAACCATTTCCGGACACACGGACACACGGAAGGACGCACGCTCGACGGATGCACGGACGGACGCACGGACGGACACCGGCTATTTTAATAGTCCCCCGAAATGTTTTTTTCGGGGAACAAAAATCGATATCTATTCACTCTTGAGCATTGATGGGTGGGTTCCTCAACTCGAATAAAATATTTTTTACCCCCAAAGCCAAAGAAATAGTAAATTAGGAGCATCTGATCGGATTGAGTACCTTTAAAGATGGGGTGTATATCTTGCTGAAATTTCTGTTTACGATGCCAACACATGTGAATTCAGGGGATACACAAGCAAAACTCATTCGTTCTTTTGCAACGAAAAGACATTGCCGGTGTATCCTCATGTCGAGCTTACTCATCCAACTGTAAAGAAACAGGAAAAAACTTATTTATTTCTTTTAAAATTATGTATTAACTCACAGATGTAATAAATTAGTATGATAAGGATTCTAATGACCACAATACTGAATTACCTAAATTAAGAATAGTGACATGCTCATACAACACATTCGTACCAACACAGTCATGGTCAAGCCAGATTGAGATCTGAGGAGATGGCTCCAATTAAGCATCAACACTTTCATGATGGCAGCTGTGCTGGTGGAGCATTAAAGATTCTGTGACATTGCATTCTCTTATTTTTGCGAGTTTCCCCATAGGGAGCCTCACATATACAAGAGAATGCAGTGGCTTATAAGGTCAAGATAAATATTGTTAGGCCAATGCATTGTCTTATATAAGCGGGGCTCCCTATGGGAGACTTGCATTGGCACAGGGTTTTCACAAAATTTCAGGAAGCTCAAGTCATGGAAGGGTTAAGGGGGCACAGAGGTGGTAATTTAAACATTGATGATCATTGCAAATTTTCCAGAAACCTAAATCTTCCAGAATTGAAGCTAAATCATCAAACGTAAGGATTTACCAGAAAGTTAGAATACATATCTAGTACAAGTAATCATTTATTTTTGCGGGGAAAAGATATTATTGACCCTTCCGTGGCTGGAGCTTCCTTAAATTTTCTGAAAACCCTGTGCCAATGCATTCTCTTATATATATGTGCCTTGCATATATAAGAGAATACATTGGCCTAACAATATTTACCTTGACCATGTAAGCCCGTAGATTTTCTTAAGCCTGTACATGCGAGGCTCCCTATGGGAGAATTGTGTATATAAGAGAATGCACTGGCACATGATCTTTAATGCTGCACCAGTGCAGCTCCCATTAACAAAAGGGGGGAAATTTTTTTGACACAATTCAGTGTCATCAAATCTTATGAATTCCTAGCTGGAGGAACTGAGATTTCTATGAAAGGCCCATTAATTTTTGAATGGCCAGATAACATTATACACAACATATTCCATATTATAATATACCATTTGGAAGAGGAGCCAAAAATATATATATTTAACCAGAATACGGAACAGCTGTGGCCTAGGAGTGTCCACCAAGTGATAAGAGATTCTCAGATTCATTCCAAAACTTCCACCGTTGTCAACCCAGAATGCATCAGAATTCAAATTAACAGATAGAGTTATTCCCCTTCCATTGAGAATAATAGACTTTACAGTACAGTCTGGATCAATATTAAGCACAAAACACACATCGGTACATCGACAAAAGCAACATGTTCCCAATCTATTTGACCAGATCAGTTGATAATACAATATTTTGGAACTTCCTCTTTCAAATGGGTATATAATATATAATATGTTGTATATAACGTGATCTGGTGATTCGAAAATTAAGTGGGCCTTTAAGTGAAAAAAATAGGTCACCTCAGTGCCATCTAAATCGGTCAAATCCTCCTCCCTTCAAATCTTAATACGCATACATGTTGTTTTCATAATGTTCTGTCATAATATACATATATAACTGGGATGAAATAAGTATTGTTCAAACCAAATTGAGACTCAAAATATGGTGGCATGAAAAAATATACTTATGAGGTTCTATTAAAATGGCACATACTTCAAAAAGATTGCTTCTCAAGAAATGTAAAAATATGGTTTGAGACTCAACTTATATATGAAAAAAATAATGATATTTAGGCCACGCAAAGTCAATTTCCCATTTCTTAGGCCAAACTATTTTGAATAGCATGCGAGAGCGAGGCTTTTAATTTAATTTTTTTTATTTCTGGAGCACACGCCAATGAGGCATTTCATTATTTCCTGAATAGATGTCCAGAAAAAGATAATTAATTGATTCTATGTGATTTATTTCGTAAAAAAAGTTTTATTGACACATTTTTTTCTTCAGTTTACATCACGTATCTTCGCTGCTAAATGACGTTATGTGCTGGGCTGTTGACATTAATGCTATTTTCCAGTGGAAAAATGTAATGGGAATATCAGAAGAATCATAAAACTGACTAAGTTGAAAGGCTATTATCGTTCAAAATTGTGGAACTTCATACACCGTTTGAAACTTCAAGATAGTTATTCCAATGCACTGATCTCTGAGTGCCAGTTGTGAATAATGGCTGACTGCTAGTGTTCTGAAGTAGGTCCTTAGTACCTACGGACCATATAGCACACAACATGCACTTTTACGTCCGCAATAGTTAAGGATGTCATAGCAGCCAAGAGGTTAATACATGTTACCAGTTACAATAATGAATTGGAAAATGTGAATCAGGTAAACAGGTCTCAGTTCCATGCAAGTTTTATAAAAAACGTACAGCAATTATTTTTACCGATTATAATTTATTTCGACATATCAAACATGAATAAAAAAGTTGCACGTGCAGAGTTTCTGGACCATGCGCGCGGACCTGAGAAATGAGAAATTGACTTTGTCTGGCCTTATCACAAATTCATGGATGGATGAATGATACCGAAAAACCCGACAGATGATTAAAGATGTATTCAGGGCTCCAAACCTAAATTTACAATAACATCGTAAATTGTAATTTATCATAACTTTCGGCTTTTGACGCAAGTCTCTCGCAGTGTGTAAATTTCAAAAATATTAAAGTTAACACAATCATTGTCAATAAAAGAACACAAAATAATAGATAAGACTTTGTTCTTATGTTTATTATAGATATCTTTTCAACGATGAGACAGTGCATGCTAAAACCTTTGTAATGTAAACATAACTGGTTAAGGTGTGAGCCATTTTATCAACAAGCAGTTGAGAACATTCTGATCAAATCAGGAAGGTCCAGATTACAAAAGGTCAGAGCAATGATTTATAGATAAAATGGCCTTTACTGAGAAAATCATGCTATTTTCCTATAACCAAACACACAAAGTTGGCCTCCACTGAATACGATTATTATGTTACATATCCAAATTGTTCACTTTGTTGTGAACTATCCTAGTTTTGTAAAATAATTAAACCATAAAACCAGTAATGTCAGTGTTAACACAGGCTACACTGGCTGTTATGCCCCCCCCCCCCCCCCAGATCCTTTTTTTTCTATTTTTCAAAAAGATATCTATAATAAACATAAGAACAAAGTCTTATCTATTTTTCAGACCCACTACAACCCTTAAATCGTGTACTACTACTTGACCTAAATTTCCTGACTCAACACAATAGCTGGCAACCTTGTCTTACGGACAGGAACAAGGGAACCAGGAACCATGAATACATCTTTAAATTTTTCAAAGATTATATACAACAGGGATGAATCACTGGTTAGGGTTGATGTTCTATCAGATTTCTGACAGTGTCCTTCGTTCATGATCCGTCAGTTCTGGATGCCAGAAATCAACGATGAGCACAAGGCGAGGCTCACGCCCATTATGCCACACTTCATGCTCGAAAGAATCATCAAATATAAGCATCTTTCCTTCAGACCATTCTCTGAAAAAATATATAAAATAAGTTTAGTCAAGAGACGTAATTTTCTTAGAAGTTGAGAAATGATTTCCGACCGAATTTAAAGGCCCATTTAATTTTCGAGTCACCTATTATCTTTTTTATAGTGCCTTGATATACGGTTTTAATAACAATCTTTGATATAAAATATGATTACAATACTATAATTCAACACCATTTGGAATGTCTGTGTCTCAGAACGTGCCCATAGAGTAATAGTTGAAATCATAGAAACATTTCCCACATTTTGCTCCCAGAATGCAACAGAATTCAAACTAAGATATAGTGTTATTCCCCTTTCATTGAAAATAATAGACTTTGCAGTACAGCACAACACAGCACAGAAAAAACATCGGTACCTCAACAAAAACAACATGTTCACAGTTTATTCAACCGAATAAGTTGGAGAATACAATGTTATGGAGCTTCCTCTTTCAAATAGTATATAATATGGTATATATTTTATATAATGTGATCTGGGGGTTCAAAAATTAAGCGGGCCTTTACGACAGCCTATAAGTAATATTGGTTCTATGCTTTAGGCCTCACACATTATCTGTTTTTCAGACACATTTTTTTCTGTTTTTCAAAATTAGCAGGCAGGTAGGAAGATTTATTTTTTAACTGCCATATTACCCGGGAGGCAAGTTTTTATTCCCACATTTTTAATATCAAAATTTCCCAGCAGGCAGGTTTTTATATGTTTATTCTCAAACTATAAACATATTTTTGGGGTGTGAAAAATGACTTTTCATGATTAAAAGTGTGAATGTAATTTAAGGTAACCATATTTTCTAAACATAATTGACTCAATAGTAATTTCTCATTTTTATCATGTTTCGGAAATCCAAATAAGTTAATAAATACAAGAAGTACTAACATACAGACTTTATATACTCAAATACGATTTACCCATATCATAGAAATGCATCAGCTATTTTCAACTTTCCATACTTAACTGACACAAATGTTCTTTATTTTTGGCATATCAAGAAAGAGTAATATGGCTTACTCTTTAATACTACACGCTGAAGAAAACTGATCCTTGTTTTCTTCTGAATGAATTCAGTGAATGCAGTGTGTTTTTTTGTGAGAAATATAGAATATGTGTATAACTATTATATAATTATAAGTTTTTATCAACTATTTTGTCACCTGAACGTGGTTACAATTGCATCAACATCGTAACTTTTATGAAACCCCATTCAAGCCTTGAAATAGCATGTCTGTCATTTGCAGAATGAGGTCCCCAGAGGGTGAATTTAGTGATGCTATCCCGCATAGTGGGCTAGCATCACCAAATTCACCCTCTGGAGACCTCATTCTGCTTACACCTCAGCAGAATGAGGTTCCCAGAGGGCGAATTTGGTGATGCTAGCCTGCTATGTGGGATAGCATCACTAAATTCACCCTCTGGGGACCTCATTCTGCAAATGACAGACACACTATTTCAAGGCTTGACCCCATTTCAAGACTACAAACAGCTTTTATTGTGAATAAAATACAGTTAACTCTTCCATGACTAGAGTTTCCTGAAATTTTGCGAAAACCCTGTGCCAATCCATTCGCTTATATATGTAAGTCTTCCCTATGGAGCCTCGCATATATAAGAGAATACATTGGCCTAAAAATATTTACCTTGACCTTGTAAGCCAGTGCATTCTCGTATATAATTGAAGCTCCCTATAGGGAGCCTCACATATATACGAGAATGCACTGGCTTGCACCTTGACCTTGTAAGCCAGTGTCACCATCAATGAACGTCAATAATATAGGCCTACCGGCCAGTTATTAATTGAACACAAGAAACAAGACACAGTGTAACATAAATCATCTTTATTTTTCTCAAATACTGGTATATAAACCCGTTTTGGAGGGGTTATGGTTAGGGCTAGGGAGGGGGTGGTCTTATACCCCGGAAAACTTACTTCTAGTGAAAATACTGGGGTGGTCTTATGCCCGAAAGTGGGCTTATACCCGCGATAATACGGTATATAAGAGAATGAACTGGCACAGGATCTTTAATGCCGCACTAATGCAGCTCCCATCATGAAAGGGTTAAACTGAAGATTGGGTGTATTATTTGTCTATAAAGTCATAACAAAAATGGTTTATTATATGCTTTAAAATAGCCGAAATTACCGAACATAGATTGTCATATGTATCTCTTCGAAGATACAGTGAAATATGGTTTTGTTATTTCACTGTAGCTTTCATTATTTCACCATATGTAGCTTACCAAATAAAGTCATGAATTTTCCCTTGAAAGCGGTTTACTACCTTTCAGCTGATCAGTGTCAGAATTTGGGTCAACCAGGTGTTGCTTTCCATGTATTGTTCAATTTGTTGTACTATTAAAAGAGAAAATGCTGCATAATTTAGCAACTTTAAGAATTAAGAAGGCGCATATAATAAAAAGAACACCTACAGTTTTTGTTTGAATATCTGAAACATCTCATTCGTGTCTGAAAAAAATTATCAAATTTTCATTCGCTCATGAAAATTTTATATTTCTTTCCAGACACTCATGAGATATTTCAGTATTCAAACAAAAATTGTTGGTATTCTCTATTTATTGCATTGTAGCGTAAGTCATGGTTAAAGCTCTTAGATTTAATGGCATTTTGCCTTGATTGAGATAGAGTTCTCCCTCTTGGTATGCTCCAAATGTTTCAGCGAGATTTATTTTCTAAAAATAGCCCCTTTTGCTGTCTGGGTATTATGAGAAATTTTTTAAATAAAATTGATATTAATTGACAGGTGTCCTCAATTCATATCTATTATTTTATACCCCCAGAATCTACAATAAAACTTGATAGGAAGAGATACACTATCTTTAATTACAGTAATGCCCTAAGTCGGATATATGGCTTGTTACCATTCATAGGAAAGCTCTCATTGAGAGCTTTCCGATGAATGGCAACAAGCCATATTTTAGACTAAATCCTGAAAAATTACCCATAATTCTCTGTGGTTAAGGAGTCGATTATTTAGGGCATTAATGTATCTATGAGCATCCCTATGAATTGGCATTTTTCTTCTACGACATTGCTTTAGAATTGTATGAAATTATATATTGGATTCTACAGCTTTTTCTATGGGCATTGCCTTTTTCCGTAGCTAATTTCGAGCTTACCTGGTTTCTTTCACAACTCTTAACAATGGACCTTGTGGTATCTTGAGACCTAAATGCGCCCTGATACGGCAGTTAGTGGGACCACAGTGAGGCCAGACATGGACTCCCGGCATCATCACAGAGAATTTCACCTGTAAATCAATACACACGTGTATTATCAGCATGCGCAGTGATGTAAGAGCTTAGTACAATGATATAGATCAATGTTATTATTATGTTAATTAGAATATAATTATGATATTCAATTTGTGTTGGGTTATTTAGTGTTGACTTTGAGGTTAACTTGAAGGTGGCCTTACTTCCTCTTTGGTTGTGATAACGAAATCAATATTAATGTTTTTTAACCCTGTTTAACCCCAGGCGTTTTGAGATAGTTTTTCCTTGTATTGCTAAAATGTGATTATGTGATAAAAAGGATCTCAAATTTGCCGCAATTCTATACAAAATTTATACACCTCATCAACAAAATTTTATAACCCGTGACAAAAATATTTGTATGGAAGGACGAAGAATCATCATTTGCAGATAAACAAAGGAGAATAACTCTAGAATGGAAGATGCAAACAACAACGGTTGACCAATCATTAAAAGACGTTGTGATAGTGAACAATCAATTTCACAAAGATCCTATAATTCATGGTTAAGATACTCAGGTGAATGGGCAAAAATCAACATTTCCAGATAAACAATGATGAATAACTCTTGAATGGATATTTCATACAATACTATTAGAGACTTATTTGAAAGCCCTTATGATGATGAACATCCATGGCAAATTTCATCGAGATTCGAGATACTCAGGCAAGTGGACAAAAAAAAATCAACATTTCCAGGTAATAAACAAAGATGAATAACTCTAGAATGTAAAACTCAAACAAATCGATTGAACACTCCTCTGAATGTCCCCATAGTGATGAACATCTGTAACAAATTTTATTGAGAACCAACAACCTGTGGTTGAGATATCTGCTCGGATGGAGGGCGACAGACAAACAAAAATTAATATTTCCAAATAAACAAAGATGAATAACTCTAGAACAGAAAATCTGAACAAAAGGATTGAACACTCCACTGAATGTCCTCATGGAGGTTAACATACATACCAAATTTAATTGAGATCTGACAACCTCTGGTGGAGATATATGCTTTGATTTATGGAAGGATGGCAGAGAATTAGACCCATAAAATCCAGTACAGGTATACCCACCATTTCCTTCAGACATTGGGGTATAAAAATAAACTAACTCTTGAGCTCCAAATGGTGAACCTTGGTACCAAATTTCATCAAGATAAGAATATCTGTGGCGGATATATGAATGGACAGACACACTTTTGCATACACATGTTCAGACAGATCTTAAGACTTAACCCTTTACCCAATTTGCCGGCCAATATGTAGGCCAATTTACAAGCCAAAACATCCGATTTTATCACAAAGATTACTCTTGACTTTACTTTACAACACAAATACCACTTTATTATGCAAGAACTCCAAACCAAACATGGTGTTATGATTACTGTGATAATAAAATGAACTTTTTGAGGGATTAATGGCATTTATGCCAAACACCACGTTTTATTACATTTAAAGGCGTGATCACAATAGAGCGGAACTCAAAACAGGAGAGGTGCTACTGGAATGAATGTGGTATATTTGATCTAATTATAGATTCATATTTGCAAATTGTCAAACTTTGTGATATAAAGCAATTTAAAAATAATAATTAATTTATTGAGTTTTGTGATCTACAGATGGTTT
Organism: Siphonodentalium dalli; assembly: GCA_032622095.1. Taxonomy (NCBI): domain Eukaryota; kingdom Metazoa; phylum Mollusca; class Scaphopoda; order Gadilida; family Siphonodentaliidae; genus Siphonodentalium; species Siphonodentalium dalli. The sequence continues at coordinate 83,613,168 of CP136069.1, read as the reverse complement.
ATGTGAACAAATTAAAACAATCAGTATCATGATTTGACTAGCGAAGTGAAGAGAGTTCGACTTCAAGACATGTGATGTAACTGTACTGGTGACTCAGTTTTAGTGGAACAAGTTCATGTTCGCTTCTTATCTGCCTCAATGAAAGTCAATTCCTGGTTTTACAGATGGATTTAATTTAATATATTTATTTATTATATATTTATTATATTTAATCAATATAAACAATTTATTTACAAACTGATTACATCATATCAGTCATGATATTGATAATGGACACATATGAATAAAGTTAGTTGAATTATGACCCAAAATGACCTCATACTTAGGTTTAATTTTCTAGGGGCGTAATTTCTTCGGATTGTTATCTCATTACATTGTTTGTGGCAATTCAGTTCATTATGCTAAGCAGCTGATAATATCATTAACCAATTTGTTGATAACAAGATGTCAAATGGGGAAAACAAATTTGATTATATCATAAAATTATTCACAATCGTGAAGTATAAATTTAATATGTTTGGCCATCTTAGAAATTAGTCAATGACATCACTTCAGTTTTAAATCCACATCCCTAGGTGGTACTAAACGGTACTGAACGTAATTTATGTCCATCACATGTTCTGTTGTGGTTTATATGAAAATATTGTGTCCATCACAAAATTGTGCTGTACCAAAAGTGAATCAACTGGCCCTTTTAGTCCCTACCTGCCCTCTTTTACAGCCAGTCACTGGAGACATTTTCTCAACCAAGGCACATGTCTTAGGAGTTTTCTCACAGTTCTTTTCATTCTTCTTACCTGCAAAAAGATTGAGTCCAATTGAAAATGTATTCTGAGTTCCTGAGTTTTTGAAGCATTGAATCAATTAAAGATCATTATAGTATTGAAGAACATGCAAGTCTACGTCAGAACAGAGCGTCCTTTGCAGAATGAGGTCCCCAGAAGGTGAATTTGGTGATACTATCCTGCACAGCAGGCTAGCATCACTAAATTCAACCTCTGGGAACCTCATTCTGGTTAGGCCTCAACTGCTATGGGAGACCTAGGATCAGATTGAAGTTCCCCAGTTGAAGTTGGTGATGTTCACCCAATAGTCGCCTTGATTATAAATGCATTTTATCTTCTGCAAATTAGGGGATATTGAAACTTCCCAGAAGGGAAAAAGTAACTGAATTTAGTGACGCTATCCCACACTGCTTAGGCCTCAACTGCTATGGTAGAACAAGGATGAGATCAAAGCTCTCCAGTTGAAGTTGGTGATGTTCACCCATCATTTATTCACCTTGATTATGAATTTTATACAAATTAGAGGATATAGAAACTTCCCAGAATTAGGGAAAAATTAACTAAAAACAATGTTGATTTGTAGGTTTCTGGACTCGAATCAAATATTTTTTACTTGAAGCCAAAGAAATAGTAATTTAGGAGCGTCTGATCAGATTGAGTACCTTTAAGCAGAATGAAGTTCCCAGAGGGTGAATTTGGTGATGCTAGCCCACTGTGGGGATAGAATCACTAAATTCACCCTCTGGGGACCTCATTCTGCAAATGACAGACAAACTATTTGCAGGCTTGAGCATGCACAAATACGACTACGGTGTTGATATTTTAATTCATGGTGAATGATTGTTATATTTTTAAAGCTGTCCTCAGAAAGATACGAATGTTTGACATTACTAATAGACTAACTATAGTGACCATGAGTTAATTTGCAAATTCATAAGTTCTCTGGGGTTGTCTATTGACATTGACACTTATCCATTGGCTTTTTTATCTATCGGAAACCAATAGTTGTGGTGAACTTAGAAATTATTAGCCATCGGCCAGAAGATGGTTCAAAAGTAGTAGCCAACTGATGCTAATACAATAATTTAACATCATGATGTCGCCCAAGATAATTTAACATGGGCTTGGCATTGAACGAGTTAACAGAGTTTTAGAACACCCTTCTGCTAATTAATGCTAATAAATGGTTTATTCCAACAGTATTAAATACAAATGTGCAGTCAAAAATATATATTTGTTGGATGTCAAGTGTTATTATAAATTAAAATTTTGACTTGAATAATAAAGGCAATCATATTAGGCTTGCCGCGATTTTGGGAATAATCGAACAATCGTCAGTGGTGCCGATTAATCGATTTTCATTTTGAAAATTGACTTTTTTAGTTCAAATAACAATGCATATTATACAACAACACAAGAACGCTGGCATACAGCGTATTTGCAAAGAACTTATCTCAACTTAAGAGGCAATATTTTGCACCGTATTTACAGCACTAATCTAACCCACACACGCAAACATTTGTGACAATGTAACTCTTAATTGCGGCGTCTTTTGAGGTCGGGCCGACAGAGTAATCTAGTTCCGTCTTGGTTTCACGTCACGCGGTTTTTCTTTTAATGTGCCGACGCATGTGTATACTCCGTGGCACGTGTGATAGCAGATGTTCAGCGGTCACGTGCTATTCCGCTTTTGAAGTTTTCAATTGGTTATGGCGAATTTCTCAGTCAAAATTGGCGTGTCATAATATGACAGTATTATGTCAGTTTTGTCAGATTACCCACAGTGGACCAGAGACGTTCAGTGACTGAGCGTTCCGTTTCTTTCATTCTAAACAACGTCACGGAGAATTTGACTCCATGGCAACGTCTCATGGAGATCACGCGATCATCATGTTGCACTGTGTGCATGCATGGGGTGAAAGGAGGATAACTCTATCTAGCAGTCGCTTTTAAGTTCCCTGCTATGAGGTTCCAATACAGCAAGCCCTGAGGAAGGACAACTCTAAAACCAACAACGTAAGGATATCGTTGCGTACCACGGAGTAGGCAATAACAATAAGTCTGACACCACGAGACACCAAAACTGTTTTAGAGTAGGGTTCATAAAAAATATGTAGATTGGAATTAACTGTCTTCCTTCTTCGGCTAATCGGCTTGTTCTCCTTGTTGTGGGAAATTAACAGATTTCCTCCTCTAAAGTCTGATACGAGCCTGAGCTGCTCTTTATTAAGATATAAAACCATATTACCACCTCTAAAATTTGATGGGAGCTGAATATGCTCCACGCTAGAGTATCAGTTGGTCCGAGTTGGGAAAACTTTTATGACTGATGTTTATCATATGATTCATATCTGTACGGGTTGTGAGGCCAACGTTTTGAAAATTGAAAGCTCAATAATATTCGGGCAAATTGAATGATAGTTCATGGGTAAATTGTGGCAAATTACAGTATATTTTTTTTAATTTCAGTCATGAATAAAAAATTTAATATATCATGCAAAAAAACAAAATCTAACCTCCCAAGTTCCCAAATGGATTATGCATAACTTCCATAAGACATCATAGTATTCATAGACATGATTGATTAGTGAAACTCGTATTCTTGAATAAGAATATTGACAATCGAATGAATTGAGAGATTCCCCGACTTGAATTAAGGCACGATCCCGAACTTCAAATTCAATTAATGCACGATCCCAAATTCACGAACAGTCTCACGAAGCACGTGGCCCGACGAGAGTTGAGAGTATTTTTCCGATTTTTTCGTTCAATTTGTTTAATCAAAATGATTTCTGAATCTGCTTATTGTTTTTACATAAAGTTCAAAAACTACGAGTAATTATTTTGTTTTTATTGTTTAATAGAGGCATTTGAATTTATATGGAAGCAAATTCTCAGAACTAGTGCCCTTCATTTCCGACGTGCGGTGCCCGTAAAACAGGAGTTATACTTACCATCTTACACTTACCAGACGCACCTCTTAATAGTCTCTGTTTTGGCATCTATTTACTACAAATTAAATCTCTATTTGAGATTTAATTTCATGGGTAGAAAAATTGATTAATCGTCGATTATAGCCACTGATTAATCGATTTTGAAAATCCAAAATCGCGGCAAGCCTAAATCAAATGCTGTATATATTTGCATAGCACTATAGATTTATCACCTCTTGACCAGAGTGTTAACTGTTTCCAGGTGCCCTTTTCTGTGAGAAACTCATCCTCGTATTGGAAAAGGCCAGTCGTCTCATTAAGTTGATTCAATCCTTCATCTCGAATTGTCTGCCAGTTATCCTCAAGTATCTGAAATAGATGTCTCAAACTATTAGATATCCTAATGGTATGGCTTATAGTTAAATCTACCACTGGGGATTTATAGAGAACTAATGTCTATGTTGACAGTGCCTGCAAATAGTGTGTCTGTCATGTGCAGAATGTGCAGAATGTGAATTTAGTGACGCTAACCCACACAATGGGTTAGAGTCTCCAAATTCATCTTCTGGAGACCTCATTTTGCATGGCGTCATCTGTTATGGGAGACCTAGACACAGATTTAAGTTCCCAGATGATGAAGATGGTGATGTGCACCACAATTATGCATTTTGTAAACTGCCATTTTGGGAATATAGAGAAAATAAACTAAAAAAGAAAAAGAAACTTTCTAAAGAAAATAAAAAGAGAGAAGATGAGGCATAAGAATGAGGTGATGCATTCTCTTATATATGCGAGGCTCCCTATAATTTCAGGAAGCTCGAGTCATGGAAGGGTTAAATGAACTACATTGGCTGGCATTTTTTGCCATTATATTATGACCACTGAGGTCCCGGACATCACCGGACATGGTCGGATATAAACAACATGTGGACTGCATGATTACTCTTTATAGAGGAGAGCTTTCCAATGAATGGCAACAAGCCATATTTCCGATTAAATCCTAAAAAGTTACCCATAATTCTGCTCTGGTTAAGGAGACGATTACTTAGGGCATTACTGTATAGAGAGATTAGCTAATCTATGGTTTCGGATGAAGCTGAATAAATGGAATCATATAGAAAATTAGAATTCATAATTTATTTAAGTATGCAAATATAGGTAATAAACAATGGATTCAATGTGGTCATGTTATTTTGACCGCGAGAGAAATTTTGTGTGCAGCTGTCGCACGTAATGATAAACTCACATACCAAAAATTGTCAGAATCCATCAAAAAACAGCTATGTTATATAGGTTTAGGGTCTCGTGTCCGCTAACCATCCCTTGTCAAACAATAAGTAGAGTTTTTGATAATTTTTTTTTTTTTTTAGAAAGAAACATGATTTTCAGATAAAAGAAGGATAACTCTAGAATGGAAAACATGAATGTCATGTGCCCCCCTTTTGAAAGCAGTCATGATAGTGAATCTCCATATCAATTTTCATTCAGATATGATAACCCATGTCTGAGATAGACGTACTGACAAACAGATGGAAAATGGATGGACGCAGTCAATCAAGTATACTCCCCATTCTCTTCAATAATGGGAGTACGATGAATGAACTTTGAGTGTGTTTTATTGAGGGGTATGACATTGTGGCTGAATTTAGTGTGCTAACATTTGCATAATGAGGTCCCCAGAGGGAAAATTTAGTGACGCTATCCCGCTAAGCGGGCTGGCATCACAAAATTCACCCTCTGGGGACCTAATTCTGCTGGGCCTCATCTTCGAGGAAATAACTATAGTCTCAAATTAACATTGTTTTTAGTTTCTTTTTCCCTTGTCATGCTTGTTTCGATATCTCCCTAATTTGCAGAAGATAAATGCATAATTGAGGTGACTAATGGGTGAACATCACCAACTTCAACTGGGGAACTTCAATCTGATCTTAGGTCTCCCATAGCAGTTGAGACTTAAGCAGAATGAGGTCCCTGAGGGTGAATTTTGTTGATGCTAGCCCGCTATGCGGGATAGCGTCACTAACTCAACTAAATTCACCCTCTGGGGACCTCATTCTGCAAATGTCAGTTGCACTAAATTCAGGCTTGATACTCTTCAATAAAACACACTCAAACTAAAATTGAAACTGCTGTTCATTGTTATATCAAGCCTACTTCTCCTCAATTTGGATGTCAACAAGGTACCTGCATATATTTCTCATATCCAGTCTGCTTTTTGGTCCAGATTGGTCTTGAGGTGAGACGGTCCACATTATACTGCGATCGCTGGAACTGTGACTTATAATGGCCCTTCTCTTCCCCAGCCTTATAATAGACATACGCCTGTACAAATAGCCAACGAAGAAAGATATATGACACATGTTGAAAAAATCAAGTGCAAAAATGTCTTTGTAATTACAATCCTATACAAAATACAAATTAATAATTTAACAAATGGAAATTATCAGCTTCTGAAAAACAATTACCAGTACTCTCAATAAGTCTCATAAGTGAACATTCCATTTAATCTGGGAAAACCGATTTCAGGGTTAATTACTATCATTTATTACACACCAAGAGGTGATATAACCATTTCTCGGTTAATTAAAAGTGCTAATGTCACGCCTGTGAATTACATCCACGGTGAGAGTACACAAATGTTTACAGTGCTTTTAACTCTGCCTCATGTTGGACTGATATTTTATCACATTTTCGAACATGAAGTGCTTGGTTTGAACTGTAACAGACCTGTGAATGCCAAAATAAGTGACACCACAGATATGGATGAGTCTACAAGATATTCTATCTCACCATAATTATATTTTCCGTATCGAAATTTAAATAAACCATGTTCTGGGGGTGTGAGAGATAACTAGTATTTCGAGTATTGACCGCTCCATCATCGAAAAATGAAGTCAAGTGGAATCAATTTGTCACAAAAATCATTTGGACAACTGAATTGAGAGACTCCATTCAATAATCCCAAAACTTATTACTGGGGACAATCATACCAGGAGTTGGATTTTGACAGGGCCTACAGATGCAATCCCTATGAACAGTCCCGCACTTGGCACTTCCAATTTCTTTTCGTAAGCCCTGTAAAACGAATCATAAATATCATGTATATAGTATGTTATTGTCAAGTTTGTATGCTTTGTTATGTAAACTAAAGCCAGGTTCTGTAACATTTTAGGCCTTTGTTTACCTAACAAAGATACAAACTTGAAAATAATATACTATTTACGTGATATTTATGATCAGTATCAGAACAATGTCTGTCTCTATTTTAATATTCTTTCTGTTTATGGTGGTTTCAACAGAAGTGACAATTTTAACAGCATACCCACCGCGAAGGCCATCCGTGCCTTTAAAATCGCGATGGGGAAGTTATTGATTGTTTATTTGAAAGATACATACAGAGAAAATATGACTATTATCAATTTAAAGGATTGACAATTGAGCTTGTTGGTATTATGTTCGGAAAATACAGCATTCAATATTTCATATTATATTCAGCTCCATGTAGGTTCCAGTAGGACCCTAATTGTTTTAGCCCCGTGTGATTTATAAAACACAAAGCCTGAATCATACCTCATCTTTGCGACCAAGTCGTTGCAATGCATCACCTAGATGGGTATAAAACTTTCCCTGATCTGTCCCAGGTTCACCGCTATCAATTCCGGCTTTCATCATCTCGACTGCCCCCTCTATATCATTCTCTTCAATCTTCAAAATAAAACCTATGTGCACCTTTGCAAATCCACTAGATGGGTTTTCTTGAAGAAGCTGTTCAAAAAACAAAACAAATTATGTATAGTGATAATTCTTGGGTGTGACATGTTTACCAACCTTCAGTTTAACAAGAAATGTCACTTGGAAATGACTATGCCCCTGTAATGAATTTATACATTGACCTCCAATAATTTGTAATGTTGCATTCCATGATGTCTTTTTGAATATAATACCCCCATATTTTTTCATAAAAAACCTATCAGATTTAGTATATCTGGGCCCAAAGTTATATAAAGAATGCATTGAAAATAGGCAACATCATCACCTCGTTTCCATATAAGGTATGCATTGGTTTTGAAAATAGTTGCAATCCGTTGAGTCTGTTAATGCATTGTACACATCAGATCACATCCGACCTTAACCTATGACAAACCTTAACCACAATGAACACATATCGTGATACACCATCACCCTTAGGCTTAGGTTAAACATCATGCCTTGTTTTGTTGAAATCATGTGATGTACACAAAAGTTTTGAGTGGACATGAAGGGTAGTGTCTGGTGATTTAATCAAGAGAATGACCTTGTCATATGACATTGACCTTCAACGATTGGAAGCAATTTATATGCGACACATCGTCTCCTCATTAGAAACAACTATGACAAGTTTCAACAGAATCCAATAAAGCATCGCGAAAAATCTTACTGACAGATGGACAGACAGACTGAGATCGTTTGTTGAACTTATATTATCTGAACATTTACTAAGGGATCTACTCATCAATGAGTATTTAGCAAAGAAGGGTTACAGGGTTGATATTGCAACTTACCTTCTCAAAGCATTTCTTGCCAACATCATTATTGTTTCTATAAAGGTAGCTGACACAGACTTCTTGTCTCAGTGTAATTTCACTTGGATAAAGCTCAGACAGCCTCTTCCATGTTTTCGTGGTTTTTCCGTGCCATCCTGGAAAATCATATACAAAATGAATGGCAGGCTCAATGTCGGGGATAGCAAATGCAAATGATGATTAACTCTTTCTATACTATAAACTCATTGACGAGTAGTCAGGAGGAATGGAATTTATGGGTCCCAGTGCCAATTTTGCATGAGTAGCACTTGTCACTTTGACATTGGTAGGCATACAATAACATTGGAAAAACCTAGGACCCATAACCTGCGATAAATGAATACAGTTCATACCCTGGTGGTCAGTATAACTCTCAAGAAAATAGCTTAGACCATACCAAAGTATTATCCATGTTTATACAGCCATAATATGATGAGGATTCCAGCCCTATGACCCCTAACTCGAAACAGTTTACAACAGTTCATATAAAAGACAGTAAATAACCATCAATAGAATTATTTAACACATTACAATGTTTTACAAGTAGCTTGGATACTAAAATCAAAAATATTCAATGTTAATCTTCTAAGTGCTCTGTGGCCCCTAAAATTCAATCCACGATGACAGTATGAACAAATTGGAAGCTACGGATCATGGCAATCATTTTTGAAGTACTTATATTATTTACAGTTATCTGACCCTTATGTTTCCTCTTGTCTAGGACCCCCTGAAGCTCTTGACATAATAAACTGAAGACAGCACTTTTCCAAATGCTCTAGATCACTCAAAAGATATTTTTAATACACAGAAAAGCATTAATTTCTGTTTTCGACATGAAATCCATGAAAATCCCATAGCCCTCAATGTTAATCTTCTGGACACTTGGTGTCCCCTAAAATTCACTCAACCATGACCCTATGAACAAATTATAAACTATGTCTTATGGCAATGCTCCATACCAAGTATTATGGAATCCGCCCAGTGAGACTGCAGAATAATTTTGAATTATTTAAAATAGTGCTACTAAATGGGGATTCTCTCTGCCCATATTCTGAAAAAAATCCCTACAAATGAACAATAGACTATTCCAATTTATACTTTTAGAACTGAATAGGAGAGTCCATTAAAAAATGTTTGAGTTATTGCAGCATTCGAGAATTCTAAGATGAAAACGAGCCATAAGTCAGTAGAAAAATACTCAAATCAAACCCATATTCAAAATTAATCTGTATTTTGGGCTAAGAAAACCATATCATGCGTAAAGTGTCTCCTGACAGACAGACAGATGGACAGACAGACGAATGAAGAGTGGCCAATACGGATATTGAGGCTATGTGTATCATACTATGGTATGGATACACATAAAATGCACAACAGATTCAATGAAACAGACTCATCTGAACAATCCTATCTTACATAGGGAGCCTCGCATATATAAGAGAATACATTGGCCTAACAATATTTACCTTGACCTTATAAGTCAGTGCATTCTCCTATATATGCAATGCTCCCTGAGAGGAGACTCGCTTATATAAGAGAATGCACTGGCACAGGATCTTTAATGCTAAACCAGCACAGCTCCCATCATGAAGGTTTAAAGTGCGACGTTGAATTGTTTTCCAATCAAAATCTGGAAACTAACCTCTGAATAGCTGATGATCAGCCAACTCCTGACCAGCGGTAAGCATTAACTGTTTTGGCACATCTTTTGTCCAGAGAATCTTATCGAGAGCTTCCATGGATTTTTCAAGAAATTGATTACTGCTTAACTTCTCTGCCTTCTTGAAGAGTGTTCTCCCTTTGCCATACAGTGCCCTTGGGCTCTCTGGGTGCTTGCTGAGTATTTTCTCATAATCTTTCAGAGCATCTTCAAACTTTCCCTGGAGGTAGTAAGAGGAGAAATTATTCCATCGAGCTCTGCGTAGTAAGGGTTCTATCACACAGGATGCAACATCGAAACAACACGTTTTTGTGAAAAAGTTTGATAATTTCTTTTTATTCTAAGCAACAAAAAAAAATAAATGTCCTGTGCCAGTGCATTCTTTTATATATGCGTGTCTCCCATAGGGCGCCTCACAAGGTAAATATTGTTAGGCCAATAATGTATTCTCTTATATACATGTATGCGAAGCTCCCTATGGGAGACTCACATATATAAGAGAATGTATTGGCACAGGGTTTCGCAAAATTTCAGGAAGCTCCAGCCATGGAAGGGTTAAAAGGGACACATATTTTGAGAGTTACTGTAATATTTATCATGCCTTCGATGATTTTTCTGGAAGGTTCCCTATTAAACAGAGATTTCATTATCATCGACTCAGATTCTTATTCTTACATGTAGATACAGATATTTGTGAGTATATTTTATACATATATACTAGGGCCCTATACTCAATGCACAATTTATATAAATTCTGTAATTTAGTACTTAGGTCATTGATATATTCTGGCCTCAAGTAATTATATAAATCAGTCCATATTGGTGTAGAAATATTAGTATATATACTGTTGATTGGCTGAGTACATTTTCTCATTACAGAAATTAAACATTTTTCTTAAGGACTATACAGCAATGCCCTAATTAATTGACTCCTTAACCACATCAGAATTATGGGTAACTTTTCAGGATTTAGTTGGAAATATGGTTTGTTGCCATTCATCGGAAAGCTCTTGAGACTAAATCCTGAAAAGTTACCCATAATTCTGCTGTGGTTAAGGAGTCGATTAATTAGGGCATTACTGTATGCATACTCAAATTATAGAGCAGGAAGAAACTTTGAAAACTGGCAACCAAATCAGGCCTGAGAATAAGGTCCCGGACATTTGTAGTTCTAATGGGATTCCTAGAGGGTGAATTTAGTGATGCTACCCCGCACAGCAGGCTAACATCACGAAAGATCCCAGGTGGTGAATATTGCACTCATTGGGCACCTCTATTATGCAATGTGTCGTCTGCCAATTTGGGGATATAGGGAAACTAAACTCAAAAAGAAAAAGTCTCTTTGTGAAGAAGTTGCTAAAGGAACAAAGCAAACTTGCTAATTTGATCATAACGATACTTTCCAGAGAAGATGAGGCCTGATCAGAATTGATCAGATTGAAAATTCCCAAGTTGAAGTTGGTGATGTTCACCCATTAGTCACCTCCATTATGCATTTTATCTTCTGCAAATTAGGGGGGGGGGGGAAACTTCCCAGAAGGGAAAAATTGGGGGAAACTTCCCAGAAGGGAAAAATTAACTAAAAACAATGTTAATTTGAGACTATAGATACTTCTCAGAACATGAGGCAAAAGCAGCATCAGGTCCCAAGAGGGTGAATTTGGTGATGCTAGCCACTGTGTGGGACACCATCACTAAATTCTTCCTCTGGGGACCTCATTCTGAAAATGACAGACACACTATTTGCATGCTTGGTAGTGTTGCACTTGAATAAGTGGAAATTAAATTGAAAATAGCACTTTTCAAAATCATGGTATTAAGTTTAGAGCACAATCACGCAGAGCTTACATGGGTTAACCACAAACCAATCATAGATTTAAGTGTATGGGAGCCTTACCAAGCATGTCACAAATTCTACTTTGACCAACTGTGAACTTGAGCGACTCCTGGTGATCACATACACACTTACCCTACCAATATGTTCGAACCAAATTTGCATGATATTCGTGTATGCCATTCCACTGTGTTGAATTACTAACCTTTGTCAGATCCAGGCAAATTCCATGTCTGCAGGTTGAGGAATAATGTGTGCACTCACCAAGTATACATGTATGTATATTAGTAATTGCAACAACAAGAATAATGTCTGAATTTAGCAGCTTGAAATCTGAACTGTGTCTTTTAAATTATTAATTTATAATTAACCATTCCATGACTGGAGCTTCCTGAAATTTTGCGAAAACCCTGTGCCAATGCATTCTCTTATATATGCGAGTCTCCCATTGGGAGCCTCGGTTATATAAGAGAATACATTGGCCTAACAATATTTACCTTGACCTTGTAAGCCAGTGCATTATCTTATATATGCGAGGCTCCCTATGGGAGACTCGCTTATATAAGAGAATGTGCTGGCACAGGGTCTTTACTATTGCACCAGCGCACCTCCCATCATGAAAGAGCTAAGATCTTGCTCAATCAATTCCAATAAAATATGCAAAATTTCAGGACAATTGGATACACCTCTGGAGAGATATGGGTCAATGTATTAAGGGGAAAACTTACTTTATTGAGGTGTATATATTATGCTGTGGCTATATTGGGAACATAAAAAGTGAAAATAACAAACCTTCTCAACTATTTCATCAGCCGCATCAAGCTTTTTCCTTATCTTGTAGTCAGCATTGTTGGTTATTCCAATTTTGGGATAGTCTTTCTTTGATTTCTTCTCCTTTTTCTCCTCTCCGGAATTACCTCCTGATTTCTCATCAGTTTCTTTTGGTTTTTCAGCTTTTGGAGCGTCTTTACTTTGAGCCTTAGGAGTTTCCTTAGCTTCCTCTGTTTTTGGTTTGTCTTTACTTTCAGTCTTATGAGTTTCTTTAGGTTGTTCTGCCTTTGTTGTTTCTTCACTTTCCACTTTCTCTGTTTTTGGAGCATCTTTACTTTCAGTTTTAGGAGCCTCTTTAGCTTTTTCAGCCTCAGGAGCCTCTTTAGATTTTTCTGTTATTGGCACATCTTTCCTCTCAGCCTTAGGAGTTTCTTTAGGTTTTTCAGCCTTGGACGTCTCTTTATTGTTTTCAGTCTTAGGGGCATCTTTAGATTTTTCAGACTTAGGAGTCTCTTTAGGTTTTTCAGCCTTAGGAGTTTCTTTAGGTTTTTCAGACTTAGGAGCCTCTTTAGGTTTTTCAGACTGAGGAGTTTCTTTAGGTTTTTCAGCCTTGGGAATTTCTTTAGGTTTTTCAGACTTAGGAGCCTCTTTAGATTTTTCAGACTGAGGAGTTTCTTTATGTTTTTCAGCCTTGGGAATTTCTTTAGGTTTTTCAGACTTAGGAGCCTCTTTAGATTTTTCAGACTGAGGAGTTTCTTTAGGTTTTTCAGACTTGGGAGCCTCTTTATGTTTTTCAGACTTAGGAGTCTCTTTAGGTTTTTCAGACTGAGGAGTTTCTTTAGGTTTTTCAGCCTTGTGAGTTTCTTGATGTTTTTCAGACTTGGGAGCCTCTTTAGGTTTTTCAGACTTGGGAGCCTCTTTAGGTTTTTCAGACTTAGGAGCCTCTTTAGGTTTTTCAGACTTAGGAGCCTCTTTTGGTTTTTCAGACTGAGGAGTTTCTTTATGTTTTTCAGACTGAGGAGTTTCTTTAGGTTTTTCAGACTTGGGAGCCTCTTTATGTTTTTCAGACTTAGGAGTCTCTTTAGGTTTTTCAGACTGAGGAGTTTCTTTAGGTTTTTCAGCCTTGTGAGTTTCTTGAGGTTTTTCAGACTTGGGAGCCTCTTTAGGTTTTTCAGACTTAGGAGCCTCTTTAGGTTTTTCAGACTTGGGGGCCTCTTTAGGTTTTTCAGACTTAGGAGCCTCTTTAGGTTTTTCAGACTGAGGAGTTTCTTTATGTTTTTCAGACTTAGGAGCCTCTTTTGGTTTTTCAGACTTAGGAGCCTCTTTTGGTTTTTCAGACTGAGGAGTTTCTTTAGGTTTTTCAGACTTAGGAGCCTCTTTAGATTTTTCAGACTGAGGAGTTTCCTTAGGTTTTTCAGCCTTGGGAGATTCTTTAGGGTTTTCATCCTTAGGAGTCTCTTTAGGTTTTTCAGACGTAGGAGTTTCTTTTAGTTTTTCAGCCTTAGGAGACTCTTTTGGTTTTTCAGACTTATGAGCCTCTTTAGAGTGTTCAGACTTAGGAGCTTCTTTTGGTTTTTCAGCCTTAGGAGCCTCTTTAGGTTTTTCAGACTTAGGAGTTTCTTTATGTTTTTCAGACTTAGGAGCCTCTTTTGGTTTTTCAGACTTAGGAGCCTCTTTTGGTTTTTCAGACTGAGGAGTTTCTTTAGGTTTTTCAGACTTAGGAGCCTCTTTAGATTTTTCAGACTGAGGAGTTTCCTTAGGTTTTTCAGCCTTGGGAGATTCTTTAGGGTTTTCATCCTTAGGAGTCTCTTTAGGTTTTTCAGACGTAGGAGTTTCTTTTAGTTTTTCAGCCTTAGGAGACTCTTTAGATTTTTCAGCCTTAGGAGCCTCTTTAGATTTTTCAGCCTTAGGAGCCTCTTTAGATTTTTCAGCCTTAGGAGCCTCTTTAGATTTTTCAGCCTTAGGAGCCTCTTCAGATTTTTCTGTTATTGGCACATCTTTCCTCTCGGCCTTAGGAGTTTCTTTAGGTTTCTCATCTTTCTTTCTGTCAGACAGTCTTGTAGCCTTAAGAGACTCAGGTTCTTTCTTCAATGTCTTTGAGTCAGTCTCAACTTTATCGTCCTTCAATTCTGATTCTTTTTTATCAGCTTCAGACTTCACATCAGCCTTGGGAGTTTTTGACTTTAATTTGCTTTCATCTTTCTTCTTCTTTTCTTCAGATTTACTTTTTTCTCCCTCAGTCTTCTTCTCAATCTTCTCTTTATCGTCTTTTGACTTTTCACGTTTGACGGTCTCATCTGACTTACGTTCTTTCGTCTTTGATTTATTTGAGTCACTTTTAACTGATTCAGATTTTTTTGCATCCACTTTCTCAAGCTTTCCTTTAATTTGCTGTTTATTTGCGTCATCTTTCTTAGTTTTTGATTCAACTTTTTCTTTCTTTGTATTATGATCAGTTCGTTTTTCCTCAGCTGTAGTTTCTGACCTCTTATCCCTAGATTTCAGATCATCTCTAGTTTTGTCATTACCCTGATTGACAACTTTGATTGGCTCTTCAATCTTTTCATCCTTTTTATACTTATTCTCAGCGATTTTATCGCTATCTTTACTCTCGGCCTGTGATTCCACATCTCTCGCGTCTGCTTGATCTTCTTCAGTAACAGGAATATCAATCTTTGGTGGAAATAATTTCTGTACAATATCAGGTGGTAGATACTGGTTTGCATATTTCTCTAAAATGAGAATAAATAGACAATAGTTAAAGGCCCACTTAATTTTCCAGTCATCGATTATTTTTATTTATAGTGCGTTGATATACGATTTTAATAACAATCTTTGCCATAAAATACAAATGAAATACTATAATTCATCACCATTTGGAATGTCTGTGTCTCGTAAGGTGCCCATGGAGTAATAGAAAATAGCTGAAATAATACAATAACTTCCCCCTTTGGCACCCAGAATAATTGACTTTGTGCACAGTTATGGCCACAGAACACTGAGAACAGATGCCAGATTCTCAATAAACGCAACATGTTCACAGTTTATTACATCGAATAAGTTGAAAATACAATGTTTTGGAGCTTACTCTTTTAAGTGGTATATAACATGGCATATATTTTACATAATGTGAATTGGGGTTCGAAAATTAAGTGGGCCATTAACAATTCTTAGCAGTTTATGGTTTTTCTCCTCATGTGATATGCAGAGGATTATTTTTATGAGGTGTTTCATTCTGAAAATTATACCTGCATCGCATGAGGAGAAAAAAACGTACACTACTCACAACAACTAACAATATAACTGTTGCGTTTTTTATATTTCTATACCAGTTTGTTGGAACTCTGACTACAATGAAACACACGGTTAGACCTTACACATTCTTAAAGCTACATCACCAGCCTTTTCTACTATAACATGCAGGAATACAGAATGACGCAATAATATGACGTCATGACATAGTGATGAGAGTATGATAACATCTTGAGAATGGAATACCATGTTACAGTAATGCTCTAAATAATCAACTCCTTAACCACAGCAGAATTATGGGTAACTTTTCAGGATTTAGTTGGATGAATAGCAACAAGCAACAAGATACAATTTATATTTTGACATAAAAAGTTGATGAAGATATAATAAATAAGATTATAACACAGTGTCCAATTGATATATATATACAGATATATTTTCCTGACATGTTAATGATACCATTATGGTTATCCAATGCATTTATATTATTCTGAGTTATAATTTAATCATAACCTGTCAATCAATAGAATACTATAAAGAAATGATTGTCACATATCTAGCCATTTAGGTTATTTCTCGATAACATAAGTTTCTTGATTACATTCCAATACAGAAATGACAGCAGCATCGAGTGATATGACCACACCTATATATTTACACTCCTACATGCATTCGCGCAGTGAAACTTGAATGGAGGACGTTGGTTGGTTAAATTCACGTAATGTTTTGCGCGCAGGCCACAACTTGTTTTCATATCGTTTGTTGCAATCATACTACTAACACTCAGTGCAAAAGTACATGTAGAAATCAACAAGACTCATATTAACATTTCCAAAGAAATGAATTGAAACTATTAATTACAGCTGAAATATATAAGGAACACATGTACACAGCGTGATAATTTGTCATTATCCAATCAAAAACGATGAATTGAATCAATTGATGACACCATATCATCAATGTGTGGATCTTTACACACACACATGTACAAGTAGAGTCTTCGATGTTCCCCAATACTTACTCATAATAATATTTGTGTCCGGATTTGCATACAAAGCTGCAACAGCTGCCACAAGAACACTGACTGTTACCACGGAAACCAACAAGCATCTGCATGATGATGTGTTCTTCTTTGATTCCTTTTTCTGTAATTTTGATTTGCCCTTTTGGGGTTCTGTGTGATTTTGCTTCTTTGAGGAGTTATCCTTCTGTTTGCTGTTCTGTTGTTGTGACACTTTCTTTGATTGTTTGTTATTTTGTGGCTTTTGGCTTGCACTATTGTTGGTCTGCTTCTGCGATTTCTTTCCCGTTGCTTGATTGTTCTCTGAAAATATACACACATACATACAAAAATCAGGGTTTGAAATTTCTAGTCCAAGTTAATTTCCTTTTACGACTAAACCAGCTAGGGAAATCAGTAGGGATATAAATAATGATTTACATCAAAGTACAGTAATGCCCTAAATAATCAACTCCTTAACCACAGCAGAATTATCAGGAAAATTACCAATAATTCTGCTGTGGTTAAGGAGTCGATTATTTAGGGCATTAAATGTACAGTTGCCTTACTCTTCTTTAGGGGACAACTCGTCATCTTAAATCACTAAAGATGGTAATATCATGTCACAATTGTGAAATTAACCCAGTTTATTCCATAGAACACATTATATTTGTTGTAAACTCAAAGTAGTAATCAAATATGAAAAATATATTTTATCACAATATTTACATAATTTCAAAAGAATACTAACTTATTTTACCTTGTGAACTACTTCACAGTATAGGTCTTCTCTAGTAGTAAACAAACAGATCAAATGTAAGGTTATTCTCAATTACATTGCACATTCTGTGCGTAATTTACAGTAATGTCCTAAATAATTGACCCCTAAACCACAGCAGAGAATTATGGGAAATTTTTCAGGATTTAGTTGGAAATATGGCTTGCTGCCATTCATCAGAAAGTTCTCGGTGAGAGCTTTCCGATGAATGGCAACAAGCCATATTTCTGACTAAATCCTGAAAAATTTCCCATAATTCTGCTGCGGTTAAAGGGTCATATACTGCGGGCATTACTCTACCAGTTTGATTAGAACACATCATTATGGGTATAACCCAAGGTTATCACTCTTTCCATTAAAGGCCCACTTAATTTTCAAACTCCCAGATTACATTATATAAAATATATGCCATATTATATACCATTTGAAAGAGGAAGCTCCAAAACATTGTATTATCAACTTATCCGGTGTAATAAACTGTGAACATGCTGTTTTTGTTGAGTTGCCAACGCGTTTTGTCATCAAGATTGAAGTAAAAATCAGTATTATATTCAATGCAGGAGGAATAACTCTATATATTAAAGATAGAGTTATTCCCCTTCCATTGAAAAAGTTTGAATTCTGTTGCATTCTGGTTGCCGGAGGGAGCAAGTCTTCACCAGTTTTCTATTTCTCTGTGGGCATCTTCTGAGATGTTTCAAATAGTGATGAATTATAGTATTTTAATCATATTTTATGGCATAGATTGTTATTAAAACCGTATATCAAGTCACTATAAAAAAATAATCGGTGACTCGAAAATTAAGTGGGCCTTTAAATGTAGCATTTTGTGTTGTCAGATTTGTATGAATAATAATAATAATAACAAGAGGTGTGCACTCGAGTGCTAGCATACCCCCACCGTGGCAAATTCAACCCGCATTATCCATAAACCCAACAAAAAAGATTTTTAACTTTAAAGAAAAATTCGGACTAATAATATCGATATGGTGTCACAAGAAGCTTGTACAGAAAAAATTATTCAAATTGGTTCATATTTGTTAAAGTTATTAGGTCAGACAGAATTTTCTAAGTCAAAATAAGTCGAAAATGAAGTGTAATATTACGAAAAACAGTCTGAGCAAATCCCTAGCCGCATCATGTAGAGAAGGTATTGTGAGAAGCATGTTTACCAAAAATTATTGAAATCGGTTCATATTTGTTAAAGTTATTAAGTCGGACAGAATTTTCTAAGTCAAAATAAGTCGAAAATGAGGCGTAACTTGAAAATTAGCATCATGCGGAGAGACCGTCCTAAGGAGATTGCATACAAAAAATTATTGAAATCGGTTCATAGTTGTTCGAGTTATGAGGTCGGACGGACGGACACACAGAGGGAGAAAGCGTGACGGACGGACGGACGGATGCAGTCAATCCAGTATACCCCCCATTTTCTTCGTAAGTGGGGGTATAATAATAAGGCCAAAACAATATATACCTGTGTTTCTGGTGACATGCAAGAAAACAATAGGGGCAGGGGGGGGGGGGGGCTTTTCATTTTATTTTATTTTTTCATTTTATTTACGACTATGCTCAAAATAAATATGAATTCGACCCCCAAGCCTACTTCTCCTTGTTTGTAATTGACTATAAAATAATAAAACTAAGTAGATTCTATTAGAATATAGTGTAATTTATTGCTTTATTGAATAAAACATGGAAAAACATGATGTTTACAATAGAGATCAATATGAATAAGCTTCAGAATTCAAGGAAAGAACTTCACATACATCTATGTACTGCATACGGTAGAGGTGATCTTAAAGCCACATGGTAGTTTGAGCTCCAAAATAGACTTAATAGTATAAGCTTTTGAATTTTTCCCAGTATCGAAATAGGTCGATGAATACTTTATCTATTGAAGTCATAAAAATTTAAAGAAATACAACTTTAAACACGGTGTTTGGGTCCCAAACAAACAGTCATGTGTAAGACATTGAACAGAATAGAGCATTCCGTGCTAGTCTATTCCTGATATGGTAGAAATAATGAGTGTAAATTGTTTCACATCTGCTTCTGTGGGAAAAATTTAAAATAGCTGGAACATGGCTATGGCCATGGACAGTATTTTTATGTAGCCATTAAATATACTATATAGCATATGTATCCATTACAAGTATGTTGATATTTCGTTTATTTGTCAATCTATCTTATAATTCCTTCCAAAATTACTTAAGACAAAATTTGGAAGCTTGAATGAGCCATGTCATTCGGAAGCTTGAATGAACCATGTCCGTTTAAGACAAAATTTGGAAGCTTGAATGAGCCATGTCCATTTAAAAACAACTGTGTTAAATATTATTAGCCAGGAAGGCTGTTATGTCATGTAGCTAGTAGTTAAAACTATTATATTCAAATTAATAGTCCTAAATATATGTATGATCTAGATATAAGTGAGTATTTAGAGTTCACTCCATTGCAGTGGCTATACCATAATAGCATGCTGTGTGAAAGCATGAGTTCCCTGTATGTGAACAATATTCAACCTGCTTAAAAAATCACCACCCTACCACTAATGTTCAATGTTTGCATCCATACTATAGTGTTACACCTTTTAATGTCTGCCTATCACAACAACAGAACTCGAATTTAACTTCAGAATGTTGAGAAAATCTATGTCCAAACTCATTTAAATTCTATTAACCAATACCCCTTCACATATCAAATTGAGTTAAACGTATATAGGCTCAATCATGAACCATAAGCCTAAAAGACATAGTTTATTCTTGCTTCATGTTCCATATTTTCGAGGTAGTCCGTTATTTTGCGATGAAATTCCCGTTTTGGATGTTTGATGTGTTTTCTGAGCATGCTTTACACAGTTAATTAACTTAATTATGCTAATGACTCATTGAATTAAATTAATGACTGCAACTAATAGAAAATGGAAGATGATTTTGCATATTATGAAAATAAAACCGGATGCGACTAATTTAGCAAAATGAATAAAATGAAAACCGTCGGGAGGTCCCAAATAGGGGCGGGCGGGTCACCGGAAACACAGGTCTTTTTTTTTGGCCTAAGTTGATTAAAATTGAGAAAAATTTCACCACTGGATCTGGGCATAAAGTCCACTATAGCAGAGTAAGGCAACTAACTGTATACTTCGACATAAACCCAGAATATTAACCTCACCAATATTTGGTTTACATCGAAGGAAGCTTCGACTAACAAATTTCATCAGTCGTCAGTAACTGTTGTTCAGGTGTACCGTAAAATTGGGTAACTTCAGACACTATTATTGCTTTTTAAATATTATCGTCTCCTGAGTGAACGAAAGGGGTGGTTATTTCTGATTGTAATTAACTAGTGGGTGTAAGAAATGGGTCCAAATATGCTGTCAAGCACTGCTGGTTTATCCATGTGAACAGCCTAAAACATGTCCAAAATCATCCCATGTGTTGGGGCGAATTCAGACAATTATACAAATTTCGAAATAGAACTCCAAATCATACAGAAGAACCAGAATCTATATATATAAATAAGAATAGGATCTGTCTCTCCCGACTGTTTGTTCGCAACTTTTTCTTCCAGACCCCTGGACCCATCACAACCAAATTTTTTTATTTGGTTTTAAATGTTGAAAAGATCAAAATGTGCGTGAAGAGCTCGTATGCACATACGCCACTGAAATGTGTGTGAAATGTTCAAAGGTGCAAAACGGGGCTCTTTGTGACATCGCTGAATAGGGATGCAGATCGGATCACAAAAATACTGTACATATGGTCCACTGTCCAGGGCCAGACCACCATCAGTGCTCTGATTTGGACCGGCCATCCACGGTGGTCCGGAACTGTACCGGTTTCGCAAACTTTAATACATGTATGCCTAGCTTATAAAGTACTGACCCTGCTGGGGTCAACTGGTACATAACTCTGAAGCTCCAATCGCCAGCCAATACACAATCTCACAAATGTCTGGTCACCTGGTGTCAGATCACATAGCAGCTCGTGAGACACATTCTTTTATGTCCGCGACATCACACGACTATGAGTACCGCATCTGTCTTTTGATTTCACCGACTTCAGATAATGCCCTGATCGGCACTTGCTTGAGTTAGTGCCTATTTATCAGGCAAATATGCACACATAACTATTTCAATCATGATGATGTCACAGGTTACACATTCAATGACTTGAGTGTTGGCAGATGCCAGATGGTTCCAAATAAATCATTTGTAATTCTATAACTCTACAATACAGGTCTTTTATTTAAAATACAGCATAACCAGTTGTTAAAGTTGAAAATAATATGTGATGGAGCGTCAACATAGGTCTCGGATCGCAATATACTAGGCTCTTGGGGTCCAAATAGCCATACAGAGCGGAATAAGAGTACAGGTTGGACAATTCTGCAAAATCCAATAAGAGTACAGGGTGGCAATTTACAACATGGAAGCTAGGGGTGCCACGATTAATCGTATAATCGATGAACCGTTGATAAAGCCGATAATCGATTACTATTTCCGTTGTTGATTAAACTGCGTTATTTATTTCGGATGTTGGAAAATGCCGGGTATTGTTGAATACTGTGTTTGTTTTACACAGTTTAACCTACATGTACAACTGAGGGGTTAACAACCTTTGATCTAGTGTTGAAACGATTAATCGACTAGTCGAAATCGATGCGATTATTAAATTAGTCGATCCCGAAATCTGCTAGTCGACTAGTCGGGAAAAAGCAGTACCTATGTGCTATCATGACAGCAGTGCCATTGTACGGCCATATTATCATGTAATCTGTAACAGTTAACACATATTAACTTCTTAAAGCCTTATTGCATTGTTCCTTTAACGATGCCACTGCCAGTCATGCACGGGTGGTGAACTCCATGACCTGAACTGAACCCAATGTATGCACGTGTAGCCGCAGTTTCTTTTATGTTGATCATCAAAGACATGTTCAAAGTGTCGCTGCCGACTGAACACTGTCTAGTTCCATGGGATGCAATTGACCATTGAAATTTCTCACTGTCGCATGTGTAATACTAGAGTAATGATGCAACAAAATGGCTTCAATGATATACGAAACATAATTCGCGACAAGTCTTGCCTATTTATTTCCAGGTTAACGGCGACAATTTTTGTTTAAATAAAATGTTTTTATTACCTGCATTCCCCAAACCGTGAGATTATATGGAGGTTGCAGGAGAGCCGGGTTTAATACATCAAATTGGGAGACTCACGGGCAAAACAGAGATTACATACTAGTAGCTCAAATGCTTTCCGTTTGAACGTTCTGACACGGAAGAGTTGGATAACCGAAACTGCGATGCCACATGGCCCATTTTATACGTCATATGGGCATAGAAACGGGAACTCTTAGAAGGGGTCTGACTAGTCGACTAGAAGTCGATTTCCTCTGGCAACTAGCAGGGACGTGGCTTGAGGGTCTCCGTTGGAGGGGTGTCCACCATGATAATTCCAACTGTACCCCCCCCCCCCCCTTGAATCAGATCAGAGACAAGGTTTTTGCATAATTCCATTTTGCACCCCCCCCCCCCTCGAATCAAACCAAAAATACCCCTTGAATCAGACCAAATGTTTTGCATAATTTCATTCCTCCTTGCACCTAAGTGTTCACAGGCCTAATAGCCTATTTATAAACCATGGTTCTATCTACCCGGTATGATAATATTATATATTTTGAACCTGAAAATTGCACAATTCTAACATCGAGTGGTCTAACTCCAGACAAATGCACACGACTACGGGCAATAGACCAGTACACACCGGGCCGACCATGGTTATTCGGCCCGGTGTGAGAAAAATTTGAAAACTAAACAAGAAAATCACAAAATCCTAGCACTAGACTGCAGACCTCAAGCTTTCCTAGTGTTGGAAATTTCAAACCTCATACTCTCCCTTAGTTTGGAAATTTTTCCAACTGATGACCATTTCAGTCAACAATTTTAACCAAATGTAGTCAAATATTGTTTTCTTAAACTCATTAGAAGTTGTCTATTGGCCACGGGGAGGGACGAGGACACACCGGGCCGACCATGGTTCGGCCCGGTGTGCGTAAATTTTGAAATCTGAACAAGAAAATAACAAAATCATAGCATCTAGACTAGCCTCAAGCATTCATAGAGTTGGAAATTTCAAACCTGACACCCCGACTTAGGTTGGAAAATTTCCAACTGATGACAATTCCAGTGACAATTTTGACCAAATGTAGGACAATATTGTTTTCTTAAATAAACTAGAAGTTTTTGACTGGCCAACCTGACACCCCATAAGGTTGGAAAATTTCTAACTGATGGCCATTTCAGTCAAAATTTTTTACTTACCAAAAGAAGGAAAATATGCAAATATTGATCCAAAAACAATAAATCCCCCCCCCCCCTCCCCAATAAATTGTTTGAAAATCAAACTGCAAGAACATTTTCAACCTATTGTTGGTGTGAAATTTCCAACTAATGTTGTGTCAGGTATGAAATTTCCAACTGTTGAAAATTTCGACCCCAAACCCCCCCCCCCCCCCCCCCCCCCCCCCCTGTCGCCAAGTCTCTGGCGACTAGTCGATTCCTTAAAAACGCTAATCTTTTCAACACTAGTTTGATCATGTATCAAAGAGATTCCGACAACATGAGTACTACTAATATATGTTGCAAACAGTCGGCAGTTCATTTGATGATGCGACATGGTTACTCTTCGGGTCGTTGTATATTCTTCAAATTGGCGGCGCTGCAGCTTTGAACTTACGGCGACGTTGTTGTATATTTCTACAAGAAAGGCGGCAATATGTCTTTGAAATGGGAAAACTGTCAATGAACTGAATGCACTCGCTCTTTAATCTCATTGGATCAAAGGGGAGTTGATTGACATTCTCTCGAAACCAGGGAACCAACGGCATTATAATCAGCGATGTTCTCTGTGGTGTCATTTGCAGCAAGCATACTTTGTTTGTATAAGTATACTTAGATGTTACTGGTACAGGCTATCGATTATCATGTGGTGACTGCTGAATGAAATTGACTACTATCAAATACTTAACTTGTTCTGAGTCCTGAAATATGTGATTATTTGTGATTGTTATCCACGCTTCCATAACATTAGATTCCTTTTCTTTAGGAACCACCGTCGGTCCGACGTGCATTCCTGCTTTAATATTGTTTGTATGTTTGGCTATTCATAACACTGAAGTTAATTGCAAATTAACTCACATATATTATAACCATGACATCTCCGAGAACTGTGCTGGTATTGAATACATTGTGCTCATTTAGTCATTACCGGTGGTTTATGATGCACTTTATTAATATAACAAGACAGTCAATGACTGTGGGGTCGCTCACCAGACTGCAAAGACTGATAAGACTGGGACTCTGGAGACCACAACAGTCAGAACTTTTCATAATCACTTTAAAAGAAGTAGATATCTAAAGAGTTAAATCTAAAACAAAAAATTTGGAGTTATGTCACTGGCCCCCGCCCACATTTGATCCAGTGACCTGATTTGAACAAATCTGAACCCCAGTCACCCAAGGATCCTTCATACCAAATATGAACCCATATAGCCTGATGGTATTTGAGAAGAAGTCACTTTAAGAATACTATGGAGGGAAAGAGTTATGGCCCTGGCTTCACAACTATTTCAAGTGAACTCATTTGAACAAATCTGAATGTGAGTCACCTAGGGAACATCCACACCAAATATGAAACCATTCGGTCTTATTGTTCTGAAGATGTTTAAAAGAATTACTATGGTGGGAAAGAGTTATGGCCCTGGCTTCGCAACTATTTGACCCAGTGACCGCATTTGAACAAATCTGAATGAGAATCACCTAGGGAACATCCACACCAAATATGAACCCATTTGGTCTTATGGTTCCAGAGAAGATGTTCAAATAATTGTTGTCGGACGGATGGACGGACAGACGATGGACGGACGAGGAGTGATGACTATAGCTCCACCGGAGCACGGGTAGGGTGGCTGGTTGGTAATTAAATCTCTTATCTCCGCCCCTATTTGAACAAACGTGAATCCCCATCTATGAGATCCATTCATTTGGTAATTTCAGACATTAGATTTTAAGAGTTGAACTGAACTGATTTTCCTAAAATGACCCCAAATCTGAAAAAATCTAAACCCCAGTCACCGAAGGACCATCCATACCAAACATAATCTAAATAGTCCAGATGGTTCTTGAGAAGAAATTGTTTTAAGAATTACTATGGAAGGAAAGAGTTATGGCCCTGACTTCTCACCTATTTGACCTGATGAACTCATTTGAACAAATCTGAATGTGAGTCACCTTGGTCACCCATTTGGTCTTTAATATGTATCTGGAGAAGAAAACAATTGATGGACGGATAGAGACATAATGACAGATGGATGGATGGGAGAACAGTCTGACATAGAGACTGACAAATTCAAACCCAAGTTTTCTTTGCAAAATCAGGGTATAATGAGTTCAACTGGAGACTGGTGGTTAAGAACATAATATTCGAACAGACAAGCCTGAACAAATTGTCTGACATTTGCAGAATGAGGTCCCCAAAGGGTGAATTTAATGACACAATCCTGCAATGCGGGCTAGCATCACCAAATTCACCCTCTGGGGACCTCATTCTGTGTAGGCCTCAACTGCTATGGGAGACATAGCATTAGATTGAAGTTCTCCAGTTAAAGTTGGTGATGTGCACCCATTGGGCACCTCAATTATGCATTTTATATTCACAAATTAGGGGATATAGAAACTAAACAGAAGGGCTAAAGTAAGTAAAAATGTCAATTTAAGTGCCTATATACTTCCCAGAAGATGAGGCCTAAGCAGAATGAGGACCCTGGCTAGTGTATTTGGTGATGCTAGACTGCTGTGCAGGGTAGCATAACTAAATGACCTCATTCTGCAAATGCCAGATAGAAGACAAATTTAATCCAATATATACCCCCCCCCCCCCCCCCCCCCCCATTTTTCTTTGAATATTAGTCGTATGATTTCATCTGGATAAGTGGTGATTAAAACAATAATATGAAATGGCCAAACCTGAATTTAGTATGTCTGACATTTGCAGAATTAGGTCCCGAAAATGTGGATTTAATGACAATATTCTGTAAGGCAGGCTAGCATCACCAAATTCATCCTCAATCTGATTAGGCCTCAATGGCCAATAAAACCAAGGAACAGATTGAAGTCCTACAGTTGAAGTTGGTGATACACACCCATTGAGCACCTCAATTATGCATTTTATCTTCTGCAAATTAGGGGGACATTGAAACCGAACAGGTGGAAAAAGTGACTAAATCAAACTGTCAATTTGATACTTAGGATACTTCCCAGAAGATGAGGACTAAGCAGAATTAGGTCCCTGGCGGGTGTATTTGGTGATGCTAGCATGCTGTATGGGGTAGCAACACTAAATTCACCATCTGGGGACCTCACTATGTAAATGTCAGACACACTATTTCCAGACTTGAAGAAATCAAAGCCATTCACAGTATCATTGAATGTCAGTCATCACCTAACATTGAATGGAAGCACCAGTTTGTTGTTAAATTGCTACAGATATGTTTAGATTAGAATAATACATGTCATCTGGCCAGTTTATATAATTAATGACCTGTACCTTTACAGATATATATGCCTCTGTGGTGAGAAGAGGTATTAAATTGAGAGGTGATATGGCTTGGAAGGGATGTTTGTTGATGGCAGGGTTGGGCCTGGGGCATGTGGGAGGGGTGGGTGGGGGAGGGTGGAATGTTTCCATAATTTCATTAAAGAGTAAAGTTTCATAACTCTGCAGATGTTATATATAATGGTGTCACTTTTTTTCAAATTTTAAAACATGTTTAAAAAAAATTGTCCCAGAAGATGAGGCCTAAGCAGAATAAGGTAATTGAGGGTGTATTTGGTGATGCTAGCCTGCTGTATGGGGTAGCAACACTAAATTCACCATCTGGGGACTTCATTCTGCAAATGTCAGACACACTATGTCCAGGCTTGGAGAAATGAACAATGGACTATTCATTGTAGACTCTGGTAGAATATTTGTTTAGCTAATGTCATGTCGTGTAATGACAGATGGTAAACTGGTCTGAAGCAAGCAGTCTGAAGCAAGAGTATTGGGTGACCACACTATGATAAATTGGCTTTTTCAATAATACAGGCTTCAGTGTTCTCTTAAAAATTAATAGTGCATAGCAAAGAGGTCTGAATTATAAAGGGCCATAACTCTGTTAAAATATATCTGATCAAACCCATATTTTAACTTGATCTGTATATAAGTGTCAAAAATTCATATACCAAATTTGGTGTTGATCAGATGAAAAATGTTTGAGTAATCCTGTCTTGGATGAATTCTATATCAAAACAAGAGTGGAAGGGGTTAAATAAACAATACCAAAATCCATACAGATGAAGAACATGCTAAGAAAAATCTAGGTAAGAAATATGAGGCTGTGATGTGTCCTAAACAAAAATTAAAGGTCAAAATGCAAAAATTAAATTTTTTGTTTTTAAAGTTATGTCCCTGGCTCTGCCCCTATTTGACCCAGTGACCCCATTTGAACAAATCTGAACCCCAGTCACCCAAGGTATCTATGTACCAAATATAAGCTAAATCGGCCAAATATTTTTTTAGAAGAAGTCATTGTAAGAATTACTATGAGTTATGGCCCTGGTTTCTCAACTAATTGACCGGGTGACCTCATTTGAACAAATCTGAACACCAGTGACCAAAGGACCCTCCATACCAAATATTAGCTAAATCGGCCCAATGGTTCTGAACAAGAAGTCGTTGTAAGAATTACTATGGAGGAATAGAGTTATGGCCCTGGCTTCGCAACTATTTGACCCAGTGACCTCATTTGAACAAATCTGAATGAGAGTCACCTAGGGAACATCCACACCAAATATGGACCAATACGGTATGATGGTTTCAGAGGAGAAGATGTTTTTTTAAAAAGTTTGACGGACGGACAGACAGACAGACGGACGAGGAGTGATGACTATAGCTCCACCGGAGACTTTGTCTCAGGTGAGCTAAAAATTACATCAGACGATGTCTCAAACAAGCAGCGATAGCAGTTAACCAGTACCCAGCCAATAGGCCATATTACGGAATACTTCCACTGATGTTATTAATATTAGGTACGATTAATCGATTATTGACGACCGATTATCGATTATCAAAATCAATAATCGTGGCACCTCTAATGGAAGCAAGTCTATCTGAAATGCTATAAGGTCAGTCATATATATATTTCTAAAATTCTGCATTCTTTGTTGTCATAGGAGTTACCAAACAGACCTCCATTAACATGTTTGTACTATCTTTTCCTGATCTGAGTAAAGGCTCCAGCAATTCCGATAGGCCTATAGTATAAACTTTTTGACAATCTCGCTTTTAAAATAAACATACGGACCCAAATACAGCTTAAACATAATGCTATTACATAAAAATAGGCGAGGATGATCCTCCAGGGAGGTACTCAATCACTTGAATATCCTAAAAATGGTCTAGCGCTTAACAAGTGTATCTTCATCAGGACCAGGATGACATGGGTAGATGTGGATTTTGCCTGTCCTATTATACTCTAGGTTGGTTGAGCGTGGATTTGATTGGTCAATGGGTAGATGTCGGGAGGTTATGGACACAGAAGAGGTCTCGGGGTTGAGTGCGGGTATGTTGTCCCTTAATGGTTCCCGTTAGTCTATGCGGGTAGTTTGTGCGGGTATAATGTTGCTGCCCAGTCACTGTGGTTTAGTGCGGGTAGTTGTAGCAGGTATATTGGATACAGTGCTACTAATAACGTGGTGTGTCCATGAGTTAAAGTACAAACTGCGCTGGTATATGATTTATAACCTAGATCGCCGGATGTGCGGTTGCGGGTATGCTCCGAAGTGGTGCGGGTATGTCGCTTTATTCATCATAATCTGTACCAACTGCGGGTATTTATCGTGTAGTACCCGCAGTCATGATACTATATTGATATGCTGGGTACGTCTTGGATCCCTGGATGGCATACAAGGGGATTGTTGATCGCGATATGTCTTGTGCAGAGTGAGCACAGTCAGTGGTTACCGTAAATGTTTAAACCGGAAGGTATTGTGTAGTGGTGGTCGATATAGAGCGTTACTTGGTTACAGAGTCGATGGTTTGTGGTTGTGACGAATATGGGCGAATGAGATGTTGACCAATCAAATGGGATTAATCGGGTGAATATAGGACGTGTGCTTGGATCGGAGAGGAGTATTTTGTGGGATTGGGTCATTTGGACAAAACATCTACCCATCCTGGTCCTGATGAAGATACACTTGTTATCGAAAGCGCTAGACCATTTTTAAGATATTCAAGTGATTGAGTACCTCCCTGGAGGATCATCCTCGCCTATTTTTATTTACTCACAACTCAATCGCATGCAATATGGCCACGAGCATCTCTCTCACAGTGTCACATCCGTTGAGATCAACTTCCCCACACCCAACGGGTCACTATATAGTAATCCATGATGACAACTCGCAAAGGGGAACAAAACGCACACGTACAAATCTGGAACAATAAACCTCAGCACAGCACCTCAGCGCGCAATTAAATAGAGAGATAGCACGGATCTTCACTCTCCGCGCACCCTACCACTAGTATGTACTAACAAGAAGGACTTAATTTTATTAGTCGCCTCCCATACATAATGCTATTACGCTTACGGTAAGCGTAATGCCATTACTAGTAATTATGCTTAAACATAATATAGGTTTTCATAGCCTTACTACATTTAATGGTATCATCTAAAGTAAATATATGTCAAAAGTTACTGGCATCAGTAATTGGCTGCATCCATTTCAGCTCCAGGGGAGTTGTGAGATATGGAATTTGAATTACGCTTAAGCGTAATGCCATTACACTTAAGAATAATGCCATTACACTTAAGCGTAATACAAATGAAAGTGTCAATGACACTGTAGCTCAACTTAGGTAGGGAAATAATTTAATGGTTGACAGTAAATGGAGGAATAGGAAAGGTGCTAATTGAAATGTCTAACCTGCGCCAAAGGATTTAGTGATGCAAAGAGTAAAATACAAGATGGCTGCTGGTGGCCATTTTTTTTGGCCAATTGACCCCAAAAGGACTCGTTCCCATCTACGTATAATTGTTAACATCCATGACAAATTTTATGAAGATCTGACCAAAGCTACGACCTACAAATTTCATGATGATCAGACGAACAGTACGACCTGTAGACCGCACCAATGGATTGAATTTTGAAATCCAAGATGGCCGCTGGCAGCCATGTTTTTTGGCCGAATGACTCCACAATGATTCGTTCCCATCTACATGTCAATGTCAACATTCATGACAAATTTCATAAAGATTAGACCAAAGGTACAACCTCTAGCCCGTGCCAAAGGATTTAGTCATGCAAAGAGTAAAATCCAAGATGGGTGCTGGCGGCCATGTTTTTTGGCCGAACGACTCCAAAATCACTCGTTCCCATCTACATGTCAGTGTTAACATCCATGACAAATTTAATAAAGATCAGACCAAAGGTATGACCTGTAGCCCACGCCAAAGGATTTAGTCATGCAAAGAGTAAAACGCTGGTGGCCATGTTTTTTGACCAAATGACCCCAAAACGACTCGTTCCCATCTACATGTCATTGTTATAATTCATGACAAATTTCATGACCATCTGACCAAAGCTACGACCTGTAGCCCGCACAAAAAGGATTTAGTCATGCAAAGAGTAAAATCCAAGATGGCTGCTGGCGGCCATGTTTTTTGGCCGAACGACTCCAAAATCACTCGTTCCCATCTACATGTCAGTGTTAACATTCATGACAAATTTCATAAACTTTCGACCAACACAACGACCTGTAGCCTGCGCCAAAGGATTTAGTCATGCAAAGAGTGAAATCCAAGATGGCTCCTGGCAGCCATGTTTTTTGGCCGAACGACCCCAAAATCACTCGTTCCCATCTACATGTCATTGTTAAAATCCATGACAAATTTTATAATGTTCCGATCAAAGCTACAACCTGTAGCCCGCGCCAAAGGATTTAGTCATGCAAAGAGTAAAATCCAAGATGGCTGCTGGCGGCCATGTTTATTGGCCGACCGACCCCAAAATGACTCGTTCCCATCTACATGTCAATATTAACATCCAGGACAAATTTCATGATGATCAGACGAACAGTACGACCTGTAGCCCGCGCCAATGGATTGAATTTTGAAATCTAAGATGGCCGCCAGTGGCCATGTTTTTTGGCCGAATGACCCCACAATGGTTCGTTCCCATCTACATGTCAATGTCAACATTCTTGACAAATTTCATAAAGATTAGACCAAAGGTACAACCTGTAGCCCGCGCCAAAGGATTTAGTCATGCTAAGAGTAAAATCCAAGATGGCTGCTGGCGGCCATGTTTTTTGGCCAAACGACACCAAAATCACTCGTTCCCATCTACATGTCATTATTAACATCAATGACAAATTTCATGATGATCAGGCGAACAGTACGACCTGTAGCCCGCGCCAATGGATTGAATTTTGAAATCTAAGATGGCCACCAGCGGCCATGTATTTTGGCCGAATGACCCCACAATGATTCGTTCCCATCTACATGTCAATGTCAACATTCATGAAAAATTTCATAAAGATCAGACCAAAGGTACAACCTGTAGCCCGCGCCAAAGGATTTGGTCATGCAAAGAGTAAAATCCAAGATGGCTGCTGGCGGCCATGTTTTTTGGCCGAACAACTCCAAAATCACTCGTTCCCATCTACATGTCATTATTAACATCAATGACAAATTTCATGATGATCAGATGAACAGTACGACCTGTAGGCCGCGCCAATGGATTGAATCTTGAAATCCAAGATGGCTGCCAGCGGCCATGTTTTTTGGCCGAATGACCCCAAAATGACTCGTTCCCATCTACATGTCAATGTCAACATTCGTGACAAATTTCATGAAGATCAGACCAAAGGTACAACCTGTAGCCCGCGCCAAAGGAAATTGTTGACGGACACACGGACGCCAAACCATGGCAATAGCTCAAACTTACAAAAGTAAGTTGAGCTAAAAATGCATTACGTTAAGCGTAATTCCAGCGTAAGCGTAATTGCATTATTACGCTTACGTTGGAATTACGCTTAAGCATAATATTAAGCATAATTATTATTCCTTTCCTATCTCACACACCTGCCAGATGACTAGTTCACTCTGTGGGGCTTTTTGGATTGAAATGCTTAACTAATAACTATCGTTGTGCTATTCCTAAACCAACTTATCTGTTATTAAGTGAGTTAATTATAATTTATATCAATATTATTATTACTATTATCAGTAAGACAGTATTATTATTTAATACATTGGTAGTATTATAAAAGTGCAAACACAATACAAATTTGTTATGATTGAATAAAATTATAAAATAATCATTGTGAGAACTTAATAGTATGCAAACTCAAACTCAAGTGATTTTATTTGATGCTCAGTATACATAAATTACAATATGGTAATGGGGCTCTGTGGAAGCCATGGCTTATGTGTCAGAGCCCTATAATAATACAATAATTATAATATAGACATAATGTGGGTGCAAGTGCAAGAGGAGAAGAACAGTTGAGAGAGAGAAAGAGATGTAGGTTGGGGAGGGGGAGGGGTGGGGTGGTAAATGGTGTGCATAATATGTTGAAGATACGCTCATAAGCAATAGAACTATATGTTACTTGATTTCCTGAAACATTATTATTTCAATTTAATGAATGTGTAAGGATGTGACTGAGTTACCAGTGGATCTCAGTTGATTTGGGCTAAGAATATGGTGCTTTGTTTGTTTTTTGTCCTTTGATGAATTTGAATAATATAGAAGGTGATTAACACATATGGGTCATTTATGATATATTATAGCTATTGATAAAGTGATCTTTTAGATATTGGGCAATTCCACGTGACTGACATTACATTCAAAGAACTTTTTCCAGATTCATTGTGGTGATACCAGCAAAATGTATAAATATGTAATCTTATTTCTATGTGTGATGTTGGCTTGTGCCAGGGTGCACCCAAAAATGTGCATTATTCTGAATTTAGTCAAGCAATGATAAAATGGCATCGTTCAATGTTAGCGTGACTGACATTACATGAAAATATCAAGGCACATTGCCAATTTGTTTTCCAATTAAATTTGTCTTAAATTTACAGAAACACATATGTTTTTCTTAGTTAATTTTTCATGGTAGATATTTCAAGATAATGTAAAAGCAAAATTTAAGCTTAGAACTATAATAAAATATTTTTTGTTGTCCAAATTATGCGTGACTGACATTACACTAATTTCGTGACTGACATTACGCTATGAAATATATCAAGTATTTCCAACAGTTTCTGATCCAAATGAGTAATTAGTGCCCTAAAATAATATTTTATGGGGTTTAAATGCATTTAATATATTTTATTACCATATACAGCACATGAACATGACATTGGCTAATGTAAGCGTGACTGACATTACACAAAATTATCCAAGATACATCGTAACTGGATTTCAAATTTAAGTTGTTTTACATTCAAATAAATATGAACACCTTTTTCAATTATTATAGTTGGAATTTCAAAAAAATATTATGGATAGACTAATGTCTGTGACTGATATTAATTGATTAAATTTGTGCAAAACATTAGCCTACGGTTTGAACAAATTCTCAATTACCTTTTGCACAAGTTTTTCAGACAATAGTGTTCGGAGACCGGGAAAATGGGAGGTGATTTGCGTAGTTGTCTTATACTTTGGCAAACATTTTCAACAAATGCATATGACATTTCAGTTGGATATTCCACATCAAATCTATGTCGAAATTTCCCTGGTACAGTTTGTTTACCAGTATTTAGTGAGATATATTTTGTTTTTATACAAGTTGAATAAATAAATGGATAAGAATCGTCATTGTATGGCATAATACTGGGACTTTCTCGTAGAAGTTGAACAACTCATTACCACAACAAAAGTCTGAGCACACTGTTTATTATACCTGGGAACATGAATTTCTGAATATATAACCTAGCTAATAATTTTCAGCCCATGCACTTGTAGTTAGGGCTGTAACAATGCGGAAGTTCACGTTGCAATGCACATCCCAATGTTTATGCTTCGATGGGGTGTGAACCACGATGCACAATTGCTAGTTGTCACTACCGCGGTACATGTATATCTATGAATTAATTCAGCCTCGTTCAGGCTCATTGTAGTGATCAAGTTGCTCATTGCCCAAATGGTAACCAATCTGATTCATGCAATTAGGAAGGGTAAATTGCCTACTAACTTTCTCTTTCTCATTGATGAAATTTATGTCACTCTTGGAAATAAATGTTGAGAAACTGAATTCTTGAGTGTTGTTAGAAAGCATTTGATGAGTTTTTATTCAAAAGTGTGCCTTTCATAAATCGTGATGTATCACTTCAGACATTTATGATGCGATGCATTGACTAAATTGCGATGCATCATTGAAGTCATGATGAATCGTTGCAGCCCCATTTGTAGTAGTTTTTTTTTCATGCAAACAGCAGGATTTTACTGGAAATATTAGGGAAGTTTAGATTGAAAAACTTCTAACTTTACACGTCAAACAATTTGTCGCATATTTTCCACCACATCCATAGCTAATTTAAGTTTATCAATGCTTGAAGGGAGAAGTTAGAAGATTCTCAATAAACATCCCTATTGTGATAAGAAGTTAGTATATGTAGTTACTGTGATAGATATTGGGGCATTTAAAGACACGGTTGCCTATTGACACCAAATATATACCGGTTAGCAGCTCAGACTTTGCACACTTCTTTTTAGAATAGACCAATGGTGAATTATATTCACAATTGTGTACCAATGATCATGACATTTAATTTTATTGATAGCTTGTTTATTCGGAGACACATGTAAGAACATTAAACCAATAACTGAATATATAGTACTGCCAATTAAGAATCAGAGCTCTGTAATATCACAGTACATCCATTCGCACTAAATAATATTGAACAAAGAACTGCACTGTGTCATCATCTATACCATGCATTTAACTATTTGCTGGGAAATCAAAATTCCCACGTGAATTAACAACAACTGGGCCATTCAGTTTCTTGCATATGTCTTCCCATTGATATATAAGCTTGTCTTCATGTGAAGGCCACTTCCAGAACTTCCCAGCGGCCAGCACTGACCATAACAGAAACGTCTTCATATGTTAAAATCGCAAAAACACATCTCAGGAGATAAGTACGATGTGTACGACTTACTCTCTCGCCATCTATGTTCTGAAACATTTCTTACTATATTAAATACCGCTACACATTCCGTACATTCAATGCTCACATACATGTACATCATGAGAACAATATTCAAAATTACTAGTAGTAGATGCACTTATATGGAACTGCATATGTTTACAAATCCAATTAAAACATGTAGTATGTTTTCTTACAAGATTTTTATGTCATCTACCAGAATAGGAACAAATTGCAAAACGTGACTGACATTACATGTCGTGACTGACATTACATATTTCAACTCTTGCTAGCGGTCAACTTAGACATCGAATGGTGCTTATTTTGAACACAGACATTGAGGCTCAGGTATATTGAGCGTCTCTAAGATATGGTTGTTATATTGTCATGCAATATTATTTTATACCAAAAAAGGTAGTATTTTCGTGACTGACATTACATATAGTATGTAGATTTCTGAAAAATATTTTTCCCCAAATGGACATCAGTCACAGAAATATAAACCCAAGATGTGTTATAGCGAGCATCGACCTATTTAAATACTGAAATACTACAGGTCAATCTTAAATAATTGTTACTATTTGCTCAATTACTTACAAGCCACTTTTAGCTAAATTTTTAGTAGCACATGTGGGTTAACAATGGCACAAGCTTTCAGCACTAAAATGATGAATATGAGAGAGAGAAAACTGTTTTCAATAACTTGAATACCATAACTATCAGATTTTCAAACTGTTTAGTTAATATTCAAGATTTAATTTTTTCACAAATTTCATTCTCCGTCGTGGAATTGCCCTATTTGGGGTAGTCAATACATGTTTCAATGCGTAATTTGCAATCTTCAGGGAGGCTATTCCATAATGCTCGGGCTTTGTTTGAGATTGCATTTTTAGAGGGTTTGGTCCTTTTAAATTCATGATATAGATTACGGTACCTTTTGATTTTGAGCGAGTATTATGGCTATGTATATCTGCTAGGTTTGTGAATAATTTTGATAAGGAATCGGGTAGTGCATGTGTATGGTAGTCATGCAGTATTCTAATTAGCTGCATGTTCCCAATGTCATCAAGCATTAGTAGTTTGGCTTGTCTGGAATATGTGGAAATATTACTAGTACGGTACCATTTGAGATAATTTTTAGGGCATTCTCCTGTAATTTTCTGATTTTAGTAAGATTTTTTTTGGTTGACGAGCTCCAGATTGCATTACAGTAGGTCAGGTAGGGTATAATTAACGATAAATACACGGTTTTCAATGTAGCAGTAGGAACAAAGTCACTGATTTTTCTCAGAATTCCAACATTACTGGAGAGTTTAGAGCATATTAAACTTATGTGTTTGTCCCAAGATAGATTGTCTTCAATAGTGACACCTAAAAATTTAGTATTCGTCACTCTGTTGATGGTCTTGTCATTTATATTAAGTATTGGTAATACTTCAGGTAGTGAACAATTAGTGAAGAGCATATAATTTGTTTTATCAATGTTCAATGACAATTTGTTAGCAGCAAACCACTGACTCATATAGTCCATTTCAATGTTAACTCTGTTAAATAGGTTGTGGATATCTTTATCAGAACAAAATGCATTTGTGTCATCAGCAAAAAGAATGTAAGTAACTGGTGTACATGTACTTATTCTAAGTCACATAATATTGTTAATGAATGCATGCACCGGACAGTACTCCAGGGATATGCACGAATAATTGTACACGTAGCACTGCTGAGTGCTGCGCCTGCGGAGTTCGTTCAGCGCGAGCGCAAGTTAAAAAGAAGCAAAACTGAAAGTTCAGTGTGATGACACGGCTATATTTTGCTAAGTACTTACGTTTTTGGTTATCTTGTTGTTTCTTGTTAGGCTGAGGGTGCTTATTTTTGTTGCCCATCTTTGCAACGGAACAATTCGAGATCGATAATGACAGTTCTCAGCTCATCAGCCACCCGTGAAAGAACTTTCAACGTGATCAAACCCCGGAAGTGTTATTTATAAACAAACTTTATGTCATGCGCACTAAGGACAAAAACTTAATTCCCGTTTCTATTCATTTTATCAGCATTTGAGCGCTTTACACTATGCAAACATGTAGCTAAATACACACGTTTTATTTTCCGTATCGAAAATATCACAACCCGAACATTAGTTAATTGGGATTTAGCAGTTGAAAAATTGAGGCGAATGAGGTCACTTGCTGGTTGACCCCCATCTTCAGCGATTCATACGCGTACAGCAATCAAAAATCTATCATAAAAAAATTCATAATATTAGCCGACTAGAATATTATAAATTCTATAAAAAATATTTGATATCCTGACACAAATACAATATTTGATCATTGTTTTTATCTAGTAATAAATATCAATACTATATCGGCACTAATTTGTTACGCACATATGTGTGTCAGACTATGTGTGATGAGTCATGTCATGAAGCAATGGAATCTAGAGCAACGACTTGTTTGTTTACACTATATAACACATAAGCATTTTTCCACTTCGAAGATTCCCTTGATGGGATCAAATCTACATCATAATGGGGCAGGGTTCAATGAATTGTTTCTCCACAGTATTATACACAACGACCATTGTGGTTATGGTTTTACAATTGGTAAGTGCGTCGCACCCAACCGGCGGTTTTATTTGTTGCGAAAATAGGGAATGTGAAAAATGTTCTATTTAAATATAATTTATAAATTATAATTATAAACTAAAATGTTCAACATTTTCTGTGAGTGTATGTTCTTCTTATCTAACTACTACCCACTGTCAAGTGAGTTTTCCTTTCGTTTTGTACCATAGTGTAAGTGTTTTGGTTATGCCTAGCCTAGCCCTAGGTCAGTTCATAACTTCATTCAACATGACGATGATGACCGCTTTCAGTTTCAGTACTTTCACATATTGGCTTGCTGCTTGCAGAAGGGTACACACTATGTTCATGACTGAACTAAGCCTATGCTACCGGTAAATGGTGAATTGGCCGGTCACTATGAATACCGAACACAACCGAAAACAAGTCAAAATAAAAAGGGTTAAAAGACGGAAATATATGAAATAAAGTTTATAATGATGTGTGTGTATATGTAAGCTAGTGATATGTGAAGTTTGATGCAATTTGGTCGATTAAAAGTTACGTTAATGAAAGTTTTATGTAATTTAATGCCGAGTCAGAGTCCGGCGTGATGGCGGCTAGCTCTATGAATACCGAACACAAGTCCAAATAAGGCGTATATAAGGGAAATATATGAAATAAAGTTTATGAAGATGTGTGTGCATATGTAAGCTATTGATATATGAAGTTTGATGCAATTTGGCCGATTGAAAGTTGCGTTATTTGTAGGTTTATGTACAGTATTAGCTGCCGGCACGCAAACCAGAGTTCGGCAAGATGGCGGCCAACTCTATGAATACCGAACACAAGTTCAAATAAAGCGTATATGAGGGAAATATATAAAATAAAGTTTGTACTGATGTGTATTTATATGTAAGCTAGTGATATGTGAAGTTTAATGCAATTTGGGCGATTAAAAGTATAGTTATTTTTAGGTTTATGTACAATATTACCTGTCGGCACACAGACCAGAGTTCGGCAAGATGAATACTGACCACAAGTATAAAAGGGAAATATATAAAATAAAGTTTATAATGATGTGTATGTATATGAAAGTTAGTGGCATGTGAAGTCTGCACGCAAGCTAGGGTTCGGCGAGGATTTCTATGAATATCGAACACAAGTCGAAATAAAGGATGATTAAGACATCACTGACAGGTGATAATTAATTTCCCCTAACATCTGGCACTGCGCAGTAGAGCCTTTGTTGTTATTTTCTAATAAATTTGCAATGTGAAATTTATTAAAATTTATTAGGCCTAACAAAATTATACGTTTGTTTCCGCTAACGGACTGAAAAAAAATTGGGTAGGTAGGTAGGCAAAACTTTTTATTTTTTCAGGATGCAATTCACTGTGTCATATTTAAGGAAATTTTAGACATTACAGACCATATTATTGCTAATTTGTTTAGCCCATAAAGATAAAACAAAAACACAATCTCAGGGAGATATAACAAAGCTAAAATGGGACAATAACGTTCATTTTATCTGTTTTATAACATGTCCGTAACGCAGGTTTCACTTCTGCATCAAACTCCCCACATTATTGTGGGCAGTTGCAGTGCATATTCCCGGGGCCGCAGATGCATAAGGGTGACCAGTGACTTCGTCCCACTGCATTCTCGTCCCACCAATTTTTGTCCCGAAAAGGTGACCTCGTCCCACTTGTCGGTGATCTCGTAAAATCCCATAAAATCGGAATGAGGTCGCCATTTTGGGACGAAGTCACTAGCATTCCGCATAAGACACTATGCGTGGTGGGATGAGATGGTGGGCGCGGACGCTTATATATATTATTATTGTGGGCCATTGCAGACACTCTATGGCGCATAAGATACATTATATATTATTATTGTGGGCGTTTGCGGCGCATATTCCCATAGCCGCAGGCGCATAAGACACTGGGTGGTGGGCTGGTGGGTGGGCTTATATATATACCGTATATTATTACTGTGGGGGGGGGGGGGGGGGGGCGGCGCTTGCAGACGTATTCCGGTGCATGCGGCGCATACAACAATCCTCGTGAGTGCCCAATAAACATACGTGCGGAATAATAGTATGCGGTGGAAATTTTTAGGAAAATTAAAAAAACATACGGGGCAAAATAATAGTATGGGGTGGAATTTCGTGGTAAAAATATGAAACTGACTGTAAACATTTGTCCAAAAAAAATAGCCCAAGCTGAATTAAGTAGCTAGGAGGAATCTTCTAAGATGAATTACTGAGGCTTTGGGAGGACGTGTATTAGTTTGAGTCACCAAGCTTCTAATTTCTAAAAAAAAAAAAATAATAATAACTTTGAAGTTTGAAAAAAAAGTTTGCTTTTTAAACAATATTTGTTCTAAATTCAATAAAATTGAATTGAATTCTATTAGATTAGTGGAAACCCTATATTTGTTAGACCTGAAGGTTTAAAGCTGCACTGAATCAAGCCCATTGTGACTGTATGATAAAAACGATGTATATGTACCACGAAAATAGGAAACTTTATCATTATTTGACACTATTCAACATACCAATATGAAATGTTCGTAGAAATAAATGTTATGCTGTGGTTAAATAGTTAATGTATTTATATTGTAGTGGTGAAGTCATCAATAAACTAATGGATTAACCCATTCTCTGATCATAGATTGTTTGGTTGGTTGGTGTGTCTATGAAGTTCTTTAAAGGAGACTTCGCTCTGTAAGGTAGCTCCAAGGTCACTGGTGCAATTGAGCCCTCAATGCTTATTTCACTTTAGTGCTGTACACTGTTGCCAGAGTGTGTGACGTCAGATGGTGCTGTAAAAAGAACAGTTCCATACAGTGAATGAAGCTGAGCTTTCTTATAGTGAAATGTTTGTATCACTGATGAACCGGAGTACTTCCATAAGAGTGTTTGGGTTGGTTTGGTAACCCACAAGTGTCTGAAGGTCCATTAATGAGTTTGGAGAATTGTTTTTTGTATCATTTAGAGAGGAAATGTTACTATACAGGGCTTCTCTTTGTGTGGAATATAACTGGCAGTCAAAGAAGAAATGTTTGATAGTATCAGCACAACCACATGCACATTTTGGAGATTCTGATAAGCCTAGTTTGTGTTTGTGCATTAAGTAATGTATGTCCAATAATGATTCTGTTGATCATTATTTCAGTCTTTCTGTTAGGATGCTGCTTAGCCAGGAGACCCTTAAAGTCATGTTGAACGGAAGGAAACAGGTCGTATGAATGTCTGGCAGTTTCACTTAGATCCCATTTAAATTGCCATTTGTTTTTAATGACTTCAGATACAAACAACTTGAATTCCTTTACCGATTTTCCGTCCGATGGTACAAGGTCCTTGTTTGAAATGTGTGTGTTTTTTGCTGCTTCTTTAGCAGCCTGATCGGCTAGTTCGTTGCCTTTAACACCAATATGACTGTTAGTCCATTTAATCTTGATAGATATTAAAGGCTTGAGGAGTTCCAATTGGTGAATTGTGTGCCAGCAGTCGCGTATAATTGAATAAGATTTGTCACTAGGTTTGAATTTGAAAATGGATGTGATAGCCGATTGAGAGTCACATATTATGTGCGCAGAGTTAATTGATGCTGATTTGGAACCTTCTAGAGTCATTTCTATGTGTTTTAATGCTAGAAGAATGCCCTTGATTTCAGCGCTATTGTTGAGACCATCAGTGTGAATGGTTTCCGAGATAGTTATGGGTTCACTAAGAATACCGGATGGATAGATCACAGCTGATGCTCCACTAATAAGAGAGTTGGGAAAAGTAGAACCATCAGTGAAAATTATTATATCTTGATCCAGAGTTTGCTCAAGATATGTTAAGATGTCCTTCACTGCATTGTCACGAGAAACTGATTTGGATGAGCAGGGTCCAATATCACCAGCTGGAGAAGCGTATATAGTGACACTGGGGTGAAAATTGTAGCACTCAAGTTCATATTGTGGTTCATCTATCACTTGAGTGAAGTTCTTGCTCAATAAATATTTATTGTCTTGGAACATCCTTTTTATAGGGGTTTCATATGATTTATTTATGGAACTGATTAGGAGCTGCTTCAGAGATGACTTATTGTTTTTTTATTTGAGCCTGATGTACTCTAAACAGTTCATCTCCTTCATTTTGAGGAGAAGTGGTGGTGTGCTACATAAAACGTCCATTGCCTCTGTACTGGATGAATGAATAGCCCCAGTTGTGTTTAGTAGGGCAGATCTTTGAACATTCAGAAGCTCCTGGATCACACCCTCTTTAACAGTACACCATGATGGGTATCCATAAAGTAGAATGGGAACTATAGCTGCTTTATACAGTCTAATAGATTTGTCCATGTTTATGCCAGATTCATTAACAAATTTCCCAATCTTGTATAGACCAGCACGAGCTTTTAAAACAGTTTTTTCAATGTGTGGTTTAAATGATAAATCACTATCAATAGTAACACCTAGAAGTTTTTTGTCGTTTATCAGTTCTATTGGTTTATTGTTTATGAACACATTGGGTTTGAAATTCGCCGTGCAGTTATTCACAGGAGGGATGTGCATGAAGTCGGTTTTGTTGGTATTGAGACATAGGTGCCATCTGTTGCACCAAGAAGTGACTGATTGTAGGCATTCATTCATTTCTTTCTCTGCTTGTT
Organism: Siphonodentalium dalli; assembly: GCA_032622095.1. NCBI lineage: Eukaryota > Metazoa > Mollusca > Scaphopoda > Gadilida > Siphonodentaliidae > Siphonodentalium > Siphonodentalium dalli. Next base: position 83,570,105 of record CP136069.1, on the reverse strand, counting down.
TCGGGTCGTAGTTAGTGGTGATTATGGTAATATCATCGGAGTATCGGATAGTTTGCTCTGAACGACCAGACATAATGTTATCAGTACGGTATAGAGAGTGAACAGAATGGGACTGATGACAGATCCCTGTGGTGCCCCTATTTCAGTTGGAATCCAGTCGCTTTGGTATGTGTTTACAAAGTTTTTGCTCGTTCGGTTAGTTAGGAAGTTGTGGATATATTTTAGGATTCTTCCGTCAAGGCCATGTTGGAGGAGTTTATATACAATGCCTTCTCTCATGATGGAGTAAAAAGCACCTTCAAAGTCAATATATGTGACGAGAGCATGCTTCCCTTCGTTTTTGGCTGTGATAAGGGATTCAGTTACTTCAACTAGTGCACTCGTGGTACTGCGGTGCTTACGATAAGCATATTGGGCATCGTTCAGCCATTCGCACATCTCGCTTTTCCATATCAATCTCCAAGTAATGATTTTCTCGAAGGTTTTACCTGGGACTAATATTAGTCCCAGGTTTTACCAATAATAGAGCTCAAGCTGATTGGACAATAGCACTTTTCAGAGTCGTACACTGATTTTCCGGGTTTTTTTATGTAGATTTTATTGTCCTTTTTGAAGGCTGATGGAATGACACCTTGTTCCCAGAAATATTGAAATAACATATGGATGCATTTAACCATGATGTCCCCAGATTTAGTGATCATTAGAGGATGAATATCATCCGCTCCAGGAGCAGAACTGTTGTTCATGGCTTTCAGAGCACTCAGCACTTCGCTTTCACTGATATCACTATTTTCTGGTTTTTCTATGTTATTTTTGAGAATATTATTGTTGTCAGTGATGTTAGTTTTAATTGAAGTATTTATTACTTCTTTCCACTGCATGTCAAAACCTGATGTATCTGCGTGTTTACGGTCAATGTGCACATATTGCAGTCTTTTTGATATGTCTTCATCAGAACGTGCATAGTCTTTATAAATCACCATTTTGAATTTTAATTGGCTGAATGGTGTTGTCTTGGTTGTGTTTATGATCGCTATTAAGTTGAATGAGTTTTCAGAAATCGCGTTGATTTGCTCTGCTTATTTTTTCACATGTTTGTTCCCAGTGTGTTGATTTTTCTTTCTCTATGGCTGATCGGAGTTCGCAAAGAGCATTGTCTAGAATGGCTTTATTGTGTGGATCAGATCGTTTATGGAACATCTTATTCGCTTTTTTACATTCAATTGATTTTAGTTTAATATCCTCGTTCCATACTTGTTTTGAATGTTTTGTGATGTGTTTTTTACCAATGTGGGTTTCTGCAGTGTTGAGAATAACTTTGCAGAAACTGTCGTATTTGGAGTCTGCTCCTTCAAATGTATTGAACTGTGTACACCAGTTGTTTAATTCTTCATTGATTGCAGAGTTCAAATAAATTTTGAATGAAAAAACGTACCGCAGTTATTTCATACGCATTGACAATTTCATAACGAAACGATACCGGAAGTAGGTCTTGCACACTCGTCTACCGGTAATTCCAACGAATTAATTAATAATAGTTACAAATTACAATGGAATTATGCCTAATTTGTTTTAATTACCAACAACAAAAATATCATTGTTGGTTTTCTTCCAATATAATAGAGATTTAGATATTTAAAAAAAAAATCTCAAAATAAAAAGTTTAGAGTCGGCGGTTTAAAATAGGGTCGGTCCGGTTAGCGGAAACAAACGTATATATTTTTTAGGCCTTATTTAATAAATTTCACTTTTCGTGCAGTGTTGGTGTATATTTCCCTTATATACGCCTTATTTGGACTTGTGTTCGGTATTCATAGAGCTAGCCGCCATCTTGCCGAACTCTGGTTTACGTGATGACAGCTAATATTGTACACAAACCTACCAATAACTAAACTTCTAATATGTCAAATTGCATCAAACTTCACATATCACTAGCTTACATATAAATACACATCTTTATAAACTTTATTTAATATATTTCCCTTATTTACGCCTTATTTGGACTTGTGTTCGGTATTCATAGAGTTAGCCGCCATCTTGCCGAACTCTGGTTTACGTGATGACAGCTAATATTGTACACAAACCTACCAATAACTAAACTTCTAATATGTCAAATTGCATCAAACTTCACATACCAATAGCTTACATATACACACGGGCTCTTTCACGTTAAAGGTTGACCACAAGTGGCCAAATAGGGTGCAAAAAAAGTGTTTTTCAAATCACTTTTTCTTCATTAATTCATGTTAGGAACATCATACTGGATCGGGAACTAAAGTTTCAGAGCAGGAGCAAGTGTATTTTGATTTTTCAGGTTTGGTCTATGCAGGATTCCCTCAAAATTGAAAATACCGGTACTGAACAACTAATTTCTAATGTCTGAATTTTAATTATTATGCATCTGTTTCCGGAATGATATCACATGACATTGAGCATTGAACAATCAGAGAACATATATGTCAAAATTAATGGAAAAATCTTTGAATTTCCATATTTTTTTAATTTATATGTAAATTATGAACTCTTAATATTCATATTCCCTAATTGTTATTCTCTGATAATAGAAAATGCTTCAGTAGTGTAAAGATATTCCTTCTAAAGTTGAAGTGCATGCTTCAAGGATTGTAATATTGAAAGCATTTTCAAAATCGGACAAAAAATGACTCAACAAGAGCATATTTAAAAATTGCCAATTTACACCGACTTTTTCTCGGAGAGGACACACTTATTTAACATTCATTCACTGTAGACATAAGAGTCTTGTAACTCAATCTTTTAAAGATTGCCGATTTTCATTGTCTTGTTATATATTTGAGAAAACTTGAATAGACCTGTCAAACTGAGAAATGAGAAGATAAACATATTGAGACTCTTGGAAACATGACTCGACAAATGATAAGTTGGGGCAAAATCTGTTGTCCCATAGCCTGTTTTTATGTGTACCCATACCATCGTATGGTACCGGTATACGTAATGTTGACGTTCGGATTTACCAATCATCGTCCGTCCGTCTGTCTATCCGTATGTAGACATTTTATGAATGGTGCGATAACTCAAACATTTTCTATCCAATCGGAACCAAATTTTGTACGAGTTTCTCATCCCAAAATGCAGGATGAGTTTGAAAATGGGTTTGATATGATTTTTAAATAGAGGTATGGGCCTTTTTCGACTTAGAATTCACGCATGCTGCGGTGACGCAAACATGTTTTTATCTGACTGAAACCAAATCTGGTATTTTGGTTTGTGATTTCGCAGCCCAAAATACAGATCAAGTTTGAATATGGGTTTGATACAATTTTTTTTACTGGAGTGATGGCCCTTTTTCGACTTACAATTATTCAGATCTGAGGTTTACTGATTAATACAGGCTTTACTGTATAAGAGACAAGAGACACCTGCAGACAAGGCCAATTATTGAACTAGAGTTATTTTTAGCTGTCATATGTTAGCCCTATTATAATCTGTAACTCATTGACATTCACAAATGAATGGACTCTCCCATTTCATTCTAAAAGTATAAATTGGAATAGTCCATTTGTATGGATGTTTTCAGAATATGAGCAGACAGAGCGAACCCACATTTAATGTAGTAGTGCACTATTTAAAATTCAAAATTATTTGCAGTCTCACTGGGCCGATTTCCATAATACTTGGTATAGAGACATAGTTTATAATTTGTTCATAGGGTCATGGTTGAGTGGATTTTAGGGGATGATGAGGGGTGAGAAGATTAATATTGAGGGCTATGGGGTTGTCATGGATTTAATGTCGAGAACAGAAATCAATGCTTTTCTATGTATGAAACAAATCTATTGTGTGCTATAGAGCATTTGGAAAATGGGCTATCTTCAGTTTATCAGGTCAGGGGCTTCAAGCGGTCCTAAAAGGCATTAAAAGGGTCAGATAACTCTAAATAAAATAAGAACTTCAAAAATCTTTTTCTCCAGTCCAAGAAGGCAGATAAACATTGTTAGTACTTGGTGTGGATTATTGCGATGAACCATAATTTCCAATTTGTTCATCCTGTCATGGTTCATTGAAATATAGGGGCCATGGAGCGCTTAGAAGATTAACATTGATTATTATTGATTTTAGCGTCCAAGCTACTTGAAAAACATTGTAATGTGTGAAATCATTCTATTGGGGGTTATATTTTTTTTATATGAACAGTGGTAATCTGTATTGAGTGTATCGAGGCGTCATAGGGGCAGAATCCTCATGTTATGGTTGTATAAATATATGGATAATACTTTTGTATGGTCTAAACTATTTTATTGAGAGCTATACAGACCACCAGGGTATGAACTGTGTTTATTTATCTCAGTTTACGGGTCCTATGGTATTTGAATGTTATTATATGTACACACACATGGAGTATTCCTTTAATATTGCAAGTAAGTGCAGATACTCTGCAATCTGTTAAAAAATGTGTCCTCTCATTAACAGAATGGTTAAAGTTCAATATAAACCAATGTCTTCCTGAAAATCTCTGGGTTCTATGCTTGAATTCTCGGAGAGGACATTTTTTTAAACATTTAATGAGCTGCTGTACCAAATCGGGATGGTTCAGCCCACCAATTAAAGTGTATACACCCTCAATACTAGTGACAGTTTATCCACAATACAAAATGATTTTCTCATTTCATTAGTAATAGCAGTTGACAAAAATTCTCGGAGAGGACAGATTTTAACGGAATTTCTGTCCACATATTTTGGAGAATTGAATATAATTTAAATAGACTAATACACAGAAAACGAATTTTACCATTAATCTTCTATACCATGAAATGTCCAACTGAACTATATTCCTGATCCATGGTTATTGTAAACTGTGTTTATAAAAAGCTTTATTTTAGTTTCACATGCTATAAATCATTTAACGGAATATCTCAATAACCTTCAAATTCAAATATCATCAAACTGAATGCACGAAATCACTCAAAATTTTCACCACATGATCAAGCAGACATAAGCTAAAGGTTAAATGAGGACATTTTTGGCAAACCCATAAATTAAAATAAATATAGGGAATACAATATCATCACAGCAATGATTGGCCACTCAAAATATGCCAAAATTGGTACCCATCGCCCTATAATTTTGTTATATTTTCCAATATAGTAGTGAAATTTTGTCTGCAGGTTGTGCTGTGAATCAGTACTATAGAAATATTATTAAGACACTCCAAACACAATGACAAATGCATCATTTTCCCGCCTATCCGAAAAATTCATTTTGTCAACCTTTAACGTGAAAGAGCCCACTACACATCTTTATAAACTTTATTTCATATATTTCCCTTATATACGCCTTATTTTGACTTGTGTTCGGTTGTGTTCGGTATTCATAGTGACCCGAATTGGCAATGTGGATGCGTTGAACCCAAGGACAAGGTTACAATACACCAAATGATTTACATAGGCCTCAGTGTTAACAAATCCCGCTGGCCTATATTCGCAGCAAAGCTTTCACCCGGCACGAGTATTTGAAATTAAAGAACGTCCTTTTAGACACACAGAAATGTGCACAAAAGTACTTGTTAACATGGTAGATCACACTGGAGCTTGACAAACGTCACACTACCCTTAAAATTGAGAAAAAAATGACATCGGAAAAAACACAAACACCTCCCATAAATTATTCGCCACTTGCACAGCCATAACCATTTACCATGTGGTTATATTTGATGTTTCTCGACGGGAAACACATTTGTGCAATTTTTCGTGCACTTTTCATCCATGTATCATTGACCATTCAGCTGCCAGAATATTTTTTATGCTGATCCTAGCTTGGTAGTGCCAGGGGAAATCACTCTAATAATTTGTATTTGGTGTATTGTATAAACCACAACAGGACAGATAGTGAACAGGGGATTTCAACAACAACATTTTCGGGAAAGAATCAATGTTCAAAGAATTATAATACCCAGTACCGTATGACTCTATGAGTATGAGGGGTCGATTTAATTAAACAAATTTGTATATGATTTTGTAGCCTTGGGTAGATTTTGTATAGCATTTCCTACCAACATGTTTTTTCATTGTAAATTGGTTAGCAGAAATTGGAAATTGCATTGCAAATTGCAAATCCAGTTAGATCTAATTCAAGCCCTGCCAGTATGGAATGTTAACTGAGTCAGAATTGAAGAGAAGTACAGCGAAAAATTTCTACTGAACCGGATATCGCAGAACATTCAGAGAACCACTCTGCTAAATTCATTATTTCAAAGTTCTATAAAGTTTATATAAGAAATGAATGTAGTGTGTGTGTGTTATTTGGGGATATGCCGAGCTGTGTTCTTTGGGGCTTCGAGTTTACACTAAATGTGCCCCAACGACCACAGTGCCATATCCCCAATAACACACACACAACCACTACATTAATTTCTTATATTTATATAGCTTTTTGATGATTTATTCCCATAAAAAAGCTGAGTGTATTATTATTTATTTTCACCAAATTTGCCAAGAATGTTAGACTAGCCCATGCAGCACATTAAGTCAGCCCAATATAAGATTTTCAACCTCTTATCTACAATAATGTGATCGATATAAATAACTGGCTTCAGATGCAATTCGTCTGAACTTTTAAAAGCAAGCACATTTATTCTGCTGACCGCATTTAATGATTAGTTCAGACAGTTTGTAACTTCCTGTTCATGTAGTACTCACTCTGTGCATCAATAACATTATTTTACATATACACACATCTGATAGGACCCTGTTGAAGCAGAGCTTGCTAATATGAAAGGGCCCTCATGATAATTACATTGTTCACATGCATTATTTAGTCGGTGAGCCAAGCTCTGTTCATGAGCAACTAGTTCTGTTAGAATAGTCAGCTCCATAGACTAATTCATTCTTATACTTAATATACCAGCATGTATATAATTCATGATCAGCCTAGTCAGGGGAGGTGTATCTCCATTTTATAGGCTTTTTATTACTTGTATACTATTCACAATACACAATCTGATTACTATAAGCTTTGTTTGTAATACATATATGTGAATATAGTTCAATATACATGTACTAGTACATCAGTTTTTCTCAGATCAGACCTTTTAATATTTAACATTTCCATAAATACTAGTACTTATAAAGTTGCTTATATAACTCTTTGTTTAAATTAAAAAGAAGAAACTTACTATTAAATAGATACGATATTAAGTGTGGATGTCAATCAATCATCAGCATCTTCAATGTTTTGGGAGTAAGTCGCCATGACTTTTACCCCTTTCACATAATAACATACATGTATAGAATAACGTAAATGAATGAATTCAGTTTTAAAGTTATCCTTGACGTTTAGTCATACAGATACCGCTCGTTATAACTGTTGTTATCGAATAGCTCCTTGAACTGTTGAACCGATTCGGTAAACTATTCCAGCTTGTAATTACTCTCTGGGAAAAGAAATATTTTCGCACATCTTTGACAATTATGTTCTTTTGCATCTTATGCTTGTGTCCACGTGGAGTGTGTCTTCAAAAACACACATCTGTCTATGTTATAGAATCCGTGTGTTAGCTTGTATACTTCTATCATATCTCCCCGATTTCGCCTGTATCTGAGAGACATGAGGCCACATTTCACAAGGCGATTATGATATGACAGATTCCAGAATTTAGCTATCATTTTGGTAGCTCGCCTTTGGACAGATTCTATTGCTCGCGAATGTTTATATAGATGTATACTGCTAACGATGTTTCCGTATTCCAAAATGGGCTGTATTAATGTTTTTATCAGCATTGTCATTATGTTTTTCTCTTTATAATCGAAAGTTCGCTTGATTATGTATAAAATGCAGTTGGATTTCTTGACCGACTCGTTTATTTGTTGATCGAAATTGAGGTTTTCGTCTATATATATTCCAAGATCTTTCTCAAATGTTGATCTCAAAATCGCAGGCCTCGCTTCAGTATCAGTCATGTAGTACGCGTTTATCGGAATGTTATGCCTGAAGTGAATAAAATGTCAATTTGTCATACAATATAGATATTGAAAAATCACACTATGAACACTGAGGTCACACAAATAAAACAACTTTGTCATTGGTGGGCCTATACCGGGAGGCTTCTTTTGGCACAATCAGACATGAGGGTGAATGGGTGATATATGTTTAATCACGACAAAATCGTGACAGATAAACGCAGATACACACACAGACAAACACTTTGCTTTTATACAGATTACATGGAATAAAATACTGTTTAAACCACCATACCTATGGTGGTATTGGTATTTAGCTAACTGTGAAAAATGGTTTGAACTCTGTTAATTTGTCGACATGAATTATTTTATTGCTTTAGTGTTGTAGGTGACTGAGTTATTTATAGGAAATAGGCGACATACATGTATGCCCCATCCCATGTTTTGGATATGTTATTGTATTTTGGGCTTCTCTCTTTGTGATACCATATATAAATTTGATTATTACCTTATTTTTTGGGGCTTTATGTCCAGTAACTGTGATCAGAACTACGATCTAAGTCTGGCGAATAGTGGTGATGAAACACCAATGATCATGAACTTTCATGACTGATAAAATACGACAGTTATACATTGGTTGGTGTGTCTATTCTCTTCTATCTTCTAAGCAGAATAAGGTCACTAGTAGTGCTGAAACGGTTGACCTATTTTTGTAGCCGGTTAACCGCGACGTGTAACCGGATCATAACCGGATATCCGCTATTTTCAACCTATGACTTTACACTCATTATTTACACCATAATATGAACCAATATATCATCATAATTTGATTTATTAACTGTATGGCGAATTCACGTAATGTTTACATAGACATAGCTTGTATTAAATGAATGAAAATCACCAAACACGAACAGTCAACGGCCATGCGTTGACAAATTGACAGGTGACACAGGTGAACTACAACTCGCAGTGTTTATAAATAGACGCATCATGCTTGACCTGTTTGCATTGCAGTCGCGACTGCTGCCCGACTTGTCGTTCTCGTTTGGGAAGAATATTGCATGACCTAAATAAATTTTCGTACATGCAAATCGCAGCAGCTTTTTATTGTCATTATAGCGATTGCGGGACTGGAGAATATTAGGTCATGTGATTCTTCGGCGATTTGAGTGTCCCAGACATCTGATTTACGCATTTCTTCAGTAGATGTCAAATGACCAGGCCTCACTCCATTGAAAATGATTGCATTGATCTTTGCTGACGACTCAGTTGCGTCAGTGCATGTGTTCACCGGACATCGGAACATCAAAGATGATGGCATGCAGCCATGCATCTTTGATGTTTAGTCGCCAAAGCCAGACTACTAGTACATGTATGTAACTTGCCATTCATGGAAGACTTTTTATCTCGCACCAGATTGTGATTTTTAATACACGTAATTTTGACTATACTCCTCAGAGTGATAAAGATTATAGCACAATTGATAAAGTACACGTGTTTAAAACCTACTGTTATCAGTCTCGTGCTGATTAAGAACCTAATATATGTTTGTTTTTGTCGTTGGCATCATGTGTGTGCAATATATAGCGGTTAACCAGTTTATCGTAGTTCAACCGGTTGTCGACAGTAGCCGGTTGTCAACCGGATATCCGTTTCAGCACTAGTCACTAGGTGCTGTTAGTACACTAAGGTAGTTACAGCCCTCATAATTGGCTATGGCAATCAGCAATGCCAAAGCCATCTGCTGAAGCAAACTGGAAACATAGCAATGGTTGCCGTAGCGGATTGCCAAAGCCAAAAAATCTGAATTGAGAGGGCTGAACTTGATCCACGCAGGTTACAATTCACAGGTGCAGTGTGTGTCATGTGCAGAAACATTGATGGAAATAGAATGCAAACTGTCTAATTTATTTAATTAGTAATGTCACATTTATCAATGAATTTGACTGTTTCAGATACAGTCTCTTTGAAAAGACGATGAAAATCCTTTATCGGAATTACGTCTCTAGAACTCTCTATTAAAATTAGGTTCTCTATTGAAGCAATTACCTCCCATTTCATTGGACGGCTGCGCACGATTTCATTGGTTTATAGCATAGCAGATCATGTCAGAGATCAGAGGTCAATGACGTGTTGACAATTTTCCCATGCGTTGTCAAACTCAACTATTGTTGGAAAACTGATTACAGGCGATATATCCATAATTCATTTTACTCATCGCAATATAGGAGATGTCATCTCAACGATATTCATGACTGATTATTCGCATCTAGTTGTATTTATAACTATTTCTATATACTATGATTCTCACAAACATTTACTATGCCAGGAATGCACTCTGGTTTATTACATCATGTTGGGAATGCTGTGTCGTTGTAGAAATGAAATAGAGACATAATTCCGATATAGGATTTTCTTCGGCTTTTCAAAAAGACCCTTTCAGATACAGCTATGCTCTAATTAATTGACCCCTTAAATGAGGTTGTTGACCACTCACTATAATAATAATAATAATAATATTTATATAGCGCCTATCCCCCATAAGGGGCCCTAAGCGCTTTACACATTATATAAATACACAAGAAATGCTCATGCAAAATAATCAATAGATATGTGGAATTATATATACTAGTAATCAGATTTTGTTAGTTTTCTTTGTGTCAGGGTAGCGTCGTCGGAACATATAAGTTTTTAATGCAGATCGAAAATCGGTTAGCAAACAAGATTGCCGTATTTCATTTGGTAGAGAGTTCCAAATGTCAGGACAGGCTACAGAGAAAGCTCTGTCGCCGACGGTCATAAGATTTGCACCTTGAGGACAGAGAAGGGACGATTCACCAGAACTACCGTGGTTATACCACAAGTCAATTGCTGCCATCCCGGTACCACAATTATATTTGCTAGTATTATATGATACCATTTTGAATTCACCACAGTTATCTATGCCATTTAATACTGCTTGACACCACTGTAATGTTTTGCATGACCCCCATACGCGGGTTCAGATTTCTCAATGCTACTGACATGGAACCGCGATCGTAAATCATAACTTAAACTTTAACTATCGCAAAAGATGCATCAGACACAAAAAAAAAACAATATCCACATTCTAAACTGACTTTAAAATAGATTAGCTGAATCAAATATAAATAAAAACATATGGAACTTTTAGTCCTGACTAATATTATATTGGTCAGCATACAAAATGGTAAGAAATCCATTTAAAGCTTCAAATTCAGCACAAAACGTAACTACAAATTGTTTACATTGAATGTAGTTGATTTTTTGGCGCATGCGAATACTGGTACCTTAATTTGATAATCAATTGTTTTGCAATGGTTAATTATCAGAACATGATGCTATTTTCACCAGAAGACACCAGACTTGGACAAATGTTTAATGACATGCTGTATTAATAAAGTTATCTCTCTAATACAACGTATGCTAAACATAATGATGATGTGAACTATGCAAACTTTGCCTGGAAACAATGTATACATGTGTAAATGTAATTTTGTTAACAATTCTTGTTGGCTTCATGAACTGGTGGTTAGGGCATAAGTAATGGTTTTATGTTTACCCATACCATAGTATGGTAAACATATAAATGTCGACGTCCGGATTGACCACTAGTCGTGCGTCCGTCAGTCTGTCCGTCCGTCAGTCTGTCTGTCCGTAGACACTTTACGCATGGTGTGATAACTCAAATATTTTCTATCTGATCGGAACCAAATTTTGTATATATGAGTTTCTCAGACCAAAATACAGATCAAGTTCAAATATGGGTTTGATCCAAGTTTTTTTTTTACGGAGTTATGGCCCTTTTTCAACTTCGAATTCATGCATGCTGTCATAACCAGTGTTCGCGCTGGACCGAAATTTTTTTTAGCCAAAAGTTTAGCCAAATGAAAATTTTATTAGCCAAATGAAAAAAACTTTAGCCAAATTTTTTTTGGCCAAATTAAACAAAATATGGCAAAATTAAATCATCGTTTTATGGTCGGTTCACAATTAATGACTAAAACGTCAAATCTAACAGGTAAAATACACAATAATTTAACTAATTTTGATGAACTAGCAATATTTTTATATATGTCATTTATTAAAAAATTATTAATCTTTATGTGAAAGAGTGATTGGGGGGGGGGGGGGGGGGGGGGGGGGGTAACCCGGGATTGGGTATACGGACATTTCCCAACCGGACATTTCCCCACTTTCTTCTTTTAAATCATTAAATATTAATTATCCTTGCGAAAATATCTAAGTGACATCTCTGGAAACTAATAACTTAATATTGTTACGCCATTATCAAATTACAATCTGTCATAAACGCATGGATATTATTTTGAATGTATCGGTATTGACCAAAAATAGCGACAAAATATCTGTCGTGATTCACATTTGGCTGATTAAGCTATTGTCTTACACTTGGTGCTCATAAACCTTGGCCGTCATAAATACAATGTCATCATAAACATGCATTGTGCAGGAGCCCCGTGATTGACCATACAGACAATGGGGGATTAGCGGATTAAATGTAAAATAATGATATGACCTTTTGCTGTTTCGTGCAGAGTGACGGGTTTCCCTTTGTACTGTCCGCGATCGGGTTTCCACGTACGTATACGATGTTTTCGGACAAGATCGTTCACATCACAGAATTAAAAACCCACTTGCCAAAAATTCATGCTTCCAGTCTCTATTTGGGGTCAAAAAAAGTTTAGCCAAAAGTTTAGCCAAATGAACTTTTTATTAGCCAAATTCGAAAAAGATTAGCCATTGGCTAATTTGGCTACCGACAGCGCGAACACTGGTCATAACTCAAACAATTTTTATCTGATCGGAACCAAATTTGGTATGCGAGTTTCAGAGCCCAAAATACAGATCGAGTTCGAATATGGGTTTGATCCGATTTATTTTAAAGGAGTTATGACCCATTTTTCGAAAGTAAAATTAAAAATAAAAATCCGATGCTATAACCGAAGTATTTTTTCTCCGATTGTGTTCATATTTGATATGTAGGTTTGTGATGACACGCCCCTCATCTGTATAGTTTTTGGTATTGATTGGTTGATCGGTTTAGAAAATAATTAACCCTTTACACACATGCTATCCAATGCAATAAGTTGAACATATTTCTTCTGATCTGCCTCATATTTCTTACCTAGGTTTTTCTTAGCACGTTCTTCGTCTGTATGGTTTTTGGTATTGTTTAATTAACCCTTTTCACTCTTATGTTTACTTAGAATTCACCCAAGCTGCTATGACTCAAAACATTTTTCATCTGATCAACACCAAATTTGGTATATGAATTTATCACCCCTAAATACAGATCGAGTACGAATATGGGTTTGATCCTTTATGGGTTATGACCCTTTATAATTCAAGTAATTACTGCTGGGAATTTTAAGAGAACATATCTAACAGACCATGTGTGTTATTGAAATGAGTTAATTATCACTACATGGACATTAGATATGACATGCTATAAAGCCTGATAGTGGTACCACTGGCTGGTAGGATTTGTTTATCATAATGTCAAATTGATTGATGACTATCTGGTGGAGTTCTGTTTTCTGTGAAATATTAAGTTAACCCCTTTGCTGAAATATGTTCATTACATTAGTTAATGTACACACTATAGGACACCTATTCTAAAATATTAAATTGGAATAGTCCATTGTTACTTTTAGGGATGTTTTACAGACATTGTTGTTTACAGACACTGTTGTCTTATCTTAGACAAAAATTAATCCACACATTCCTTAGTTCCATGATATGATGTCATTGAAAATGATTAACCCTCTCCACACATCATATGGTTTTGATGCTTTTCATTTGATCATTCTCCTATATTATGTCCAGGTTGATGGTGATCCACTTTTGATTTGCATGGATTTGGGATTAAAATTAAACCATTCCATAAACACATATTATGCGATAGACAGATATAATATTGTCTCTTTCACTTTGATCCAGGTTCAGTAAGGGTTTCAATAAATCACCAATTGAATATTCATCATTAGAGGAAATGTCTTATTTTTAAATTCCCTCAATTGCATTTGGGCTCCAGGGTAATATATATATATATATATATATATATATTTTTTTTTTTTAAATGTTTATTGAAGAAACAATCACATTGAGGAGTGTCAAATATAGAATGTTCAATGGCATTGATATGTGTATACATATATGGCATTCCTCGCGTTCACACATATCTCTTTCTTACTGCACTCGCCTGGCTCACAGCATTCGCACACCAGTGGTATAAAGTTATATAAAACATAAATATATGCATAGTATATATATAGTAAATGTATTATAAATATGTCGGATGTTTCGGATGGACTCAACTCTCAACATAGAGGCTATTGTGGAGATGGTGGTAGATAGTATATGTTTTAACTGACTGCGTGATAAACGATATGAGTCTAAAAAATTAAAGTAACTTTGTCGATTTGTTATTAAGTCGCCTGTTTGTTTAAAGCTTTTTCTATAAGGAACTAGTTTTTCAAGAATTCTGAAAGTTTCGATTGACATCGTGCTGTATATTTTTCGCAATCGTATCTATATGCCAACTCTTTGAGGAAAACATTAACAGACAAAGTGATTGGTTTAAATTTAGACCGATATATATATTGTTTAATCAGGAGCCAGAGCAAGTTTGTAGTATAGTTTTTACTAATGGGTGGTGTGCCAAGAATCATCGTCATATTTGTGGGATAAAGATTAATAAAGGGTAATATTAATGGTGCTGGTATTCTTGAGACTGACTTATTGTATGGGTTTTTAAATCCAATGACATGCTTTGTATAGACTATTTTGTGTTTATCAGTTCATTAGTTTGAGTAAGATTAACGGTTCATTAACCCCATTCTATATGATTTGATAACTCAAATATTTCCATTGATTATGTTTATACATGTAGTTCTTGGCATAGTTGATGAGAACACACCCCTAACCTGCATAGTGAGGGTCATTTGGTTTATTTGCTTAAAAATATTAACATCCTCCACCAATCATGTTGACACAATGTGATAACTAAATATTTTTCACACGATCACTATATTAAGTGTGAATTGTTGAAACTTTAGCACTCATGAAAAGGTTGATGTAAGGATTTATAAAAATAGCTGATCACTATCGCCAAGGTATGGGTTAAACATCTGCCGATCGTGATCGGCCTCTCGTTTTTATTTAATATCATATTACATTTACTGTATGAAATGAATTTCTTAATTGAATAAATTCTGAATATAGGAATGTGTGCAGTGAGTACAGGTATACCGGTATATAATATATATATATAATGGGGGTTGACTTTCCTGGCAAATAAATTGTCTTATTCTTGAACAATATTCCATTGTTGTTGATATAATATGAATGCAAGGGTCGCATTTGTGACAAAAGTAATTATATATAATGGTGATTTTCGGTCCGTTTGTTGGCTTATAAAATGCATTTGTGTTTATAAGAAACTAGCCATACATTCCTCACTCGCTTGAGATTTTTTATTTTTGTTAGTTACCATCATCATTGGCTGATAAATACAGTGTCTTGAGAAAATAGGTCACTCAACATGCAATTGTCAATGAACAGTGATGTCACTTGAACCAGCACTCTCAAACATACATTTTGAAATTGGATTTACTTCGCATTTTCGGAACAACCATTTCGTAAATTATGTCAATATTTAGCATATTTACCCTGTTTTATTCACAAAGAAATGTCTTTATGAATATAAAACAATTAAACAGTGATTTATTTTGGAAATATTTTCTGTAACCTTGCCCAATTAGTCTTTTTTAGAGCTACTGATAGGATTCCCAGAATCTGACAGGATTCCTAGGATCTTTTTATTTTCAGTTTCAATTTCAAATCGCCATGTTGACATTATTTTGTGAACAAATGTAATTGAATTAAAATATAATAAAATGGGATTTTTACTGCAAGAACATCATAATGACATGCTGTATTAATAAAGTTATCTCTCTAATACAACGTATGCTAAACATAATGATGATGTGAACTATGCAAACTTTGCCTGGAAACAATGTATACATGTGTAAATGTAATTTTGTTAACAATTCTTGTTGGCTTCATGAACTGGTGGTTAGGGCATAAGTAATGGTTTTATGTTTACCCATACCATAGTATGGTAAACATATAAATGTCGACGTCCGGATTGACCACTAGTCGTGCGTCCGTCAGTCTGTCCGTCCGTCAGTCTGTCTGTACGTAGACACTTTACGCATGGTGTGATAACTCAAATATTTTCTATCCGATCGGAACCAAATTTTGTATATATGAGTTTCTCAGACCAAAATACAGATCAAGTTCAAATATGGGTTTGATCCAAGTTTTTTTTTTACGGAGTTATGGCCCTTTTTCAACTTCGAATTCATGCATGCTGTCATAACCAGTGTTCGCGCTGGACCGAAATTTTTTTTAGCCAAAAGTTTAGCCAAATGAAAATTTTATTAGCCAAATGAAAAAAACTTTAGCCAAATTTTTTTTGGCCAAATTAAACAAAATATGGCAAAATTAAATCATCGTTTTATGGTCGGTTCACAATTAATGACTAAAACGTCAAATCTAACAGGTAAAATACACAATAATTTAACTAATTTTGATGAACTAGCAATATTTTTATATATGTCATTTATTAAAAAATTATTAATCTTTATGTGAAAGAGTGATTGGGGGGGGGGGGGGGGGGGGGGGGGGTAACCCGGGATTGGGTATACGGACATTTCCCAACCGGACATTTCCCCACTTTCTTCTTTTAAATCATTAAATATTAATTATCCTTGCGAAAATATCTAAGTGACATCTCTGGAAACTAATAACTTAATATTGTTACGCCATTATCAAATTACAATCTGTCATAAACGCATGGATATTATTTTGAATGTATCGGTATTGACCAAAAATAGCGACAAAATATCTGTCGTGATTCACATTTGGCTGATTAAGCTATTGTCTTACACTTGGTGCTCATAAACCTTGGCCGTCATAAATACAATGTCATCATAAACATGCATTGTGCAGGAGCCCCGTGATTGACCATACAGACAATGGGGGATTAGCGGATTAAATGTAAAATAATGATATGACCTTTTGCTGTTTCGTGCAGAGTGACGGGTTTCCCTTTGTACTGTCCGCGATCGGGTTTCCACGTACGTATACGATGTTTTCGGACAAGATCGTTCACATCACAGAATTAAAAACCCACTTGCCAAAAATTCATGCTTCCAGTCTCTATTTGGGGTAAAAAAAAGTTTAGCCAAAAGTTTAGCCAAATGAACTTTTTATTAGCCAAATTCGAAAAAGATTAGCCATTGGCTAATTTGGCTACCGACAGCGCGAACACTGGTCATAACTCAAACAATTTTTATCTGATCGGAACCAAATTTGGTATGCGAGTTTCAGAGCCCAAAATACAGATCGAGTCCGAATATGGGTTTGATCCGATTTATTTTAAAGGAGTTATGACCCATTTTTCGAAAGTAAAATTAAAAATAAAAATCCGATGCTATAACCGAAGTATTTTTTCTCCGATTGTGTTCATATTTGATATGTAGGTTTGTGATGACACGCCCCTCATCTGTATAGTTTTTGGTATTGATTGGTTGATCGGTTTAGAAAATAATTAACCCTTTACACACATGCTATCCAATGCAATAAGTTGAACATATTTCTTCTGATCTGCCTCATATTTCTTACCTAGGTTTTTCTTAGCACGTTCTTCGTCTGTATGGTTTTTGGTATTGTTTAATTAACCCTTTTCACTCTTATGTTTACTTAGAATTCACCCAAGCTGCTATGACTCAAAACATTTTTCATCTGATCAACACCAAATTTGGTATATGAATTTATCACCCCTAAATACAGATCGAGTACGAATATGGGTTTGATCCTTTATGGGTTATGACCCTTTATAATTCAAGTAATTACTGCTGGGAATTTTAAGAGAACATATCTAACAGACCATGTGTGTTATTGAAATGAGTTAATTATCACTACATGGACATTAGATATGACATGCTATAAAGCCTGATAGTGGTACCACTGGCTGGTAGGATTTGTTTATCATAATGTCAAATTGATTGATGACTATCTGGTGGAGTTCTGTTTTCTGTGAAATATTAAGTTAACCCCTTTGCTGAAATATGTTCATTACATTAGTTAATGTACACACTATAGGACACCTATTCTAAAATATTAAATTGGAATAGTCCATTGTTACTTTTAGGGATGTTTTACAGACATTGTTGTTTACAGACACTGTTGTCTTATCTTAGACAAAAATTAATCCACACATTCCTTAGTTCCATGATATGATGTCATTGAAAATGATTAACCCTCTCCACACATCATATGGTTTTGATGCTTTTCATTTGATCATTCTCCTATATTATGTCCAGGTTGATGGTGATCCACTTTTGATTTGCATGGATTTGGGATTAAAATTAAACCATTCCATAAACACATATTATGCGATAGACAGATATAATATTGTCTCTTTCACTTTGATCCAGGTTCAGTAAGGGTTTCAATAAATCACCAATTGAATATTCATCATTAGAGGAAATGTCTTATTTTTAAATTCCCTCAATTGCATTTGGGCTCCAGGGTAATATATATATATATATATATATATATATATTTTTTTTTTAAATGTTTATTGAAGAAACAATCACATTGAGGAGTGTCAAATATAGAATGTTCAATGGCATTGATATGTGTATACATATATGGCATTCCTCGCGTTCACACATATCTCTTTCTTACTGCACTCGCCTGGCTCACAGCATTCGCACACCAGTGGTATAAAGTTATATAAAACATAAATATATGCATAGTATATATATAGTAAATGTATTATAAATATGTCGGATGTTTCGGATGGACTCAACTCTCAACATAGAGGCTATTGTGGAGATGGTGGTAGATAGTATATGTTTTAACTGACTGCGTGATAAACGATATGAGTCTAAAAAATTAAAGTATCTTTGTCGATTTGTTATTAAGTCGCCTGTTTGTTTAAAGCTTTTTCTATAAGGAACTAGTTTTTCAAGAATTCTGAAAGTTTCGATTGACATCGTGCTGTATATTTTTCGCAATCGTATCTATATGCCAACTCTTTGAGGAAAACATTAACAGACAAAGTGATTGGTTTAAATTTAGACCGATATATATATTGTTTAATCAGGAGCCAGAGCAAGTTTGTAGTATAGTTTTTACTAATGGGTGGTGTGCCAAGAATCATCGTCATATTTGTGGGATAAAGATTAATAAAGGGTAATATTAATGGTGCTGGTATTCTTGAGACTGACTTATTGTATGGGTTTTTAAATCCAATGACATGCTTTGTATAGACTATTTTGTGTTTATCAGTTCATTAGTTTGAGTAAGATTAACGGTTCATTAACCCCATTCTATATGATTTGATAACTCAAATATTTCCATTGATTATGTTTATACATGTAGTTCTTGGCATAGTTGATGAGAACACACCCCTAACCTGCATAGTGAGGGTCATTTGGTTTATTTGCTTAAAAATATTAACATCCTCCACCAATCATGTTGACACAATGTGATAACTAAATATTTTTCACACGATCACTATATTAAGTGTGAATTGTTGAAACTTTAGCACTCATGAAAAGGTTGATGTAAGGATTTATAAAAATAGCTGATCACTATCGCCAAGGTATGGGTTAAACATCTGCCGATCGTGATCGGCCTCTCGTTTTTATTTAATATCATATTACATTTACTGTATGAAATGAATTTCTTAATTGAATAAATTCTGAATATAGGAATGTGTGCAGTGAGTACAGGTATACCGGTATATATATATAATGGGGGTTGACTTTCCTGGCAAATAAATTGTCTTATTCTTGAACAATATTCCATTGTTGTTGATATAATATGAATGCAAGGGTCGCATTTGTGACAAAAGTAATTATATATAATGGTGATTTTCGGTCCGTTTGTTGGCTTATAAAATGCATTTGTGTTTATAAGAAACTAGCCATACATTCCTCACTCGCTTGAGATTTTTTATTTTTGTTAGTTACCATCATCATTGGCTGATAAATACAGTGTCTTGAGAAAATAGGTCACTCAACATGCAATTGTCAATGAACAGTGATGTCACTTGAACCAGCACTCTCAAACATACATTTTGAAATTGGATTTACTTCGCATTTTCGGAACAACCATTTCGTAAATTATGTCAATATTTAGCATATTTACCCTGTTTTATTCACAAAGAAATGTCTTTATGAATATAAAACAATTAAACAGTGATTTATTTTGGAAATATTTTCTGTAACCTTGCCCAATTAGTCTTTTTTAGAGCTACTGATAGGATTCCCAGAATCTGACAGGATTCCTAGGATCTTTTTATTTTCAGTTTCAATTTCAAATCGCCATGTTGACATTATTTTGTGAACAAATGTAATTGAATTAAAATATAATAAAATGGGATTTTTACTGCAAGAACATCACACAGATACATGTAGTTACCAGTATGTTACATGTATATATATTCAATGTATTTCATTTTGTTTATCAATTCATGGGTGATGGATTTTGTGCCTACACAAAGGAGATAAATCTGACTGATAACGGCGCATACATGTACGCCGTCCCAATAAGGATACATAACGACATCCTGATATTCATGGAAAAATGCCATATAGGGTGTGTGTAAGTTAGTGTAATGCCATCCAGATATTCTGGGAATAACTGTTAAAAGTTAAATACATTACCGCAGGTCGATCGCAATCATGAAATAGGCTACCATATGTCAACCGTAGTTCTCAAATCTGTTACCGCCAAGTGTGCTGTCCAATCACGATAATAGTACCGCATTTGACCATGGTAATATTCGTTGTGGACTTCATTTAAGGGGGTCGATTTAATTAGAGCATAGCTGTATGATAGTTCTTTTACTAGTATGTTTGTGGAAAGACACATTCCCAAGAATGTCCTTCAAGTCTAGATAAGAAGATAAGAGACTTATCCGAAGTGATTTGACATAGAATGTTCAACATCATGTTGGTTCTAGGGTTGCCACGACTATGAGTTTTCATAATCGACTAAATGACCGTTATAGTATGTGGCCTATATTGCACCCAGGTAAAGACGTGATCAAATCGAAATTACAATGACTACATTATATCCAGTCTGAACACAGTTATAAACTGTCAGTCAGCAGGCTGGTCATTCTGATGCCCCCGCCCGTCATCGGCCACCTAAACTCTTAATTTACACGGCAGGTAAACGCCCTCCTCATCCTTATTCCCGCGGACGAGAAATAAAAAAAATATCTGTTCAGTCAATCAATGTTCCCCATGAACATGCATCGCGGAATTGTCGCATACTTATTGAAAACAGACTATATAGTTAGTTTTGCAGAAAATCCCATTGTGTACCGATTGCGTCACCTGACATATTATAGCACTTAATTTATTTCGCGGGCTTCGGTGTGTGTGCGCGCTGCCTGTTACTGTAATTTTAGTTTTGTTATTCAAAGTGCGTGCAGCGTGGTAGTAGGGTGGGGGATATACGTTACCAATTTGGAGAATGTAATGTATGTAGCACTGATGAGTGATGACACAAACTTGTTATTGATTAACTGTCTAGTAACTTTGAACATTCCGTGAACTTTGTCAATAATTATCAATAATGGTGAACGTTTTGCAGTATGAAATTTGAAAAAAGAAATATAGATGCAGTCCCATGCACGTCGTCCATTTTGGATATAGTGATCGCTAATTACAGATCCATAGGAACATACATTTACATTTAAACATAATACATAAACAATGGCAAGGCCATAACACGACATCAAAGGTACTGTTATGCCCTAAGTAAATGACCCATTAACTGCAGTTATAATCTGTTTACAACTGCGGTTAAACCGTAACCGCACTGCAGTTATTTGCCGTAACTGCGGTGACATCGCAGTTACATGCGGTTAGTTAACCGCAGTTAATAACCCTTAACTGCGGTTACACTGCATGTAAACGTTAACCTTCCGGTATTTGAATATTTAATGGGAAAGAGAGGGGCACTACCCATGCATCTACCAGTGTATGTTATCGTTTTGTGTTTTAACGATCACGCAAAGTGGTAACTTCATAATCGACCAGGAGTTGATTGTATGTTTTTGTTATCACCATCGGTACTCAACACGATATATTTTATGTTTTAATCCCGACTTGTTGAAAACTGTATAATTTTGACGTATACATTTATGTTCTAGTATACGTCCGTTGTTCGGCTTGAGAAAAAATACATGCTTATGTTTGAAGCAAAGTAGAGTGCTGAATTTAATACTAGTAATAGTACATACGCAATTCGCGAATCTAGCTGGCGTGTCACGTTTGTAGTTAATTATGATTATATAGCAACGAATGCAAGATCGGAAAACTTAAATATCGGTTTCCGATATCCGAATAATGCCCGACGTTTGAAGAGTGCGGTTGTTCCGTTTAAACGCATTTTTGTGTCCCTCACTTTACATTTATGATGCATGTGTGGGACTCTAACCCCCACTTTATATTATTATATACATGTAATTATCCACTCGAATCCGTTTGAAATTCAGTGGCCATTTCATCCGTTTGAGTGCTTTTTTTCCGTTTTGATGTTGTTCCATTTTAAACGCGTTTCCTTACATTGAAAGTGACCGGCACTCGTCAGCTAAATTGTCGAATAATTATATTTATATATAATTATATAAATATTTATTTTATCGATGGTTAAAGTCGAAAATGGGCCGTAAGAATTCCGATTACCCGTCGGGGTTAGCCCAACTGTTATTTTCACCAAAAGGCTACTATAAAGTATACAACATTATAATAAAAAGAAATCCAAAAATAAATAAAACACACATAAACACTTTTATTTTTTCACGCCATACATCACAATCTTCCGTTTACCCAAAACATAAAATATTGGTATATGAATGTCTGTTCTATTTATCCAAAATAAATAGAAGATCCACAACAAAAAATATTGATATTGAAAGGGACAATGCCATGTTATTTGTGCTAACTTGTCTAACGAGCATGCCAACTAAAACATGACACGCCATATACGCCAATGATATGGTATCTGTTCCATTAAGAGCGACATATACTGGTTTAACCGCGATGTATCCGTTTTAACCGCACAATTTATTCGGTTCTCTTGCGTTTTAAACGCATCTTATAACCGCGGTTAAAACGGAACGCAGTTAAACTGGGGTGCCACTTCAGTTAGATGGGCCATTTACTTAGGGCATAACAGCTGTTATGCCCTAAGTAAATGACCCATTAACTGCAGTTATAATCTGTTTACAACTGCGGTTAAACCGTAACCGCACTGCAGTTATTTGCCGTAACTGCGGTGACATCTCAGTTACATGCGGTTAGTTAACCGCAGTTAATAACCCTTAACTGCGGTTACACTGCATGTAAACGTTAACCTTCCGGTATTTGAATATTTAATGGGAAAGAGAGGGGCACTACCCATGCATCTACCAGTGTATGTTATCGTTTTGTGTTTTAACGATCACGCAAAGTGGTAACTTCATAATCGACCAGGAGTTGATTGTATGTTTTTGTTATCACCATCGGTACTCAACACGATATATTTTATGTTTTAATCCCGACTTGTTGAAAACTGTATAATTTTGACGTATACATTTATGTTCTAGTATACGTCCGTTGTTCGGCTTGAGAAAAAATACATGCTTATGTTTGAAGCAAAGTAGAGTGCTGAATTTAATACTAGTAATAGTACATACGCAATTCGCGAATCTAGCTGGCGTGTCACGTTTGTAGTTAATTATGATTATATAGCAACGAATGCAAGATCGGAAAACTTAAATATCGGTTTCCGATATCCGTATACATTTATGTTCTAGTATACGTCCGTTGTTCGGCTTGAGAAAAAATACATGCTTATGTTTGAAGCAAAGTAGAGTGCTGAATTTAATACTAGTAATAGTACATACGCAATTCGCGATATCCGTATACATTTATGTTCTAGTATACGTCCGTTGTTCGGCTTGAGAAAAAATACATGCTTATGTTTGAAGCAAAGTAGAGTGCTGAATTTAATACTAGTAATAGTACATACGCAATTCGCGAATCTAGCTGGCGTGTCACGTTTGTAGTTAATTATGATTATATAGCAACGAATGCAAGATCGGAAAACTTAAATATCGGTTTCCGATATCCGAATAATGCCCGACGTTTGAAGAGTGCGGTTGTTCCGTTTAAACGCAGTTTTGTGTCCCTCACTTTACATTTATGATGCATGTGTGGGACTCTAACCCCCACTTTATATTATTATATACATGTAATTATCCACTCGAATCCGTTTGAAATTCAGTGGCCATTTCATCCGTTTGAATGCTTTTTTTCCGTTTTGAGGTTGTTCCATTTTAAACGCGTTTCCTTACATTGAAAGTGACCGGCACTCGTCAGCTAAATTGTCGAATAATTATATTTATATATAAATATTTATTTTATCGATGGTTAAAGTCGAAAATGGGCCGTAAGAATTCCGATTACCCGTCGGGGTTAGCCCAACTGTTATTTTCACCAAAAGGCTACTATAAAGTATACAACATTATAATAAAAAGAAATCCAAAAATAAATAAAACACACATAAACACTTTTATTTTTTCACGCCATACATCACAATCTTCCGTTTACCCAAAACATAAAATATTGGTATATGAATGTCTGTTCTATTTATCCAAAATAAATAGAAGATCCACAACAAAAAATATTGATATTGAAAGGGACAATGCCATGTTATTTGTGCTAACTTGTCTAACGAGCATGCCAACTAAAACATGACACGCCATATACGCCATATGGTATCTGTTCCATTAAGAGCGACATATACTGGTTTAACCGCGATGTATCCGTTTTAACCGCACAATTTATTCGGTTCTCTTGCGTTTTAAACGCATCTTATAACCGCGGTTAAAACGGAACGCAGTTAAACTGGGGTGCCACTTCAGTTAGATGGGCCATTTACTTAGGGCATAACAGTACACAAACTTTTGAAGATGACTGCCAAACGTCGGCTGCGATATCAAAGGAAGCCGCATCAGAAGTGACCACAGAACAGGCAATTAGTCGACGAAAGTAAATAACCGTCAACTACCACATCTGCCAAAGGTTAGTCGATTAATCGAATAATCGTGGCAAGCCTAGTTGGGTCGAAATGTTTGATAGTACCAGTCTCTCCACATTCACATAAAATTTTAATACATTGGAAATATTATTTAACCACAAACACATGTGTGCACATCACTTTTGCAAGTTCTGGACCTTCCCAGTCCCACTGGAATCATGTTGTTCATTCATGCAGAGACAAGCCTGAATTTAGTGTGTCTGACATTTGCAGAATGAGGTTCCCAGAGGGTGAATTTAGTGGTGCTGTGCGGGATATCGCCACCAAATTCACATTGTGAGGACCTCATTCTGCTAAGGCCTCAACTGCTACATGGGAGACCAAGGATCAGATTGAAGTTCCCCAGTTCAAGTTGGTGATGTTCACCCATTAGTCACCACTGTCACCTCAATTTTGTAACTTATGTTCTGCAAATTAGGAGATACAGAAACTGAACAGAAGGGAAAAAGTAAAAAAAAAAATGTTAATTTGAGACAATAGACCTATACTTCCCAGAAGATGAGGCCTAAGCAGAATGAGGTTCCCAGAGGGTGAGTTTGGTGATGCTAGCCTACTACATGTATGCAGGATAGTGTCACTAAATTCACCCTCTGTGGACTTTATTCTGCAAATGTCAGACGCACTAAATTCAGGCTTGTACAGAGATTGAGCTGTCTACTTAATATTTATGGATTGATTGATTGTTTATTTGTACAATATTTACAAACATAATCCTGACAGTGAAGTATTCAGAAATAAACATGATTATATTGTACAGGAGCGGCTTGGCCAAATAGGCCGCCACTGTTTGGAAATGAAACTTAAATAGTGTGGATCATTTGCAACAGTGTTGTCTGTACCTGCGACTGTTCATAGTATCTACATGTAACTAGGCCTTTCAACTTTCCACATTCCTAATCACTCCATTGACTGTAACACATGAAATTATTCCCTTTCGAAGTTGAGCTACAGTGTCATTGACACTTTCATTATTGTTGTCTGACAGACATATGTCATTTTGTGTACAAGTCGATTGTCAATATTCAAAATGGCAGACAAAATGGCGACCGAAAGTGGTAAAATTTGACACTTTTTGCTAAATTTCACCAGATCGTTTCCACTTATAAGAAAACTATTGGTTTAAATGACATTTGTACCAACATATACCATTTTAAATGAATGTCTGATAATTGTGAGCCATATCACGATGATTGGGCCCTTCAGTGTTCCTCAATTTCGAAGAAAAATCAATTATTATTTTAAACTCTCAGAATATCCGGTTCAAACACACCGGGATACTGAATACTTATTAGATGTCAGATATGAACCATTGGTTCCCATTTTAGCCGAAATGATGTCATTCAGTTCCCAAAATATTTGTAGGTGAATATCTGAAAAGTGTACAATTTGGTGTTACAACCATTGGTCCTATAATTACAGAAGTTTGTGCAACAGGAGAAAACCAAATAATAATTTTTTCTAGGTACCATGATAATTAGGATGATATTCAGACAAAAAAACTGAACCAAAGTCTGAGCTGTTGGATTTTTACAGAGCCAACATGAGTCCATGTCATGAATTTCTGAATGTTACTTTTCTACATTGAACAGTATAGACTATATTTTTTTCCTGAAGAGATCAGACAAATCTCACATATTCAATCCTATTTGAGTCCACGAAACTTGAACAAAACGACTATAACTGGAATATGGACTTTCTTCATTTAAACTTGAAAATATAGATCTCATTGCTCCTGTTACAAATTTCTGTGTCACTCCTGTTACCAAGAGTATATCAAGGAATTATATGAGGGTGTAAAGTAGCCTTCTCGAGGAACCTGCCACCAGAGGGAAGGTCACCAAATAGGTAATCCCAACAAAAGTCGAAATAGTGGTGATTTGATATCATTTATGCATACCGGAGAGCATTAATGAACAAATGAGGCGAGTAGGTTAATTGTAAGTCACTCATGTTACCACAATATAATTTCTTTCATCATTTTCGATGTATCAGGAATACGTTTTTCATACCGGTATTCTAGAATGAGTCTTTTATGCAAAACATGAGTGTTTAATTTTCAAATCCAAATACATTTTTAGAAATTTGTCATTAACTGCCATATATGTCACTCCTGTTACTGTCACTCCTGTTACTTTTTTGGTAACAGGAGTGACAGTAACGATATGTGCAATGAACATTTATTGCCAACAACACTTTGATTAGCCAGTTCTTGTCAATTAAGATCACCAAAGTCTGCAGTCATCACTTTTCATCACAAGAAGGAAATTCAATATTTGAAAACAAAATGAAGTAATATATGTTTTATATTTGTTGTTTGATATCTTGCAAGCCCCCGCCCCCTCCATTCAGGCCATGGTCAACTTCATTAAAGTTGCCACATATAAAATATCAGAAATTGATAGCACAGTTATGTTTAAAATAAAGACCATAAATTGAAGTCTTGTGTTATTCAGCTTCTAGCTATGTCTTAATGGAAAAAGTCACATGTGAACTACTAGTATTGAAGAGTCAAATTGAGTCGGAATGATTTGATATTCCGGTTTGATTCAAAATAAGATTTTATACTCTATTTCCAACAAGAGTCACATCAGAGATGCAGAGACTAGTCTTGGTGGCTACAGCAAATCTTTTGATATTTATTCCAAGTTATCCCACCAACAAGCAAAACAGTTGCATACTTTTATAAATAGTCTTAGCTCTCAATATAATTCACAGACAGACCAATTTACACAGGGTGAATTGTGAAAACCCAAACCTATTCTTTTTCTGAATCAGCCTATGAGTCCAATTTTATCCATCTGTTGATGCCCACCAGTCGAGTGCCAGCCAGAGTGTTGACCTAGCCAAACATGGTTTGAGTTTTTGCAGAAGATGATCACATAAAAAAGCAAGATTCTTGAGTGACATAACATTATTGTGTACCAATATTCAATGTATATGGCCACATTGTGAAAACCAGGAGGGTCAATCCTGTTACCAAAATGTCACTCCTGTTACCAATGTCACTCCTGTTACCAGTGCATATTTATATTTTGTTAAAAATAATACTCATCCAAAGAAAAACAGTTATTATTATATTGGGATTGGTACAAAGTGTCGATACTTATGCAAATACAGGGTTTCCGCCAGGCCGGCTGCGGGTCCGCCGCCCGGACCCATTCCCCCTGCCGACCTTTGCCATGAAATCCCGCTCATACACAAATAAATGACATTATTAAAAACTTATTCAGTCTTGTCTGTCTCGGCAGGCTATATATGATATCTAATCCTATTTTCATTAATAATGACCAAATGGAATCGACACAGTCCATCTTCAGAAGAAAAATAATAACAGCATGAACAAACCATAAATAGTGACACCCCACAAATAGTTCCACGGGATTCCCCCACGTGATTGGTGGGGAATTCCCTATCAAGGGAGATATCATTGGTTCAATTTACTTCAGAGTATGGGAACGTGGATCATAAAAACTGCCTCATTTATTATCTTGATGTGAATATTGACGAGGCGTTTGTACTAATATATTCATCATTATTCCAACTTGTATAAAACATGTGTATAATTTGAGGCATGAGGAAACACACAAATATCGTATCATTTATAGTAATATAAAATTGCGAATTGGCTTACTGTTGTTTTAGGGCAATGGATCGTTAATTTAGTGGTTGCCTCATTGTCGCGAACTGAAGCATGAAAACGCTTGGGCTAATGGCGATCATCATTAAAGAATCTTTGTGCAACATACACAAGTTCGCGGCCCCATTCAGAGTAAGAGTTTGTCTAATGCTCGTTCCCGGGCTGGCTTAGATAATCATTCCGATGTGACGTCATCTAGTAGAAGTTTGCAGACACGTGCAGTTAACTGTGTCACAATAATAGAGATAATCAAAGCTATTATACCGCAGTCATTGAATATCATGCACATGTCCACGATTATTAGTCAGGTCAAGGACGCCCAATGTTTTGCTGCTCTTTTGCAGTTGAATTATCAGATACTAATACATATAATTTGATATAAATGTGAGACAGGGAATAAAATAAAGACACACAGACACAGTGAGAATGGGTTTGTTTATTTCTTTTTTTTAATATAGGATTTATCATATTTTTAGATTTAGTTTGCGCCGGCATTTTGTCTTGTTGCTTACCTGTGATCGCCGTTTGTTTCTCAAAATCCTGATGAAAAATGCCCCTCATGACATACCGATCCATAAGTCGCAGGAAGTTTTTAATAAGGGAAATTGGGTTAGAAAGTTGCGACTTATACATGTACATCGGCCAGTACGGTAAATGGCAAAATTACAGATAAATCGGTCTTCATATATTTAATTATTTACTGGGTTTCCCCCATAGCAGCTGCCGGACCCATTCCCCCGACCCCTAGCGGAAACCCTGAAATATGATCAACTTGGAACTCTTAAGTTCATGGCCTACAGAGTAATCAGTTTTGTACTTTTATGCAACAAATGGGTGAGTTCACCCATGCTTATAGAGATTTTAAACATATTCACTATCATGAGCTTATTCAAGCTCAATTATTTCCAAGAATTAACAAAAGGTAATAACAATAAATATATTTTAGTCATATGAAATGACTGCTATTGGTGTAAGCTGATTGTTGTTTGTTAGTAACAGGAGTGACATATATTACTACTTTGCTTAATTAAGTCATGTTGCCATGGCAATAGCAATAAAATTCCAGCGTGCCGAAGCAAACCCTAATTCATGGTAAGTCATCAGGTTCGACATGGAAATGTTTTTCTCTTTGAATTTCGCGTAATGCAATCTTCCAAATTGTACAGTTTTCAGATATTCACCCATCTGCATTCTAAAAAAACTGTTGTGGTCTGAACATAGACGATATGGTCATGGGGATGGCCTGATGACAAAGATTCAATAAAATTCTAATCAGTATCGAATCAGATCAGACGAAAGATTCTGAATTGATTGATTCGATTTGCAGGGCCCTAGTGGGTATACATGTAGTTGTGCTGAAGAGGATACTCTCACCTACAAATTACAATGAACTGAAAACAAAGTGCTGATGGGCACCAGACTTTCAGTAACATAGTCAATGTAACTGTGACAGCACCAATAGAAAACCCTTTGTACATGTACCCTTCAGCCCATTTTCAAAACATGTGTACCCTTCAGCACATTTTCAAAACCTGTGTACCCTTCAGCACTTTTTAGTCGAGTTTTGGAAAAAAACTCGTCTTATAGTTTGATGAGGGGCGGCGGGCGGCGTGTTTTGCTTATAAATTTTTTTTGGTGTGTGAGTACATATCCATGCACGTAAGCTGCAGACAAAAAAATCGGGTTCGTCCGCACATTTATTACAGAGTTATGGCCCTTTGAATTTTTAGCTCGTTAGCGCGATAACTTCAACAAACGTTATCCGATTTGATTGAAATTTGGTATATAGGTGTCTCCCAAGAATATCTCGGATGAGTTCGAAAACCGGCCTCGTCCGATAAAATTTGATAGAGTTATGGCCCTTAATTAGTCTTTTTTTTACGAATTTTCAGCTCGTTAGCGCGATAACTTCAACAAACGTTATCCGATTTGATTGAAATTTGGTATATAGGTGTCTCCCAAGAATATCTCGGACGAGTTCGAAAACCGGCCTGGTCCAATAAAATTTGATAGAGTTATGGCCTTTAATTAGTCATTTTTCACTAATTTTCAGCTCGTTAGCGCGATAACTTCAACAAACGTTATCCGATTTGATTGAAATTTGGTTTATAGGTGTCTCCTAAGAATATCTCGGTCAAGTTCGAAAACCGGCCAGGTCTGATAAAATTTGATAGAGTTATGGCCCTTAATTAGTCATTTTTTCACAAATTATCAGCTCGTTAGCGCGATAATTTAACAAACATCATCCTATTTGATTGAAATTTTGATATATAGGTGTCTCCCAAGAATACCTCGGACGAGTTAGAAAACCGGCCCGGTCCGATAAAATTTGATAGAGTTATGGTCCTTAAGTAGTCATTTTGTACGAATTTTGAGCTCGTTAGCGCGATAACTTCAACAAACGTTATCCGATTCAACTAAAAGTTGGTATATAAGTGTCTTCCAATAATATCCTGGACGAGTTCGAAAACCAGCCTGGCCCAATAAAATTTGATAGAGTTATGGCCCTTAATTAGTCATTTTTCGTGAATTTTTAGCTCGTTAGCGCGATAACTTCAACAAACGTCCTCCGATTTGTTTAAAATTTGGAATAGACATACTTGCCAAGAATATTTCGGACGAGTTCGAAAACCAGCCTGGCCCGATAAAATTTGATGGAGTTATGGCCCTTAATTAGTCATTTTTCGATTTTACCTATTAATTAGTCTACCGATACTGATGCACACCAATTGGCGGTAGCCACCGGCGGTAAGCCACCAAAAACGAGACACAGCATCTCTGATGCCACCTCTTGTATCTATAATAATAGACAAAGTTACCTATAATATATCTATTATGTTCAAGGATAGACAATTTCCAGTACTTTGAATCAGTACATTTTGTTAATACTAGTATAACCAAAATACTGATTCTTGGGTATTAGAATACTACACAAAATTTTGGTACAAAGACAGCGATTTCCAACAAACCACTAATAGAATCACCTGAAAATATCCACACAGGGCGTAAAAAAATCTACTAAAAGACCAGGGACTGATCTACCGGTAGTCCAATTTTGGGCCCGTTGAATGTGTTTGGGCGCCCCGGGTTTGGGTGCCCATACAAAGTTTACTTGGTAGATATAGACCACCGATAAATACCTTAATCCTCCTGGTTGATTTAGGTCAGAGGATACAGATTGATAAGCTATCAATATATGGATCCATGTACCACCCTCCCAACCTACACAAATAGTATTCTGGATAAATATACACCTCAACTGAACCTAAGGTCAAAGAAAAAGAAACAGTTCGTCATCCCAAGAATGACTTGAAGTGTATGGAATTCCCTGCCGTCATTTGTGAAAGACTCTCCTATCATTTTCATCTTTCAAAAATAAGTTGAAAACGCACTACATGTACTTCAAATCTAGCTACATTTGGTCATAGAAGCAGACATATCCCGCACAGCGGGCTAGCATCACCAAATTCACCCTCTGGGGACCTCATTCTGCTTTGGCCTCATCTTCTGGAAAGTGTCTATATTCTCAAATTAACATTGTTTTAGTTACTTTTTCCCATCTAATTTGCAGAAGATGAAATGCATAATCGGGGTGACTGATAGGTGAACATCACTAACTTCAACTGGGGAAATTCAATCTAATCCTAGGTCTCCCATATTAGTTGAGCCTAAGCATAATGAATGAGGTTCTTAGAGGGTGAATGTGGTGATGCTAGCCCACCATGTGGGATACCGTAAAACTGAATTCACCCTCTGGGGACCTCAATCTGCAAAAGACAGACACAGTATTTGCAGGCTTACTGAAGAAGCTATATCTAATAGCAAATTCAATAAGAGTACATGTACATGTTCATTGTATCTAAAAGGTGGGATACATGTACATGTATATATACATCTCAACTTTCGGGATCCAACCCTGGGATTTTCCATCTCCGACTAGATTCTTCTTCAATTATTTTCTGGTATAAAATGTATTGCCTGTCGTCTGCTCATATTTCTTAAACATTCCTCCAGATAAATCATTGACCCTTCCAATGTAAAATTTGTGACTGAGTTGGAGAATGCATTTAGTAGAAAAGGTGAAAGGAATTATTTTATCAGTCTCCAGTGTATTGAGTATCCCAACTGTCATTGCCTGTCTTTTTATTGACTACCCTCAAACTGCTACCCTACATAAAAGTTGATAAAAACATGAGATATCAGCAAACATGTAAGGCAACTATTTTAATGATTTAGAAGTCGCTTTAGTGTGAATGAATGCTATTGGAGGCCAGTATTATGAAGTTATATTTGCCTTGGAGCCAATAGGTCAACTACAATGGGTGTTTTGTATTGTAGCTCCAGGCGGTATTCTCGTTATGCTCCTAAATAGCTTTTGATTTATTTCTTCATTTCCTTGTCTATGTTGAACAAATTGCTTCACCTATACAAGTACATTGTATATGAGTTTACTAATGTGTTCTATATAGCCATATATTATACCCACTTACACAGTTATACAATGTGCATATACTGTGTTTTGAAGTGCAATCTGTGTCCATATGATAGACTATATAAATGACAAGTTGGCTATTTCATTACTAGAGATGTGCGGTTTTGAAATTTCATTTCGGTTCAGTTTCGGTTTTAATAGAAGAGTTGAGTTTTCTGTTTTATTTAACCACATATATGTATTATGATATACAGCCAAATAAACTGACATTAGATAATACTTGAATGTGGTATACACATTGTATTACAAAATATATAAAGGTAATGGTATACCTTTCCATTATTTGTAATGTTTTTGCAATGAATTGTCTGCATTAGGTTGATACTAATTCAGGGATAATCTTGGGTAGCATCAGGTGCCGATATTCGGCCCTATTCCCAATGCAAAATAGACTCATTTTTTTCTCCCAATTTACCGTCTGAAAATTCCCAATCTCATTCTCCAAACTTGACTTTATGTCAATCATTGGTTGAATGGGCCCTTCGTCTTTATTGACAGCGGTAGCGATCGCTATAACAAGAAAACAAAATGTTATATAACATGATTATGGCATATCCAAACTATTCTCAACCGCAAATTTAAGCAGTGAATTTGAAGATCGCAATGGAAGAAGGTAATTCTATATACTCAATGACGAGTCACTATCAATAAAAACCTTATGAGACACATCGTGTTAGATTTGTGTATTTCAATTCGAAGAAGTTCCCATTTTACCCCGCTACGGTATATATTTTACCAAATTGCAGGGCCCCGGACTCTTTCCAAGAATACCCAGGATTATCCCTGACTAATTTTAAATAACTATATGCAGTTGTGCACAACATGACAGCATATACCTGTAGATAAATTGACATGAATTTAATAGTCCCCATATGGAACATAATCGCCAAGACCACCATGTGCGTGGCCTCATTGTGCATGTTCTAAAGAGACTATTATACATGTACATGTAGCTTACAAATAGATAAATTGTGATTGTTGTCTCTGGCAAAGTTGTCTTCCCCACTACATGTACATTAACTGTATTCAATATGAATGGCGAGTGTTCTGTTTGATGATTAATATTGATTAAAATAATAAATATTAGTATGGGGTTGGAGGTTAACATGACTGGACTGGGAACTGAAGGTATGCCCAAAACGGCGCTGTTGGTTGATTGCTTTCAGCCATGTTTTTATGTTTGAAGCATGCACGATGCCATAACCAAAAGTTATTTTTGTGATGATGACCATTTCAGTTAATAGACATAACAGAAACCGACAGCATAACCATACAGCATTAGCTGATACTATAGAATACCATTGTTAGGCCTGCAAATAGTATGTCTGTCATTTGCAGAATGAGGTCCCTAGCCTAGAGGGTGAATTTAGTACACTGTCCATCAAATTCACCCCCCCCCCTGGGAACCTCATTCTGCTTAGGCCTCAACTGCTATGGGAGACCTAGATCAGATTGAATTTCCCGGTGATGTTCACCTCGATTATGCATTTTATCTTCTGCTAATTAGGGGATATAGAAACTTCCCAGAAGGTTAAAAGTAACTAAAAACAATGTTAATTTGAGACTATCTAGATACTTCCCAGAAGATGAGGTCTAAGCAGAATGAGGTCCCCAGAGGGTGAATTTGGCAATACTAGCCTGCAGCAGGCTAGTATCACCAAATTCATCATTTGTGGTCCTCATTCTGCATGGCCTAATCCGCTATGGGAGACAAAGACACAGATTTAAGTTCCCAGATGGTAATGTGCACCCATTGGGCACATCGATTATGCATTGTGTCGTCTGCCAATTTGCTGATTGTCTTGTAACTACAGTAATGCCCTAAATAATCGACTCCTTAACCACAGCAGAATTATGGATAATTTTTCAGGATTTAGTCGGAAATTTGGCTTGTTGCCATTCGTTGGAAAGCTCTCACTTGCTGTGGTTAAGGAGTCGATTATTTAGGGCATTACTGAGAACATATAAAGAACTTCCATTGATAAATAAATCAATCAATCAGACCTCAAATTTGATATTGATTTCCATTTTATTTCAGATTGCTACATTAGAGAAGCAAGTATTTGACTTTCTAGGTTATATGTGGGCACCTATTATCGGTAACTTTTTCCAGCTGATATGTGGTATTCTGGGAGTATTCGGAGCACATCAGTCCAAACCTAAATTTATCATATTTGTAAGTATTATTTGTAGTTGTATAAGTCACTCATTGAGTGTTTAATAGATCTGATCTCGTGTTATGGGGTGTGCTTCAAAACTGGTTAAACACACCATTGATCAGTGAAAATTTTAAATCATCCAGATTACGTATATACAAATGTCTTTATTTGAAAGAGCTTTGAGAATATAGAGGAGACGGGTCAGATTATGTTGTGTTTTATAGTAGCATTGTCTGGAAATTTGAACTATGGTACATGTACTAGTAGTTGGAGCATTGGTGTTGGTCGGAATTTACAAAAGACACCATTTAGATTAATATTATATTTCTACATCATGCATGATATAATTAACCTGAAGTTTTATAACTGAGTGGGAGAATCCATTTAGTATACGGTAGAACGGTTTATAACTGAGTGGGAGAATCCATTTAGTATACACTAGAAAGGTTTATAACTGAGTGGGAGAATCCATTTAGTATACGGTAGAAAGGTTTATAACTGAGTGGGAGAATCCATTTAGTATACGGTAGAAAGGTTTCAATGAAATAAATTTGTCTTTGTATTTTATGGTTTTCTTGTTTATATGACAAGTAAAGTTTATGCCAATATCTGTGTTCAGTGACCTTTGCAAAGGGATTGCCAAAGATTTAATTCGCAGTTGACTGCTTTTTGAGCTCTCCTTGGCTGTGGATTAGAAAAACATTTTATTTTGGTTTTTATTGAGTAGTCTTAAAATAAAGTTCTATAAAAGTTATACAAAAGAAAAACCAAATTTTAAACACATAAATTTAACCCTTTCATGACTGGAGCTTCCTGAAATTTTGTGAAAACTCTGTGCCAATGCATTCTCTTATATATGCAAAATATAAGAGAATGCACTTGCACAGGATCTTTGATGCTGCTCCAGCACAGCTCCCATCATGAAATGATTTACAATGTCTATTAGAATAACTGAAATTTAAGTCTACCTTGCTGCTTTTATCTTTCTATGTATCTAACGGTACATGTATATGTCTTTCTCGCCGATCAAGCAAATATACTGGTCATTGAAAATATTGAAAACATTTTAAGATTGCAAACCAAACCCATGTGTGACAATACATGTAGCACAAGAGACACATTTAGTCGCTTGCTGGATACATTAAATTAACCCTTTCATGATGGGAGATGAGCTGGTGCAGCATTAAAGATCCTGTGCCACTGCATTCTCTTATATGAATGCGAGTCTCAAATAAGGAGAGAATGTACTGGCTTACAATGTCAAGGTAAATATTGTTAGGCCAATCTATTCTCTTACATATGCGAGGCTCCCTATGAGAGACTTGCATATATAAGAGAATGCATTGGTACATGGTTTTCACAAAATTTCAGGAAGCTCCAGTCATAGAAGGGTAAAAATTCCTTAACTCGTGTTCACATTTCTTACCCCACTTTCGTTGATGGCTTCATACTGCATGATAAGTTATTTATAGGAACATTGAGCTACATATATTTGGTAATAGAAAACATGGACATTTTCTCCAGACATAGTATGCATAGCTATTCAAGTCAGGTTTACCCAGAACTAACATGTACAGTAATGTCCTAATTAATCGACTCCTTAACCACAGCAGAATTATGGGTAATTTTTCAGGATTTAGTCGGAAATATGGCTTGTTGCCATTCATCGGAAAGCTCTCACTGAGAACTTTCTGATGAATGGCAACAAGCCATATTTCCGACTAAATCCTGAAAAGTTACTCATAATTCTGCTGTGGTTAAGGAGTCGATTACTTAGAGCATTACTGTATATGTGTAAATATTTAATGGCAGGGAAAACCCTTGAGATTTAAATCATTGTAGGAATACTCTAGTGAATGCTCTTGCCAAGTAATTATTAACCCTTCGATGACTGGAGCTTCCTTAAATTTTGCAAAAAACCCTGTGCCAATGCATTCCCTTATATATGCGAGTCTCCCATAGGCACATTACACATAATTCTGCTGTGGTTAAGGAGTCGATTAATTAGGGCATTACTGTATGCACATGATTTCGGTTCTACATACTAATATATCTTCTCACTGTTTCAGTATCTCACTTGGAGTGTGCTGTGGCTAGGATGGAACATATTTGTTATCTGCCTTTATTTAGAAGTCGGTATTTTGAACAGAGTAAGTTATTATTCCAGAATGTCTTAGCCACTGGGCTACCATTGAACATACCATATTTTCCCCGTCTCATTTATGGAATGCTCTACGCGTAGCCTGTTGATTTTTGATGCGGAGAAGTTTGTTCAATCTAAATCTCTCTGTTATTGCTTTGTACATGTATATACGGTACATGCAGGCATTTTAAGCCATTCTGTTATTCCTTTGTACATGTATAATATACATGGCATGTTTAGCTATTCCACACATTTCTAGATAGCCTTTTGTTTGCCATCAGATAGAGCTGGATGGTATTGAAATTTCAATCTGTTTACCGGTATCTGTAAAAAAAAAAAATTTTAACTTGGTAACGGTATGGTACTTGGAGCAAGTTTGACATGCACTCATGTAGTTCAGATGCGTGACCTCATTATGAGGCACCGTATGCACTTAGTTAGGTGGCTTGACGTAATTTACATTTCATTTCGGTCGCTGATTGGTTGACTGCAACTGATGCTTGTCATCTGGGAATTAACTTGAGAAAATTTATTTCGATTAAAAATTGGAATTTCTTGAGAGTGAACAATTTGTGTCTCGCGTGCCCGCTTGTTCGCACATACATGCATGTATGTTACATTGTTACATTTATGTGGGCACTTGCATTCATCACCTTAGTTGAATCCAGCCCCTCCCCCTTATTATATTCCGCTGATGCTAAATCATGTTTAGAATACTATTTATTTACCCGGAAATACCAAGTAATGGGAGAAGTCACATGATTCATTTTCGGCAGGAAAATCTTGAAGTAATGCAAATTATCATTAAACTAACAGAAGAGTGCGTGCTCAGATGTACTCACTACCCAGTGCTGTTTTGCATAATGTCTATCTTTGAAGATGATTTTATTGTCGAGAGTTCTAATATCTCACCTTGAAATGCACTTGTCCGCCCAAAACCAAAACCTGGTTTTTCTACAAAAACCATACCGAATCCAAAAAAATGAAATTTCAAAACTGCACATCACTAATAATCATTGTGCATTATTTTATTTTTTCTTCTTCTTTTGCAGAACAAAGATCTGTATATTTTAACAATAGGAACAAAAACAAAGAGTTGGTGGTTAGAGCACGGTGTCGGCTGTAAAGTAACCAATAACAGTTGGATATCAACAGATTATGATAGAAGCAGGGAATATCCACCTGAAAAATTTGTCGAGGGCTGCGTCCTCGATTATTATTATGTAGAAGTTATCCATGCTGCAGTGCAGTGTCTCTTATCTGTAAGTATTCAGTTTAAAGGGGTACTGCACACTTAATCTGGCCATTTATGGGACCATCTCCTTTTATGCTCAACAGAATGTATGCAACAAATAAATGTATTTGAGCCGTGGATTAGTGCAAAATACACTCATTTACTTTATGAACGATGTACAACAACATGGTAATTATAATGAAAATGAGTTTATGGCTCAAGTCATAAACATCTTTACATTACTCTCAGGTGCCCAATAATAGTGTCAGCATGATTATTAACTAAGGGAGACAAATCCGAACGATCACTAATATTTGGCATTGAGACATAGAGTGAAATTACTATCACTATTATTAATTTCAGCCTAAATCCCTACCAATCACTATTATTAGGCCATCACAATTACTAGGCACCTGAGAGTATAATTACCATGTTGTTTGCATCGTTCATAGACCGCATGAGTGTATTTTGCACTAATCCATGGCTCAAATTCATTCATTTGTTGCATATATTCTGTTGAGCATAAAAGGAGATGGTCCCATCAATGGCCGGATTTAGTGTACAGTCCCCCTTTAACCATTTCATTACTGAATGCATTCTCCCACTCAGTTATAAAAGTATATATTGGAATAGTCGATACATTTGGAAGGATGTTCTGTTCAGGAAATATAAGCAGACGACAGACAGACAACCGTTAATACAAGAGCAGAAGGATTCCTATTCATTGGTGGGAACTATTCTGATAATAAGTTTAACAAATGGCCTTTGGATATAGTCATTTGTTATTATCTGAACATTTTTTAACCCTTCGATGACTAGAGCTTTCATGAATTTTTACGAAAAACATGTGCCAATGCATTCTCTTATATCTGAGTCCCCCATAGGGAGCCTCGTATAGATAAGAGAATACATTGGCCTAACAATATTCACCTTGACCTTGTAAGTCAGTACATTCTCTGATATATGGGAGGCTCCCTATGGGAGACTCGCATATATAAGAGAATGCACTGGCACAGGATCTTTAATGCTGCACCAGCACATCTCCCATCATGAAAGGTTTAAGGGAACTTGATTTATAATCTCTTTTTCCTGAACTTTTTGTTAGATTTCAAAGTATAAAATATTAATTTTGAGTTGATACAATTCAACAGAAGCTTCTGAAGTTAGAAGTGAGGGGTATAAAATCAGCTTGGCAGTCTGTATGTTAGTCCATTTGATGCAACTTATATTGCTTCATTTTTTAGTCAAATGTTTTTTTAACTTGGCACAATTATTGATCATCATCGGAACCTGTATACCTCCTATTATGAGATCCATCTGAGATTTTTTACTTTAGTTATTCCCCTTACGACTTAGAAATGTTTAGCTACGCACATAATTTTGTCATTTTGTGGAAGCGTGTACTTCAGTCCTTCCCAGGAGAAAAACACAACAAGAGCACTTATTTGCTCACGCAATTCATAAGACGGGTGTAATTCCACCCTGTAATATAATAAGTTGAGTGTTTCTCAAACAAGATGTCATAATGGGACATACACCTACATGTCTGTCTTCATTTGGTCACACTTTCACATACCCATAATTGAATTGAAACAGAAAAGGATCAAAATAAACCTTCAAATCAAATTGTTCAATATTGAACGATTACAGTCACCATAATCATTTTGACAAGAGGGACGAGTGCACATTTTAGCACCTGTGAATTGAAAATTGCGTGTGTACAGATGCGAGAGCAATCGCTCCCATCTCCTGGGAAGGACTGATACTTCTACTCCTTCGTTTCCTGGTCAATTTCAACTTGGCACCAGACCTGTTTACTTTCCCGATTTCGGTGGGTGTCTCCCGATTTTGTGTCATTTCTCCTGTGCTATTCAAAAGATAAAACCAAAATTAGCCGACGGCTGTAGCAAGCGATAAACCATGCACTCTATATCATTAGTAATATATCGCCTGCGAGTCAAACAGTGACAAAATGTTAACACAATGTTGACTCTCTTTTGTTAAAGTAAGTAAATACGGTTTTCAATGTCCAGTCAAGGATTATAATATATCAAACAAGAAGCCTTCCTTTTTGGCAACACTTAATAAAGTGTATGTTTCTGCTCGTCCCGACCGACTGCTTTTAAAACCGCCGTCTCATATTATTATATTGTTTCAGTGAAAGTTCTGTTTCCGTCTTGTTGGTATTCCGTGTTTTGTATACGCAATAACAGAACGCGAATCTAAAATATTATCAACAGTGTGTACTCTCTTTAAATTCACCGATGCTACCTGATGTTACTGAATATATTTGCCGATCAAATTATCCAAGAGCACCATTTTATAGTATACAAATATAGTTTTAATCATTGTATTGCCTTGTTCGAAATAAAAAGTAATCCGTAACCAGAAAATCGTAATCTATTCCCAATGGTTCAGTGAGAAACTCCTTGTCAACAGATCAAGGCCGTTAAATAGCAGACACAAACCCAATGCAACAAACAGTCCACATGACATTTAAATGAAAAATATTAAGATTTTCCCATGATACTGACACATTGAAAAAAATCTCCCTATTTTTCACTAAATCTCCCTATTTCTGACGACAAATCTCCCTTTTCCAATTTTAAAAGTAAACAGGTCTGCTTGACACAGATATTTACAAACAAGGTAACCTGTGCACCGGCAATTACAAGATTAGTTGTGTGGCTGCCTTTTTTTAGCACATGTACACTGCAGGGGGTATCCTTAGTCCCATTGGGACAGTACTGGTAATGGGACAGTCACACATCTAGTTTTGTGGGGGTTTTGTACATTTCATTCAGTACATAT
This sequence comes from Siphonodentalium dalli, assembly GCA_032622095.1. Taxonomy (NCBI): domain Eukaryota; kingdom Metazoa; phylum Mollusca; class Scaphopoda; order Gadilida; family Siphonodentaliidae; genus Siphonodentalium; species Siphonodentalium dalli. The sequence continues at coordinate 83,528,478 of CP136069.1, read as the reverse complement.
TAGGGTTATTTATTATTATACTTTGCACCTATTTCCATTTCAGTTGGTTGGTTTTGTGTTTGCTTGTGTAACAATTTATGTATACACAGAAGATGACAGTTGTAAGTATATAACCAACACTAGCACTTATAGTGTACCTCGGGATCAGTGTCTGCCCAAGTACCAACCAGTTCAGGTGCGAGACAGTTGGGCGCTACCAACCTACGTGTCATACACGGAAGCACCAGATTCGTGGAATGGCTCAGTGAAAACGGCGTCATCGAGAGCACTGTCTTCCAATTGCTAAGTCACAATGTGCAGTCCTAGGTGTGTAAATTACATGCACTTCTTAATCTCATGGAAGAATGCTGGTCCTTTCCCGAACGGATGTTGCAGGGGTCATATATGCATAGAAATTTATGAGTAATATTTAACACCTGAAAACTCTGTCACAATTCACAATTATGAGCAAAATTTAAATAACTGTTTCACCTGTGGCACCGCCTGGAGTCTCAGACACATCAAATTAATTCTATTAACCCTTTTATGATGGGAGCTGGGCAATGGGAGACTCGCATATATAACAATGTATTGGCACAGGGTTTTCGCAAAATTTCAGGAAGGTCCAGTCATAGAAGGGTTAATTGGTGGGAAATGTTCAGATAATATGTTCAAGAAACCACTTATTGAACCTAGTGTAAAAATACACTAAATTCAGACTTGGAGGAAGTCAGTCTATATCCAATTGAGTTACTCGACCAAAATTATTTAAATCATATCTCTAACAACAAAGCAGTGTTTCATCCTGTTTCATTTCTTAATATTCAACCAGGCTTACATCCTTTTGGGAGGACCAGCTATATACTGCGTGGCTAGTCACTATTAAGGCAGGGTTTCCGCTAGATGGGTAGTGGGGTCCCTTCCAAGGTTCCTTTCCCCAGCCCCCAATCAATAGATAATTCCTGCATAAATCACCTGTGTATAAACCCACCATTGATCCATTGTCATAAATGGCCAGCAAAATCTATCTATTTATTACATGATCCAAAACCTGAATAAAACATACGTAACTCAACAAATGGCATGTGAAACTAACATCGGCTTCTATAAGGCCTGCAATGACAGTGAATGACTTTTCACGTACCAGTGAGAGTTTTCCGATGAATGGCAACAAGCCATATTTCCGACTAAATCCTCAAAAATTACCCTTAATTCTGTTGTGGTTAAGGAGTCGATTATTTAGGGCATTACTGTAAGTCTAGTAACTATGTGTTGTTTGCCTGCGTAAAGAAATAGTCCCAGATAAATAAAGACTCTTTGACATATTTAATGGCATATATTTAATGAAATAACTTTTTCTTCCTTCATTAGTTTGTTGGAAAAATATTAGAAAGCATAGTATTTTGCGAGGTAGTGTACTGAATGTAAATAAACAATAAACAAGTAATCAAAGGTCACCTGGCACTATTTCCTATTATGCAACAAACGTTTCATATCACAATTTATAGAATGGGTTTATTGCATGGAATAAGGGTAGGATCATGTAATAGATAGTTATATGCCATGCATTTGGTTCCGTCTTGTTATGTCATGGTTATGTTTTAAAATAAAATATGCTGCTATCCTCCATTTGTAATTTGTACAAATTGTTTTGATGATGAAGACCAGGCGAATGTTTATCATGAATATTTCATGGCATAACAATGTTAGCATGAATTTAGTGAAAGTCGGATATATAAATTAATTCTAACAGTTCATTAAAAAATACCCCTGTCATTATTGTTGGCAGTACAAAAATTTAAGTAGTCCCAATAAAAACTAAATATTTCTGTTAAAATTGTTTTGTCGGATTTGATTAAACCATAGCCTCATTTGATGATACATATACTACCCGATATTTGCAGTTGGTTTCATGAATTTGGATTTTTTCCAAGCGTCTTTAGGGGTCCAATTCCCCCAACCCCTAGCGGAAACCCTGATTAAGGCTAGGGTGGCTCTAGTTAGTCTTTTTTACACATCTATCCAGATATTTTTTATATTTGATTTACACTTTTCACTGATATTTCAATCGAATGTCCCATAATATGTGCAGTGTGAAAACTTAATGCTGAATTGCTCTTTGTCGGGACTTCTCCAATAATGATTCATGAAAGGCAAAGCTTAAGTTTCCATGCAAATCACTGAATCAATTCGCATAAAGATTCACATGACAAACACTGGCGAGAATCAAAAGTGATTCCCCCCCCCCCCCCCCCCCCCCCCCCATCTGACTTTGGCACATCATGCTGATATTTTTATTCTTAACTATCAAAAGAATCCAAATTGATTTTGATTCTCCTCGCTTCCAATGGATATTTTAAGCCCTGGAAAATTGAAGGTTCTGTTTCAACATTTTAATGTACGAGCTACTGTCTCAATTGATACCTCACATATATTTCCATTGACTATCTGTTAGTTCATTTTGAATTCTATACTGAATGGATTCTCCCATTCAGTTATAAAAGTATACATTGGAACAATCTATTTTGGAGGGGTGTTCAGGAAAAATAAGCAGACAACACACTGGACAACAGATAATAAAAATGCAGAAGGATTTCTATTTATTGGAGGGAAATATTAAGATAATAAGTTCAACAAATGATATATGGTCATTTGTTGAACTTATTGTCTAAGAATTTTCAAATGGAACTCACTCATCAATGAGTATTTAGTAAAGAAAGGCTTATTTGGGTTTGTATAAAATGGTTGATGATGGATCAGCTGAGTTAACTTAACTATCCAAGGATATACAGTGAAGTGGAAACATTCCCATGATAATGTCTGCTTGACTTTGAATCTGCTATGAGTTTGCTGTCTCTGGATAGACCATCGCCATGTGGGAATGACTTCCCTTTAGTGATGTATGCAGGTTGGTGCTAGGGAGTCACTATTAAGCTGGGTGTTGATGTTAATGGCTGTCCTGTGTTCCACACATACTGAGGTATTACAGTTTAATACATGTGCATTTTAATTAACTTGAAATACAGAAAACAAGGATAAGACCCTGCCTTTTCTGTGTGATCCCGGACTTCAGGACAAATAATCACACTCACTCGTCAAAACCCTAGAAATCTGATGGTATGATTTTGACATTTATAAAAACACTAGCTGAAACACCTTTGAGAGCCTTTATTCAGCATCAGAGGGGTGTGCAGCCCCTGCACAAAGGGCCACATAACCCTTTGTGCATTATAGGGGAGGCTATGGTCCTTGTTCAGCGATGGCCCATTTTGATTCTGTGAACTTTTTTATTAAAAAAAAATAAAAACTTTTAGTAATCAAATTATTTTTTTTTAAATATCTTTTTTGTTTTATTGATTTTTAGATTGAACTCCTTGCTCAATTTCAATTTTTTTTTTAAATATATTAAATTTTTTAAATAAAAATTTTGAAAAACTAACACCGTTATAACTTCCACCTGGGTACCCCGAGTCAACACACATAATATTTTGAAATCTGTCCAGGAGTCTTGGAGAAAAACACGAACAGACATACATTCCTTCTCCTAAGCTTTTCCTAAGCTTGTCCTAAATTACTCTTTTATATTTGTATATAGATCATACAAAAATTAACATCCGTTATGCTCTATAGTTTCAGTAGGAAGGTTTACGATTGCACTCTGTCTGGTCATATTTGAACTGGTTGGTAAATCACTGATGGATTTAGATTTGATATTGTGCATGTCTATAAATTAGCTTAGATATTAGAATTAGCTTTCTTCTTTTAGATTTCTCATCACTTTTCTTGTTCTGTTTGGCATATATGGTGATATATTACTTCATATGTTGAAAATCATATATTGATAACAAATCCTAGCTCGGCATCAAGTTATAATTTGACAACTCAGAAATTCACTTAAAGTTTTATTCATGGTTTAGTTATTGAATTCCATTGAGTTAATTACTAAATTATATTTTGTATATAATTTTGTGTTATAGGTCCAAATTTATTCATGATTTGTGCACGCTTCCATATAAACAGTTTCTGGTTCCTGTATGCTGTTTTCTACATGAACTTTCTCTACTTCAAATTGTTCTCAAAATTCCAATATGTATTATGTTTTGAGACTTGAATATTTTTGTTTAATTATTTTTTCAAAAAGTTTATTCAAATTTGATTTCTAACAAAAAGTTAATTTAAATCAATCCTAAGCACAACTGAAGAAATAATTTACTGCATCGTTCTCTAGATTTCCTCATCCAATTAGTTTATCTTTTTATTATTATTGCTGTTTAATTTGTGTAGACTATTGCCCTATCACATGAGTTTGGGAGTACTTATCAATTTGATATATATTGCATCTTTGATTATTATCATGTAAGAAGCATTCCTTACCCAATGTCAGTTTAAATGAAAATATCAGTTTTCTATTCAAATTGATTATTCAAAGAAAAAATTACACTGCTTTTGAATCCAATATTTGCTAATTATGGTTCAAATAGTCTAAACTGAATTGAAATTTTCTGCTTCAAATGAAGAATTCTGGACAAAATAACATGTGAATAAATTTCTTGATTTTTTTATTAGACTCAAGTTATGTGTTATTCAAATTGGCTGTCGGATTATCTTCTTAGTTTCAATATTGTTTCACTGGTGATATGCTTTTAATTATGGCACATGATAACATGTAATTTTTAGGATGGCCTCTTTTATTGTAGTGAATTTTCTCAAAGATCCGTTGGAGAGAGAATCATCCCACCGTCTCCTTCGTTCATCGCATATGCAGCTGCAGCCACTGTATTTTCAGTATGTAAGACTGCATGGCGCAAAAGGCAACTCGTCTTCACTAACTTATAATTCTGTTCTGTTTCTGTTCATTTTAAGTAACAGAGGAGTAATGTTTGGATGAATCCATTGTAACACAACATGTTTCTGTTTTAGTATTTAGTCTGCTTGCAAAAAAAAAATATATATGAAATAATAATAAATTACAGATCTACTGAAGTTTAGATCAGTTTTATCTTTTTTAGAAACCATATTGTATGCTTAACTCGGTGTTTCAGTTGCTAGTAGCCTAATGAGGTCATTGTCATCATTCTGTTTTGCACTATAGGTACCCAGTTCTAAACAAAAGGTGTGTTTGGTACCCGCCTTGAATTTTATTGTTCTTGAGTACCCACCTTGGCAAAATCGTATTAGAAAATGACATGGTCCGGCTGTCAATTCACAAAATAAAGTTTTTTCTCAGTCGATTCCGGTGGTCTAGAGTATCATTCTGAAGAACCCACCAGCTGACAAGCTGGAACCTTGAGGAATTTGGGTTAACATGTTCACTGCCATCAAGCCTGCAAATAGGGTGTCTGTCATTTGTAGAATGAGGTCCCCAGAGGGTGAATTTAGTGATGCTATCCCGCATAGCGGGCTAGCATTACTAAATTCACCACCTGGAGACCTCATTCTGCTTAGGCCTCATCTTCTGGGAAGTATCTATAGTATTAAATTAACATTGTTTTTAGTTACATTTCCCTTCTAGGAAGTTTCTATATCCCCTAATTTGCAGAAGATAAAATGCATAATCGAGGTGACTAATGGTTGAACATCACCAACTGCAACTGGGGAACTTCAATCTGATCCTAGGTCTGCCATAGCAGTTGAGGGCCTTAAGCAGAATGAGGTCCCCAGAGGGTGAATTTAGTGATGCTAGCCCGCAATGCGGGATAGCATCACTAACTTCACCCTCTGGGGACCTCATTCTGCAAATGACAGACACGCTATTTGCAGGCTTGACTGCCATAAACCAATGGGTAATTAATTCCATCCTGTCTGCCAACACGAGATTGCATGTTTTGCCGATAGCAGTTGATATTTGATGTATTTATGAGTGATGGTTCGACCAATATTGGGTTATATGATGCTGAAACATGTCACAAGTCTACTACGAGATATTCTCATAGTCAGAAACTGCGATGGGAATTACCAGTGTTTCATCACTGGTGCCAGCTACGAGTTATATCGCAGGTAAATAAAATTACATTTTCTACGATATAGATGATGGAGTAATACACAAGTGTAAGCATATTGTTTATAAGACACTGTAAATGAATTTATATATAAACATTAGTAAACTGTTCATCATCTAAGACATCGCAAAAGTAATTTTGATCTACCTACAAGATAACTCGTAGCTGGCATCAGCGATAGACACTGGTAAATTCCGTCTCAGGTGCCGACTATGAGTTATCTCGTAGTAGCTCTATAACACGTTTCAGCATCATATAATCCGATTTTGGTCGACTAAATATTTGGATAAGACATATATATACAAACTTGTACACTCATTGTCAGGGAACTGAACTTCCATGCATGGCATGGGTGAACAAGCCACTGATAATCGCGTATGCTTATACTTGATGTAGGGCTAGTCTACACCGTTATAATTGAGATAAACTGTGTTCGGGAGAATCTGCTGAACTGCATTCGAAGAACTGCTGAACGGGAGTTAGAACTGCTGAATGGGCATGGCCATCGGTTAAATGGATTCCTCTCTATGTATTTAGTTATACCCAATTGATTACAAGTCATATGCCCAACATATAATCTTATATCTTCTTTATAGTTGAGTTAAACTGTTCGGGAGAATCTGCTGAACTGTAGCCAATGAACGAATATGATTTTGAACTGCTGAACTGGGATGGAGGGCGGTCAAATGGTCTTCCCTCTCTGTATTTAGGTATACCCCACCAATTTCAAGTCATTTGCCCAACAGCTAACTTAATATCTTCGTTATAATTGAGTTAAACTGTTCGGGAGAATCTTCACTTCAGAATTGTAGCTGATTAACTGCTTAACATGATTTTAAACATGGCTATGAAAATGGTGTCCCCTCCTTGTACTTGGAAATAACCCATATAGATTACCTTTCATTTACACAACCTACAACAGACTCTCTTCGTTATAAATGAGTTAACCCTTTACCCAATAGAAGGGCCCTGTGCCAATGCATTCTCTTATATATGCGAGTCGACCATAGGTCGCCTCGCATATATAAGAGAATGCATTGGCTTAACACATTAAAAATTAAAAAATTGTTAAAGAATGTAAGAAAAAATGGTAAAAAGTGTTAAAAAAAGATTTTTTTTTAGGCCAATGCATTCTCTTATATATGCGAGGCGACCTATGGTCGACTCGCATATATAAGAGAATGCATTGGCACAGGGCATAACTGTAACTATCACAATGTGGTCAAGGAGCCGGTTCCAATGATATCCATATTTGTATGGTTCTATTGAGACAGACCGAAGATATTTTAGGCTATTGAAGCTTTATTTGGCCGTTTTGTTGGGTAAAGGGTTAAAGTGAGGTCGGGAAATCTGCTGATCAGCATTTTAGTATGTAAAGTGCTGATCATCAGATGATTCAGCATTTTAGATACGCCTGAATAAGGTTTTTATGGCTTAATTATGACAGAATGAACCAATAGTTTAAAAGTTATCTTTCTGTCCACTGTAGTGTCGCGTATGACCAATACTTGCCATGATATCAAACTCTAAAATTATCGGTCACCATATGTTCTTCATCCTATTTAATCCATGTTCCCATTCGACGGCTATATTGTTGCTGGACTGAACCACATTTTGACAAATACTAATTTCTGGCCATTAGGAATTCATTTCTACCGCTACTGAAGGCTTTTGTTCGTAATTATGTCAAAACTAAGATATTCACGATTTCAATCCATCATCTTGACAGCCTTCTTTGAGACAATCATCACAAATTCGGACAAAATAACACAATGAGATCGCTAATGAGATTTTAAAAACATATATTATTGTGCAAGAGCTATATTTTTCCGGTTCTTTCCCAGTAGAACCAGTCTCCTTGTGGCAACGACATCATTTTTTTAATTTGACGCAAATTTCTCAAATATCTTCAGGGCTGCTGGTGGGTCCGCCGGTGAATTCCGCAGATATTACCCAAAATGACCGGAATCCATAAAGAATAAAAAACTTTATATCCGAAAACACGCATTAGCAAAAAATACCGATTTGGCTGCTGGACTAGAATGAGGTTCCTAGAGGGGAATTTAGTGATGCTAGCCTGCTGTGCGGGATAGCATCACGAAATTCACCCTCTGGGGACCTCATTCTGCAAATGACATACACACTATTAGCAGGATTTTACCCAATGCACTGCAGAATGATGACAAAGATTGTTAAAATCGAAGATCGTCAAATTCACCTATTACAGGAATCGTTAAAATTGAAGATCGTTAAATTCACCTATTACAGTGGAATTGGCAGTAACATTTACGGGAAAAAAAGTGGATCTAAGTGGACAGTAGAAACATTAATCATTGATAGGCATACTTTCGTCAATGTTTGTCATTGTCGCTGAGTGTCATTGTAAAAATTTTAAACTGACAGATGTTGCGTCAATTATTAATGGATTACGGTTCGTGAAAATTAACCGTTACATATTTAGCAAGACTATTAATTTTAACATCTAAGCAGAGTGATTCCACCACTTTAAAGACATATTATGGACTTGTTCGAATTCGTGAAACTGATACTTCAGTATTCAGGCCTAGCATTCTACAAAGATCGCTGAAAATTTCAAAGAAATCGACCATACCACTCAATAGAAAACATTGTCAAAACTGCTCAATTGTAAATATTTACATCTGGATTCGGGACGCAACAATCGGCGACAAACAAATACAAATTAATTCACCATCCACACTCAGTGCATTTAATGAATATATATCAGAATGACAGTGTGTGTTGGCAATTTGTATTAATATTCGTAAAAAGAACAACTTTGAGCAAGATTATTCTCCATTTGTATTGGATCACCCTACCGGAGTGTTTAACATCACTTTAATTACTACGATTTCTTCTAATTAACTTTTTTATGAACTAGTTTTCACAAAAGTGCTCAGCATGTGTCAATTAACTTGACAAACAACTACTAAATGTTATCTTTCTTAGAATTGAGACCTGCTTTTCAACATTCTGAAATAAAATCTTGTCACTTTTAATCCACTACGAATGACATTCTTCTCTGTTTTGTTGAGCTTTTGTTGGACCGTTTTAATTTCATTTACTCTACTTTGTCATTATTTGAAGTGTTTGCTTCTTTTTTTTTATATGAATTAGTTTAATAGAGATGAATAATCCGATTAAGCGCCCCTCACTTACTATTTATTTTGATTTGGTGTAAAAAAAATATTTGATTCGAGTCGAGTAACCCACCTATCAGATACCTATTAGATATCGATTATTGAAATCTATTATTTTTCACCATCGAGAATTATTAATGGCCCAGTAAACAGTCGACAGAGCCGATGGTCTCGTTCCAAATTTCGGATGAAGATGGATAACTCTAAAATCAAGAGGCTTTCTGTTGATAACAAGGCCAAATTTCATCGAACAACATGTTGATAAATGACACGTTTCGGGCAATTTTATACTATAGTTGACAGTGGTTAGCAATATTTTTGGGCAATTAATCGATTCTGATAACTGAAGCGGCATTTCTAAAAATGTTGTTGTTGGAAGCTGATTATATGAGGACCGTCGAATCGGATTGAGTACCTTTAACATAATAATGGAGTTTTTCTGCTATAAATTAGAGTTTGGGACATTTTTAGTAAAATGAATTGTGGTCTCTTCTTGCCAGAAAACTTACAATTTAACCCTTTACCCAACAAACCGGCCAAAACCGCCCAAATAAAGCTTCAACAGCCTAAAATATCTTCGGTCTGTCTCAATAGAACCATACAAATATGGATATCATTGGAACCGGCTCCTTGACCACATTGTGATAGTTACAGTTATGCCCTGTGCCAATGCATTCTCTTATATATGCGAGTCGACCATAGGTCGCCTAGCATATATAAGAGAATGCATTGGCCTTACATTCTTTAACAATTTTATAATTTTTAATGTGTTAAGCCAATGCATTCTCTTATATATGCGAGGCGACCTATTGTCGACTCGCATATATAAGAGAATGCATTGGCACAGGGCCCTTCTGTTGGGTAAAGGGTTAATCAAATTTCAAACAACACCTGGTAGTTTATTGTATTTTAAGCTACACGTACATACTGTATAGACAAACTGTGTATCTGAAGCAAGAAGCTTTTATTGAACAAATTGAAAATGCCCAAAGGGATATATATTTCACAAGAAAGTTTGAATGATATGTGACTTTAATAATGCCATTCACAATGAGTTTGATAATAGTTCATCTTTTCTGATGCATGTATTCTGTATTTATTCTACACCCTTCTGGAAATATGGTAACACAATTTACTTTGAATTACCTTTCTTATCATCCAGTATGGTAGTTAAAAGTTTGAATTCAATTTGATGCAAATATGAGTGATTATGCCGTCAGCAGCCAATGTGAACTGTCTTGGGGTTACATAATGCACATGAATTTTGTATTTATATATAATAATATCACCTTCAGATATAAAAAAAAAAATTGGACACACAGTTACGAAGATTACGAAACTATCGGTATTTATGGCAATCTTGTCTAAATATAATTATGAAGGGTTGTGGCACTATACTGCAAAAGCGGCAGCTATGCAGCGGATTCGCAAATTGAAAACTTCTCAAACACAGAAAATTGGAGACCACATCCCTACAAAATTCCAACTGTGTGGCCATTGACACTATTTTAGGGCTAATTTTAGGGAATTGGCATCGTTGTCAACATGAATGAATTCAGCTTGTATTCCAATAGTTTTATGTCAGAATAATTATTTAAAACTCCAAATTCTTTTTTTTACAAAGTTCCGCAAATACTGGACTCTTCTGTGGCCGTAACCCTTTCATGACGGGAGCTGCGCTGGGGCAACATTAATGATCGTGTGCCAGTGCATTCTCTTATATATGCCTTGGCTCACTTTGGGAGACTCGCATATATAAGGTAAATATTGTTAGGCCAATGTATTTTCTTATATGCGAGGCTCCATATGGGAAACTCGCATATATAAGACAATGCATTGGCACAGGGTTTTCGCAAATTTCAGGAAGCTCCAGTCATGGAAGGGTTAAGGCAAATGATTGCATTGAAGCTTGGGTAAACAAATACAGTAATGCCCTAAATAATCGACCCCTTAACCACAGCAGAATTATGGGTAACTTTCAGGATTTAGTCGGAAATATGGCTTATTGCCATTCATCGGAAAGCTTTCCACGAACGCTTTCCGATGAATGGTAACAAGCCATATTTCCGACTAAATCCTGAAAAGTTATCCATAATTATGCTGTGGTTAAGGGGTCGATTATTTAGAGCATTACTGTAGTTGATTATTTGTGGGAGACATCTGTCCTCTTAAATTGTGCCTTATTTTCAGGAATGACAATCAATACATTTTCTTGTTTTTTATGCCAGGTTGTTAGTATTATTTTGCAGAATATACTACATGTACTTATTAGCTCAACTTTACTTTGTAAAGTTTGAGCTATTGCCATGGGTTGGTGTCTGTCATCCATGCATCCTTGTGTCTGCCCATCAACAATTTCCTTTGGCTCAACCTACAGGCCACATTCCTCATCCGATCATCATCAAACTTCATTAAGATCTTCGGGGTGACCTCCAGATGGGAGCCATCAATTTTTTCCGAAATTTGTTTTAAAAAATGGCCGCCAGCAGCTATTTTGTATTTCAAATTTGTATCCATCGGCACACCCTGCAGCCCGTATTTATTGGAGAAATGTTTTGAAAATTTACAGGCATGTCTAGGATCACCTCTAGATGGGAGCTATCAAATTTGAGCGATTTTCTATGAAAAACATGGCCATCGGCAGCCATCTTGGATTTTACTCTTTGCATGACTAAATCCTTTGGCACACCCTACAGACCACATCCCTCTTCCAATTGTCACCAATTTTTTTTTAAAAACAGCAGTCATCTTGGATTTCAAATTTGAATCCATCTGCACCCCACATTTATTGGTGAAATGTTTGAAATGAAAATAATTTCATCTACACAATACCAGACCTTTACTGTAACTTTTTGGCTTTCCTTCTTCTTTATCATTCTATTCATTGCTTAGCAAAAAATAAATTCCTTCCCAAGTTGAGCTACAGTGTCATTGACACTTTCATTTTTATATTAATTTAGCTTGCTTTTGATATAAGCCCGGGATCTCTTATATCTGGATGGGTTTTCCCATTCATTTAATAATTTTTTGTTCATATCAATCTTTATATAAATTTATTTCAATGTTACAGGAAAGTTAGATATTCATTAAAACATCTGCCAGATAACCGTTAGTCCAACAATGATTGTGTGCAGCATATATTTAAAATATTTTTATGACATGAGCCATGTATAATACTGAATTGTGTTTAATCTATAATGTTGTAACTTTGAGGTTTGCAAACCGTATGGCATATTTAATTAATCTCAACAAATTCCACTTTTTTTTGTACTGATAGTTTTTCTTAATCACTTCGCATGTTTTGTATAAATAAATCGGGTAAAAAAAAGTTAAATTAATTTTTTTCCTACTTTCAGCGACACCAGCCAATGAAGTTCTTGAATTTGTGAAAATGGAGACTGCTCCTTCACCATTACCAATTAACCATATGAATCACAGCACGAACACTGCAAGCATTCGACGGAACGCTAAAAACAATAATCGTTACCACGATAACCCTTCTTTCACGGATTACCCCCCTTCTAACAGTCCCATTTCTCTGGAGGGACCACCAAGCTACGACTGTGCCATAAATCAGACTATGCCACCATTCAGTGATGACTATGGCTACGACGAGAAGCCAAGGAGCTCTAGTCGTGGTGCTACAGCCCGGCAGAGCACGCGGAGTGCGAGGAGTACACGTAGCAAAGCAAGCAACAAATCTTCCAAATCCACACGTTCTCACAAAACAAAGTCTAATAATGCTCGCAATAATGACTATGAGCGGCGTCAGGAATTACCGTGGGTTCACATAGCGCCATCTACTGGGACTTTTGAGTCACAGTCTTCACATCTTAACTACAGATACAATGATGTATAGGTATACTGTATAATTATAGTGTTTGACTGTGCTGTTTGTTCGAGATCAGCTGTTTGAATGCATGCAGAATTGAATGACGAGTGCTATTCATGTTCATTGTTCAAAATAAATTTCATATGAACCAGTCCTTTACATAAGGGGAATAATCAAGCCTGCAAATAGCGTGTCTGTCATTTGCAGAATGAGGTCCCCAGAGGGTGAATTTAGTGACGCTATCCCGCTATGCGGGATAGCATCACTAAATTCACCCTCTGGGAACCTCATTCTGCTAAGGCCCTCAACTGCTATGGCAGACCTAGGATCAGATTGACTTTCCCCAGTTGAAGTTGGTGATGTTCACCCATTGGGCACCTCAATTATGAATTTTATCTTCTGCAAATTAGGGGATATAGAAACTTCCTAGAAGGGAAATGTAACTATGTTAATTTGATACTATATATACTTCCCAGAAGATGAGGCCTAAGCAGAATGAGGTCACCAGAGGTGAATTTGGTGATGCTAGCCCGCTATGTGGGATAGCATCAGTAAATTCACCCTCTGGGGACCTCATTCTGCAAATGACAGACACGCTATTTGCCGGCTTGGGAATAATGCAAAGGTAATTCTGTTTGACCTTCTGTAATAAACAAGCCATGAACACCAGGCGGGGGTGGATTGGTGGTTCAGCAGCCCGGCTTACACAATTTTTCCTGGAGTCATTTTACTTCAAAATAATGGGACAAAAGTTTTTAAGAATGCTTCTATTATGTAATAGGTGTGCACCTAACTCTTGGTAGGGGGTTTGAGTTCACCATCAGTTAATAATGAGGGATGACACCAATGGGTAATAAAAAAGGTCAGCTTGCTAAATTTTTTCATCAAGGATCTATCAATGCACATTTACATGCAAAGGCTCAGATTTAAATAGTTAAATGTAAACTCTTCAAATAATAATAGACTATTCAAAAAACCATAATAAAATAAAACTAAGGTGTTAAAACAAACTTTGACCGCTTTCAATATTTGGTATATGGGTCTAGGATCACCTCTAGATGGGAGCTATCAAATTTGAATGATTTTCAATGAAAAACTTGGCCACCGGCAGCCATCTTGAATTTTATTCTTTGCATCACTAAATCATTTAACACACCCTACAGAGCTTATCCCTCATCTGATCATCACCAAAATTCAAATGTCAATCCATCAGCACACCATACAGCCCACATTTATTGGAGAATTGTTTGGAAACTTTACAGTCTTGTTGGTAAATAAAAAGTAGGAATGCTTCTATAATCATGATACGGAACATAGAACAATTAAAGATAAGGAAAACTGAGTAAAATAGTGATTTGAAGCAGTTTGGAGGGAGTGGGTCCCTATCCCAGAATCTGAAAAAATAAAAATATGGGGGTGGTGGGTACCCAGTGGGCGAAAAAAATAATTGCGCGTAGTCTCCAGAATTGTTTTCCTCACCCCCCCCCCCCCCCCCCCATCTTTCTCGCAAAACAACTCAACTCAGTTGTCTGACAGATAGTTTTGTCGTTTTTGTCAGAGGAAACATTGTATGATTTGCACTGGTATATGTGACAGTGATATGATAGACATTGCGCTCAGTCAATTGTTTGTGATAATTAAGGATGATCTCTTGTGATCTTCTTTTAATTTTTTCGAAATTAAGACAACAATACTATGTTACTGTTACTGTGAAGAACACATAGTGTCCTATGATGAAAAACGACAACTGTCTATCAAGAATAGTTGAGTTGGATTTTTCTAGAAAAACTGGGATTATGAAGCAATTGAACTTAATTTGTAGAATCTAAATTGTTATCTTTTTTTGTTTATAAAACATGTGTGTAATCGTTTAATGTGATTACATGTTAACCCATTTAATTTTGAATGTGTTCTCTTGTTCAGATCTGAGAATACTAGTACCAGTATATAGTCTCTCTAAAAACCCGACAATAATCTTATAAAGTTTACGTCTAGAATTGCGATTCAGATCTGATTTATGTATTGATGAATTCCATTCATTCCATTGGTCGTGTCTCAGACTGGGTGCTATTTCATTGATTGGTGATGTAATCAGCTCATTGTAAGGCGCAATCCAGTCTCTTTAATTAAAAAGCTGGTGACATGCAAATTGCAAATGCCACTTGATAACTATTGGGAATTAACAGTCATCTGGGGTAAACAACACCTATTTCATGACTGAGACTCTATATAGAGTTACATCTATCTTTTAAGTTGATAATAAATGCTCTTTATTGCTAATTATTTGTGCCTCTTTAACTCGTTTGAGGTCAATAACACCTAACCCATGACATTCCCCGCATCATTTTACTTTTGTGCAGCAATTTTCCCACATTTCTTCTTGGCCGCTCTTTATTGTTCATACAATTTATTAGCCCCCCTTTAAGTCAGAGGTGAAAGGTGCCTATCCGATGACACTCCATGGGTCAATTTATCTCACATGTTCCAATTTTCACCAGCCAGATTGCAACTATTTCTGGTATATAATTAATTTTTAATTAAATTAGTTATTAGTGCCCTTTTAAGACATGTGAGACAGGACCTATCTAATAATATTCCCTGGGTCAATTTACCCATATGTAAAAAAATTCATCTCTGAGTGTCGAGCCATTTGGTCGCCCAGAGCCAAAATATATATAAAAAAAATTTATTAGTGCCCCTCTGAGGTCAACGGGGCGGGGCCTATCTTATCACACTCATCGGGTCAAATTACCCCATTATACAAATTTTAAGCTCTGATGGTCGCCTATAAGCAGACAAACAAACAAATGAACTAACAAACAAAATTGAGTGTTATCAGTATAGATTATTCATTAGCATCCTGTTGCATCAATAACTGCTACTGCAAACTTCTCACAAACATTTACTACACCAGGCATGCACTCCGTATTTGGAAGCAATTTATTACTTCTTGGGGAATGCCCCATCCTAGAAATAGGATGTGGATAGGAACTCTTGAGATGTATATATAATAAGATTATTGTCGGCTTTTTAACCCTTTCTATACGAAATACTCAGTATTTCAACTGCAAAATTTATCTTTTCATATAGCCAACATAACATCTTTCATTTCATTTCACAAAGATGTTTACATTGTTTATACATTAAACAACAATTATTAGATAAATCATAAATATAGATGACCGGAATATGCTATTCTGAAATTACGTAAAACTGCCAATTTTCCTTAGCTACATACCCAGAACAATGTGATTTATCTTGTAAATGTCTTGAATGTGTGTCACATCACTAAATAAACTTTTCTGAGTAGTTCCCTCAGGAAATGTTCAGAAAATAAGTTCAACAAATGACCGTTGAACTTATTATATGAACATTTCTGCACCAAAGAATATTAAACCTTCTACACTCACTAGTATATTATCTTTTTGTCTGTCTATTGTCTGATTTTATTTCCTGATCATCCCTCCAAATGAATAATAGACCATTCCAATGTATACTTTTATAACTAAATGAGAGAATCCATTTAGTGAAGAAAGGGTTCTTCACCCTTCCATGACTTGAGCTTCCTAATTTTTTTTGAAAACTCAGCCAATGCATTCTCTTATATATGCGAGGCATCCTAAGATAATACATTGGCCTAACAATATTTACCTTGATCCCGTAAGCCAGTGCATTCACTTTTATATGCGAGGCTTTATAATGGGAGACTCGCATATATAATAGAATGCACTGTCATAGAATCTTTAAAGCTTTACCAGCGCATCTTCCGTCATGAGAGGGTTAAAGAGACTGACCTGTATACATGGATGATCTATTTTTCATTTTCTTGGATGTTCAAAGAACATAAACTGACGACTGACCTTATGAATTCCCATTCTTTCATTTGTAGGGATGCTTAAATAAGATAAGAGTAAGGATGTTTATTGAATTATTAGTTGAGAATCATACAAATGAATAATGGGAATCAAGTAACTGCCGTACCAATCATTGACTTTTATACAGTTAACCCTTTCATGATGGGAGTTGTGCTGGTGCAGCATTAAAGATCCTGTGCCAGTGCTTTCTCTTATATATGTGAGTCTCCCATTGGGAGCATCGCATGTATAAGAGAATGCACTTGCTTTCAAGGTCAATGTAAAAAAAGTGATTAGTTGGAGAAGATTGGTTATCTCTTTGGAACACATAATTAACCCAGCTATTACTGGAATGTCCTTTGTGTGTGAAAATATAATACACTATTTCGTGTGAAATTTTTATCGTGTGAAAGTTTTTTCGAAATTAACTCTTGACTGGTGCAGCATTAAAGATCCTGTGTCAGTGCATTCTCATATATGCGAGTCTCCCATAGGGAGATTTAGATATATAAGAGAATGCACTGGTTTACAGGGTCAAGGTAAATATTGTTAGGCCAATGTATTCTCTTATATATGGGAGGCTGCCTAGGGGTGACTAGCATATATAAGAGAATGCACTGGCACAGGATTTTTGCAAAATTTTAGGATCATCCAGTCGTGGAAAGGTTAACAAACTGAGATTTTGTTATTCCCTATAACAGTTGCTCATTCATTGATTATGGCATTTTAGTAGAGAATTCCAAGAATAAATACAGTAATGCACTAAATAATCGACTCCTTAAACACAGAGAATTATGGGTAATTTTTCAGGATTTAGTTGGAAATATGGCTTGTTGCCATTCATCGGAATGCTCTAACTGAGAGTTTTCCGATGAATACAAGCCATATTTCCGACTAAATCCTGAAGAATTACCCATAATTCTCTGTGGTTAAGAGTCGATTATTTAGGGCATTGCGGTACCTGTATTTTTTATATTTTGAACTTGGTGTGAGTGTTTTGTTGAAGCGTAATACGTGTGACAATTAATTTATGTATGATTTGGTTAGTTTGTCTTTATGAGATAGAGTTTGACCATATTTCCTCATGTTTCTGACAGCAAGCCTGAGTTTAGTGTGCCTGTCATTTGCAAAATGAGGTCCCCAGAGGGTGAATTTAGTGATGCTATCTCAAATAGCGGACTAGCATCACCAAATTCACCCTCTGAGGACCTCATTCTGATGAGGCCTCATCTGCTATGGGGGACATAGACGTAGATTGAAGTTCCCAAATGGTGAATATTGTGATGTACACCCATTGGGAACCTTGATTATGCAATGTGTCGTCTGGCAATTTGGGAGTATAGAGAAACTAAACTAAAGAAGAAATAGATCTATGTGATGAAGTTTCTATAGAAATTTGATAATAAAGAAACTTTCTAGAGAAGATGAGGCCTAAGCGGAATGATGTCCCCAGAGGGTGAATTTAGTGATGCTAGCCTGCTATG
This sequence comes from Siphonodentalium dalli, assembly GCA_032622095.1. NCBI lineage: Eukaryota > Metazoa > Mollusca > Scaphopoda > Gadilida > Siphonodentaliidae > Siphonodentalium > Siphonodentalium dalli. The sequence goes on along the minus strand of CP136069.1, from coordinate 83,510,172 downwards.
CGTGATAGCATCACTAAATTCTCCCTCTGGGGACATCATTCTGCAAATGACAGGCACCTTATACCCAGGCTTGTTTATGAGATAGAGTTTGACCATATTTCCTCTGTTGCTGATAGCCTATGATAATGGACATGGTGCCATAAATATAGCTGTGAGTCCAGTCCTAAAAATATGGTGCTGGACACAGTTGGCTAGCATCATCAAATTCATCCTCTGAGGACCTCATTCTGCATGGCCTCATCTGCATGGGAGACCTAGACATAGGTTTAAGTTCCCAGATGGTGATGTGCACTCATTGGGCACCTCAAATGCATTGTTTCGTCTTACAATTTGGGGATATAGAGAATATTTTAACTAAAAAAGAAAGACACTATCTAAAGATAAAGAAACTAAAAAATTAATTTGATAAAAATTTACATAGCCCGCATATGTTACACTAAATCCTGCTCGGTGATTGGTCAAGTGCTATATGGGCCAACCATTTCATACCCAAATAACACACAGACCGTAGTCACAAATTGTTGACCTAATCTGACATATTCACTAAAAGTGGTCAACAGAATAATTGGGCATGCTTTTCAAAGTTCAGCCAAATTTTGCATCTGAAGCCAGTTATTTATATCGATCATGTTATCATTGCTAAGTTCTTGGAAATCTTAATTTGGGCTGACTTCAATGTTGTGCTGCGTGGGCTAGTCTCTGCAGATTTTGTGAAAATAAATAAGAAATATAACACACACAGCCAGTACATTCATTTCTGATATTTATATAGCTTTTTGATGATTTTATGCCCATAATAAAATGGTTCTCTCTAAATGTGCCCCCAACGACCACAGCGCCGTATCCCCCAATAACACACACTCCCACTACATCCATTTCTCAAATAATGAAACTTTCCAGAGAAGATTTGAAAGCAGAATGAGGTCCCCAGAGGGTGAATTTAGTGATGCTATCCTGCTGTGTCCTCTGGGGGACCTCATACTGTTATTGTCCAGCACCATATTTTGAGGCCTGTGTGAGTTTTAACCCTTTCAGTGCCAAGTCCGATTTTTGTATCAAACCATATTTCCTAGATCATTTTTCAAATTTATTGATTATAATAATGTGATACATTGATGGAAAGAGCTCTTAGAGCTCTTTCCATCAATGTATCACATTATTATAATCAATAAATTTGAAAAAAAGATCAATGAAATATGGGTTGATACCAAAATCGGACTTGGCACTGAAAGGGTTAAATCTACTCTGTGATATCATTCAGGTTATTTCGAAGTTATTTGATGATGATACACACAATCTTGAAGTCATATACTGGTAAACAGTTTTCTGTGTATCTTTATAATTATGAATTGGAATGTGTGTGTATGCATATGGTAACCTACACAGTATATAACATATGCATCGCTATGACTGATGAGAAACTTGTTCCCATCCTCTATAGCCCTAACGGACGTTGCTCGTGCTATTCTCTGAATTTCAACTGAAATTTTCGAATCATTGAGCCTACTCGTAAAATTTTGGGAAAACCCTAATTCTAAACCTGTTAATATATACCCAACACCTGCCTAGGATACGTTTCTGGCAATAGGAGGTCCTCATGGTCAAACTGAGTGCTGCTGCCATTGTGGAAAAATCAAAACTAAATATGTCATGGCGTAGTTATATATCTATGGCTGTGTATGGTTATATTTACGGCTGTGTATGGCTGTATTTACAGCTGCATATGGCTATATTTATGGCTGTGTTTGGCTATATCTACGGAGGCGTATGGCTATATCTCTGGCGTTGTACATATATGACACTTTCTGTGCCAAACAGTAGCTTTCATAGCTAAAGTGCTTATTGACAGCTTCATGTCTTTCACTCATTATTTGGGAATTTTTGTGCAACCACATGATGAAATGGTTCAATTTTTAATCTTAAAGATGCATTCAGGGTGCCAGACTTCCAGTTATAACAACAACATGCCTGAGTTTAGTGTGCCTGTAGTTTGCAGAATGAGGTCCACAGAGGGTGACTTTAGTGACGCTATCCCGCATAGCGGGCTATCATCACTAAATTCACCCTCTGGGGACCTCACTCTGCATGGCCTCATCTACTACGGAAGACATAGACTCAGATTGAATTTCCCAAATGGTGAATATTGTGATGTACACCCATTGGGAACCTCGATTATGCAATGTGTCGTCTGCCAATTTGGGGATATAGAGAAACTAAACTAAAAAAGAAATAGAATCTATGTGAAGAAGTTTCTATAGAAATTTTATAACAAAGAAACTTTCCAGAGAAGATGAGGCCTATTATAAATCAGAATGAGGTCCCCAGAGGGCGAATTTAGTATGCTAGTCCGCTATGACATGCACACTAAACTCAGACTTGAACAACAACTTATAACAAATTCTCATTTGTCATTTTCTGCTTTGTTCTGTTGAAAACCAAATATGACAAATAAATTAGACCTATATACACCAAAATAGCAAAGAATATCTTGTCCTTAATTTTTGTTGTCCTCTAAAACATCAAAACAATTTGAAATAAATCCATAGAAAATTCAATTTCAAATGAAATATCAGAAGATTCATTTTATACACAAGAATCTAAAAAAAATAAATATATTTACCTGCAACCAGACCTCAAAATATGGTGCTTGACATTTGCAGAATGAGGTCCCCGGTGGGCTACCGTCACCAAATTCATCCTTTGGGGACCTCATTCTGCTGACACCAAATTCATCCTCTCGGGACCTCATTCTGCTTAGGCCTCATCGGCTATGGGAGACCGTCTCAGATTTGAGTTTCAAGATGGTTATGTGCACCCATTGGTTACCTCAATTATGCATTGTGTGGGGTAGCGTCACTAAATTCACACTCTGGGAACCTCATTCTGCAAATGTCCGGCATGATATTTTGAGCCGTGCCTGGAAATCTGAATACATCTTTAAATTCAAATATGTTTGCATCGGGCTATGTTCACCGACTGCTGAATTTACAGTCAATTACACCAGCAAAACATACAATCAAAGGGGTATGAACAGTTTACATGCTTAATATTGGCATGGAAACCACCATAGTAATTTCATGATTCAGACCAAATGAAGTTTAAGATTATTTTGTGACAAGTTTCGATAGTTTTTATTTCAAGATCTAAAAATATTTGTTTTAGAGAGTTGTGTGTATATTGCTGCATATAAGAACACGCAGGGACCATCATTATTAAAGGTTTATTATGATAGCAGAAATTTGGTCTAAAATCTTTGAGTTGATTTATCAGTTATTGTTAATATTCTAACATTGTTTCTGTTATTCAGGTTTCGTCCACTTGAAATATGTGCACACCAGATAGAGAAGCAGGTTATGCTTTTACTTTTAATTTCAATAGCAGAAATATATTAAACCTTACATGATGCGGCATTAAAGTTCCTGTGCCTGTGCATTCTCTTATATATGCAAATCTCCCACAGGGAGCCTTGCATATATAAGAGAATGCACTGGCTTACAAGGTCAAGGTAAATATTGTTGGGCCAATGTATTCTCATATATGCGAGGCTACCAATGGGAGACTCGCATATATATATATATATATGACAATGCATTGGCACATGGTTTTCGCAAATTTTCAAGAAACTACAGTCATGGAAGGGTTAAATAGGTTTCATTTGTGTTAAAGATTGTCTATCTCTTCTTATAACAAGTTTTATATAGTTCCCTGGATATATAAATGATAAATATGAATCGAAGTCCCCTGTCTGGAAACGGTGCTACCAATTAATATTGATTTTAATTAAAATTTTCTGATATAATATACATACAATCAATTTGGGAGATTTTACTGCTCGCATTCGTCTATGTGCGATAGCTCATTCTAAAACTGGTAACGAAAAAAATGTCCCACTTCATTATCGCTTTATGTAAGAATAAAATAAATAATTGCTAGAATCGTTTCTGGACATGTGTCTTCGACTCATATAGATCTATTATTTTATACCTCGGAAACTATATAAAACGTGTTTAGGAGGATATAAGCACCTTTAAATAAAATTAAACTGTAGTACTTAGATACATATGAAGTTTGAGTTGAAGTTAGACATTAGAAATTAGTGATGAGATCAGCGGATGATATAAGCCAATATTGAACAAAAAGATCGTGAAATTTTATCGTTTGATTTTATGTGTTTAACCCTTTACCCAACAAACCGGCCAAAACCGGCCAAATAAAGCTTCAACAGCCTAAAATATCTTCGGTCTGTCTCAATAGAACCATACAAATATGGATATCATTGGAACCGGCTCCTTGACCACATTGTGATAGTTACAGTTAGCCCTGTGCCAATGCATTCTCTTATATATGCGAGTCGACCATAGGTCGCCTCGCATATATAAGAGAATGCATTGGCCTAAAAAAAATCTTTTTTTAACACTTTTTACCATTTTTTCTTACATTCTTTAACAATTTTATAATTTTTAATGTGTCAAGCCAATGCATTCTCTTATATATGCGAGGCGACCTATGGTCGACTCGCATATATAAGAGAATGCATTGGCACATGGCCCTTCTGTTGGGTAAAGGGTTAAATCATTCATGCAAGTTCAACAAGATGAAAGAAAGTTATCTGCGATTCGCTTTTTTCAGTTATATGTCAATATGTACATGCTCCTAATACTGATTTCTACATAGTGTTACGATGCTACTGAGGCAATTGTTCCTAAAACCAATTCTGAATTTAATGTGCCTGTCATTTGCAGAATGAGGTCCCCAGAGGGTGAATTTAGTGAAATGAATCCTGCATAACGGGCTAGTATCACTAAATTCACCCTCTGGGGACCTCGTTCTGCTAAGGCCTAACAATATTTACCTTAAACTTGTAAGCCAGTGAATTCTCTTATATATGTGTGACTCTCATATATAAGAGATTGAACTAGCACAGGATCTTTAATGCTGCACCAGCTCAGCTCATGAAATTGTTAATAAATATTGATGGTGTTGATAACATAAAATCTTATTTCAGTGTGGTTATGTTTTAACTGCGAGAACACGCTTGTGAACATGTGCATATCATCAGTATATTTTATTTTCTATCACCCGAATCATCTTACAAACAGTAATGCTACATTAATGTGTATAACAAGGTTGTGTGTGTTGTAAGCTTGCAAATAATGTGTATTATTTGTAGAATGAGGTCCCCAAAGGGTGAATTTAGTGATGCTTATGCGTTGTCTTTTGAGAAGTATGTATGGTCTCAACAAATTTCTTTAGTTAGTTTTTTCCTTTCTGGGAAATTTCTATATCCCCTAATTTGCAGAAGATAAAATGCATAATCGAGGTGGCTCATGGGTGAACATCACCTACTTCAACTGGGGAACTTCAATCTGATCCTAGGTCTCCCATTCACCCTTTGGGGACATCATTCTGCAAATGACAGACACACTTTTTGCAGGCTTGGTGTGTTGCTTGACAGAAGGGGATCACAAGTATTGAAATTTATACTTATCATTAAATCGTTTTAATTTTATGGTGATCATCGTTTTTTCAAAGATGTTCACTAGCATACAATGTATCAAGTAATAACTAAATCTCTATCAGACAACATTCACAACACTAACCACGATCAAACCAAACTCCATGTGCATACTATCCAAATTAGGTACCCCATAGTACAGTTTCCTGGACAGGTACTCCGGAGTAACCTAACACACGCAACGATATGACAATGACTATTTCATCATTATTTATCATTTAGTCATTCTTCAGGTGAAATTTTTATGAGACAGCGAGATATGTGGCTCGTGTTGTGAATATGTTATTTATTGTTAGGTTTGAAATTATTTGTGAATAAATAAATTTTTTGTGTATAGATATATAAAATAAAACAATTTTTCTACAAATTTGTCTTCTTCCATTGGGAAGTTTTGTCAAAAATTATCGAAGGTCATTTACATATTCACTGGATATTTGTGTCCTGTATCTCTGTCATCCAAATAAGATTTGAATGATTTTGGGTATACTTTTATAGTTGATGGGAGAATCCATTTTGTGAAGAAAAAAAAAGGTAAATTCCACAGCGGAAATAGTTTCAGTGAAAGAGACGCTTGTATGTGACTTGGAGGGAAAATGTTTAGTCCCATCCCTTTATAGCTCAACTTTCCTTTGTAAAGTTTGAGCTATTGCCATGGATCATTATGAAATTTGTCATGGCTGTTGACATTGACATGTAGATGGGAACGAGTCATTTTGGGGTCATTCGGCAAAAAAACATGGCCGCCAGCGTCCATCTTGAATTTCAAAATCCAATCCATTAGCATAGGCTACAGGTCGTACTCTTCGTTTGATTATCATGAAATTTGTCATGGATGTTAATATTGACATGTAGATGGGAACGAGTCATTTTAGGGCCAGCAGCCATCTTGGATTTTACTCTTTGCATGACTAAATCCTTTGGCACGGGCTACAGGTCGTACCTTTGGTCGGATCTTCATGAAATTTTCATGGATGTTAACAATGTCATGTAGATGGGAACGAGTCATTTTGGGGTCATTTGGCCAAAAAACATGGCCACCAGCAGCCATCTTGGATTTTACTCTTTGCATGACTAAATCCTTTGGCACGGGCTACAGATCGTACCTTTGGTCGGATCATTATGAGATTTGTCATGGCTGTTGACATTGACATGTAGATGGGAACGAGTCATTTTGGGGTCATTCGGCAAAAAAACATGGCCGCCAGCGTCCATCTTGAATTTCAAAATCCAATCCATTAGCACAGGCTACATGTCGTACTCTTCGTCTGATTATCATGAAATTTGTCATGGATGTTAATATTGACATGTAGATGGGAACGAGTCATTTTGGGGCCAGCAGCCATCTTGGATTTTACTCTTTGCATGACTAAATCCTTGGGCACGGGCTACAGGTCGTACCTTTGGTCGGATCTTCATGAAATATGTCATGGATGTTAACAATGTTATGTAGATGGGAACGAGTCATTTTGGGGTCATTCGGCAAAAAAACATGGCCGCCAGCGGCCATCTTTGATTTCAAAATTAAATCCATTAGCACGGGCTACAGGTCGTACTATTCGTCTGATCATCATGAAATTTGTCATGGATGTTAATATTGACATGAAGATGGGAACGATGTATTTTTGGGTCGTTCGGCCAAAAAACATGGCCACCAGCAGCCATCTTGGATTTTACTCTTTGCATGACTAAATCCTTTGGCACGGGCTACAGGTCGTACCTTTGGTCAGATCATTATGAAATTCGTTACAGCTGTTGACATTGACATGTAGATGGGAACGAGTTATTTTGGGGTCATTCGGCCAAAAAACATGGCCACCAGCAGCCATCTTGGATTTTACTCTTTGCATGACTAAATCCTTTGGTCAACACTAAATTAAAATAAAGCAACACAAATTGAATATCATAATTATATTCTAATTAACATAATAATAATATTGATCGATATCATTTCGCTATAAAGATCTTACATCACCAATCGTGCCAATAATACACGTGTGTCTTGCTAATAAATATGGAGCTGGATTTAGGGACTAATTATGTGATAAACAGAACTGTTATATTGTCCTGTTTAATAGTGTTGTAAATGAAATATATGCTATTCAAGTGACTAAAAAACCTTGCACTATTATGAACTATCTACCCCCTCCCCACTTTATCATGGTTATATCAAACACCCCTGCTATCCACTGATCACCAAAGCACAGATTTCATATACAAGTTTCCCCAAGTTTCAAACCACCTGCAGTTGGCCCACTTTGTTACTTTCAATGTAATGTCACTTTAAATACTGATGTCGTTTTCGAGTGTCACAGATGTGCTTCATGTAACATTCACGTTTTTGACATCTCATGCCACTAAAAATAACTCTTGACTTTCAGTGTAAGTTTCGGTTATCCTTCCATGACTGGAGCTTCCTGAAATTTTGCGAAAAACCCTGTGCCAATGCATTCTCTTATATATGTGAGTCTCCCATAGATAAGAGAAGACATTGGCCTTGCCTTGTAGGTCAGTGCAGTCTCCTATATATGTGTGGCTCCCATAGGGTGCCTCGCATTATATGAGAATACATTGGCCTAACAATATTTACCTTGACCTTGTAAGCCAGTGGATTCATTCTCTTATATATGCAAGGCTCCCTAAGGAGTGACCCCATTCACCCCCTCTGTTAACTGGTATTGAGGATTCACCCCATCTGTTAACTGGTAGTGAGGATTCACCCCATCTGTTAACTGGTATTGAGGATTCACCCCATCTGTTATTAAACTGGTATTGAGGATTCACCCCATCTGTTAACTGGTATTGATGATTCACCCCATCTGTTAACTGGTATTGAGGATTCACCCTGGGCAGGGCGATTCTCCAGATAAGAGGCAAATATCCGAAAATTGAAAAGGTATTTTAGACTAAAGCAGTTGGCATTTAGTTAAGGTATTGATATAAGGCTAATAACATTCAAATAGTTTTGGTTGAAATGTGATTGTTTGTGTGATTTTTATCGACATATATCTCCTACGTGAAAATCCAAACATAACTCTCTTTTTTCCTGTATTGTATACCCTGCATATTAAGCACTGTTTAAACATTAAGATTGGCAATGTTATTATGTAAATGTAACCTGGGAACACATTTCATGGAATAGAAATGAAATAATTATACTATATATCCGATAAACGCATTTTTTCAATCCCAAAATTTGGCCCTTTATCAATGTCCCGTACAACACTTTTTAAACCATTTTTAGCTCAACTTTACTTTGTAAAGTTTGAGCTATTGCCATGGCTTTGTCGTCCGTCATCCGTGTGTGCGTGTGTACGTGTGTACGTAAGGCGTCAACAATGCAGTCTACAGGTCGTACCTTTGGTCGGATCATTATGAAATTTGTAATAGCTGTTGACATCAACATTTAGACCAGAATGATTAATTTTGGGGTCATTCGGTAAAAAAACATGGCCGCCAGTGGCCATCTTGCATTTCAAAATTCAATCCATTAGCACGGGCTACAGGGCGTACTGTTTGTCTGATCGTCATGAAATTTGTCATGGATGTTAATATTGACATGTAGATGGGAACGAGTAATTTTGGGGTCATTCGGCCCAAAAACATGGCCGCCAGCAGCCATCTTGGATTTTACTCTTTGTATGACTAAATTCTTTAGCACGGGCTACAGGTCGTACTTTTAGTCTGATCATCATAAAATTTGTCAAGAATGTTAATAATGACATGTAGATGGGAACGAGTCATTTTGGGGTCATTCGGCCAAAAAACATGGCCGCCAGCAGGCATCTTTGATTTCACTCTTTGTATGACTAAATCCTTTAGCACGGGCTACAGGTCGTACCTTTAGTCCGATCATCATAAAATTTGTCATGGCTGTTGAAATTGGAATGTAGATGGGAACGAGTCATTTTGGGGTCATTCGGACAAAAAACACGGCCGCCAGCGGCCATCTTGGATTTCAAAATTCAATCCATTAGCACGGGCCACAGGTCGTACTGTTCGTCTGATCATCATGAAATTTGTCATGGATGTTAATATTGACATGTAGATGGGAACGAGTAATTTTGGGGTCATTCGGCCAAAAAACATGGCGGCCAGCAGCCTTCTTGGATTTTACTCTTTGTATGACTAAATTCTTTAGCACGGGCTACAGGTCGTACCTTTAGTCTGATCATCATCAAATTTGTCATGGATGTTAATATTGACATGTAGATGGGAACGAGTAATTTTGGGGTCATTCGGCCAAAAAACATGGCCGCCAGCAGCCATCTTGGATTTTACTCTTTGTATGACTAAATCCTTTAGCACGGGCTACAGGTCCTACTTTTAGTCTGATCATCAAAAAATTTGTCAAGAATGTTAATAATGACATGTAGATGGGAACGAGTCATTTTGGGGTCAATCGGCCAAAAAACATGGCCGCCAGCAGCCATCTTGGATTTTACTCTTTGTATGACTAAATCCTTTAGCACGGGCTACAGGACGTACCTTTAGTCTGATCATCATAAAATTTGTCATGGCTGTTGAAATTGGAATGTAGATGGGAACGAGTAATTTTGGGGTCATTCGGCCAATAAACATGGCCGCCAGTGGCCATCTTGGATTTCAAAATTTAATCCATTAGCACGGGCCACAGGTCGTACTGTTCGTCTGATCATCATAAAATTTGTCGTGAATGTTAATAATGACATGTAGATGGGAACGAGTAATTTTGGGGTCATTCGGCCAAAAAACATGGTCGCCAGCAGCCATCTTGGATTTTACTCTTTGTATGACTAAATCCTTTAGCACGGGCTACAGGTTGTACCTTTAGTCTGATCATCATAAAATTTGTCGTGAATGTTAATAATGACATGTAGATGGGAACGAGTCATTTTGGGGTCATTCGGCAGAAAAACATGGCCGCCAGCAGCCATCTTTGATTTTACTCTTTGTATGACTAAATCCTTTAGCACGGGCTACAGGTCGTACCTTTAGTCTGATCATCATAAAATTTGTCATGGCTGTTGAAATTGGAATGTAAATGGGAACGAGTCATTTTGGGGTCATTCGGCAGAAAAACATGGCCGCCAGCAGCCATCTTTGATTTTACTCTTTGTATGACTAAATCCTTTAGCACGGGCTACAGGTCGTACATTTAGTCTGATCATCATAAAATTTGTCATGGCTGTTGAAATTGGAATGTAAATGGGAACGAGTCATTTTGGGGTCATTCGGACAAAAAACATGGCCGCCAGTGGCCATCTTGGATTTCAAAATTTAATCCATTAGCATGGGCCACAGGTCGTACTGTTCGTCTGATCATCATGAAATTTGTCATGGTTGTTAATATTGGATTTTACTCTTTGTATGACTAAATTCTTTAGCATAGGCTACAGGTCGTACCTTTAGTCTGATCGTCATAAAATTTGTCATGGATGTTAACGATGACATGTAGATGGGATACAATCATTTTGGGGTCATTCGGCCGAAAACATGGCCGCCAGCAGCCATCTTGGATTTTACTTTTCTCTTCATGTCTATAAACTAGTATTAGACATTCAACTTTCCACATTCCTAATCGCTCCATTGACTGTAATACATTAAATTATTCCCTTTCCAAGTTGAGCTACAGTGTCATTGACACTTTCATTCTGTCCCAGAAAGACCAACTTGCCATATGATCACCCATATTTCAGTTTCAATGCCTCTGTATATAAGCCATCAAGCAAGAAATGAGACCTAACTCATTGTCCTTTCTCAGTACTCAAATTGATATTGTCCCGTACAACACTTTGGGGTGTTGTACGGGACATGTCCCGTACAACACTATTTGACTGATGAATTTTACTGCTCTTATAAAGTTCAATATATTGCATTTGGTTGACATTTATTACTAAAACACACATATACCGTGTAGTTACATTTATAATTGTTACACAATTATATTGTCTATATTACTATAAATATACTCTTGGGTAGTAAGCATACTATTTTTTAGAATAATACGTACAGACTATGTCCCTTGTACCACCCTGTGTGCCCATGTCCTGCATATACCGGACATTCAAATAACTCTACTTTTGTTGGAATATCGATACCGTACACTAAAGTACCCACCCACCACCCCATGATCGTATGTAAGTACCCACCCACCACCCAATCCCGCCATCCATAGTATCTTATGCGCCGCAGGCGCCACTACTTACTCATGATCGTTTGTATGTAAGTGACCCACCCACCACCCCATCCCGCCACTCATAGTATCTTATGCGCCGCAGGTGCCACTACATACTCATGATCGTATGTATGTAAGTACCCACCCACCACCCAATCCCGCCATTCATGGTATCTAATGCGCCGCAGGCGCCACTACACACTCATGATCGTATGTAAGTACCCACCCACCACCCAATCCCGCCATTCATGGTATCTAATGCGCCGCAGGCGCCACTACATACTCATGATCGTATGTGTGTAAGTACCCACCCACCACCCAATCCCGCCATTCATGGTATCTAATGCGCCGCAGGCGCCACTACATACTCATGATCGTATGTATGTAAGTGACCCACCTACCACCCCATCCCGCCATGCATAGTATCTCATACGCCGCAGGCGCCACTACATACTCATGATCGTATGTAAGTACCCACCCACCAACCCATCCCGCCACCCATAGTATCTTATGCGCCGCAGGCGCCACTACATACTCATGATTGTATGTAAGTACCCATCCACCACCCAATCCCGCCATCCATAGTATTTTATGCGCCGCAGGCGCCCAGGCTACATACTCATGATCGTATGTATGTATGTAAGTAAACAACCCACCACCCCATCCCGCCACCCATAGTATCTTATGCGCTGCAGGTGCCACTACACACTCATGATCGTATGTATGTAAGTACCCACCCACCACCCAATCCCGCCATCCATAGTATCTTATGCGCCACAGGCGCCACTACATACTCATGATCATATGTATGTAAGTGACCCACCCACCACCCCATCCCGCCACCCATAGTATCTTATGCGTCGCAACCGCGTCTACATACTCATGATCGTATGTATGTAAGTACCCACACACCATCAATCCCGCCATCCATAGTATCTTAATCGCCGCAGGCGCCCCTACATACCCATGATCGTATGTATGTAAGTACCCACCCACCACCCCATCCTGCCATGCATAGTATCTCATGCGTCGCAGGCGCCACTACATTATCATGATTGTATGTAAGTACCCACCCACCACCCCATCCCGCCAACCATAGTATCTTATGCGCCGCAGGCGCCACTACATACTCATGATCGTATGTATGTAAGTACCCACCCACCACCCAATCCCGCCATCCATAGTATCTTATGCACCACAGGCTCCCCTACATACCCATGATCGTATGTATGTAAGTACCCACCCACCACCCCATCCCGCCACCCATAGTATCTTAAGCGCTGCAGGCGCCACTACATACTCATGATCGTATGTATGTAAGTGACCCACCAACCACCCCATCCTGCTACCCATAGTATCTTATGCGCCCCTACATACTCATGATCGTATGTATGTAAGTAAACAACCCACCACCCCATCCTGCCACCCATAGTATCTTATGCGCCGCAGGCGCCCCTACATACTCATGATCGTATGTATGTAAGTTTACAACCCACCACCCCATCGCGCCACCCATACTATCTTATGCGCCGCAGGTGCCCCTACATACTCATGATCGTATGTATGCATGTACCCACCAGCCACCACCACCCCATCCCGCCACGTATAGTATCTTATGCGCCGCAGGCGCCCCTACATACTCATGATCGTATGTATGTAATATCAATGGGTATGATACTTAAGTGAAAAATATGTAGCTTTGAACCATTTCATTAAATTATACAATAATAATCTCTGATGGAAAATTATGTCCCGTACAACACTTTTCCAGTTGTCCCGTACAACACCAGTATTTTTCAACAATATCTTGAATGTAAATGAACCCCATTACAATAGTTATGTCAACTTTGCAAAAGGGTTAACTTTCTGAGCACACAAAGGACAAATCCTGACAAGTACCTTCATCATTGGATTGAATATGTCGTTGAAAGTCATTGACCACAAAACCAGTTCCCAAATTATGTCCCGTACAACACCGCATATTTTTTACTATTTAAAAAAAATTAGATCTCTATGAACAATCAAGTTCTATTGTGCTTGTTATATGTGCCTAGCAGCATTGCCAGAGTATATTATATATCGCAAGTTTAATTTCCTGAATAAAATAGGGGCCATATAAGAGTATAAATGTCCCGTACAACACCTGGAGAATCGCCCCCCATCTGTTAACTGGTATTGAGGATTCACCCCATCTGTTAACTGGTAGTGAGGATTCACCCCATCTGTTAACTGATATTGAGGATTCACCCCATCTGTTAACTGGTATTGAGGATTCACCCCATCTGTTAACTGGTGGTGATGATTCACCCCATCTGTTAACTGGTATTGAGGATTCACCCCATCTGTTAACTGGTAGTGAGTATTCACCACATCTGTTAACTGGTATTGATGATTCACCCCATCTGTTAACTGGTATTGAGGATTCACCCCATCTGTTAACTGGTATTGAGGATTCACCCCATCTGTTAACTGGTAGTGAGGATTCACCCCATCTGTTAACTGGTAGTGAGGATTCACCCCATCTGTTAACTGGTATTGAGGATTCACCCCATCTGTTAACTGGTAGTGAGGATTCACCCCATCTGTTAACTGGTATTGAGGATTCACCCCATCTGTTAACTGGTAGTGAGGATTCACCCCATCTGTTAACTGGTATTGAGAATTCACCCCATCTGTTAACTGGTAGTGAGGATTCACCCCATCTGTTAACTGGTATTGAGGATTCACCCCATCTGTTATTAAACTGGTATTGAGGATTCACCCCATCTGTTAACTGGTATTGAGGATTCACCCCATCTGTTAACTGGTAGTGAGGATTCACCCCATCTGTTATTAAACTGGTATTGAGGATTCACCCCATCTGTTAACTGGTATTGAGGATTCACCCCATCTGTTAACTGGTATTGAGGATTCACCCCATCCGTTAACTGGTATTGAGGATTCACCCCATCTGTTAACTGGTATTGAGGATTCACCCCATCTGTTAACTGGTATTGAGGATTCACCCCATCTGTTAACTGATATTGAGGATTCACCCCATCTGTTAACTGGTATTGAGGATTCACCCCATCTGTTAACTGGTAGTGAGGATTCACCCCATCTGTTAACTGGTATTGAGGATTCACCCCATCTGTTAACTGGTAGTGAGGATTCACCCCATCTGTTAACTGGTATTGAGGATTCACCCCATCTGTTAACTGGTAGTGAGGATTCACCCCATCTGTTATTAAACTGGTAGTGAGGATTCACCCCATCTGTTAACTGGTATTGAGGATTCACCCCATCTGTTAACTGGTAGTGAGGATTCACCCCATCTGTTAACTGGTATTGAGGATTCACCCCATCTGTTATTAAACTGGTATTGAGGATTCACCCCATCTGTTAACTGGTATTGAGGATTCACCCCATCTGTTAACTGGTATTGAGGATTCACCCCATCTGTTAACTGGTATTGAGGATTCACCCCATCTGTTAACTGGTATTGAGGATTCACCCCATCTGTTAACTGGTATTGAGGATTCACCCCATCTGTTATTAAACTGGTATTGAGGATTCACCCCATCTGTTAATTGGTATTGAGGATTCACCCCATCTGTTATTAAACTGGTAGTGAGGATTCACCCCATCTGTTAACTGGTATTGAGGATTCACCCCATCTGTTAACTGGTATTGAGGATTCACCCCATCTGTTAACTGGTATTGAGGATTCACCCCATCTGTTATTAAACTGGTATTGAGGATTCACCCCATCTGTTAACTGGTATTGATGATTCACCCCATCTGTTAACTGGTATTGAGGATTCACCCTGGGCAGGGCGATTCTCCAGATAAGAGGCAAATATCCGAAAATTGAAAAGGTATTTTAGACTAAAGCAGTTGGCATTTAGTTAAGGTATTGATATAAGGCTAATAACATTCAAATAGTTTTGGTTGAAATGTGATTGTTTGTGTGATTTTTATCGACATATATCTCCTACGTGAAAATCCAAACATAACTCTCTTTTTTCCTGTATTGTATACCCTGCATATTAAGCACTGTTTAAACATTAAGATTGGCAATGTTATTATGTAAATGTAACCTGGGAACACATTTTATGGAATAGAAATGAAATAATTATACTATATATCCGATAAACGCATTTTTTCAATCCCAAAATTTGGCCCTTTATCAATGTCCCGTACAACACTTTTTAAACCATTTTTCTGTCCCAGAAAGACCAACTTGCCATATGATCACCCATATTTCAGTTTCAATGCCTCTGTATATAAGCCATCAAGCAAGAAATGAGACCTAACTCATTGTCCTTTCTCAGTACTCAAATTGATATTGTCCCGTACAACACTTTGGGGTGTTGTACGGGACATGTCCCGTACAACACTATTTGACTGATGAATTTTACTGCTCTTATAAAGTTCAATATATTGCATTTGGTTGACATTTATTACTAAAACACACATATACCGTGTAGTTACATTTATAATTGTTACACAATTATATTGTCTATATTACTATAAATATACTCTTGGGTAGTAAGCATACTATTTTTTAGAATAATACGTACAGACTATGTCCCTTGTACCACCCTGTGTGGCCATGTCCTGCATATACCGGACATTCAAATAACTCTACTTTTGTTGGAATATCGATACCGTACACTAAAGTACACACCCACCACCCCATGATCGTATGTAAGTACCCACCCACCACCCAATCCCGCCATCCATAGTATCTTATGCGCTGCAGGCGCCACTACTTACTCATGATCGTTTGTATGTAAGTGACCCACCCACCACCCCATCCCGCCACTCATAGTATCTTATGCGCCGCAGGTGCCACTAAATACTCATGATCGTATGTATGTAAGTACCCACCCACCACCCAATCCCGCCATTCATGGTATCTAATGCGCCGCAGGCGCCACTACACACTCATGATCGTATGTAAGTACCCACCCACCACCCAATCCCGCCATTCATGGTATCTAATGCGCCGCAGGCGCCACTACATACTCATGATCGTATGTGTGTAAGTACCCACCCACCACCCAATCCCGCCATTCATGGTATCTAATGCGCCGCAGGCGCCACTACATACTCATGATCGTATGTATGTAAGTGACCCACCTACCACCCCATCCCGCCATGCATAGTATCTCATACGCCACTACATACTCATGATCGTATGTAAGTACCCACCCACCAACCCATCCCGCCACCCATAGTATCTTATGCGCTGCAGGCGCCACTACATACTCATGATCGTATGTAAGTACCCACCCACCACCCAATCCCGCCATCCATAGTATTTTATGCGCCCAGGCTACATACTCATGATCGTATGTATGTAAGTAAACAACCCACCACCCCATCCCGCCACCCATAGTATCTTATGCGCTGCAGGCGCCACTACACACTCATGATCGTATGTATGTAAGTACCCACCCACCACCCAATCCCGCCATCCATAGTATCTTATGCGCCACTACATACTCATGATCATATGTATGTAAGTGACCCACCCACCACCCCATCCCGCCACCCATAGTATCTTATGCGTCGCAACCGCGTCTACATACTCATGATCGTATGTATGTAAGTACCCACACACCATCAATCCCGCCATCCATAGTATCTTAATCGCCGCAGGCGCCCCTACATACCCATGATCGTATGTATGTAAGTACCCACCCACCACCCCATCCTGCCATGCATAGTATCTCATGCGTCGCAGGCGCCACTACATTATCATGATTGTATGTAAGTACCCACCCACCACCCCATCCCGCCAACCATAGTATCTTATGCGCCGCAGGCGCCACTACATACTCATGATCGTATGTATGTAAGTACCCACCCACCACCCAATCCCGCCATCCATAGTATCTTATGCACCACAGGCTCCCCTACATACCCTGATCGTATGTATGTAAGTACCCACCCACCACCCCATCCCGCCACCCATAGTATCTTAAGCGCTGCAGGCGCCACTACATACTCATGATCGTATGTATGTAAGTGACCCACCCACCACCCCATCCTGCTACCCATAGTATCTTATGCGCCCCTACATACTCATGATCGTATGTATGTAAGTAAACAACCCACCACCCCATCCTGCCACCCATAGTATCTTATGCGCCGCAGGCGCCCCTACATACTCATGATCGTATGTATGTAAGTAAACAACCCACCACCCCATCGCGCCACCCATACTATCTTATGCGCCGCAGGTGCCCCTACATACTCATGATCGTATGTATGCAAGTACCCACCAGCCACCACCACCCCATCCCGCCACGTATAGTATCTTATGCGCCGCAGGTGCCCCTACATACTCATGATCGTATGTATGTAATATCAATGGGTATGATACTTAAGTGAAAAATATGTAGCTTTGAACCATTTCATTAAATTATACAATAATAATCTCTGATGGAAAATTATGTCCCGTACAACACTTTTCCAGTTGTCCCGTACAACACCAGTATTTTTCAACAATATCTTGAATGTAAATGAACCCCATTACAATAGTTATGTCAACTTTGCAAAAGGGTTAACTTTCTGAGCACACAAAGGACAAATCCTGACAAGTACTTTCATCATTGGATTGAATATGTCGTTGAAAGTCATTGACCACAAAACCAGTTCCCAAATTATGTCCCGTACAACACCGCATATTTTTTACTATTTAAAAAAAATTAGATCTCTATGAACAATCAAGTTCTATTGTGCTTGTTATATGTGCCTAGCAGCATTGCCAGAGTATATTATATATCGCAAGTTTAATTTCCTGAATAAAATAGGGGCCATATAAGAGTATAAATGTCCCGTACAACACCTGGAGAATCGCCCCCCCCCCCCCCCATCTGTTAACTGGTATTGAGGATTCACCCCATCTGTTAACTGGTAGTGAGGATTCACCCCATCTGTTAACTGATATTGAGGATTCACCCCATCTGTTAACTGGTATTGAGGATTCACCCCATCTGTTAACTGGTATTGAGGATTCACCCCATCTGTTAACTGGTAGTGAGGATTCACCCCATCTGTTAACTGGTATTGATGATTCACCCCATCTGTTAACTGGTATTGAGGATTCACCCCATCTGTTAACTGGTATTGAGGATTCACCCCATCTGTTAACTGGTATTGAGGATTCACCCCATCTGTTAACTGGTATTGAGGATTCACCCCATCTGTTAACTGGTAGTGAGGATTCACCCCATCTGTTAACTGGTAGTGAGGATTCACCCCATCTGTTAACTGGTATTGAGGATTCACCCCATCTGTTAACTGGTAGTGAGGATTCACCCCATCTGTTAACTGGTATTGAGGATTCACCCCATCTGTTAACTGATATTGAGGATTCACCCCATCTGTTAACTGGTATTGAGGATTCACCCCATCTGTTAACTGGTATTGAGGATTCACCCCATCTGTTAACTGGTATTGAGGATTCACCCCATCTGTTAACTGGTATTGAGGATTCACCCCATCTGTTAACTGATATTGAGGATTCACCCCATCTGTTAACTGGTATTGAGGATTCACCCCATCTGTTAACTGGTAGTGAGGATTCACCCCATCTGTTAACTGGTAGTGAGGATTCACCCCATCTGTTAACTGGTATTGAGGATTCACCCCATCTGTTAACTGGTAGTGAGGATTCACCCCATCTGTTAACTGGTATTGAGGATTCACCCCATCTGTTATTAAACTGGTAGTGAGGATTCACCCCATCTGTTAACTGGTAGTGAGGATTCACCCCATCTGTTATTAAACTGGTAGTGAGGATTCACCCCATCTGTTAACTGGTATTGAGGATTCACCCCATCTGTTAACTGGTATTGAGGATTCACCCCATCTGTTAACTGGTAGTGAGGATTCACCCCATCTGTTAACTGGTAGTGAGGATTCACCCCATCTGTTAACTGGTATTGAGGATTCACCCCATCTGTTAACTGGTAGTGAGGATTCACCCCATCTGTTAACTGGTAGTGAGGATTCACCCCATCTGTTAACTGGTAGTGATGATTCACCCCATCTGTTAACTGGTATTGAGGATTCACCCCATCTGTTAACTGGTAGTGAGGATTCACCCCATCTGTTAACTGGTATTGAGGATTCACCCCATCTGTTAACTGGTAGTGAGGATTCACCCCATCTGTTATTAAACTGGTATTGAGGATTCACCCCATCTGTTAACTGGTATTGAGGATTCACCCCATCTGTTAACTGGTAGTGAGGATTCACCCCATCTGTTATTAAACTGGTATTGAGGATTCACCCCATCTGTTAACTGGTATTGAGGATTCACCCCATCTGTTAACTGGTAGTGAGGATTCACCCCATCTGTTATTAAACTGGTATTGAGGATTCACCCCATCTGTTAACTGGTATTGAGGATTCACCCCATCTGTTAACTGGTATTGAGGATTCACCCCATCTGTTAACTGGTATTGAGGATTCACCCCATCTGTTAACTGGTATTGAGGATTCACCCCATCTGTTAACTGGTATTGAGGATTCACCCCATCTGTTAACTGGTATTGAGGATTCACCCCATCTGTTATTAAACTGGTATTGAGGATTCACCCCATCTGTTAACTGGTAGTGAGGATTCACCCCATCTGTTAACTGGTATTGAGGATTCACCCCTCTGTTAACTGGTATTGAGGATTCACCCCATCTGTTAACTGGTATTGAGGATTCACCCCATCTGTTAACTGGTATTGAGCATCCAGGGAGGTGACGCCCTCATTATACTGCTATCAGGCAGGGTGGGTTATTAAACCCTCTGACGAACACATTGTCCACTCATTACATCCGCTGACAAAAAAATTTAACAAATGAAGCACAAACGAAGTGATCTAAAATTTATTGAAAAATATAATAAAAACAAAACGCATTTTCGGCTCTATATCGACAAATCTTTCGGATATCTTCCCTACAAGTATATTTTGAGATACCTCTAAACAAATTATGGATTCATAATTTTGAGGTTCGAACAAGCCATGTCCGTAAGAATGTTTAGTTTAATGAATCAAAACTGGTGGCAGTCCTGCAAATAGTGTCTGTCCTTTGCATCACCAAATTCACCCTCTGAGAACCTCATTCTGCTCAGGCCTGTTCTGGGAAGTATCTAGATTCTCAAATTAACATTGTTAATGGAATTTCATGCTAAGAAATAAGAGCAAACAAACAACAAGGCGAACACGGAAGGTGACGTAATTATCACATGATCTCCCTGGGGTTTTCCATGACAACTGGTCTGTATCGAGTAATATCACACCGGTGATATCAGACCAGACCAGCCTGATGAGAGTGATGTCGGGAAGGGTGACCCATTACCGCTGAATATGGCATGTTCACATGGTAGAATTAAGTGGCTGGGAATGAATTTAATCACTAGCTATGTAATAATAGAAATATCGATATAAAATCTATATTAATTAATATATTAACTCATAATTATTAATTTATAACCCAGAGACTATATGAAACATATTTAGGAAGAGATAAACCATCTTTAACTTATTAGCTGGACATTTCCTGAGGTTACTTCTCACCAGTGAGTATTTAGAAGTGAAAGAAAGAACTAATGACAGAAATCAACAAATTAGCATGATTTTTTATTTATCTTTGAAAATAATTTACATCATTAAGTGAACATTCAGATGACCACTATTCAATCGTAAGTGGAGAAATCAGGTCCGAAAAAAATCATGGATTTTTTGTTCACACGATTGTGATGTTGTTGTACATGATATCGTAGGTTGTTCATAAGCATGTGATTGACTACCCTACGATCTTTCCAGCTACGATTTTAACGATTAGGTCGCAAGTGGAGATATACAAGGATACGCCACGATTTCGAATCTAGAATCAAACAGTGCTTATTTTTTTACTTGCAATATTGACGTGAGCATGCAGAGTCCTACTGCTTAGTTCCTACGATGGAAATCCTTCCACTTATGATTGAATCTTGGTCATCTTAAAGTTCAACAAGATACAACAACAATGAAAGGCTTATGGTAGTGAATACATGAATAAATGAGTACATGAATAAATGAGTACATGAATAAATGACCAGATGATAGAATAATGCTGTATCTACAAAACACGAAAACATGTGTTAAAGGTACTCAATCCGATAAAACTCCTCTCAATTACTATTTCAATGGCTTCGGGGGTCAAAAATATTTGATTCGAGTCGAGGAAGTCACCCATCAAAGCTCAGATTTGTTAGATATCGATTTTAGAAATCTATTATTTTTCATTATCGGGAATATTATCTGGCCCAGAACTCAGTCAAAATTGCGCTGTTATTACCACTTGATTTTAGAGTTATCCATCCTTGTCTGTTTGAATAGATTTTGGAGTACACATCCAGAGCAGATTACGGCAGTTGAAGGCAATTATTAGTACTCATCTCGAGTAAATAACAAATTTCAAAAATCAATATCTAATAACTCTGAGCTTTGTTTGATGGGTTCCTCGACTCGAATCAAATATTTTGTACCCCCAAAGCCAAAGAAATAGTAATATAGGACCCTCTGATCGGATTGTTGTTGTTGGAATCTGTTGAGATGGGGACCCTCTGTTCGGATTGAGTACCTTTAAGTTAACCCTTTCATGATGGGAGGTGCACTGGTGCAGCATTAAAGATCATGTGCCAGTACATTATCTTACTTGTATTTATTACACTGTTGTTCCTAGAAATACAGTGTTATTGCTGCTTATATTCCATATTCCATCTCGCTGACGTCAATTGACGTACATGACATTCACCTCAACCATGAAAACGGAACTATAAAATAAAAGCATCATCACACATGACAAAACAAACAATGTATGTGCCTAATAAAACCTTGTAAGCATGTATTTTTAACACACAGATTCTAGGACGGGTGACATGTAATAAACACAGAACTACAAGTGTGTTAACGGGTTTGTTGATATGGCACTTGTGCCATCGCGAAGGATATAACTCAAGGCTTCTCCTCTCCGCGCTAACACACGTGCCGTGTCAACAAACCCATTAACACACTCGAGTCGTTCTGTGTATATATATGTGAGTCTCTCACAGGGAGCCTTGCATATATAACAGAATGCACTAGCTTACAAGGTCAAGGTAAATATTGTTAGGCCAATCTATTCTCTTATATATGCGAGGCTCCCTATGTCATGGAAGGGTTAAACTCAACAATAAATAATGGGGAGGTTTAGAGTGAACACTTCTCTCTTCAGCAGTCAAGAAATATTAGACTATAATAATAGTTTTTCAAGTTTCGCAGTATAGCAAAAAACATTTGTCTTGTACGATAGTCTGGTTAATAGATTGGCTGGGCGAGTAGAGTTGTTTATCGAACACGGGACAGTGATGGCCAATCAGAGATGAGTTTCTGATTATGCGTGTCATATGTTCAGGGCGAGGCCGTCACTATTGAGCATACAGCGGTCGGCTTATGATGTTTCTAAAATTCGATATATGTTTTACAGTATATTCTTCATAAAGGTTTTATAATTTGTGCGAAACTACGTTATGAAAATCTGTTTCTAAGTATGAATGTTTGAGTTCAGACATTGAACATTTCTCACATACCATGTAATGTAAAAGGTGAGAACCACCGCCTTCCCTGTAGACAGAGTTCGGACCCGTTTGGCTGGTTCACAGATTTCCACCTTCAAAAATATAAAACAAGTCGGAAGGCATTTGTTTTCTGTCCAGCTTGTCTGCTGTCGCAACTGGGGATATATTATGTCAAATTGTTGGAGGTCAGGTCTTGTCTGTAAATATGAACATGAACAAAGCTAGAGCCTGCCCGTGCTGCTAATATGCAAAAGGTGATTTGTCATCATTTATTCAGTGGAGGGAAGACCATTTGTCACGGTCGGCGGGAGATTGTGGCCAATTGTGGAGCAACTACAATCTGTTCATAAACTCTGCACAATAAATTGTTATGCACAAGTAGCGATCTTTTAATGCTGTCTTTAGTATATGCCATGTCTCGTATATTGACCATTAACAAAATTGTTGTCTGTTCTGTCGCATGGACTACATTTGGGAACAGGACATAGCTGACTGCTGGATTATACTTTCCCACCTCGGATACAGAGAATTATTTTCTGCTATTATTGAGGCGAAGTTAGAAGTTTTGTTCAATCTAATCCTCCCGAGTGTGACATATTGGCGCCTTGTAATTCTAGCAATAAGAAATCCAAGGGTAACATCATGGCTCTTAGTTGAGTAACTATCCAATATGGAAGACTATATAACGCGAGTGCTGCTACTTGTCAAATGCAAAAATAATTCACATTTGGCAAAAACTCTTTTCATTTGGCAAGTCTTTCATCTTGATACCACAATATCTTGATACCACAATATCAAGTACAAAAACTGTTTTTAGACATAAAAGCATCCATGTGAAGAAAGCCCCATGTCACATTCTCATCGTAGCCGCTTTGGTAAATTAACAGGTTGTTGATCTCATTGTATGTGAGATTATTAGGAGCTTGTGTGCGATGATAATGTTTTCACAACTAATATTGGTTTTAAGATACATAAGAGTGATGTCATTTGACTTTGAGAACTCAGCAAATATATTTTCATTTTTGGCAAAAGAACATTTTGGACCAGGGTGGACCCAGTCTGTATTATATTCTAACATAATAAAGTTCCGGCATTGACATCAATATCATTGCGCTAAGCTCTTACGTCACTGCACGTGCTGACAATACACGTGTGTCTTACTAAAACTTACAGTAATGTCCTAAATAATCGACCCCTAAACCACAGCAGAATTATGGAAAAAATTTCAGGGTTGGTGAACACTTTCCGATGAATGACAACAAGCCATATTTCCGACTATAAAATGCTGAAAAGTTACCCATAATTCTGTTGTGGTTAAGGAGTCGATTATTTAGGGAATTAGTGTATGAGGCCGGATTTGGGGTTAATTATGTGATAAACAAAATTATGAATTATAATGATGGAAATTTTGTAATAAACAGAATAATCAATTGGTTTCGATGATTACGTGGCATAATTCACTTTGGTAGTCGTACCTACTGCTGCACTCACTCAGGATTTACTAGGCCCGATTCACCTTGTGCATTATGCCCACATAATCATCGAAAATAATTGATTAGTCTCTATAAATTGTACAAGGTAAATGCTGTTTAAAATGCAAGTTGGATAATACGATTTGATATAAACTGATATCATTATTATGAGATTTATTAACCCTATCATGACGGGAGCTGCGCTGGTGCAGCATTAAAGGTCCTGTGCCAGAGCATTCTCTTATATATGCGAGTCTCCCATAGGGAGACTCGCATATATAAGAGAATGCCTTGGCACATGGTTTTCACAAAAGTTCAAGAATCTCCAGTCATGGAAGGGTTAAGATATAATGAATGAAAGGTATATGATTGCAATGCTTCAGAATGTTTTCTTCTGTCTATGATCTTGTTTTGTTAAAGGTACTCAATCCGATCAGGCAGTCCCCATACCATCAAGATACAACAACAAAATTTCTTCAAAATATGCTTTAGTTATCAGAATCGATTTATTGCAACAAAATAATGCAAACCACTGTCAACTATGGTATCAAATTTCCCGAAACTTGTTATTTATCAACATTTTGTTCAACAAAATATGGCCATATTATCATTAAAGTATCACGAAAGTTGACCGTATTACCACTTGATTTTAGAATTATCCATCTTCATCCGCAATTTTGACCGTGACCCTCCATTTGACCACGTGTTTCTGGGCCACATATTATCACACATCTCGAGAAATAAAAATCTTCAAAAATTTATATATGATCACTCTGAACTTTGATGGGGGAAGCCAAAGATACAGTAATTTAGGAGCATCTGATCGGATTGAGTAACTTTAACTGATGGCTGATAATACACGAGTGCATTGATGTATGTTTGTACGTCCTGCGCACATGCCTCACATAAATTTACACCTGGATATTTGCAGAATGAAGACCCCAGAGGGTGAATTTAGTTACGTTACCCCAAATAATGGGCTAGCATCACCAAATTCATCATCTGGGGACCTCACTCTGCATGGTCTCATCTGCTATGCGAGACCTAAGCTCAGATTTAAGTTCCCAGATGCCAGTTCTCCTCATTGGCACCCCAAATTGTCGCAATATGAGCCAGAATGCTCTATTAATGAATTCATCCATGTGTACTGGGTGGCTGCTAGTTGTGAACACGCCGGGTATGTTGACTTGTGATTTGCTAATCTAATAATAATATAATGAAAGTGGCATCGTCGGTATCGCATATGACACTTGCTGTGTTTATAGTTCTTGGAGGTCGTGCTTGGCCGAATTTGTATCATCTCGAAATATTGGACATGGCTGCAAAATTATCTAAACAGCAACATTTTATTGTGATTGTCTTAATTTACGACTTGTATGCATAGACACAATCATTATGCACCCGTGATACTGTCACATCAACAGACTTCATATACAATTTCAATATAGAAGCAGAGAGAAAAACTCTCCACTACCATAGCCAGAAAAGCGTTGGGGGAAATAGTATAGTGTACTTGGCATATCGCTGAGGCATACAGCGTCGGTGGTGGCTATTTATAGGTGGGGAGATTGCGAGGTAGTTTTAACAGAACAACCTATAGAGTTAATTTGGTAATAAAGATACTTTCCAGAGGAGATGAGACCTGAGCAGAATGAGGTCCGCAGAAGGTGAATGTAGTGATACTAGTCTGCTGTGCAGGGTAGAATTACTAAATTCACATTTTGGGAACCTCATTCTGCAAATGTCCGGCACCATATACAGTATTGTCCTAAATAATCGATCCCTAAACCACAGCAGAATTATGGGAAATTTTTCAGGATTTACTCGGAAATATGGCTTGCTGCCATTCATCGGAAAGCTCTTGGTGAGAGCTTTCCGATGAATGGCAACAAGCCATATTTCTGACTAAATCCTGAAAAATTTCCTATAATTCTTCGGGCATTACTGTATTGAGGCCTACCGGCTGCACAATTGTTCATATTCAGTCTCTGGACATTAGATCAGCATGAATGTAACTTATATATTTATTCCACACCCAATGACCCGATGTACATGTATTCAATGTAATCCCAGCCAGTGAATACATATTAGTGTATACCTCTAGTGGAATACAAGCCGGAACTATTCTTGTTGATGGTATCACCAAGAAAGATGACGTACATTACATTAACGATCTGCTTCTGGTGATGCTCTGATCATTACTGGTTATTCATCTGATTAAATTTACAATAAAGGTTGCTACAGTATCAATGAAGATGAAAATTTATTGAACATATCTGACACAGAATAAATATAGAATATAGGGTGTAGAATAAATACAGAACACAACTTGCATCATAATCGCGATCATTTTATTGAACTCGTTGCGGATGGCGTATAGCAACGCTCTCATGAAATATATCATTGCGCCATCCGCAACTCATTCGATAAAAGACTCTTGATTAAGAAGCACATTGTGTTCTGCCTATGCATTCTCATAAAAAAATTGTCGAAAATATGGACAAAGTTTTGTAGTTGACAAGAATGAAATTAAATATCTTCTTAAAGAGGGACTGTACACTAAATCAGGCCATTATTATCCTCAACAGAATATATACAACAAATGAATAAATTTGAGCCATGGATGAGTGCAAAATACACTCATTTACTTTATGAATGATGTAAAACAAATATTCTGTTGAGAATAATAGGAAATGGTCCCATAAATGGCCGGATTTAGTGTACAGTTCCCCTTTGAGCATAATTATAATGACAGGACAGATTTTTTACAGACAGGCTAAAATTGTATACCTTAATTTCTCAAATTTAAATTTGCGCAGTATTATTTTTCGCTCAGTTTTAAATTCACACCCCCCAATTAATAGCACATGCGTGAATTTAGATACAAGTCAGGTATTCACTTCTGTGGCTAGAAAATCAGAAGAGGTTTCCTGAAGAATAGAGAATTTCTCCCACATTACAGCTGAATTCGTTATTATATCATGGTTTTGGATACTAATTTATCCAGGTTAGGCAAGCCTTGAAATAGTGTGTCTATTATTTGCAGAATGAGGACCCCCAGAGGGTGAATTTAGTGACAATATCCTGCACGGCGGGCTAGAGTCACAAAATTCACCCTCTGGGAACCTCTTTCTGCTGAGGCCACAACTGCTATGGGAGACCTGGGATCAGATGGAAGTTTCCAAGTTAGTGTTGCTAGCCTGCTGTGCAGGGTAGCATCACTAAATTCACCCTCTGAGGACCTCATTCTGCAAATGACAGACACACTATTTCAAGACTTGAGGTTAGGCCATGCAAAGTCAAATTCCCATTATGAACATCTGTTCGGGTAATAATGGCCTGAGGCAACTGCAGGCAACTGAAATAAAAGGCTGCTCGGCCACAGTGTCCCCCGAACCGGTGGCTTCATTTGGAGCGGAGGCTTTGTAGAAGTATACTATATGGATAAGACACTTGTGCATTGTCTCATTACTGACATGCATACAAATAACCAAATCTTAAAAAAACTCATAAAGAAAAAATATAACCTCAAATTGGCACAAAATGAAGAAAATTACAAGAAAAATTGAATTTTCTAAGTCGAAAACCCCATAACTCTGAGAAAAATCATCGAATCAAACTCGAACTTGACCTGTATATTGATATGACTGATCCACATAAAAACGGTATTTGCAATTAAAGAATCCAAACCGAAAATGTGAGAAATTTTCTAAGTAAAACAAGTCGAAAAAGGGCCACAACTCTCGCAAAAATGGGCGGAGCATACTCATATTTGAACTTGACCTGTACATAGGGCTGATAAACTCACATACCAAATTTGGTTCAAATATGATCACACAAACTGAAGTTATCATCCGGAAACCAGAAAATTACAAGATTCTAAGTAAAAAAAGGGCCATAACTCTCACAAAAATGGGCGGAGCAAACCCATATTCGAACTTGACCTGTATTCTGGTCTGATAAACTCACCTATGAAATTTGCTTTTGATCTAATAACCGAAACTAAAGTTATCATCCGGAAACCATTTCCGGACAGACGGACGGACACCGGCTATTTTAATAGTCTCCTGAATTTTTTTCCGGGGGACAATTAAATTTACTATAAAACCCAGAAATAGCAGATGCAGAGATGGAAAGCTTTGTTGCATATGGCTCAGAAATAATACAAATAATTAAATAGGTAACATGCCTTTCAAAAAAGAAAATTTGCCTGAGTAATAGGAAATTGACATTGCATGGCATTGAAGTTAATAAAGAATTTTGCTGCTGATTCAGCGATTTAAATTGACATATTTTTATGCTTTTTCACATGTACCTTTAAAGGTACTCAATCCGATCAGACGCTCCTAAATTACTATTTCTTTGGCTTCAGGGGTAAAAAATATTTGATTCGAGTTGAGGAACCCACCCATCAAAGCTCAGAGTGATTAGATATCGATGTTTGAAATTTGCGGTTTCTATTGTTTGTGGTCCACAAACTGATTGAAGCACGAGGGTCAAACGGACGGTCTAGCAGATAAAGATGGATAACTCTAAAATCAAGTGGTTATTATTACCACTTGATATTAGAGTTATCATCTTAATCTGCAAGACTGTCCGTTTGACCCTCGTGCTTCAATCAGTTTGTAGCCCATAAACAATAGAAACCGCAAAGTTCAAACATCGATATCTAATTACGCTGAGCTTTGATGGGTGGGTTCCTCGACTCGAATCAAATATTTATTACCCCCCCCCCCCCCCCCCCCCCCCCCCCCAGAGCCAAAGAAATAGTAATTTAGGAGCGTCTGATCGGATTGAGTACCTTTAAGGCACTCACAGAAGGTACATGTGAAAAATCATTAAAGTTTTGTACAACCATCATCACTTATAAAAACATGGAGAAATAGATAGACATTGATTGTTCTCATATTTAATTTTGATAACTCTTCAATATAAACGAGACATCACATGTTAAAACTTTTGTTATGTGAACATTATTGTTACAGTGCGATCAAGCCATTTTATTAAAAAACAGTTCAGCATATTATAATCAAATAATTATTGTCTACATCACAAAAGATGAGCACAATGAAAAATATTCATTCATATTCATAATGATAAATATTCATTAATATTCATAATGATAAATATTCATTAATATTCATAATGATAAATATTCATTCAAGAAAACACAGATTTTCAACATAAACATGTCACTTGCAATTACATTTTCCACTGTTTGTTATTAAAAAATGACTTTCACTGTAACAGTAATGTTTACATAACAACGGTTTCAACATTTGAAATTTAGTCACTGGAGAGTTATCAATAATAAAGATAAGAATAAATTCTATCTAATTTTTCGTATTTAGCTATTTTCCCTCGTAATGTTTATCAATATAGAGTTGTACAGAACACCAATGAGTCGCAATTCTATATAAAATTATTAACCGAGTGAACTATAAATGTAATTCGAACCAAGCTTTAGTTATGCTTGAATCAAATTAAGTGGACAAAGTTAATAAATTTTGTATAAAATTGCGACAAATTTGAGATCCATTTTATCATATAATCACATTTTAGCAAGGAGAAACGATTTCGAAACAGTTGGGGCTAAACAAAATTAATATTGATTTCTTTATCACAACCAAAGAGGAAGTAAAGACACCTTCATGATATAGTTCCATTTTAAATGTGTTTTTTTATGTTGACAAAATTGTTCAACCACCCTTATCACCCATGTTTATCTCACAGTTACCACTAAATAACACAACACATAATCATATTCTATTTAACATAATAATAAAGTTCTGGCATTGACATCAAATTCATTGCGTTAAACTCTTAAGTCACTGTGCATCGATAATGCACATATTTCTTATAAAAAATATGTGAGGCCGCTTTTATGGGCTAATTATGTGATAAAGTAGAATAATTGCAACTACAGTAATGCTCTAATTGATTGACTTCTTAACGACGGCAGAATTATGGGTAACATTTCGGGATTTAGTCGGAAATATGGCTTGTTGCCATTCATCGGAAAGCTCTCGCCGAGAGCTTTCCGATGAATGGCAACAAGCCATATTTCCGACTAAATCCTGAAAAGTTACCCATAATTCTGCCGTCGATAAGAGGTCGATTAATTAGAGCATTACTGTATATTCCATGTACAGCAAATAAGAGGCATAGATCAAATCCCTACAATAATAACACACGGCTAAGAGTGTAGACGGACAGAAACTCAGCATTTTAGATAATATAACTATTATTATACATGTATAATTAAGAAATGAATGTAGTTGGTGTGTGTTGTGTGTTATTGGGGGATATGGGGGACATTGTGTGAACCGCAAAGCAGTTCTCACTAAATGTGCCCCGAACGACCACAGAGCCATATCCCCCAATAACACACACACCCACTAAATTACTTTCTTATACATGTATTTATATAGCATTTTGATGATTTATTCTGAATGTATTCTTACTTATTTTCACAAAATCTGCCTAAGGGAACCACTCGTCAATGAGTATTTAGTATAGAACAAATTAAAGCACACCTGATTGATTATTTCCAGATAATTTAAAAATAATTCTATATGAAAAACACCAATTGACATTCATTTTGAAGCCCTCGTGAATGTGAAAATCTGTACCACACATTTCATTGAGATCAGACAACCAATGGACAGACAGATATACTGGACCCATGTAATCCCACAATACCAGGCATTTACTTTGTCTGAGGGGATATAAATATGATAGAATGTAGCTTACAGATCTGAAAAGTAGCACGGTGATATCACTGTACATATACACACACAACACAACCACATATCATGCACTTGGGTGTTTCTCTATTTGCACTTCAGTTAAATTTGCCTCGTTTTCCGATACAGAACGAACACGACTTGGAGTGCTGCCATTGGAAAGTCCTTTTGTAAGCGCAGACTTCATGCCATCGGTTGATTCTTGTGCATTTAGTTTGTCCAATGTCTGTCTGAAATGATCTGGTGGCACAGAGATACTATGAGAATGAGACTGTCTCTTATTATTTGTTGATGCGCTGGAGTATGACTTGCTCCGTGAGTAGGGCATAGATTGTCGAGGCCTTCCTTTTTGAACATTCCACCGTCGTCTACTCGGAACAGCGAACATTGTACTCGGCTGAATGACGTAACTAGAACACAAAAATAGTATGTTATTTAAAGGCCCACTTAATTTTCGAACCCCCAGATCACATATATAAAATACTAGCAGAAGACCCGACTTCATCCGGGCTTTGACCTTGAATTTACCATTTTGAAGGTCAAGGTCAGGTTGGAGTCACGATTTGACCGTCCAAAAGAATCCCCGGACAAAAGTATCCCTAGGTATCAAATTTCGTCGAAATCCATCTGTTTTACCTGATTTGACCTTTAATTGACCATTTTGAAGGTCAAGGTCATGTTGGGGTGACGATTTGACCCATCCAAAACACTCCCTGAACAAAAGTATCCCTAGGTATCAAATTTCGTTGAAATCCATCCATTTTACCTGATTTGACCTTGAATTGACCATTTTGAAGGTCAAGGACAGGTCGGGGTCACAATTTGACTGGTCCATGAGAGTTCCCGCACAAAAGTTACCCTAGGTAGCAAGTTTGAACTCAATCAGTAGGGCCGTTTTCGAGTCTATAACGGACACACACACACATATATATAGAATATGTAGCTAATGTCGTCGCTTAAATTGTTTATGTCCGTGAGGGGGATTTGAGCATCTATTGGGCGAGGCTCTGCCGAGTCCAATATATGCCAAATCCCCCGAGCGGACATAAACAGTTTAAGCGACGACATTAGCTACATATTTTATTTATCCATCGCACAAAACTTGCCTTTTGTGAGGTAAATCTGTCATTTTCCTCAGTTTTACATTCGTTACTTTGATGACGCCATTACATTTATTAGGTCAAGCAAACAATTAGCATTCATGACGTGGGAAAACCGGAGTGCAGCTTAGAGCGAAATAGTTCGTTGGCATTTTTACATTTATTATAAGCAGACCTTGTTCTGAGGATTTATAGATGTTTTAGAGCTAAAACATATATCATTTTACGAATTACAGGCTCGGCGACCCGATAAAATTCGTATCCGGGGCAAGATACATTCACATAGCAAATTTCAAGTCGATAGCTCCACCCGTTTCCGAGATCTCGTCTGCGCATGCGCGAAGCTGGCGTCGCATGGGCTCGGCGACCCGATAAAATTCGTATCCGGGGCAAGATACATTCACATAGCAAATTTCAAGTCGATAGCTCCACCCGTTTCCGAGATCTCGTCTGCGCATGCGCGAAGCTGGCGTCGCATGGGCTCGGCGACCCGATAAAATTCATACTCGGGGCAAGATACATTCACATACCAAATTTCAAGTCGATAGCTCCACCCGTTTCCGAGATCTCGTCTGCGCATGCGCTGCACGGGCGTCGCACGGGCTCGCCAATACGACAACGACCACCGCTTGGTCAAACTACACACACGTACCAAGTTTCGTCCTGATCGGTCGAGAATCGTAGATTTGTATTAAGGACAGACAGATAGACAGACAGACAGACAGAGGTCTTCAAAATATATATGAGACTAGCCGATGAGCCCGACGTTGTCCGGGCTATTCAAAAACCAAATTTCAAGTCGATAGCTCTACCCAGCCCGAAATTTCAAGTCGATAGCTCTACCCGTTTCCGAGATCTGGTCTGCGCATGCGCGAAGTTGGCGTCGAACGGGCTCGGCGACCCGATAAAATTCGTATCCGGGGCAAGATACATTCACGTACGAAATTTCAAGTCGATAGCTCCACCCGTTTCCGAGATCTCGTCTGCGCATGCGCGAAGCTGGCGTCGCACGGGCTCGGGGACCCGATAAAATTCGTATCCGGGGCAAGATACATTCACATAGCAAATTTCAAGTCGATAGCTCCACCCGTTTCCGAGATCTCGTCTGCGCATGCGCGAAGCGGGCGCCGCACGGGCTCGCCAATACGACAACGTCCACCGCCTGGTCAAACTACACACACGCACCAAGTTTCGTCCCGATCGGTCGAGAATCGTAGATTTGTATTAATGACAAACATACAAACATACAGACAGACAGACAGACAGACAGAGGTCTTCAAAATATATATGAGATATGCCATATTATATACCATTTCAAAGAGGAAGCTCCAAAACATTGTATTATCAACTTATCCGGTGTAATACACTTGTGAACATGTTGTTTTTGTTGAGTTACCGACATATTTTTGTCATCTAGCTCGCAGTAAAAAGTGTATTATTTTCAATGGAGGGGGAATAACTCTATATCTTAAAGATAGAGTTATTCCCCTTCCATTAAACATACATCTTTCGTTTGAATTCTGCTGCATTCTGGGAGCCAAAATGTGGGGAATCATTCCATGATTTCAGCTGTTTTCTATTTCTCTGTGGGCATTTTCTGAGATACAAATGTTACAAATGGTGAGGAATTATAGTATTTTAATCATATTTTATGGCATAGATTGTTATTAAAACCATATACAACACAGCACTATAAAAAAAAAATTGGCGACTCGAAAATTAAGTGGGCCTTTAAAGATTGTGCGTATCTTTCCTGAACTTTCTGTATAGATTCGGAGATATAAAGTAACAAGTTTGAGCCATAGAGATCAGTCAACGTGAGATAATATGAATTGGGACATAAAAAGTTAGCCATTTTTAGAATATTGCAACATTATTGATTCACTGCCGAAAACTTGTGGGTAATTCCATCCCATATGCCAAAATGGTATTGCATGTTTTGCCAATAGTAGTTGATATTTGACGGATGTAGGAGTGATAGTTCGACCAATATCGGGTTATATGATGCCGATACTTGTCATATGGCTACCACAAGATAACTCGTAGTCGGCAACTGGGATGGAATTTACCAGCGTTTCATCATTGGTGCCAGCTATGAGTTATTTAATAGGTAAATAAATAATACATTGGCCTAACAATATTTACCTTGAACTTGTAAGCAAGTGCATTCTCTTATATATGCGAGGCTCCCGATGAGAGACTCACATATATAAGAGAATGCACTGGCATATGATCGTTAATGCTGCACCAGGGCAGGGTTAACTCTAACAGGAATTATCCTACTCTAATTGGGAAGGGGTCCCTGGCCCCTGCTATTGGGGAAAAATTAACGCAATGGGAGACAAATTTGGAATACTCAAACAGTTGAGTCACTGAAAAACATAAAAAAGTGCTTTGTTATAACAACAGTCAGTAAAAGATATTAAAACCAATTTGTTTAGTGATGTGATGTGTACTTTAATAACACATCAGCTAATTTGAAATTGTCAAAATTTAAAGCAAATTTCAAGGTTCGGTTTATTGAAATCAAACAGTAAATTTCAGATTTGGGAAATAATAGTGTCAATGACACTCTAATTCAACTTGGAAAGGGGAAAATGTCAGACATTACAGTCAGTGGAGTGATAAGGAATGTGGAAAGTTGAAATGGTTAGGAAATACCAGAGGTCAACTTGAATAGCCAAATGAAGCTTGGGATCAATTCGATGAAAAATTTACTGTAGCTAGGGAATTCCAAAGTATTTAGTCATGCCAAGAGTAAGATCCAAGATGGCTGCTGGCGGACATGTTTTATTTATCAAAAACATTAAAATTTTAAAGCTCCCATCTAGAAGTGATCCTAAACATGCCTGTAAATAATAAAGACATTTCTCAAATAAATGTGGGCTGCAGAGTGTTCAGATCGATTCAAATGTGTAATCCAAGATGGCTACTGGCAGCCATTTTTTAAACATATTTTAATAAATTGATGGATCCCATCTATAGACCCCCCCCCAATCGGATGAGGGATGTGACCAAAGGATTTAGTCATGCAAAGAGTAAATTCCAAGATGGTCACTGGCACCATATTTTTTAACATATTTCAGTCCATATATTGGAAAAATTAGATTACTCCCGTCAATCTGTAGATCTATAAATTTTCATGATGATCGGAAAATGAGATGTGATCTGTAGGGTGTGACAAATGATTTAGTCATGCAAATAGTAAAACCCAAGATGGCTTCCGGTGGCCATGATTTTCGACAAAAAATATTCAAACTCAATACCTTCCATCTAGAGTTAAAATTTCATAACAATTCACCAATAAATGTGGGCTGCAGGGTGTGCCGATAAATTCAAAGATGACTGCTGGCAGCCATGTTCTTAAAAAAAATTCATGAAAAATTTATGGCTGCCATCTTGTGGTCACCATGAAGATCCATATAGAGTTTGGTGAGAATTGGATGAAGGATGTGGCCTAGCTTTAGGGTGTGCCAAAGGAAATTGTTGATGGATGCATAGATGGACAGATGGATGCCAGCCCATGCAATAGGTCAAACTTGACTTTACCAAGTTGAGCTAAAAAGGCATTCATTTGGCATTAGGATATGGGTCTGTATTCGGTCCCTAGTGCTACAAAAGACTGTCTAACTACTGTTTCAACAATTCTATGCTATCCTATTGAACAATATAAGATGAGCTAATTCTGAAAAATACTCACACAATATCTCCATGTTTGAGCTTCCGCTTAGGACCAGGATTCAGTATCGGGTAAGAAATAATATGCTGTCTCTCCTCATAATCACCTGGAATCAGGACAGACCATTTAATTATTTAAGAAATTTATGGTGGTTTCAATGTGGTCATGGGATTTTGACTGCTCGAAAAAATTCATTAAACTACACAAACTCTTACACTACACTCTGATTGTTATACAATAAATCCATTATTTATTCTATTGTCAGCTATTGTCACAATTAAACTGCTTTTATTAAAGGAATATGATCCTGAAAAAATATTAGTATTTTCTTTCAATATACTGATAATATATATATAAAATGTCCATTCTGCACTTACAATATATATAAAACTAGCAGGCAGGGTCCGCGCTGGACCAAAATTTACTTTTGCTAAATAATTTGCCAAATGAAAATATTTTTTGCCAAATTCTATTAGAATTTGCCAAATGTTATCCCTGATAGTATCATTTTCTGCGACCTCCATTGAGTTTTATATCTCGACACTCGTCGTTTGAACGACGTTTGATATCGATAGGAAAGCAGTTAGTTAATAATTATACTCGCATATCTATTGTGGTTTATCAAATAACAATAAACCAATCACCGAACAATAAAATGGTAGAAGAGTTGCTTCATCAGGGAACATCACAAGAGGATTAGCTACGCAAACACCACCGCCACACTAAATACTGGTAATCCATCCACCCATCGATAATAATGTTAATACCAGATTAACTGCATCTTAATGGAGGTGTTAACTTTTCCGAAACCGTTAAAACACCACTAATATAATTCTATTGTAATAATTTCCTACAATTAATGGTATTGATTGACCGATGTTTTTCAACTTTATTGAGGAATTAAAAAGTGACTTGCCAAAACTTTTGCCAAATGAAAATATTTTTTGCCAAATGTGAATTATTTTTGCCATTGGCAAGTGGCAGCGCGAACCCTGCTAGCAGGTGACCCGACTTCGTCCGGGCTTTGACCTTGAATTGACCATTTTGAAGGTCAAGGTCAGGTCGGGGTAATGATTTGACCCGTCCAAAACACTCCCCCGACAAAAGTATCCCTTGGTATCAAATTTCGTACCCGTCCCTAAAAGAGGTACGTTTGTGGGTACCCGTTTCAAGGTGAAGATCACCTCTGGCGGAAAAACTTACCCGATGAAAATCTCCCCCGTTCCTTGGAACCCCTAAGTACGAAGACAGACATAAGAATCACAGAATGGCAGACGCAATTCACATATTCACAATACGAATGAATGGCAATCTGATTTTCACAACTGCAGAGAAAAGTGAGAGGCTGCAACGTCTGTGATAGTCAGACTGTGGAGAACCCCAGAACCAGCGCGAGTGGACAGAAGTGATTCGACTGAATGCTAAATGCAAATATACGCTCTTTATCAACGACACTGCGGATACGAACGCTCTTTAACTATCAACGCGATTAACCCCACAGTGCCAATGACGGTCATTTTGGTGACTGAGAGTGGAGAAGGGGTGCTGGGAGCTTCTCCAAAACAACGGTAAACACTGCCCGTGGGTTTTTAAGTTTAGATTGGAGGTTTGAGCTCAATCGGTCCAGCCGTTTTCCCGGCCATAGCTAACAGACAGACAAACAGAAGTCCCAAAATATATATTAGATATATTATATATTCATATAAATATTGCATATATACGAAGACTTGCAAAGTTATAAATAATAGACATTGATGATTGATCATCTCAAAAACATTCCAGTTCCCAGATGTACTTAGTCTTGTGGCAATAAAGAGCGTTTAGTTTTAATTTATCGTAACATGGTATAACCAAAATAATTTGGTTTATTGTTGTGGGATTTAATAAATTATACCACACCATTCATTTACAATATGATATGATAAGTTTATTTTCATAGTTATGAATCATGTATATATTAGGGCAATATATATTTACATATATTCGGAATATTGAGCATCCAAAACAATCTTGCCGACTCCATGTGGCAATAAAGAGCATTTAGTTTTAATTTAATGCCAACAAAGCATTCCACCCCTGCATCGGCTAGCTCTGAGTTTAATTTCAGCTGCCCGCGGCCATTATTACCCAAACAAACGTCCATTAAAGTTAGTTGATATATTCCATGTGATTTATTTCACAAAATATCACCCAATAAAGTATCATTGACACATTTTTTTACTGAGTTTGTAGATACATCAAGTGTTTAACACACAGTTGAACATAGTTACCAATTAGAGAATTAATGAATTGTTATTTTGAATCGGGAAACGGGTCTGATCGATCTCAATTTTGTGCAAGTTTGTAAACAAATGTACCGCATTTACTGATTATAATGTTTTCTGACATAGAAAATGGGAATAAAAAGGCTGCATGCATGGGGGGTTTTAGGACCATGCCTGTGGGACTAAGAAACAGGAAATAGATTTTTTTATGGCCTATGGTATTCATAATCCCATTATATAACATATAATGTATTTTGGACCCTACTGCGTACCATGTAATATAATCCCGATATGCCCTATACTGTAGTTATTACTTTAATTCATTTTTAACACACACAATTCAGTTGTATATATCTTCAAAAAGGAGATAAAATGGTGAGGATTTTTTTTAGTCCTCCTATACATATACGGAAAAACAAAGAAAATGTAAGTAAAATAAAATAAAAATATAAATAATGAACTCACAATAATCATCAACGTCAAGAGACAAATTCCTCATCTTTTCATGTATCATTTCACGAATCTGCAGATTTCCCGGACCCGGCCTCTTCAACTTGTATCTCAAACTACTGTTCTCTTCACCTTTTTTATCATTGTTGTTCAGTTCATCACTGCTGGCCCTCTGAAGAAAGGAGGCAAAATTCACCTTTTATGCCTTTAACCCTTTCATGATGGGAGCTGCGCTGTCCAGCATTAAAGATCCTGTGCCAATGCATTCTCTTATATATGCGAGTCACTCATAGAGAGCCTCACATATATAAGAGAATACACTGGCTTACAAGATCAAGGTAAATATTGTTAGGCCAATGCATACTCTTATATATGCAAGGCGCCCTACGGGCGACTCGCATATATAAGAGAATGCATTGGCACAGGGTTTTCGCAAAATTTCAGGAAGCTCCAGTCATGAAAGGGTTAAGACTTGGTCAGTGCATTTTTTTCCTTTAAAAGTTGTTTGAGTTGTTCGAAACTGAAAGTGTCAAAGACACTGTAGCTCAACTTGAGGAGGTGTTAACTTTATGCTGAGCAGTCAATATAATGATAAAAAATAAGGACAGTCCATAAGTTTTAGTGAACGAATTGTATTGTGTAGATGAAATTGTTTTCATTTCAAACATTTCTCTAATAATTGTGGACTGCAGGGTGTGTCAAATGATTCTAATGTGACAAAGTTAAGTTAGAGCTATTTCTTTGGGTTGGCATCCGTCTGTGCATCCATTAACAATTTCCTTTGGAACACCCTACAGGCATGCACATCCTTCATTCGATCTTCACTAAACTTCATGTGGATCTTCACGGTGACCTTTAGATGGGAGCCATCAATTTTTTCCGAAATTGTTAAAAAACGTGGCCACCAGCAGCCATCTTGGATTTCAAATTTGAATAAGGAAGGTCCAAAAGTTTTAGTTTAACAAATTCTATTTTGTAGATGAAATTGCTTTTATTTCAAACATTTCTCCAATAATTGTGGACAATAGGGTGTGTCGAAGGATTCAAATGTGAAATCCAAGATGGATGCTGGCAGCCATGTTGTTTAACAAATTTTGGAAAAGATCCACATGATGTATGGTAATAATTGGATGAGGAATGTGGCCTGTTGGGTGTGCCAAAGTAATTGTTGACGGACACATAGATGAACAGACCCAATGATTGGACACCAACCCACTTTCAAGTTGAGCCAAAAAAAAAAGGCTTTATGAGCTCAAAATTTACACTTATGAAGTAATGCACAAAGGATATTACCCTTTAACCACAGCAGAATTATGGAAAATTTCCAATGAATGGCAGCAAGCCATATGTCAGACTAAATCCTGAAAAATTTCCCATAATTATGCTGTGGTTTAGGGGTCGATTATTTAGGACATTACTAGTAGGGCCTGACGAAGCTTCGAGATTCGATTCGATTTCGAATCTTACGTTACGATTCGATTCGAAAGCGGTCGTATGATTCGGGATATTTCAAATCGTTATATACACATGCACAAGTCCTTTATCACCAGGAATAGACTGCATTATCTATAAAAAAAATTCATTATATCCCCAATACTTAACCTGAGTCTCCTTCCGCAAACATCTGGGACCTCCGTGGTCCAATGTGTATAGGGTAAGTTGCCCAATAGCTCTTTGCTCATATATATATATATTGGCCTCCCAGCCCAGTTCCAGCACTGGTTACTCGTGGAAGGTCGGTGCAATTCGTGCAACCTGCAGGTAGGTATGTGATGATTCGCGTGTTCATCATGGTTGTACCCTAATCGTAGCACACACATTTTCCTCCACCACATTAAACCAGCAATGTCGCGATATAGCCCGACCCCAGCTGCCGAAGCAAGTGAATTTCTAGTGGAACATATTTGTACATGTATGTCGGTATCTGAAATTCTTACCAGAAAAAGCTATATTGCGTTCCTCAAGTTTGGTTGCTTTTATGCGGCAGGTCCCAGGGCAGTCTTATTAGTGACCTTGACTTTAGTTCCGGGGGCGGAGGTAAACCGGAAGTAAGAGCCGTAGTTTAGTTTCATCCGCCATTTAATAGAGAGTCAGAAATAATTTTTCTTTGTCTGTTTCTTGTTGTTCGTTAATTTTCACGTACGTACTTATAACTTCACATTATTGTTAACGCATGTTGAGTTATGGCGACCCGAATTTTGATCGTGGGCCATTCCTTTATCGCTCGATTCGGCTCGCATTTATACAATCGGAATTTGTTGTCGATTCGACGAGAGTGGCCGCCGATGGTGAACTTTGCCCCGTACTTGCGAGTGTCGGATTTGAATGTGGACATTCGTTTCGTGGGTCAGGGAGGTGCGGATGTTCGAAAAACTCAAGCCCAATTTAAGTTGGGATACTATAGTTCCTGTATAAAATCCCGTTTGCGTATGCGCCATTCTCAAGTCACGATGCGCAATTTTGATATTGCGAATGCCTGCTCTGCGCGACAGGGTGAAGCCTATATGCGCAGTTCTAAGAGTTTCCGTTTGCAATGACTCGAATCAGACTCCATTGACCCCAAAGTTCCAAACTGCTTACTTTTCACGCACAGTGGCAGTGGCACAAAATATGAAATGATGTCATGTCATTCTCATATATTAAACTGTTTTAAACTGTGATTAAATATTGTTCATATCATGTCATATAAATTAAGTTTAATGAACCTCCTTCGTAATCTGTTATCTCACTGACGTTATAAAATCATCGGACATAAATTTGCCCCCAGTTTTGCTCGTACATGTACCTTCCACTGCTCGGTACCGCGAATCTACAAAAGTGTTTGAAAAAGATTCGATTCGAGATTCGAATCATTATCATGAGTCGATTGAAGATTCGATTCGATGTTGAAATGGCCGATTCGTCGGGCCCTAATTACTAGTGATGCTGAAGAAGGGGGCATGTGGGGGACGCTTGCCCCTTGAAGCGACCCCCCCCTTGCCCTGGCCCAGGGGAATCCAGTGGGTACCCGAAAAGTGCCTTCTTGACTGGTTTGCCCCCGTGCCCTTTGGTGCTTCCGGCGTCCCTGGACATTACTGTATATGCACTCATGCTGTAGTACATGCAGGACAATGGTTGATTATAATTATGTCCTATATGCAAAATGTTGCATAAATTATGGATAGAAATTATTGTAATGAATAAATTACTTGTATATTTTCAAAGGATTTCTTTACAGAAGATATTTCCAGGTGATGTTTCAGCGTGATGAATTGATAAACATTCATACCTGTTGCTCAACTGGTCCATCTGATTCGGGTTTCCGTTGATACCTGTATATGGCAATAGGCACTTCACCAGTTGTGGAACAAAGACCTTCACATAGCTCTCCATAAGTGGGAAATCTTGATAATGTGGCACGGGTTATTCTAATCTGAAATGAAATGTCAATGACACTGTAGCTCCTGCCATACATTACAGTCAAAAGATAGATAAGGAATGCGGAAAGTTTAAGTGTTAAAGTAATACCAGTTCAACCTGTAGAGCCATAAGAAGTTTGGAGTCAATTGAATAAACATGTCGGGTGCAGGGCATGCCAAAGTATTTAGTGATGCAAAGAGTAAAATCCAAGATGGCTACCGATAACAATGTTTTTAATCAAATATCGTTCAAATTTAGTAGCCCCCCATTTAGAAGTGATCCTGAACATATCTGTAATAAAAGTCAGCTGCATGGTGCTCTGATGGACGTTTCAAATGTGAAATCCAAGATGGCAGCTATAGTGGCCATGTTTTTTAACAAACTATGATGGTTCCCTTCTAGTGGTCACCCCGATGATCCACATGATGTTCCGAAAAATATTTATGGCTCTCATCTGGAGGCCACTCCGAAGATCGATATGAAGTTTGTTGATGATCGGATTAGAGATGTGGTCTGTAGGGTGTGCCAAAGGATTTAGTCATGTAAAGAGGAAAATCCAAGATGGCTGCTGTCAACAATGTTTTTCATCGAAGATCATTCAAATTTGATCACTCCCATCTAAAGGGGATCCTAATTCCTAAACATGCCTATTATACTTCAAAACAAATCTCCAATAAATGTGGGCTGCATGGTGTGCCGATGGATTCAAATTTGAAATCCAAGATGGCTGCTGCCTGAATTTCAGAAAAAAATGATGGCTCCCATCTAGAGGTCACCCTGGAGATCCACCTGATGTTTGGTGATGATCGGATGAGGGAGGTGGCCTGTAAGGTCTGCCGAAGGAATTAGTTAAGAGTAAAATCCATGATGGGGTTGGGGTTGACACCTGATGTTAAACCTGACATTTAAATATTTATTTATTTATTTATGAAAGGTCATAGATATGTTCGAGGCGCACATTTTTTGGTTATTCAGCGATCCCTGAGACACAAACTATTTTGTTCATCTGGCCTAATCAGTTCACAGACCCAAACCTAATATCAGCTGTCTCAAAATACTGTGAATTTTCTTTTTACCAATAGTGTGAGTGAATTCTATATGTCTTTAATACTTACACTAGAGAGATGACCTGAGTTTGTTTCCGAGTCAATTCCCAGCATTAATCTCACTAATGATGTGAAGTAACCTTTGACGTAAGTCTGTAATTAGAACATAAGTATTTAATCCTTTCATGACGGGAGAGAGCTGGTGCAGCATTAAATATCATGTGTCAGTGCATTCTCTTATATATGCGAGTCTCCCATAGGGAGCCTCGCATATATAAGAGAATGCACTGGCTTATAAGGTCAAGGTAAATATTTAGGCCAATGTATTGTCTTATATATGTGAGGCTCCCTATGGGAGACTCGCATATATAAGAGAATGCATTGGCACAGGGTTTTCGCAAAATTTCAGGAAGTTACAGTCATGGAAGGGTTAAGATGGATATTTGGGTATTCAAGCATGAAAACTGTTTTCATGCTCGAATCTCCAAACATCCAACAATTCATCTAGGTACGATTATCTCCATTGTAATTAAATCCACCAAAAACTTAAAATACAAACTACATGAAAAGCTCTTTTTATCTGCGTAAATTACATGCTATGAAGTGAGCTATCCAAAAAAGGTTATCAGATTTCTGGATATATGTTCCATGTGGTTACTTGGAACAGTGCCCGTACATTCATGTTAATCGTATCTATAGTAAACAACTTTCAAATTAACTCGATTAAGCCACTCATGCAAGCCTGCAAATAGTGTGTCTGTCATTTGCAAAATGCGGTCCCCAGATGGTGAATTTAGTGACGCTACCCTGCACAGCGGGCTAGTATCACCCTCTGGGGACCTCATTATGCTTAGGTCTCATCTTCTGCGAAGTATATATAGTCTCAAATTAACATTGGTTTTAGTTACTTTTTCCCTTCTGGGAAATTTCTAAAATCCCCTAATTTACAGAAGATACTAATCGGTGAACATCACCAACTTCAACAGGGGAAATCTGATCCTAGGTCTTCCATAGCAGTTGAAGCCTCAGCAGAATGAGGTTCTCAGAGTGTGAATTTGGTATTGCTAGTCCACCGTGGGGGATAGAATCACTAAATTCACCCTATGGCGACCTCATTCTGCAAATTACACACTATTTCAATGTTTGTTAATTACAATAGAAAAAGTG
Organism: Siphonodentalium dalli; assembly: GCA_032622095.1. NCBI lineage: Eukaryota > Metazoa > Mollusca > Scaphopoda > Gadilida > Siphonodentaliidae > Siphonodentalium > Siphonodentalium dalli. The sequence goes on along the minus strand of CP136069.1, from coordinate 83,465,587 downwards.
TAACAGAACATAGCCAAACCACTAACCTGATAGAGCAATCTGTCAAGCATACTACCACTGAAGATCTGTCCAGACACGAATGGCAGCCTGAACATATGGTTATTAACGTTCCCCTCAAATTCCTGGAGAAAAATAGGAAACATTTTTGAATTTATAAAGTGATTTAAGTCTGTTGATTAGGAACCAACAGAGCTTTGTCAATTTGGTCAGTTTTCATGTTTATATCTCAGGTTTATAAGTCTTCTTTAAATGGACTGAATAATTTTCATCAATAATTAATGTTGGGATAATTTCAGCACTATAGATCCAGTAGAACCTAATAGTTTTCAAGAAAGAATTATATATTTTTATTTCACCCAATCGAACACCTTCTCCCCTGAAACAGAACAATAATGCTGAGAAAGTTATTAAAAAGACCCTAATGTTAATAGAAACTCTTCTGTAACATTTGTCATCTTAAAGTTATGGAAGGTTTTCGCAATGGTAGAGCTGAAAAATCTTACCAAGTTTCTTAAACCATTACTACCAAGAAGAACATGAAAAATAGAAGGAGTTTGTTCATATTTTCATTATCAATAAAAGGTCAGACGACCACAGTGTCCCCCGACAACGTGGCAAGTCGATGCCGCTTTGTTAAAGAAATTAAAAAAAATGTTGAAATATACTTAAAGTCAAAAGGGTTAATAATTCCGTAAAAAAAATATTTTTCCGTCATCTATATACATGTTGCACATCTCCAATATGTGGGTAAAAAAACTCCGAAGTTTAAAATATTTACGATCAAAACTGTAGGAGTTATAATTCGAAAAAGGTTAATAACTCTGTCAAAAAATAATTTTTCCGTCATCTATATACATGTTGCACATCTTCAACATATGGGCAACAATATTCTGAAGTTTCAAATCTCTAGGATGAAAACTGTAGGAGGAGTTAATTACACCATGAAGGTACCCTCATACTGAAAATTATGAAAAATGTTGAAATTTTCTAAGTCAAAAAAGGGTTAATAACTCCGTCAAAAAAATAATTTCCGTCATCTATACACATGTTGCACATCTTCAATATATGGGCAACAATATTCTGAAGTTTCAAATCTCTGGGATTAAATCTGAAGGAGGAGATGATTACACCATGAAGGTACTCAAAAGTGTGACGAATGGACGGACGAACGAACGGACAGACAAACGGACAGAGCCCATTTCTATAGTCCCCCTTTTCTTTCAGAAAGTCGGGGGACAATAATCCTCCAGTGATGTGATTCTGCGTTTTGAAAGAATTGGTGGTACATTAATGCCCTAAATAAACGACTCCTTAACCACAGCAGAATTATGGGTAATTTTTCAGGATTTATTCGGATATATGGATTGCTGCCATTCATCGGCATGCAGAGAACAGTTAATTATTTGTGACCCGCCATATCAAATCCAGTCGGAAGTCGGGATTTTTTTACCCTGTGCCATGCATTCTCTTATATATGCGAGTCGACCATAGGTCGCCTCGCATATAAGAGAATGCATTGGCCTAACAATTTTTTACAATTTTAATAATTTGTTCTTGTATTCTTTAACAATTTTATAATTTCACCCATACAGAGCCCCAGACAAACATGAGCAGATGATACTCTTCTATGTGCTTCTATATATGTGTGGGGCTCCCTGCAGGGTAATGGATGTTTTTTTATTTTATATCCTAAAAATTGTAAGAAACATTTATTTAAAAAACATGATAAAAAATTGTTAAGCCAATGCATTCTCTTATATATGCGCGGCGACCTATGGTCAACTCGCATATATAAGAGAATGCATTGGCACAGGGTAAAAAAAATCCCGACTTCCGACTGGATTTGATATGGCGGGTCACATATCTGTAAACTATGATGTGACTTTTGTGAAGTCAGTACTATCGATGGTTGCTGATGACACTGTACTTATTTCGATTTCATGTCAGTGATGTGCATAGCTATTTAAGTATGATGAAAAAAAATTCAGCACAAATTCAAATACGACTAAGGTATTCACATTGCGAATGCCTTGAGGTACTTTAAGCGAAAGCAGAACATTTGAGCATTTGCAAAGGAGCCAAACCAGACTACATTTCGTTGGTCGGCTTCTAAAAGGTCGTACCTGCCATTTTGGCACAAAACTTTTTATTGTATTTTCGGATCTATGGGTTTGATTTCATAAGTTCCTCAGATAACTTGTCAATATTTCAAGTATAAATGCCATTTTTCGATGTTTAGTAGGGAAACTGGTGTTCTAAATTTCGTATGTGGGTTTCACTGTAATTTTTTTTCGTTAAATCTAAAATTTCGTAATTTTTATTTTCAAAACCGGTCCTGATAGGATAATTCTAATTGGATTGTTTTGAAGAAGAACCGCCAGAGGGTATATCCTCCTTATCCTGAGTGACAGAGACTAACAAAGCCACAGGAATAATAAAAACTAAAATGTCGTATAGACAAGATTTCGATTTGTTTACTCATAAAGTGTCGTATAACAGCATAAAATCATGTTTTCTCATCAACTAGAAGATAATTGAATATGAAAGTGTATCTATTATAACACCTCTGATAAAGTGTTATTGTGCAAAGTTATTAGCAGATACTAATTCTACAGTATTGTCCAAAATAATCGACTCCTTAACCACAGCAGAATTATGGGTAATTTTTCAGGATTTAGTCAGAAATATGGCTTGTTGCCATTCATTGGAAAGCTCTCAGTTGTGGTTAAGCAGTCGATTATTTAGGACATTACTGTAGTTCCAGAGATAAATAGTTTTTTGTGTCTCCTGAATAATTTGATATTCATGAGGTCCGACCTTTTAGAAGCACACCGATGATCTTACCTTTTCCAGTCTCGATATCTTTTTTGTGTATTCATCATAAGCACTAAATCTCATAAATCGTATGTTTGATGCATGGCTTAACTCTGTTATTATGTTGGCATTGGGAAACATTCTACAAATAAAAATTGAAGATTTTATGTGATATATTAATCATTGGACTAAGACCAACCCCCTGAGAGTTTGGTTTTGATTTCGATTGCATCATTACATCATGGGCCAGACGATGTTGCACAGTTTCAAAGCCGGCCTCAGGAATTCTGTCTTCAAAGTTTTAAAGAAATGACACATTAACCATTTTACAATTTCATGAAAGGTCCACATACAACATTTTAGACAATTCTAATTTAAAGGTACTCAATCTGATCAGATGGTCCCCATATCATCAATATACAACAACAACAACAACAACAACAACAACATTTCTTCAAAATATGCTTTAGTTATCAGAATCGATTAATTGCAACAAAATAGTGCTAACTGCTTCAACTATGGTATAAAATTCCCAAAACATGTTATTTATCAACAGTTTGTTGAATGAAATATGGCCGTATTATCACTTGAGTATCTCAAAAAAATTTGTATCCCCACTTGATTTTAGAGTTATCCATCTTCGTCCGCAGTTTGACGGCATTTTTTTTGGGCCACAAATAATTGCACATCTCGATAAATAACAAACTTAAAAAATCAACATCTGATTAATATGAGCTTTGACGGGTGGGTTCCTTGACTCGAATCAAATATTTTTTACCCCAAAAGCCAATAAAATAGTAATTTAGGAGCGTTAATTCAGATAATGCATCTTTAAATAGTGTAATATATCAGAGCCTTCTGTCAGGCGACAATGTATAGATTCACTGTTTTAACTAACCTCAATATTGTCTGTACGCTGACAATTATTTCTGCATCAATAAGGGATTCTTCTGTCTGATCGGTGTGGTCCCTGTTGACGATGACCAAGTGACTTGCTTTGTTGATGCCGGCTACTAACAAATCGTCAACACTGAAGAAATTAGAGAAAGTATCAACTCCATGTTCAAATGTTAGGGAGCAAGCCTTGAAACACAGATGGCTAGCATCACTTAATTCACCCTCTGGGGACCTCATTCTGCTTAAGCCTCATCTTCTGGGAAGTATCTATATTCTCAAATTTACATTGTTTTTAGTTACTTTTCCCTTCTGGGAAGTTTCTATATCCTCTAATTTGCAGAAGATAAAATGCATAATCTATGTGACTAATGGGTGAACATCAACAATTTCAACTGGGGAATTCAATCTGATCCTAGGTTTCCCACAGGAAATTTGGGGCCTCAACATAATGAGGTTCCCAGATGGCCTCTGGGGACCTCATTCTGCAAATGACAGACACACTTTTTCAAGTGTTATTAGGGAGAAGTCTCCATGGATACAGGAGGATGAGATCGCAATGCAACATCCATCAACTCCCTATTGGGTGCATGAGCTGCATGAGTGGGCCGAAACGATCGTGACCTTGCAAGTCTGTAAATAGTGTGTCTGTCATTTGCAGAATGAGATCCCCATGCATGCAGAGCTTGAATTTAGTGACACTATCCCGCATGGTGGGCTAGCATCACCAAATTCACCCTCTGGGAACCTCATTCTGCTTTGGGACACCTAGGATCATATTTAAGTTCCCCAGTTGAAGTTGGTGATATTCACCTGTTAGTCACCTCGATTATGCATTTTATCTTCTGCAAACTAAGGGATATAGAAACTGAACAGAAGGAAAAAAGTATAACTAAAAACAATGTAAATATGAGACTATTGATGATACTTCCCAGAAGATGAGACCTAAGGAGAATGAGGTCCCCAGAGAGTGAATTTGGTGAGGCTAGCCCACTGTGCCGGATAGCGTCACTAAATTACTATCTGGGGACCTATTTCTACAAATGACAGACACACTATTTTAAAGCTTGGTTCCTTGTTTCAGTCCCATCGAATTTCCAAAGCAAAACCAGGAATAACTTTAAAGGAGATGACTTAGTTGGTTGATATATATCCATATTTGATTAGATAATACTTGTATTCCACTGGGAAACAAAGACAAGATAATTGGCGATCTGTTGTCCACTCTTTTTCATATTAAAGGCTCATTTAATTTTCGATTCACCGATTATAATTTTTATAGCGCCTTGATATACGGTTTTAATAACAACCTATGCCATAAAATATGATTAAAATACTATAATTCATCACTATTTGACACTTACCTCACGGTTACATCTCCATAAAAATAGTCCACATGACAGTTAATCCTTATATTTATATACATTTAGCGAAAAAGCCACTTTTGTAAATGTATTTAAATCGAAAAGTGTATCGTGACAAAACCAGCCCAAAATATCCCATAGCACCCTTGGCAAAGTTAACAGGAAAAACCCGATGATTTATTATGTCAATCCTGCGCGAATCCAAATGCGCCCAAAACATTATGCGTTCGTCTTTCCAAACCCAAATGACGTATCGATGTTGTTATGAGCTTGCAGTTATTAGCTGTTGCGCATTCACTGAGAAATAATTGCAACTAGCCACGTGGGCGCCGACCAATCGGAACGCTGGATTTAGTGATGACAACACTTAGTATGTAAATATATAAAATTATCTGGGGGTTTGAAAATTAAGTGGGCCTTTAAGGATTCGTTTGATAGTAGCCCAAGAACCAGCACATTTATACCCAACACATTTTGTGCTGTGGATGCTAGTATATTTAACCCTGATATCACTGGATACGAAATTGTGTATTGTATAAATGATTAGTATATAGTTTGGAGAACGGAATGTTTGGGGGGGGGCACTGGATCTGCATGTCACCTGCTGCGGCGTCCCTGATGGAAATAAAAAACAAATAGACATACATGTGTACTAGACTTTCCCACTTACTTTGTAATCTTGCCCAGCATCCAGAAAACAAGTGGAAATTTCTGAATTATTTCTATTACTGATCGGTCTGGTCTGCAAAAAGAAAAAGAAAAGAACTATCTATACTAATGAAATTAAATTTTGTTTGTTTGTTTATTTGTCCACTTATAGGCGACCAAACAGCTGGACCATCAGAGCTGAAAATTTGTATACAGGAGTAATTTGACCCGGGGAGCATTATTAGATAGCTCCAGTTCATCTCAGATGTCTTAAAGGGCACAAATAATATTTTTATATATATTTGACTGGAGGCAACCAAACGGTTCCATCATCAGAGCTGAAATTTTTAACATATGGGTATTTTGACTCGGGGTATCTTATTAGATATGTCCCGTTGACCTCAGATGTTTTAAAAGGGCACTAATAATAAATTTAACTAAATATTTGAATTATATATCCAAACTGGTTGCAATCAGGTCAGTGAAAATTGAACGTGGGGATAAATTGATCAGAAGCGTTTCATGAGATAGATGCCGTTGACCTCAACGACTTAGGCAAATATGAGCATTAAATAATGTTCCTTATCAGCTTAGAAGTTATGTAGGAACATTGGTACAGATGGGTCACCTGACCAGGGGATTGTCCTGGGATAAGTGCATTTGACCTAAAATGACTTAATGAGGGACTAATAAATTATATGATCAAGGCCAAAAAAAAAGGGTTTTGATTCTCAGGCAATTTTTTTTGAGAATCGATGAGGGAGCGAGGGTTTTATTTATATTTTTTATTTTTGTTATGGGGATAATGCCCATAGTTAGCATGGGTTATTATACCTTCCCAGGTTAAGAAAATGTAAGGAGAACATTGTTTTGATATAAACTAATGTATTCCACTATAAAGAATGACCAATTATCACATTTTCTCAGTGGATTCCTCATCCCCCTGTTCGCCGATAAACAGCTTTTTCCTGAGCTGGCCTAGGGTAAGATCGTTCTCAACGTTGTAGATGGACCAGTCTACTAACCTTTTATCACCTGTTGTCACATTTAATGGGATGAGCATATTTGCGTTTCTAATATTGTTTTGTAACAAGCATGTTTAATAACAACAAACAGAACTAAATATCCGGTTCAATTACTCAAATAAAAATACGGAACGTGAAAACAATCGAAACGAAAAAGTTATAGTGATCTTCATAGAAAGTCTAGAATGACTTCTTCTGCCGTATCTGAATAAGTATTATGTACCTCAATACATGCTAGCCATAAAAACTTCAAATACTATTATATTAAACAAGCATACACATCGCCAATACGCACCATAGTCCTTTCCGGTTTGCGTTCCCGAAATTGGAAATCTCAGAATTGTTTACCGCACGAAAAGTGGATTATCCACCTTTTCGAATTGATAAAATGCCGAAATATTTGAACATATTTGACTTAATAAACTTGGGGTTTGGGCAGCTTGTGATGACAATATACCTGGTAGTTATCGTTGCATAGTGTCTGTTTTTGAATACCAACACATACACCATTGTATGTCAATCATATTCGATGTTTGAAACATAACTGTTTTCTAGTTTCCTATTTTCGTGTTATCATTTGACAGCTTTGGTCAAATTGAAAATCGTAATAAAATAGTTCAACGCGGGCCTTTTTTCCAGACGCCGCTATGCCCGAGAATCAAAACCCTTTTTGTTTTGGCCCAATAAAGATTGTTTATTGTCAGCACAGACAATGTGAGGAAAAATTGGTGCACAACAGTAAAATGACATGGGGACTGTCACGGAATAGGTTCTGTTGACCTCAAGTGATTTAAAGAGGCACTAATAATTAGCAATAAAGGACGCTTATTATGAACTTAAAAGATAGATGTAACTTTATCCGGAGTCATGCAATATGTGTTGTTTACCACAGATGGCGAATAATTATTTAAAATAACTTGAAGGGCCACTAATCAATTATTCATTCTTCACCCGAGCAATGCCGGGTACCCCAGCTAGTATTTCTATATTTTATATACATTCATGTTTTTTTCTGTGCCGTCATCCAAAACAAAAATAATTTTCCTTGTCAATTTTCTTTCTTATACATGATTGTGCTTACAGTTATTATGTTACACTGGAAACTCATTGCATATATATGGCAGCGACTGGGTAACTCACATTTATGCGAGCTTGGCAATGAAAGAGTTAACAGTTGTCATGTCGTCTATGGATCTGTGTTTACTTACTCATTTTCAACAAGTAGTATGATTGGCTGGATGTTATTAAGTCCGAGGAAGTGAGATCTCAATGGCACAATGAAGTTGTAGATACTGGTGTGAACGACCTCAGAAGCAACAATGATCACTTGTGTGTCGCTATCTTTATCATACATGCAATTATCCTGAAAACAATTGTTAAAGATGTATTCACGCTTCCAGACTTCCAATTACAACAACAACATACAAAATATAATTCAACATTGTGTTTTTGCTGTGTTCCGTTGAAATATGATGAAAACAAAGTCCCTCTAAAACATTGAAACTATATGAAACTAGGGGATTGCCTGTCAAATATATATAATGGATTTCAACGATGACATCACTATCAATATGGGCAATTAGGTGTGATTACAGATAAAATAGCGCTTTTACGACCTTTAGAAAGCATACTGTATCTCAGGCCCTCTTTAACTGATCGGCCTGCAATTTTGCGTGTCCTATTCTACGATGAGCAGCCAGACATGGTCAAAATTTGGGCACAATTGGACAAGAGGTTCATATATATTTTTAATGTGATAAAATAATTACAGTAACAGACAGACACACACACTTGGCTTTAAAATAGATAGATAAAGTGATAGAAATTCAATATCAAATAAGATACTGTTTTTCAGATGGTGCTTTGTGTTCCAAAAATTGTTATACACTAGAGTCTTAATATGAAGTAAAAGAGATTTCATAAAAATTGACCCTCAGTGAGTACACCTTTAATGCAGTTTCTTACACATGCAGACCAATCATAGTTACATATTCAGTTAACTCTAAAACAAATTATATGAAGCAAGAAGGTATGTCAAGTACATGTACTTATTTGTTGATTACAGTAATGTCCTAAGTAATCGACTCCTTAACCACAGAAGAATTATGGGTAACTTTTCAGGATTTAGTCGGAAATATGGCTTGTTGCCATTCATCGGAAAGCCATATTTCCGACTAAATCCTGAAAAGTTACCCATAATAATTCTGTGGTTAAGAATTCGATTATTTAGGGCATTACTGTACGAGATGAATCAGGTGTTATACCATGGTTTTGAGTAACAGGGTAGCACACAGATTCGCAGAATTGGTATTCGGGGTCAGTTTTCATATTTTCATACCCAGAAAAAGAGCAGGCTTCACTTTTTATAAAGAATTGGTACAAAGAATTTCATTCTGTTTCAAGTGGCCAGACTAAAGTATGCGGGATAGCATTACTAAATTCACCCTCTGGGGACCTCATTCTGCAAATGAGAGACACACTATTTGCAGGCTTGGAACTACTTCAGACTATCTTGAAGTCTTATATCCCTCGAGCTTGACTGGTACTTACTGAATCCCACTGTAATGACTCATGACTTGGTAGTTCTTTCTCCAAATAACAAATAGCTCGCCTATTACCGCTGTAGAATGTGACTGGTGCCAAACCAATTTGATACCTGTAAATGTCAGAATGGCAGAATCAGGAGAAATGTAGGTTACTCTTTAATGCCCTAAATAATCGACTCCTTAACCACAGCAGAATTATGGGTAACTTTTCAGGATTTAGTGGTTAAGGAATCAATTATTTAGGGCATTACTGTTTATAAAAGTTTGTGTCTGTGTCCACTTGTTGAACATATACCGACTGAAAATTAAAACACATTATTATTGAAATTAATGGCAAGTCTAGCATTCTTTCTAATATAGGAACAAGTAATATACAACGTAGCTTCAGGTTGAATGTGGGATTCCTGTTCACATTTCAAGATGAAATTCCAGGGTTCTCAAGGAGTTTATGGGCCTCAAATTCCAAGGATTTCCCGGAGTGACCAAGTAAATTGAAGGATTTTCCAGGAGTTCAGAAATACAAGTATACTCACAATCATAATGGTATTTTATAATACCAGGTAAACATGACCACTTCCGTAGATTGCTGCTTCCAGCAGAAGTCTAGCATACTACATTCATTACTGAACAAGGTCTTTACCAGATATAGATAATTATACTGAACCCTTACATGGCTTTTGGTGAAGAAATCTATAATACCAAACAAAGGCTTAGTCAGCCACCCTTTATTATTTAGATGGCCGTGCCTGCCTATGTTAACCCTTTACCCAACAAACCGGCCAAAACCGGCCAAATAAAGCTTCAACAGCCTAAAATATCTTCGGTCTGTCTCAATAGAACCATACAAATATGGATATCATTGGAACCGGCTCCTTGACCACATTGTGATGGTTACAGTTATGCCCTGTGCCAATGCATTCTCTTATATATGCGAGTCGACCATAGGTCGCCTTTTTACCATTTTTTCTTACATTCTTTAACAATTTTATAATTTTTAATGTGTTAAGCCAATGCATTCTCTTATATATGCGAGGCGACCTATGGTCGACTCGCATATATAAGAGAATGCATTGGCACAGGGCCCTTCTGTTGGGTAAAGGGTTAAAAGATATGTCAATGTTCTTTTTGCATAAATGGTAAATTGTGGAGTTCTACTGAGTCCACTTGTTCTCTTTATTTTTCTGAGTTTGACCAATTGTTGATAAATCTGCATTTCCCACCATAGTACCCACCATTTGGGTAATAGTGGGTATTAAAGTAGGATTATATTCTAATAGTTGAGCTGAATGCAACTATAGAGAAAGTCACAAAATACATAATATAATAGGGAGATTTAGATAGAGAATTTATAACAACTGTCATAGTGGGCTAGCATCAATAGATTCACCCTCTGTGGATTTCATTATGCTTCGGCCTCATCTTCTGGGATTTATTTATATTCACACATTTAACATTGATATTAGTTACTTTTTTCCCTTCTGGGAAGTTTCTATATCCCCTAATTTGTAGAAGATGAAATGCATAATCGAAGTGACTAATGGGAGAACATCACCAACTTTAACTGAGGAACTTCAATCGGATCCTACATCTCCCATATCAGTTGAGGCCTAAAGCAGAATGAAGTTCCCAGAGGGTGAATTAATTTGTTGATGCGAGCCAGCCGTGTGGGATAGCGTTACTAAATTCACCCTCTGGGAACCTCATTCTGCAAATGACAGACACACTATTTAAAGGCTTGATCACCTGACATTTGAAGTTAGAAGTTCTCAATCAAAACCTCTCTAATATTGAAGGATTATTTATTACAGGCCCACTTAACGTTCGAACCCCCCCCCCCCCCCAGATCACATATATAAAATATATGCCATATTATATACCATTTGAAAGAGTATAAAGCTCCAAAAGATTGTATTTTCAACTTATTCGATGTGAACATGTTGTTTCTATTGAGAAACTGGCATCTGTTCTGTAGTCATGTTTATGCACAAAGTCAATTATTTTCAATGCAAGGGGAAAAACTCTGTATATTTAGATATTGAGTTATTCCCCTTCCATTGAAAATAGTTCATTAGTTTGAATTCTGTTGCATTCTGGGAGCCAAAGGGAGGAAATTTTTCTTTTATTTCAGCTATTTTCTATTACTCTATGGGCACCTTACGAGACACAGACAATCCAAATAGTGATGAATTATAGTATTTTAACCATATTTTATGGTTGTTATTAAAACCGTATATCAAGTCACTATAAAAAAAATAATCGGTGACTCGAAAATTAAGTGGTCCTTTAACTCACCCGTCGCCATCCTCTATTTTTTCCCCTGTCGAGTTCTTGGCTCGGCCGAGTAAATCCATGAGAGAGACATTTACTTGATCCGATTCTTTGAGTCTAGTTATCTCACCGCTCGTTATTGTGTTGAATACACTTTCGTCGCACTGTTCAGTTTCTATGTCATTGTCCTGCATTGTACTCAGCCATTTCTCAAGGTTCTTAGCAATACTTTCTGAAATTACAGAATTTCATATTAAACTCATCTTTGTATTAGTATACCCCCTCCGCCTCAAAACAAACAGGTGTCAGAGGTATTTAAATAACAATAGCACATGTCAGGAATGCTGTAATACATGTATACCCATTGGCTTAAAATTGTTTTAAATTGTATTTCCAAACTGAAGATATCATCCAGAAACAGAAAACTGAGACCACAATTCAACAAAGATCTGTCACTGTCAGCCTACTGTTTACAGTGGAATAAAGCAATAATCTGTGTTTATAACCCTTTGTATACTAAATAATCATTGATGAGTAGTTTCCTCAGGAAATATTCGGATAATTAGTTCAGCAAAGGACCATAGGTCATTTGTTCAACTTATTATCTGAACATTTATCACCAAAGAATATGAATTCTCTGCTCTTAAGTGTATTAGCTTTTTGTCTGTCTGTCATCAGCCTTTATTACCTGAACATCCCTCCAAATGAACAATAGGCCATTCTAATGAATACTTTTATAACTGAATGTCAGAATCCATTTAGAAAATAAAGGGTTAAATTAGATATTATATATTGTTGTCAGGCCACCTTTATTTTACACAGTTTTTTGCCTTATTCCACTGAAAATTGTTGAAAACCAAATGCGGTAAAAAAATTATATATATTAAAGGCCAAAAAAAGGGGTTTTGGTTCTCAGCCCCCCCCCCCCCACTTTCCAATGAATGGCAACAAGCCATATTTCAGACTAAATCCTGAAAAGTTACCCATAATTCTGCTGTGGTCAAGGAGTCGATTATTTAGAGCATTACTGTAGATGGCTAGATGACAAAACAAATTAAGAAAAAATAAATTTGAATTTTTTTATTTTAATATGTGTTTTTACCAAACATGTCCATAGATAGATATGTATTGGAGATTAGAGTGCATAGAGCTCTAACATATCTGTGTAATGTGTGAAAAGTGACTTGTGGACATAGAACAAGAAGTAGATGACTAGATGCATGACACAACAAATTAAGAAAAAAATAAATTTGAATTTTTTTTATTTTAATATGTGTTTTTACCAAACATGTCCATAGATAGATATGTATTGGAGATTAGAGTGCACTGGGCTCTAACATATCTGTGTAATGTGCAAAAAGTGACCTGTAGTACAGTAGTGCCTTAAATAATCGACTCCTTAACCACAGCAGAAGTATGGGTAACTTTTCAGGATTTAGTCGGAAATATAGTTACCCATAATTCTGCTGTGGTTAAGGAGTCGATTATTTAGAGCATACTGTAGATGACTACAATTAGGAAAATCATTACTATTAGCTGATTCTCATGCTCTTGTTACAATTAGTAATTGTACGCTAAATTACTTTTAACTGTAACTCCAAACAATTGGAACAAAGGCACTGGAGGAAATCTAGGATCACATATTAGAATGGAGAGGTATCTGTTTACAGACAACAATAACAGCGAATAGTCAGGGGCATTATAAGCTGATAGGTAATCCCTGTCATATACTGGTAGTACAATTTCATTTTTATATAAGACTAAATGAGTTTATATGCATAACAGTTCACTCTACATTTTCTGCTCATTACTAGACAGAGGAAGGTGAGGAAGGTATTATTGTCCATACTTACTACTGCATGTGCAGTAAAAAATTAAAATTAGAAATAAAAATTGCATTAATTGTAACTGGCTCTCGTACACAACACTGTTGGGGAAGTCTGACATACCAATATATTCCCCAGCAAAACGACCTCTCCAAAGTTATAGCGCTATCATGATCAAAATTCACACTAATTAACTCAAATTATTAAAGGGCCATAAATGTGCCCAAAACCGCCATTTTTTTAAATATTATCAAGCCATGTTTGAGCAAGTATCATATACCGAATATCAACAAAATAAGTTGATATTTGTTCAAGTTATTGTAATATCGCTATCTGTAGATGGTCGCCTGCCTGCGAACTGACCTCGTATACTACAGAGTTTTTTTTGTGTTTTTAAAATATAGAAATAAAAACCTCTCTCACTCATTGATTTGAAAGAAAAAAAATTGCCTGAGAACCAAAACCCCTTTTTTGGGCCTATGTTTGACATATATATATATACTGAAGAATGTCATTTTATTATTGGAATTCAATAAAATAGTTATGGCTGTCATCTAAAACATTGAAAATATATGCAATAAATATCCAAAAAGTTAAATATCAAAGAACAAAAATAGCATCATTGAGTAGGCATTTCTCATCCCAAACATGTTATTTTGCTTTATTTCATGAGCATCTTAATAAATAAATGCGAGTAATGAGGGCAAATCGCCGACATTAGTCTTTTATGAATCCGTCCCGTCTATTTTTAACAGTAATGGAATAGGAATATTTGTTTCTTAGTTTTGAATTATAATAATGGACATAACATAATTTTAGTCGCTTGAGCACGATAGCAAATAGTTTAGGAAATAAAACGTCAGTACGATAATTATAACACATTAGATTTCGCGTTTTGAAAAGGAACTATTTTGCGAGTCGGACTACATTACTTGAGGAGCGAGACAGGCGTATGGATACGGCCTCTTTTCTGCGAATACCAGGCTGACAATTCCACCAAAAACATAAAACACATTTCATACAAAAATTGCATCAGAGACATGAGATCAAATTGGAGTACATTGTAGCTATGCCAAACTATGGCGTGATTGCATTAATTGTAACTGGCTGTCATCCACAACACTGTTGAGGAAGTCTGATATGCCAAATATTCCCCCACGAAACGACATCTCCAATATTATAGTGCTATTTTTTATAATCAAAATTCACAAAAATTAACTAATTATTAAAGGGCCATAACTGCACCCAAAATCGTTTTTTTTTTTCATTTGATCAAGCCATAGTTAACTCTTTCGCTGCCACCCGCCACCACAGACGTACCCCTCAGTGCCACGCATCCTGTACATATATCCATGTATTTCAGGTATATATGGGTAATACATTATATCTCAAGCAGTTTCTAATATAATTAGTTGAAACTTCACATGTATATAGACATAGGTATACCCTGTCGAATGCCACCGTGGACACGCCCACCAAGGTCACGTGACATTGGCGGCCAGCTTGGATTAGTGGCTATTTGCCTGTATGTGTACATTTTGTGTGGGTATGAATGGGTGTGTTGTTTGTTTTCTAATTTTCAACCCAATTATACGATGTCCAACAGTAAGGTGCACGGGAGCTACCTATATGAACCCACTTTGGACATAAAATAGATCACGTGACCTTGGCGTCCATTTTGGATTTATGCAAGTTGCCACCTATTTGTAGCAAAATGGGATACAATGGCGCACTTTGTTGAGTTCGTGCTTTTGTTGCTTGAATATTCCCTGATAGGTAAAATTCCAAATAAAGATATATATATAACCATACCCATATGTATATATACCTGCAGGGGGACATATGACCCTGCTCCACCCCTTATAAGTCACGTGATCTTGGCGGCCATCTTGAATTTCAGGAAAATTGGGTTTTACGATGATTTATGTGAATTATATGGGTCACGCGGGCGTACGCATGGTCAACTCACCAGCATAATTGATTTACTTGCCTGGTATCACTACTGGAAAACGATACAATAGACAAGGGTTGTTCAAAAACAGTAAAGGTGTATTATAAATAATAGGTATAAGTATCTTATGCGCCGCAGGCGACCCTCGATCATTAGAGTATAGAGGTTAGTTACCCACCCGCGCCACCCTATCCCGCCACCCATAGTATCTTATGCGCCGCAGGGCCCCCTATAGAGGCTACTGCCCACATAAATAATAGGTATAATTATCTTATGCGCCGCAGGTGCCCCTCGATCATTAGAGTATAAAGGTTAGTTACCCACCCACCACCCCATCCCGCCACCCATAGTATCCTATGCGCCACAGGCGCCCCTATAGAGGCTACTGCCCACATAAATAATAGGTATAAGTATCTTATGGGCCGCAGGTGCCTCTCGATCATTAGAGTATAGAGGTAATAACAATAACTTCTTCAGTCCTGAGTCTTTTGCGAGCAGCCATTTTCGACTGATAACCACGTGCTAACAACAATGACGCAATATTACGGCTCTGACTGTACTCCCATAACGTCAGAAATAGCATGACCTTGAGGACATTGTCGCTTTAAATTGTTCGCGCGCAACAGTACTACAGATAAATACATTGTACACTGTCAAACATGCCGGAAAGAATAGAGTTATATCCCATACATTAGACTACATACCAAATTCGCAAAAATGCGCGATTGGCAGCGTCTCCGAAGTTCGCATTTATGCGCGTTTGGCAGCGAAGAGTTAAGCAAAATCTCATTTACCGAATATCAACAAATTGTGTTATATCTGTTCAAGTTATTGTAATATCGCTATATGTAGATGGTTGACTGCCGGTGAACTGACCTCACTCACTAAACTATATATAGTTTTTTTTTTCAAAAAAATTGGCCTGAACCCATGAATATATCTTTAACATAAACAAAGTGTCCTCATAGCCTTGAAATAGTGTGTCTGTCATTTTCAGAATGAGGTCCCCAGAGGGTGAATTTAGTGACACTATCCCGCAAGGCAGGCTAGCATCACCAAATCCACCCTCTGGGAACCTCATTCTGCTTAGTTCTCAACTGCTATGGGACAACTAGGAATCATATTGAAGTTCCCCAGTTGAAGCTGGTGATGTTCACCCATTAGTCACCTAAATTTTTTATCTTCTGCAAATTAGGGGATTTAGAAACTTCCCAGAAGGGAATAAGTAGCTAAAAGCAATGCTAATTTGAGACTATAGATACTTCCCAGAAGATGAGGCCTAAGTCGAATGAGATCCCAAGAGGGTGAATTTTGCCCACTGTGTGGGATATCATCACTAAATTCAGCCTCTGGGGACCTCATTCTGCAAATGACAGACACAATATTAGCAGTCATGATGTCCTCATAGCTCATATATCTACCATTCACTACTACATGGAACAATGCTGAAAATTACATGATGAATTTCAAAAGTTGAATATCATCCTGGGTATAATATGTTGTCTTGGGTACTATAGTCAAAAAGCAAATAATCTGGGAGGTGGCTGAATTGAGATGCAAATGAGGAGCTTACCATGCAAGCGTTAATAAAGCAATTATAAGATGAAGTGTTCATAAAGATAGCAGCCAGGTTCAGTTACACATGTATGTAATTTGTAACATGTTATTATTTTCAATGAAAGTCACATGACTTAAGTGACCACTGCTAGTACAAATACAAAGCAATTATCATTTAATATGTTTTGAATTGCTATGTAACAAAAATTGCAGCAACAAGAAAACTAGCAGTGAACGATATCTGGCCAATTGGACAATGTGATTTACCTGGACAGAAAGATTTTATTGATGCACTAGTGACAATAATCGAAGTTTGGATAGATCTCTTGCAAATTTTCTTTACATAGTTGACCAATATCTATAAATATGCAGGTTTTGGCAACATAAAATCAATTGACATTTCCAGAAAATGCCATATGCATTCCGATAGAATTATCATAGTAAACACATGATACAAGTTACATGTTGGTGAAACTGGACATGGCTATTATCAGCGAACAAAAGCTCTTTATCCATAAAAATGCCAGATTTACACTGGAACTTAATAATCAGAATGATTTTCTCAAGTTGGAAGCAAACAACAAACCACTGTAGTCCGCTTTCTGTGAAGACAATCCATCTATAATGTAGTTTAAAATAATGTTATTTCAGTACATCATGTTTGGTGTAGATCAATTTTATCCAAATTGCCTACATCATTTGCAGATCGGAAAAAAACCCATGGCTGAGAAAAAGAAGAAAACAAATTCCAGATCAACAAAGGCGGATAACTCTTGAATGGAAAATGCAAACAATGTCAATGCCCTTCTTTTTAAAGCAGTCTTCAGTGATGCATAGATGTTGAAATCTGCATGGCTTTGTCGTTATAATTTCATAAAATTGTTTTATAGCAACCGGGGTATTTATCAACAGTATAATAACACCCCATCTTGATTACACTACCAGGAAAACGTGTAACATAGAGTGGACAGGTTAATAAATTTCGTATAGAAATTGCGATGAATTTGAGATCCATTTTATCACATAACAACATTTTACCAAGGAAAAATTGAATCAAAAATTTATTTCCTTATCACATCCAAAAAGGAAGTAAAGACACCTTTAACCAAAAAATATAGTCCCATTTTAAATGTGTCTTTTCATGTTGACAAACTTATTCAACCACTGTTATCACTCATGTTTATCTCACAGTCAACACTAAATAACCCAACACAAATTGAATATCATAATTATTTCGAATTAACATAATAATAAAGTTCCGGCATTACATCATTGCACTAAGCTCTTACATCAGTGCACTTGCCGATAATACAAGTGTGTCTTACTAAAAAATATGAAGCCAGGTATAGTGGCTAATTATGTGATAAAACTTATTACTTCCATTCATTCGCAGAGATCTGCACCAGAAATCAAGAACTTTTAAGACAGTTTCTAGTCCATTCAGTTGGTTACTGGTTAAGAAACTCACCAACATATTTTGTGTCAAATTCACGTTTTTCCTCCAATGCTGATGATTTAATCTTTGAGAATTCTTCCCTCTCGACACTCATGTAGAAGCAATAGTCGGATCCCTTGAGTATGTAATCTGGTCCAGGATTCAACTGAAGTTTAGGATCGACTTTTGTTATGTCGAGTATAGCTATCAACGTCACTCCAAATCTTTTATGTGCACTTGCTGCAGCTTCGGTGAATGACTTCCCATCATATTTACTGAAGAAGACACTCCTTTGAAGCTGTATGTGGTATATCTCATTGTTGGCATGGTGACCGTATATCTGCTGCCATGCTTCCCCTGATAAAGCTCCTTTACTATAACTGAAAAATAAAAGAACAGTAGTACAGTAATTAAAACCTCTCCATAACGAACACCATTCAGACTATGGCAAGCCAAACCGCTATTTAATATTAATTTTACTTAAGTAATTACTTAAGTAAAATAAAATTACACTTTATTTTACTTAAGTGAAATCAAATGTCATTTTATTTCACTTAAGTGAAATAACGGTAATTTTTTATTTTACTTAAGTAAAAAACTATTTTACTTAAGTAAAATTAACCATGTTTTAACTTAAGTAGAATTCTTTTTTACTTAAGTAAAATAAAAAATGACCTTTATTTTACTTAAGTAAAAAAGAATTCTACTTAAGTAAAATAATGCGTTAATTTTACTTAAGTAAAAATAAATGACATCTATCGATGACCGGTAGATGGTGTTTATTTCACTTAAGTGCGCCGGTAGTGCTTTTCATGTTCGTGAGAAAGTTATCTCCCGTTGTGTATTATAAATGGCGGATTTCTTCCATTTACTAATAATAGGCCTAACGTATTTACATAATTATGGCAGATTCAGTCGATACAACACTGGACTCAATTTCCAGGGTTATACGAGAGACTGATAGAATATTCTCTGAAGGGGATATAGGAGATTTGCATCGCACGGAGATCAGAATACGTACCGATCAAAGCTGAGAGTGCTACAATTTTATGACCTCTTATCTGACATTTGCCTGATGCAGCCTGTTAGCTGTCATTATACAGCAGGGTGGCGGTCTATTTCACAGAATACAGTTACAACCATAAATAATTCTATCACAGCCAGAGTATACATGTGATCCTAGATATACAACTTTTCCAATACAATGTATGCATGGTGTGTTCATAGTTCACTCTTGAGTAGACCTTTACTCGGTAAACCTATATATTGTTATATCGGCGATAATCCATATCAAATATTTTAGCTATACATAGGGTTGTTATCATGCACTCGAGAGAAATTAAAGGTAAACCGTCAAAAGCAATTCGGAATAATTGCCATAATGATGATTAATGATCTCATCTCACGACACGCATGCAGACCTAAGGCCAATAAAATAAGATTTGTTTTCATTAACTAAACCCCCCCCAGCACCCTATGATCTTCATGTTATCCAGAAAAAAACACATAACTGTGACAATAGAAAGAATATGCATTTGTGTAACTTACGCAAAAATCTGACTAAAATGTTGAAAAGTATGACCTATGCAAAAAACTTCTAACCTGACAACTTGAGGGAACTATAACCAATACAAATCGTGCACCCAGTGAGATGTAATACGAGGTCACCTAGTCGATGAGACTAGAATAAATTCGCCCACACTGCAGCACAATAAGCATCAAACACAAACGCATCACACATTTTAGCAGTTTTCTCTGATTATTGCGGTACTGGCAGTCAGGGGTGTGGAATGTTTTCAATTTTATTGCATGAGGTTGTGCTAATCTCATTCTGTCATCTATATATCATAAAACACTCGCTGTCCTTATAACAAGGTCACCTGTGGTTTGGTGGGATTTGGCGATGGTCTCTAAACCGATTGGGGGGAAATCATTAATAACTATTAACACCCGTTTGCACTTTATTTTACTTAAGTAATATAAATGACATCTATCGATGACCGGTAGATGGCGTTTATTTCACTTAAGTGAAATAAACCCAAATGTTCATTTATTTTACTTAAGTACAATTTTTTTTACTTAAGTTTAATAAAAACTGTGTTTTATTTCACTTAAGTAAAATTCTTTTTTACTAAAGTAAAATAAAAAAGGGCGTAACATAATGGTAATTTTATTTCACTTAAGTAAAATTAGTGTGCGTTTTAATTTTACTTAAGTAAAATAAAGTGTCATTTTATTTTACTTAAGTAAAATAAAACCATGTAAATAAAACCATGTACTATGGGAGTCATCTTGCAAACTAATAATTGCTCCCTTGGCACGTAAGTAAAATAAAACAAGAGGTGTGCACTCGAGTGCTAGCATACCCCCACCGTGGCAAATTCAACCCGCATTATCTGTAAACCCAACAAAAAAGATTTTTAACTTTAAAGAAAAATTCGGACTAATTATATCGATATGGTGTCACAAGAAGCTTGTACAAAAAAAAATTATTCAAATTGGTTCATATTTGTTAAAGTTATTAAGTCGGACAGAATTTTCTAATTCAAAATAAGTTGAAAATGAAGTGTAATATGACGAAAAACAGTCTGAGCCAATCCCTAGCTGCACCACGTAGAGAGGGTATTGTGAGAAGCATGTATACCAAAAATTATTGAAATCGGTTCATATTTGTTAAAGTTATTAAGTCAGACAGAATTTTCTAAGTCAAAATAAGTCGAAAATGAGGCGGAGATGCAGTCCTAAGGAGATTGCATACAAAAAATTATTGAAATCGGTTCATAGTTGTTCGAGTTATGAGGTCGGACGGACGGACGGACGGCACGACGGACACACGGAGGGAGAAAGCGTGACAGACGGACGGACACAGTCTTCGAAAGTGGGGTATAATGACACTTTATTTTACTTAAGTAAAATAAAATGTCATTTTATTTCCATTAAGTGAAATAAAGTGTCATTTTATTTTACTTAAGTAAAATTAATATTAAATAGCGGTTTGGCTTGCCATATCAGACTGACCATTCAGTTCGGTTTAGAGATGAGTTCAGTTTATAGAAAATCACTCCAAAACAATCATGAAACCACCATTATATATACAAAGGAATCAAGTTGTAAATACTCCATAATTAATTGATGTAACTTTAAAAAAAATTATTTTGTATATATTATCTATATAAAAATAACTATGGAAAAGCATAGAGAAAACAAAACAAATAACTTATTTTATTATCATCTTATCACATTTTTAAATTTATATGTTGCTGATCAAAAATTTGCAATGGTTCAAAAACACTGATCCGAAGGGCATGCACATTCGGTATCAGAGGTGAAAATGCATGCGCTCAGTCACTTAAAGACTCAACATTGTGATCAGTGTGGAGAGGTTTCGGTTTACAGATGTAATTCTTAGTAAGAATGCACTTGGTTGAATTCAGAACCAGCAAGCATGCAAATAGTCTGTCTGTCATTTGCAGAATGAGGTCCCCTGAGGGTGAAATTATTGGTGCTATCCCGCACAGTGGACTAGCATCACCAAATTCACATTCTGGGGACCTCATTCTGCTTATGCCTCCACGGGATAGCATCACTGTAAATTCACGACTCTGGGGGCATAATTATGCAAATGACAGATACACTATTTGCAGGCTTGAATGCACTTAGTTGAATTCGGGACCAGGCAGTTCGTTGACATGGAGAGGGAATCGGCTTATGATAGAGTGTCCGGTTTGGGAAGGTTTTACCATATATTAGTGATACTATTATACACTATGTTTCCTAGTAAGGTGGTGTGTACCATATGTCTATTGGGTATATAGTGAACTAGAAAAACATTTGTGGCACTATTCAGAGTAGCAGAACACTATATCGAAAAAAGTTTCGAAAACAGTCTGTGTAAAAGTTTCATCTTCTAGAAAACAACATTAACCCTTCCTATACTATAAAATACTCATTGATGAGCAGTTATCTTTCAGGAAATATTCAGATAATAAGTTCAACATATGACCAGAAGTCGTTTGTTGAACTTATTATGTGAACATTTCCCACCATATAGGATTCTTTCTGAACTTTCTATTGTCTGCTCATATTTCTTGAGCATCCCTCCAGATGAATAATAGACCATTCCAAAATATACTTTTAAAGCTGAATGGAAGAATCCATTCATTAAAGAAAGGCTTAATAATATAGCTACCACATCTTCCATATAGGCGGTACTGCTTACAAACAACTGGGAAATCCTATGTTAAAGTCTGTAGTGAACATATGGTTAGTGATCATATAGATGATGATTTATTACTAGATGAAACAGGCTCCCGAAAACAAGCTCCCTTTTGGGAGCCTTTATTCAGCATGGGATCAGCTGATTGGATGGGCATTTAAACAAAAAAACTAACGCCATTATAACATCCACCAGGTTACCTAGTGTCACCACACCAAATTTAGTTGAAAAATTGGTCTGGGGGTCTGGAGCCCTCCTCTCCACCTTATTCCTCTTTTTCCGCTGCTCAATCACCCCAGCCTATTAATATATCTAATATTTACCTTCTGCGGGAGGTATGCAGCAACAGTGTTACTAATGATATATCTAACATTTACCCTCTGCGGGAGGAATAAGTAACAATGTTACTATTAATATATCCAATATTAACCTTCTACAGGAGGTATGGAGCAACAATGTTACTATTAATATATCAAATATTTACCTTCCGTGGGAGGTATGGAGCAACAATGTTACTATTAATATATCTAATATTTACCTTCCGCGGGAGGTATGGAGCAACAATGTTACTACTGTGGAAAACCCAGGATAGAGACAGTTGTTGGCAAGAAGAGCGAACTTAAACTCATCCTCACACACGACTTGTTCTGGAATATAATCAATGATAAACAAATGAAATATCAAGAAGGATACAGGAAATCTATGAAAAGTTTTTGTCTATAGTTTTAAGGGGGAGGTCAAGTGACCAATTTTGAATGGGGATTTCTATGCAAATCTCCCCAGCAAAAGTTATGAAGCAGTTGTCTGGGAACTAATTCAGCCATATGATTAAATAGACATAATAATTAACTGGCGGCTGGGCTTGGTAAATAGGCATTTTGCACTAAATTTATTTTTGAGAATATTTTTTCTGGGATTACAACACTTGATCTAGTTTGGAAAAATCAATAAAAAATACAAAAATAGATACATCGACTTTCTAATGGAACAAATTCTAAGCCGACCCGCCAGATAAATTGTGCATTGTTTTCAATACCGCACATAGTCACACCCAGAAATATTTGCAACTCTGTAATTTTTGCTGCAGAGATTTGCATGGAAATGCCCATTCAAAATTGGTCATTTGACCTCCTCCTTAATAACAATGATAACAATAGCTTGAAATTTCGGGTTGAATGTTAATTTTTACATTCAATTTGAATTTAGCACCTGATAGATTTATAGATATATTTTTTCAATGAACAATAAATATCATTAAATAAATTGTCCGTTCATTCTTCCAGTCTCTGTCCCAATCTTCCCCTGTGAACTAATTCATGCTGCAGAAGGTGTGGGACATACGGTGGACTATATGAGGGGAAAGCTGGCTCGCAAAAAGCCTCAATATATATGGCACATTTTTCAAGAGGGCAGATAATTGATAGTTAAATGTCAACATAAATGTATAACTAAAATGCTTTATATATGCAATGTGCTACAACTAATGTTTTAGTGAAAATTAATATCAGACAATAATAGTGCCACTGCTGCTATTGTAATTTATGTAATAAGGAAATACGCAGTGCACCACAACTGATAATGATTAACACTATATTTTAGAGTTGTATTGAATTGTATTGTATTTTAGTGTTATTGTTCTTGCTGAAAACACAACACTAACTTCCCCATAACAGTCATGTGTTTAACCCTTTCAGTGCCAAGTCAGATTTTTGTAACACACATTTATTTTCCTTGATCATTTTTCAAATTTATTGATTATAATAATGTGATACATTGATGGAAAGAGCTCTTAGAGCTCTTTCCATCAATGTATCACATTATTATAATCAATAAATTTAAAAAATGATCAAGGAAATATTGGTTGGTACAAAAATCGGACTTGGCACTGAAAGGGTTAAACAGTGGCTTCAAAATGCAGAATTTCGTCACTGGAGTGCTATTGATAATGAAAATAATAACAAATTCCTTCTGTTTTTTCATGTTCTTCTTTATTACAATGGTCTAACACATTCACTGCTGACTACAAGTTATCTCGTACTTTTTGCATGCAATTGAATGGGAGTCGGCAGTGAACATGTTAACAAACTTTATATAATTTTCCAGCTGTACCGTCCATGAATACCTTCAGAATTTTTAACCCTGCCATGACTGGAGCTACCTGAAATTTGTGAAAATACGATGCCAAATGCATTCTCTTATATATATGCGAGCCTCCCATAGGGAGCCTCGCATATATAAGAATACATTGGCCTACACTATTTACCTTGACCCTGTGAGCCAGTATATTATCTTATATATGCGAGACTCCCTATGGGAGACTCGCATAAAGAGAATGCACTGGCACAGGATCTTTAATGCTGCACCAGCACAGCTCCTGCCATGCAAGGTTTATTAATGAGAATTGAAACTGACTAATGATTAATTATGATTAATCTCACAACACTATGATAAGTGCATATCAAATGAAAAAATCTGTCAATTAGTTGACCGGAAAGGTCATTTTTATCAGACGTACCAGCAAATTGAACATGAATTTTACTCTCAGCTCGAAATAATTGAATATATTGTTTACAATTTGGAGCAAAATCTTTCACAGCCCACGATCTCAAGATTGCATGTCTGTCCTGCAAGAAGAAAATAATCTTGAGTATTAATACGGACGATGAGAACACATACCGTTATGCCCTAAATAATCAACTCCTTAACCACAGCAGAATTGTGGGTAATTTTTCAGGATTTAGTCGGAAATATGGCTTGTTGCCATTCAATGGAAAGCTCTCAATACTAAATAGGTCATTTGTTGAACTTATTATCTGAACATTTCCCACCAATGAATAGGAATCCTTCAGCACATTTGTTATTATTATATCCAAAATATGCCATAAATTTGGCTAAGGTGACAGAGTTCTGAGAAAAAACAAGATGGGATTATGGTCGATCCTATATTGAATCAATATTTCCCCTTGGGCTTTCAATATGGGGTAGGTGTCAATTGAAGTGAACCTGATATATCTTCATATCCCGCTAGTAGATATCTATTCTCATTGGTCAATCTCCTCGGCCAGCATGCTAATGTATGGTAGAGTGGGCTAGAATCATTAAATTCATCCTCTTGGGAACTCATTCTACTTTATAGGCCTCATCTTCTCTGGAAATTTTCTTTATTTTTTTAGTTTAGTGTATATCCCCAAATTGGCCGACAACATATTGCATAATCGAGGTTCCCAATGAGTGTACATCACAATATTCAACATTTGGGAACTTCAGTCTGAGTCAGAGCTGTTAAGTTCCACGGATTGTCCGTGAGACTCACGGATTTCCACGGCAATTCCGCAAATACGGATAACCCCCAATTTCTCACGGATTCGTCAAAACACCACATTGAAAATCCCAAAACGAATTTTTTTTATTTTTTAAATTCGTGCATTTACGGGAATTCCCCAAATGACAGTGACTTCCTTATTTCCGGTACCGTAAATACCCACACATTAACATTCACAGAATGTACCATTGGTAACTTTTGATTGAAGAATCAAGTTGTGGTGAACTGTGACTAATATTAATTGATTGTCACACTCTGGTGAAGCCACACGAAAAAGGGTGTTGTTTTAGTAAACAATACGTATAATCACAAGTGTGCAAAGTTCTGTATTGTTAGGCCTCATTGCTGAACATTTCTTAGTAACGGATTAGTGGCATGAATTGCAGACGAAATAAATACGTTTAATCACAAGTGTGCATCTGTATTGTGAGGCCCCATTGATGAACATAAGTAATGGATACTTTATGATTTAAGTTCACTGATAGTGGTATGCATTGAGAACGGAATGTGTCTTATTTTGCGGGTAAAACTTTTAAGACGGGTCATTTTGTACTTTCGGTTTCACGCATACATGTCCGGTTGTAACCTGTGTAACTCGGGTTCGTTTTGACTAACTTTAAACAAAGTTTCTGCTTCTTAAATTTTTTTAATAAATGGTGGAATGTGTGGGTCAAACCGTAAGACGAGTACATTTTGTCGTTTATTACGATGTTGTACTTTCGGTTTCACGCATATCCGGCTGTATCCGGTGGAATTCTGAGTATTTTTTCGAAGTGTGATCTGCTTCTTTCTTTTGAATAAATGGTGGTATCTCCCGCACATAGCAGCTCTATTACAATTACCAACAGGACATTCATTGCCATTTTATTTAGATCTATATACTTTTATTTATAAAATAGAAACTCATAAAAACTATTCAATCTTCATCATAAAAATTATTTTTGGAACATGAACATCTTTGGGCATACCTCCCGCAAAAATCTCACGGATTGACATTTTCAAAACTTAACAGGTCTGGTCTGAGTCCATGTCTCACATAGCAGAAGAGGCCATGCAGAATGAGGTTCCCAGAGGGTGAATTTGTTAATGCTAGCCTGCTATGTGGGATTGCATCACTAAATTCACTCTCTGGGGACCTAATTCTGCAAATGACAGGCACACTAAACTCAGACTTGGACACTCATAAGCTTGCATTTGCACTGATAGGCCGTGAGCCGATTGGACAGTGTGGTCATGTGGGTCTATAAATTACCAAAATATACCTTAATCATATTTAAATTCGCGCAGTACTATTTTTCGCTCAGTTTTGAATTCGCGCACTTTGAATTCGCGCACCTTGGTGCGCGAATTGAAAACTGACAGAAATATGTTCGTAAATGTCTTGTATCTGATGACAGTTTAAGTTCTTAATTATCATTAATGATACACGTGTATATATAAAGACAACCTCGAAGTAAATATACATCGAATATAACACAACTGCATCATAATTTCATTGTGAAGATGCGTGCTTATATGCATGCATGGTACAATTGATCATGCTGGTATTTAATAAATATTTATGGACATCCTGGAAATGAAGTTGACTTGACTTGCTGACTTCAGAAAGAATCAACTCTTGGTTGCGTGTTTTGAATGCATAACAAATTCAGATTGTTTGACCACAGTGTCACCCCATGCAGGGTTGTGAAAGAATGCTTTCATGCACCTCCAGGCTAGAATATTTGTATTTCTTAGAAGCATTTCAACACAAAAGATCGAACCATGATTAAATGCTTTACGTGTAGCCTATACATATGGATAATGTTGTTGAGATTCGTTTCCCCGCATGTAAATATAATTGTCTATTTTCTATCTAAAATAACACTCTTATATTCCTTTGGAATAAACTTATGAGTCGTATTATTTTTCGCTCAGTTTTAAATCCGCGCACCCATTACTGCGCGAATTTAAATACGAGAATGGTAGTGAAATAATTCGGTCTTCCAATATTAGTATATAAGAAAAGGCAGCAAGACCACATGTCACCCCAAATAAGGTGGCTTAATTTGAGCGGTGGCTTTTATAGAAATGAAAAATTTGATTCTGGGAACAATCATTGAGTAAAATCTTGCTTCCAACTCTCTATGTTGTTAACAATTTAATAAGATACCAGAATAATAATCGGAAAATTCTAACTAGAGAAATGGGCATAATTGTGTCAGAAATTTATCAGACAGAACCCAACTTCAAACTTGACCTGTATTTTCATGTTATTAACCCACATACTAAATTTGAAAGCTATCAGATAATCAGAACAACAAACAAGTCGATAAGGGTTATAACTCTTTCTCATATGAAGGCCATGTACCAAGTTTCATCCACTTCTGTCGAATATTATTCAAGTTAACATCTGGACAACAAACGTTTCAGATGGATAGATATGCAGACATGCAGAGGGCTTGACAGACTGATGGACAGATGGCTAGACAGATGAACAGATGAACACCGCTCATTTCCATTGTCCGCAGAAATTTTTTCAGGCGACAAATAGAATATTAACCCTTCCATGATGGGAGCTGCACTGGTGCAGCATTAAATACCCTATGCCAGTGCATTATCGTATATATGTGAGTCTCCCATAGGGAGCCTCATATATATAAGAGAATGCACTGGCTTTCGAGGTGAATATAAATAGTGTTAAGCCAATGTATTCTCTTTATATGCGAGGCTCCCTATGGGGAGACTCGCATATATAAGAGAATGCATTGGCACAGGGTTTTCGCAAAATTTCAGGAAGCTCCATGCAGTCATGGAAGGGTTAACTATTGTTTACTTACAGCTTTTGCCTTATCTTGCCTTCCCCCTGTGGCGAGAATGAAACAAGCCTCTGCATCTGACATTCTGTAACATGGATAATGAGGATATATAGTGAGAACATCAAAGGCATGCAGGGATGCTGCATCAATCGGTATATGTGGGCCCATTATTGATACTCAGCCAATTGCATACTAAAAGTTTATTCAGCAAAATATGTGCGGATGTATGGTAGAAAATGATTTTAAACAAATATAATATATGTGCCATGGAAAAATCATTGTTTGGCTAAACTAATAGAAACTGATTCAACTTAATTTTGTAAATTGTGCAAAATATCCAGGAAAATGATTTTGATGTTTTAGTATTGAAAACAAAAATCCAAAGGTGTAATTCTTAAAGTGATTACTCTCGACCATTGGTCTATTGAATGTATAGTTCTGCAAATGGCCACCAAAAAACTAAAATACATGTATGCAATGAAAAATGCTTGATTTATTTTCACGCAGAGAGTAATGATTTCAGATAGTAGACTGAGCATGTGCACCAGGTGGGTTCATAAGCTAGATAATGCAGTGTATTTTTTGCAAATATTTCATGTCAAACTCTATCGACCAACCTCCAAAAAAGTTATACATTGGAATGTACTATTATTCATTTAGAGGTTGTTCTGGTAATAAAAGCAGACGACAAACAGAAACACTGATAATACAAGAGCAGAATAATAAGTTAAACAGACGTTTGCTTAATTTAGTATCTGAACATTTCCTAAGGGAAATACATTTACTTTATGTATAATGGCCTACTGCTAGTGTGCTGAAGTAGGTCCATAGTACCTACGACATGCACTTTTACGTCCGTAATAGTTACGGATGTCATAGCAGCAAGGAGGTTAAGAAGAGATCTACATACTTGCATCTTTTCAGATCGATGTCCCTGAGCGCCGAGCCTCGGATGTACATCACCCTATACGTCCACTTAGGATCCTTGAGCACCATCTGCATCTTGTTCTCCAGCTCAGAAGGACATAGAAACACAATTGTGTGAGTCTGTAAAGGTAACATTCAGACATAAAACAATAATTTCTCCTAAAATTAGCCAGACTGGATGAAGAATAAAATAGAAGCAAGCTAAATTTAGATTTGACCTGTATTATGGTCTAATAGTAAGTGATTTATTATATGATTTACCAATGTTAGTAAGCCCATTGAAATACCTTACTTACCCATGTATATATGTTGATGGATCCATCGAATGCACAATAATGTGATTCAGCAAGTCCAAATTTAACCCAGGGATTTATAGCAACCTACAATTCCTATTAATAATTAATGACGCTGTGTGAGCTCGTTATTCCTATTTATAGTCCAGTCACATTAGGATTCACTAGGGCAAAAAATCGGGGAAAGCTGATTTTTTCAGGGATTACTAAGAAGAGGTTTATGGACAATATGGCAAAAGTCCCCTATAATCCGAGTTGAGCTTTTTGAGATATCACGATTTTTCGTAATGGTGCAAATTCTGACGAAATTCCATCAGACCATATGTGAATGCAGTCATATGTAGGCTAATATATGAACTCAATCTTCACACATACCCATCCATCGTGGAGTAGGTGTCGCTAGGTATGTGTAATTGATGCTAGAGCTTTTTACTAAGAGTCGATATTCCATAATTGTGATGGCATTTATTGCCTAAGAGAGCATATAAATCGCATGATGATTCAAAATTTTCCTAATAAAAGAGGGCGAGTAAAGATATTCAGACGACAATGAGCTAAACTATGAACCATTATACTAGAACAGTGGTTAATTCAGAAAAGGAAAGTGATAAGATATATCGAACCATCACCATCCTTAATATTTTATAGCCGGAAACTTAACACTACCCCCTAAAACGTATGCCATGGCTTCGAGTGTCTGAAAGGCAAAAATACCACACAATAGTCCTGGCGTTTGGCGTAACAATTATGCAAATGGTGATAACACTATGAAACTTGGCACATAGGTTCCATATACACTATTAATCATTTTCAGATGTGTAGACTACGCGGCAGGTCCTGCCTTAGCAACGGTTGCTAGGCAACTATCCGACATTGAAGAAATACAAATATGACTGATATTATGGCAGTTTTAACAATCTAAACTACGTCATGCAGCATTTTTATGGTGAAAATAATATTAGTTGTTGTTAGAGCGGATCTGGCTGGAAAATTACCATATTTCTTACTTACAGGGGTGGTAACGGTTGCTAGGGACACACCCAAAATAGAAAAATGCTGAGCTGTCTGATATTATTGTAGTTTTCACAAACTAATATAAACTACGTCATTATCATTTTATGGTGAAACAATTGTAATAGTTGTTGTGAGAGTGGGTTCGACTTAAAGGATTACTATCCTCATGAAACAACAAAACTCTATCGGAAAGCCACCCCTATTGTGATCACAATGATCCAAGTCCCATACAAATCGCGTAATAAATAAGCCGAGAAATAAATAAATAATACCACCACCGGTTGTCGGCTATCTCCGTCGCAAAACCTCTATGACGTCAAGCGAGGTAAACTAACTAAAAACAGGGAATTGGAGTCGGAGTTAATTATGTCTACCTATATGGCGATGGAAAATCCGGAATCGACATCAGCGCGTGAGTGTAATGGAATTACTGCGGGGCATATCAATAGCATTGTGTACACATGGTGAATTGTCATCGCGCGGTGAGTTATCTTCACTTGTGATTTGTCTTAAGTGCTGTTTGGAAAGTTACGGTATTGTTTTGACAAAAAATATAGAGGGACAATTGAGCGGGGTAGATAACACTTTCGTATAAAGCTTATAAAAACACGAGCCGGCATGTGAACTTTATTCGGGTGCGTGTTTGCGATGTTGTTTTAATTTTCCGTATATATGCCCCGAGTGTCCCGTATTTACAATCATTCATTCGTGACAATGCCATATAAATGCAGTGTTATCGGCCATGGCCGGTCTAGTGACTCTCAGTTAGGCATATGCTGTATTCATTTCCAAACGATGTTCGTTTACGTGACATTTGGCGGGATTTCTGTGGGAAACTTGTTGCGCAAAATCAGAAACCGATTACATATACCAAATAAAGAGCGTTTAATTTGACGAGTCAGTCATGGTTACGAATACATACAATTGCAGTTAAAGTGGGGAGTATGTTGATGAATAATTCACGATGACAACTATTCTAAGTCGAGTCCCCATTTCCTTCACCATGTCTCAATAAAGAGCGTTCCATGTTAAGAGTTGTCCTAATATGGTACAATAAAAAGAGTTTAATAAAGCGGAAATTGCTATGACAATGATGGAAGGATATATAAAGCATGCATATCGGAAGTTCATGTACATGTATTGGCCTGTATTGTTGTAATCAGTAAACAATCACTAGAACAACTGTTCTAAGTCGAGTCCCTTTACCTTGATGCAATAAAGAGCGTTCACTATTACGATATATTGCGAATAAAGAGCACTTGAATATGTGATTCCATATTAAACCGGATTATTATCCCTCCTTCAAAAAGTGTTATATATGATTGGATGTTTAAATGAACCACAGCGAACTTTTATATATTTTATAACCCTATTGTTATGCGTAATGGACACATAGAGGTCGATTTATGACTGGATATTCAATAGACCGCATCGCTAGACTGCTAATTTTATAGGCCAATAACCATGCATAGATGCAGTGAATTTCCATCAGTGACAGTCGGCAAGATTGTTTTGGGGTGGGGGAAGCAATATTCCGAAATATATATAAACACCATATTGCCCAAATATATACATGATTCATAACCAAGGAAAAATGAACTTATCATATCATATTGGTATTAATGAATGACTTGATTATAATTGATTAAATCCGACAGCAATAAACCAATTTTGTGTTGTTTTACCGCGTTACGATAAATTAACACACGACTAATGGCATCTGGAAATTGGAATGTTTACGAGATGATAATTGCCTAATAACTGTGCAAGTCTTCGCGTATATATGCAATCTTGATATGCATATATAATATGACTATTCCGGTAACGAAAAAATATATATAAACACGAGCACGCGTTTATATAGATAAATGCGCGCAAAACTGAATAATATACGGGCATGGCTTTATAGTAACAACACATCCGATACATATAATAATAGTAATAATAACACGATAAAGACATTTAATTACGAGAAAGGCGATGTTTTCGGCGAAGTTTTGCATTCGCAGTGTGATAACGCGACAATCTTCAAAGGTCGCGATCGACTACATGCAAACTTAAAATACCGCCGTCGCGCATCTATGTGTTGTCAATGAGTTACCACGTGATCGATCACGTGCTATGCTTCTGTTTACATGTGACAATCACGTGATCGGGCTGATGATCATGTGACTTCGTCTACAACAAAATCTTCGGCTAACTTCGGAATTTTGTTTAATCGTTATAAAAATAACGATTTGCGGCCGAATATTAGATTATATGCGCCCAATGGACATTTTATATATATATTATCGGTATATTGAAAGAAAATAATATTGTTTTTTTTCAGGACTGTATTCCTTTAAAAAATTACTATATATTTCTGGTAACAGTTGCTAGGGACATACCTGAAATCGAAAAAATGCACACATGACTGATATTATGGTAGTTTTAAAATTAACAAACTAAACTACGTCATGTAATATTTTTATATTGAAAACAATAATTATTATAATTGTTGTTAGTGTGAACATGACAGTAAAGTTGCCGCATTCATTACCTAACGGGTGGTGTAGTGGTTGCTATGGACATATCTACCTTTGAAAACATACCATATGTATGAGGTACGTTCTGGTAATTTAACTGATATAACTGTTTCATAATATGGTATGAGTTGCGGGCAATTTACATGAATTTTTTTTTCTTCAGAATATACCATATTATGCTGATATTGACAATAATGCATCACTAAAGGTTGTTGAGGTTGTTGAGGTTTCAATGTTGCTGGGTAACCACCTACCATTGACAAATCTGCTTAAAACTGACAGACTATTCAGTTATTTTTATCAGAATGACATACCAATCGATTGTTGGAATACATTTTAATGAGACATGTAAAAATATTGACCTGATCCCCCTCCCCCTCCTCTCCCCCTGGGTCCTAACCTAACTATTGTAGACTAGGTCCATGGCTAACATATTGGTGGCTGGCCCTATGTTCTTCATATATAGTAGAGTGGGTCCGTGACTTGCATTATACATCTAGCTGTGTGGGTCTATGGCTTATATAACTTTTATGGTCATGCCTCATATTAAATATAAGCAACAACTTTTCTACTCTCACTTTGAATTCCAGATATCTGAACTGATGGAGCATAGCGGATAATTGTACCCATATGAAAACTAAATTTGTAGCACATTCTGGTTAGGCTCACACTAAACAACATTTGTAATTGTTTTCACCATAAAAAAACGAGTTTAGTTAAAACTACCATAATATCAGTCATATGTGCATTTTTGTATTTCGGGTATCACCCTGGCAACAGTTACCACTCGTATAAGTTAGAATTATATGGTATTTTTTTCAGCCAGCTCAACACTAACAACAACTATTATAATTGTTTTCAACATAAAAGTGCTATTTAGTGTAGTTTAGTTTCTTAAAGCTACCATAATATCAGTCATATGTGCATTTTTAGATTTTGGGTGTGTCCCTAGCAACCGTCACCCTCCTTTAAGTAAGAAATATGGTAATTTGTCAGTCCGGGCAAAACTGACATCAATTATTTTCACCATAAAAATGCTACACGACGTAGTTTAGTTTGTTAGAACACATAATATCAGTCATATGCATTAATTCGATGCCGTGTAGTTGCCTAGCAACCGTTGAAGGAGTGATATCTGTGAAGTTTTTAAAACAAATTGCTCGCACATATGTAATGAGTAGCCCGAGAAATTTGACATCGAATACGAGTTTGTCTGAAAAAATCGTCATTTTTTGGGGTCATTATGTTATTTTATATCCATATCTGCAAAATTCATTCAAATCCCCCCGTTGAATTAGTATCTCTGGTTCGAGAATTGTGTATTGAACAATATTGAGTACATTTGGTATATGTTTCGGCTGAAAAAATGTTATAGCATTCCATTATTGCCATGATTGTGAAAAATATAAAAGTTAGTTTTTTTATATGGAAAAAATGGTTTAACTCGGAAAGCTCAACTCGGATTTTAGGGGACTTTTCGTGTCGCGTCCGCAATGATATGGCCTAAATAATATAAAAAATCATATTTCCCCGACTTATTTCCT
Organism: Siphonodentalium dalli; assembly: GCA_032622095.1. Classification (NCBI taxonomy): domain Eukaryota; kingdom Metazoa; phylum Mollusca; class Scaphopoda; order Gadilida; family Siphonodentaliidae; genus Siphonodentalium; species Siphonodentalium dalli. The sequence goes on along the minus strand of CP136069.1, from coordinate 83,430,620 downwards.
TACTTTTCCCCTTTCACGTCAAATGTGCCTGGACCATGATAGGAAAAGCCAGTTGATATTGTGATATATCAACTCCTTTTCCGTATGATTTATTAAATATGGGACTTGTAAGAAAGTTTATGATCATATAATAAGAAAGATTAACTACTTGTCACAAAATAACCCCAATTGTGTGAATGCAAGAAGGAACCTATTGAAAGATCAGGATTCCAGACCAATATTTATGAAACCTATTTTACTTTTTATTTATATTATATTGTATAAAATAACATGTTTGGAACAAGATGTGCCACACGAAAGACACTATTTTGTTCGATATTGAATTTTCTGTGCATTTATTTCATACAGTTTTGATGTTTTAGAGGGACACAGAAATTATTTGTTAATTTTTCAATAACAAAATGATATTCTTTGGTAAATATTGGTCCAGTTTACATGTAAAATTTAGTTTTCAACATTTTTTTTATGTTAAATTAGATTGTTTATGCTGTTGTTGCAGAATGAGGTCCCCAGAGGGTGAATTTAGTGATGCTATCCCACACAGCATCACCAAATTAACCCTCTGGGGACCTCATTGTGCTTAGGCCTCATCTTCTGGGAAGTATATACAGTCTCAAATTAACATTGTTTTTAGTTACTTTTTCCTAGAAGATAAAATGCATATTAATCGATGTGACCAATGTGTGAACATCACCAACTTCAACTGGGGAACTTAAATCTGATCCTAGGTCTCCATAGCAGTTGAGGCCTGAGCAGAATGATGTCCCCAGAAAATGAGTTTGGTGATGCTAGCCCACTGTGTGGGATAGCGTCACTAAACTCACCCCTTGAGGTCCTCAATCTGCAAATGATAGACACACTATTTGCAGGCTTGCTAAAAAGACAATGACAGTATCATATATTTTATTTCAGACTCTTGGATAAATAGAGGATACCTCTGGATACCTACAGGTTTTTGCTGAATACACAAATTATCTCATGACTAGCTACAAGGAAATTATCTCATGACTAGCTACAAGGAAATTCTCTATTTTCATTTAGCCACAAATGAGATATAAGATGGGTATTCAACCAAAAACTAGAGATGTGACTGTCCCAATCGGACTAAGGATACCCCCGTGTTTTTAAAACAGTAAGATGCTTCACATGTCAGTAAACATTATTAAGTTAAAATAATAGAGTCCCATTGCAAGTGCACAATTATTAACTAGACATCATCTTCAGTGGAAATAATTGGTAAACAAAATATTACTGAGAAAAATGAAAATATTCTAAGTCAAGAAGGCCAATAACTCCGCCAAAATAAGTCTGACCAACATTAAAATCACAAGTGCACAGGTTCCTGTGGTGGTTGATGTCTGTGGAAAGTTTAACACAAAAAGATTCTTAAACAACTGAGAAAAACTCTGGACAAAATTGTGTCGACGATTGAAAATATTCTATATCAAGAAGGCCAATAACTCTGCGAAAATAAGTCTGACTGACATTAAAATTACAGTTGCACAGGTTTCCATGGTGGTTGATGTCTGTGCCAAGTTTCACGGAAAATGATTAAAAAACAACTAAGAAAAACTCTGGACAAATTTGTGTTGATAGACAGATGAGGGAAGGCCGGCAGATGGAGAGAGAGAGATAATTTACTCCAACAAAATATGCACATATAATAGTGAAGATAATAAAGATCATACAGATTAAAAGAGAAAAAACAACAAAATCTATGCTAACCCATCTGGGATAACTATCCACCAGATGGGCTGAGTGCTCCTTGCCTGGAGAGGGCATATCCATGAATTGGCTGTCTTACTGCCCACCCCAACTAGTCATTAAAATAACACTCTGCTCTGCCTGGAAGCTGCGTGGACGTTGGTATATTATATAGAATAACTGTGGTCAATTATAAAATATACAATTTTATGTATAGGATCATTTGGAAATGAATTCGGAATCAAGGGAGCGTACGGATGAGTGACCACGCAAGTTTAACCTATATATAGTTATATATAATGATTGATTGGTCATATCACGCAATACTCTTTATGTATTAGTTTTATTTACAATCATTAATTAGAAGAGCCACGGTCATAAAATTAGGTGAATAACTCACGAGGTTCCATTGGATGAGATCCGGTCAGAAAGCATTACTTTAGCTGCAGCAATGTACGACGGAAAATGTCATTGGTGTAGTTAAATATACTATGGCACGAGAGCCATATACATTTATATAATACATGTATATATACATAATATGGACGGGCAGATGGCTACAAAGCTGATTCCAGTATGCCCCACACAACTTTATTGCAGAGGATATAACTAATAAAACATCTTAAATATTTGAGATCCACTATGTTAAAATATATACCTCAAGCCTTGGATGAGCATAGAACTCACTGATGAAATTCATCAAGCTATCGACTGTAAGGTGACTTGCACACACGACGATGTGTTTGTTCTGCGTTGCTTGCCGCTTTGAGTATTCTCCCCCAGCCTGCTGCCGTTCGTGCCAAACTGAAGCAATCACTTCTAGCTGTGGAATTCATAAATCAATTTTTTCAGGCGACAAATAGAATATTAACCCTTTCATGATTGGAGCTGCGCTGGTGTAGCATTAAATATCCTGTGCCAATGCTTTCTCTTATATATGGAAGTCTCCAATAAGGAGCCTTGCATATTAAGGGAGCCTTGCATATATGAGAGAATGCACTGGCTTACATGGTCAAGGTAAATATTGTTAGGCCAATGCATTCTCTTATATGTGCGAGGCTCCCTATGGGAGACTCGCACATATAAGAGAATTCATTGGCGCAGGGTTTTCGCAAAATTTCAGTAAGCTTGTCATGGAATGGTTAACTGACTCTGTACCTGTACCTCCTACGAGCATAAATATTTCTACTATTTATACATGTAGTAACATACTCACTTCACACAATCAGAATAACAATAGAAAATCAAAAACAACAGCCAATCTGAAACATCCCACAAACATCCCACAGATTTTAGTGTAACTAAATTAACTTTTGAACACATCATACAATCCTATTGTGTTTACAAATTATTCCCAAAATTTTCAACCTTATTCAAATTTATCCCAAATGTATCCATCTATTATTATTATTATTACATCTTTATTTCTTCCATAAATGAAGATTGGCATAAATTGACAAACATGAATATTACATTAGCATTATATACAATGGAACCACAATGTGTGGTACACAGCTACCTGAAAATAAGACATTTATAATACAATAATTTGACTCCATGTGAACTCATTGGCATGTATCTGTAGAAAAAATCAATGTGTAAACATATATATTGTCAGTTATCGCATGAGAGTCTCTCCAAGAAATATGGAACTGGATGTGAACCGACACCAAGACAGAGCCTGTCCACACGCGACTCCATCGAAGTCGAAGCAGTTGTGACCTGCCCGTGCCACTGGCTTAGAAGATAAGCAAAGCAGACACAGACGAATCACAACTGATCCGTAACATTATTGATTTGTTGGAGAGTCATGCTGTGAGAACTGATCGATAGTCTATGGCGGATCAAAGTAGGTGTTCGGATCGGTCAGGGCAACATCGGCTCTTAAATCAAATCGAGCAACACCATGCTTTTTCAGAAGAAAGTATGCATGACATAATCGAGATGTAGCCGAGATCATGAAGTTCAGGAAGGAGTCAATATCATTAAGCACAGACATCAGTTCATCATTGATGAGTGATAATCATAAATGAAGTAAGACCATATTGGTGGACGATAGCTGATCAACAATGGGTGTACCCCAAACTGGTTAATGATACCATAGAACATGTCGTTTCTTATATTTACAAGGTGTTCTACGATATCGGTGTATGAAAGTTCACAGACAGAGCAGAATCCTGCATCTGAGGAAGTGGTTGCTTCAATTACACTTGCTAGTGTGTGGTACGATCGCCTGTTGTTTGGGAATTTTCTACAAAGGTACCAAATAGGTGAGACTTGCAGCGTGTCATGTACTTTTACAAATCGATTGAATGATGGGTCAGTACTTATTCTTGATTTCCACGCGAATTCGTCTGCATTATGTATAGTACATCTGACTCGTCTTTTCCATGATAATTTCGGAACAAATGTACCAAATTGGATATATTCAGTTAGGGCATCGGTCATGTCGTGCTTCTCGAGGATCGAGATAATATTACATAACATTACATTACATTAATATCATGTGATTTTATCTTCTTAATAATATAAATAAAGCACATAATTAACTTTATTAAATGCAAAACATGATATTGGTAGAAAATATTGTGGTAGGTTGGCACCTGAAGGCTAACTGATTTTTTGCATAGGGTGGGGGGGGGGGGTCCTTGTGAGTAAGCCCAGTACCAACTTTTTGAGCAAAAACGTGCACTAGCCCTCCCAGGCTTACTGGCGGGAGTATACAGTATATGTGTGAGTCTCCAATAGGAAGCCTCGCGTATATAAGAGAATGCACTGGTTTACAATTAAGCCAAAGATAAATATTATTAGGCCAATGCATTCTCTTATGTACATGTGAGAGAAGTCTCTTCTCCCTGGGACAAAAATAGTGGCACATTTTAGGGAGAAGATGTCTCCCAAGTCGTCTTCTATGCTGGTCCCTGAATTCTGAGTTAATATCCAAAGTATTTAACTAGTTTATCCATTTAGTTTGGCAAGAACAGTCCTAAATTTAGAGTGAATGATATAACATACTTTCTCCATTTTTCATTGAAGATAAACCCTTATATGAGAATCTCTGCAGGGATCCTCGCATATATAAGAGAATGCAATGGCTTACAAGGTCAAGGTAAATATTGTTATGCCAATGCATTCTCTTATATATGGGAGACTAGCATGTATAAGAGAATGCATTGGCACAGGGTTTTCGCAAAATTTCAGGAAGCTATAGTCATGAAAGGATTAAGAGCAATAAATTCATTAATCGTGAAGAGGTGATGTTAAAGGCCCACTTAATTTTCGAGTCACCGATTATTTTTTTATAGTGACTTGATATACAGTTTTAATAACAATCTATGCCATAAAATATGATTAAAATACTATAATTCATCACTACTTGAAACATCTGTGTCTCAGAAGATGCCCACAGAGAAATAGAAAACTGCTGAAGACTTCCCCCCTCTGGCACCCAGAATGCAACAGAATTCAAACTTTTTCAATGGAAGGGGAATTAGGGTCCTGCGAATATTCGATATTCGATTCGAGATTCGATTCGAAAGTCAAATTCGATTCGAAATTTCCAACTCGAAATTTCCAATATACACTGACAAAAAAGTAGGCTGTTTACGGACAAGTACACACGTCGACCTTAGCTGTTTCTGTGCCATATTATTCCCAAAAATTATGAATATATGCAGCTTATAATTCTTATTGTACATCGCGAAAGTTTGCATGATATTAAATATAAATATAGCCAGTAATTAGACACTATAGGACGACTAAATGCATCTGAATTCTAGCTTTGAACATGGTAGCCAAAAGCTCGGAGATCGCCAATGGACCGACGACGCACGTAAATTATAATAGCGATGAGACTGAGCAACGTTGTCATTTTACTATTTAAGTTTCATTTCCAAACAGGGGAGGCAGGAAGACGGCCTATTGGGCATGCCGCTCCTGTACAATATAATCATGTTTATTTCTGAATATTTCACTGTCAGCATTATGTTTGTAAATATTGTACAAAATAAACAATCAATCAAAAACCGCTAGTGTTATCCGCTGACTATATGTCTCAGATTCCGCATTATGTAATATCGCTGAGAATGCAAATAACAGGTGTTCCCGGCGTCGAAAAGTTTTCGTTTGAAGTTTACTTTCAGTTTCGGAGCGTTCCTTGAAACTTGACAATTTGTCGTCCTTTATTCATGTTTATTTTAAACATGATAAAAGCTGCATGCAATGCTGGAACTCACACGTGTGATGAATGCAACATCGTATATAAATTGCAAGCGTCTGGGACAACGACCCATCTAAGCATCCAGCACTACATAAACAGGCTACCCTGCGACTGTTGTTGCATCTTCAAGTTTATAACAACGGGTGTTTCCCAGTGCCGATTTGCAATTGTGCATGTACATGCAAACTCTAAAAATTGCGTGTGTTTTTAATTCCGATAATCCGTTTAGTGGTTATATATTTAATCGTCGTGATGGACGTTTTAATGTTTTATTTCTCTCGACAATTCTCAATTGAAGTTAATAGTATCAGGAACGACGGTTGATCGCCACATAAGTTATGATGGAACTTCATGGAAGTTCATAGAACGTTTCACAAATCGTCTAATCATTGACATTAAATGCCTAATTGAGAATGCAACACACAAGTATGATTCGATTCGATATTCGAATCGATTTCGTTGACTCGATTCGATATTCGATTCGATCAAAATCTCCAATTCGCAGGCCCATAAGGGGAAGAACTCTATCTTTAATATATAGAGTTATTCCCCCTGTATTGAAAATAATACTGATTTTTACTTCAATCTTGATGACAAAACGCATTGGCAACTCAACAAAAACAACATGTCCACAGTTTATTACACCGGACACGTTGATAATACAATGTTTTGGAGCTTCCTCTTTCAAATGGTATATAATATAGCACATATTTTATATAATGTAATCTGGGGGCTCGAAAATTAAGTGGGCCTTTAATTGTAACTGACAACATAATTATTTTGCCCTGCCATTGCCGTAGATGGTAAAATCTGAGAATGATTTTCCAACTTTGTGAAAATAATAAAGTGACAAAATCAGACACAGAAATTTTGTGACAATTCACGTCAGTGTTCGTGTGTTCGATATCATATAATAAATAATGCATATCATGCCAAAATAGTAGTACGAGTCGCATAATAATATGCTACTATGATTTTGGAGAAGTGTGACATAAGTGATTGTCTTGTTTTCATGGGAATTTTTTATATCGACTGCAAGGGTCATTGAACATAACAATTACCTGCAAATAGTGTGTCTGTCATTTGCAGAATGAGGTTCCCAGAGGGTGAATTTAGTTATGCTATCCCGCAGTGTGGAGGACCTCATTCTGCTTAGGCCTCATCTTCTGGAAAGTATTTATAGTCTCAAATTAACATCGTTTTTCGTTAGTTTTTTACCTTATGGAAAGTTTCTATATCCCCTAATTTGCAGAAGATAAAATGCATAATCAAAGTGACTAATGGTGTGAACATCACCAGCTTCAACTGGGGAACTTAAATCTCATCCTAGCTCTCCCATAGCAGTTGAGGACTAAGCAGAATGAGGTTTGCAGAGGGTGAATTTGGTGATGCTTGCCCGCTGTGGGGATAGAGTCACTAACTTCACCCTCCGAGGACCTCATTCTGCAAATGACAGACACACTATTGGCAGGCTTGTATAGAAATTACCTGCCTAGGAATGGCGATAAAAGCGACACAGATCATAAACATCATGAAGCTCTGTCCAAGCCATGAATCGGGGGGATATGTCACCATATCCGACTGTGGAGAACGTCACTATGACAAAGTAGACGGATTCAAACATTGACATTGGTTTGTCATCGCTTCCTCGCTGTATGTGCTGAATACCGCAAACCCTGCAAATAGAGAGTGCTGTTTCAGAAATGACAAGGAATCAATGTTCACATTGCCAGGGGGCCATTCTGTCAATTTGCAGAAAAAAATATGAAATGGCATGCAAAATATCACAAACGGCCACACAAGAAATGACCCAAGAAAATTGGCTTTGAACCTGGAAAAAACAAATCTCATTCCTTGGAAGTATATCGTCGGAGGGCTTCTAAATTGTCATATCTGGCATTTTTTGCTTGAAAACACTCTTTTGCATATTTATAATCTATGGATTCAATTACATAAAATCCTCAGAGAACTCTAAAAAAAATTGAGATATGAATGTCATTTTTCGGGAAATATCATGTTCCCCGCAAAATTTGATCGTTATTTCTAAATTGCTGAATATACTATTTTCAAAAGCATTACTGGTAGGAAAATTTGATTGAAAAGGCATGACCACGGGGGGGGGGGGGGGGGGGGGGGGGGGGGGGGGGGGGGGGGGGGGGGGGGGGGGGGGGTCATTTCCTCCTTATCCTGAATGACCAAACTAATCAAACCTGTGGAAGTTGTCAAATCTAAAATGTCATATTTCATGACTTACAGTAATGCCCTAAATAACCGACTCCTTAACCAAAGCAGAATTATGGGTAACTTCAGGATTTAGTCGGAAATATGGCTTGTTGCCATTCATCGGAAAGCTCTCACTGGTATCGGCGACAGTCATGGACTGAACTTATCTGACTCAATGGTGTAGAATAAATACAGAACACAACTTGCATCAAAATTTCGATTCTTTTATCGAACTCGTTGCGGATGGTGCAGTTACATTTTTCTCTTGCAATGCTCTCGCGAAATATAACCTTGCTCCATTCGTAATTCATTCAATAAAAGATTCTCGAATAAGATGAGCATTGTGTTCTGTCTATGTACCCAGCATACATAAGAATTTGTCTCCCCTGGTAGAAATGGGTGTCTGGAATCAAAAATGGATCTAGAGCTGTATCTTATTGTATTGAAGCGACCCACCAAATTTCTTCTGGTCATTATAATTAGTTGTCATTCAGGAACGAAAAGTGTATGGACGAACAGACAGAGACCAATAACATAAGACATCTCTTTTTTAAATGGACCTATAAAGATGTTACCTACCTGAATCAAGATTTTAAAGTGATGTGAAACACTCAGGTAGGGTGATCAAATAGAAATGGAGAAAAATCTTGCTCAAAGTAGTTATTTTTACAAATATTAATCCAAATTGACAACACACACCGTCATTCTGATAAATTAACTAAATGCAGTGACTCTCGATGACGAATTCATTTGCGTTTGTTTATCGGCGATAGTTGCATCCTGAATCCAGATGTAAATATTTACAATTTAGCATACTGCAGGCAATGTTTTCTATGCAATGGTATGGTCGATTTCTTTGATATTTGCGGCGATGTTAGTAGAATGCTATATTTCCCAGGTTGACATACCGCCTTAGTATTAACTGATCAGTTTCACGTACCCGAACAAGTCCATAATGTGTCTTTAACCATTTCATAGTGGGAGGTGCGCTGGTGCAGCAATAAAAATCCTGTGCCAGTGCATTCTCTCATATATACGAGTCTAGCTGCCATAGGGAGCCTCACATATAAGAGAATGCACTGGCTTACAAGGTCATGGTAAATATTTTTAGGCCAATGTATTCTCTTATATATGCGAGGTTCCATATGGGATATATATGGGATATATAAGAGAATGCATTGGCACAGGGTTTTCGCAAAATTTCAGGAAGTTCCAGTCATAGAAGGGTTAAAAGTGCACACCAGAGTTTGGTGATTTCATGTTAACTTAACCCTTTGAGTGCCAGGTCCGATTTTTGTATCAACCCATATACCCTGTGCCAATGCATTCTCTTATATATGCGAGTCGACCATAGGTCGTCTCGCATTTATAAGAGAATGCATTGGCCTAACAATTTTTCATCCTTTGTTATTATTTTTTACAATTTTTTACAATTTTAATAATTTTTTCTTATATTCTTTAACAGGTATATTTAGTAGGTTTAGTGTGAGGGAATCTTATGTTTTTTATGGGTATCAAAATTATTACTATGAATACTTGGTGATAGTTTTGAGTTATAACATGCCCCTAAGGTGTTATCCAGTTTGTTTTTAAATTCACTATAGCATGCTTAAGCATACCCGAAAAAAATTCAACCCAAAAAATTAAAAATTAAAAATTATTTTAAATTTTTTTATAGGGCCGATTTTACACACCGTAAATTAGGGCCGATGAGATCTGCCCGTGGCACTCAAAGGGTTAATTGATCATTCAACCCCAAAGGCTGGGTGATTCTGTTCAGTGAAAAATATAATGAACATCAACTTACGTGGTGAATATGATGCATACCATGGTCGCTATGAGAAGCAATGACTGCTGAGACAGCGTCTCATTAATGGTCTGAAAACGTCTCCTCGTCAGGTGCAGATCATTCTGAAAGATAACTCTGTTTTAACCATTTCTTTACTTAACGGAGTTATAAAAGTCTATTATTCATTTGGTCGTTTGTTGAACTTATTACCTGAGCATTTCCTAAGGGAACTACTCATCAACATGCAGCTGGAGAACAAAATATTGTGTGAATCGGATGCGACACTTTCGCCAGATTAGATACATGCTCTCAGTTGGGCTTAATTGGTCGTTATCTCATGGTTTTGGTAAAAAGTCAGTCATCCAGGTATCGAAAACAGGCAAAACGTCACTCATGTTTTCCGAAACTAACAGAAAAAAATATATATAACTTTTATTGCCGAGTTCAAATCGTTGCGATAGAGCATTAACATAATGCAATACCTTTAGGATCGAAAGTCAAATGATTTGCTCCTCATTAAATGGATATTGATAGATAAAACATGGACAATATATAAAACTGTTATAAACCATTTGAAGATTGAACATGTGAGCTCCATGACATACCTTCACTTTTAATATCAAATTTGGTGTGGTTTCTAGGGAAACAGTTAAACAATTTATGCAGAATTGTACGCAGTATTGTATTAAAATCTGCCACACACAATGTCATTATTCTATAAAAATAGTTGGATATGTTACATCCATCAAGTTGATGTAGTGGCCAAATAGTAAAAATTCAGTTTAACTCATTCTATACTAAATAGATCCTCCAATTCAGTTATAAAAGAATATATTAGAATGGTCTATTATCCAATTAGAATGGTAGAATGGTCTATTATCCAATTAGAATGGTCTATTATCCAATTAGAATGGTCTATTATCCAATTAGAATGGTCTATTATCCAATTGGAATGATGTTTATGTAATAAAAGCAGATGTCAGACTGAAATAATAAGATAATACAGTAATGCCCTAATTAATCGACTTCTTAACCACAGCAGAATTATAGGTAACTTTTCAGGATTTAGTCGGAAATATGGCTTGTTGCCATTCATCAGAAGGCTCTCGACGAGAGCTTTCCGATGAATGCAACAAGCCGTATTTCCGACTAAATCCTGAAAAGTTACCCATCATCTGCTGTGGTTAAGAAGTCGATTAATTATGGCATTACTGAAAGAGCAGAATGATTCATATTCATTGGTGGGAAATGTGCAGATAATAATCGGAATAGCTATGCTCTAATGATCATGATATAAATTCTATGTATATATTTACTACATGATCTGACCCTTATGCCATACAAAATATTGTGTGAATCGGATGCGACACTTTCGCCAGATTAGATACATGCTCTCAGTTGGGCTTAATTGGTCGTTATCTCATGGTTTTGGTAAAAAGTCAGTCATCCAGGTATCGAAAACAGGCAAAACGTCACTCATGTTTTCCGAAACTAACAGAAAAAAATATATATAACTTTTATTGCCGAGTTCAAATCGTTGCGATAGAGCATTAACATAATGCAATACCTTTAGGATCGAAAGTCAAATGATTTGCTCCTCATTAAATGGATATTGATAGATAAAACATGGACAATATATAAAACTGTTATAAACCATTTGAAGATTGAACATGTGAGCTCCATGACATACCTTCACTTTTAATATCAAATTTGGTGTGATTTCTAGGGAAACAGTTAAACAATTTATGCAGCATTGTACGCAGTATTGTATTAAAATCTGCCACACACAATGTCATTATTCTATAAAAATAGTTGGATATGTTACATTCATCAAGTTGATGTAGTGGCCAAATAGTAAAAAATCAGTTTAACTCATTCTATACTAAATAGATCCTCCAATTCAGTTATAAAAGAATATATTAGAATGGTCTATTATCCAATTAGAATGGTCTATTATCCAATTAGAATGGTCTATTATCCAATTAGAATGGTCTATTATCCAATTAGAATGGTCTATTATCCAATTAGAATGGTCTATTATCCAATTAGAATGGTCTATTATCCAATTAGAATGGTCTATTATCCAATTAGAATGGTCTATTATCCAATTGGAATGATGTTTATGTAATAAAAGCAGATGTCAGACTGAAATAATAAGATAATACAGTAATGCCCTAATTAATCGACTTCTTAACCACAGCAGAATTATGGGTAACTTTTCAGGATTTAGTCGGAAATATGGCTTGTTGCCATTCATCAGAAGGCTCTCGACGAGAGCTTTCCGATGAATGCAACAAGCCGTATTTCCGACTAAATCCTGAAAAGTTACCCATCATCTGCTGTGGTTAAGAAGTCGATTAATTATGGCATTACTGAAAGAGCAGAATGATTCATATTCATTGGTGGGAAATGTGCAGATAATAATCGGAATAGCTATGCTCTAATGATCATGATATAAATTCTATGTATATATTTATTACATGATCTGACCCTTATTCCATACATTAAACCCATTCTATAATAAAGATATGCAACAGTCGTATTATTATTGTGCAAGCTTGATTTAGAATCGGGGAATGAAGAAGCATCGATATCTGTAAGACTGAAACTGATAATGATATAGTTTGAAAATTTATTTCCTTAAACCATTAAATACTTCAAAGTCTTATTTATCTATGTACTATTTCTTTATGCTGACAAACAATGCATAGTTACGTGAAATGTCATCGCGTGCCTTATAGCGCCCGCTCTCCCGCGGCGAAGCCGCGGAAGCGAAGCGACCTAGGGTATACGTATGCGAATATGAGATATACTAATCGACTTTTTCAGCCACTCTAAAAGTAGATTAAATTACCTAAAGTAGAATAATTTATTCATAATTCAAAGGTCAGCGGAGTCCAAAAATGATTGTTGGCGACGGCCGCCATTTTGTTTTGATTAATGCCACCTCGAAATGTGTAATTGGGCAAAATGCTCCAGGGCAAAAATTTAAAACTTTGATCTAGCAACTGTTAGCTATACTTCATCATATGTAGGAACATCATGCTCCTAAAGCCAAATATATTTTCAAAAAGTGAATGTAAATTGAACAAAAGCTCTGGTTAACATAAAAGTTAAATTGCATGAAAAAGTTTTGTTTACATATTTCATAAAATTATTAAAAATATTTACCCCGAAAGAGGAATCTAGCAACCTTGCTGGCCGTTTACATATTATCTTCAATTTTCTAACGGTATTTCCACCTAAAAGATTGATGAAATATTCTCAAAGTTCAAGGCCGACAAACGGAAACTTTAAGTTCCGATTGAAAGATCGCAGAGTCATTTTAAGATTGCTTCTTGGGAAACCAGTACAGGCGTCATGACATCAAGACGTACATCGTGACGTCACTACCTACACCGGCGCGCAAAATTCCAGACAGGACTGCGTCGATGGCCAGACAGCTGAGACTCGTATTACATGGCAGGCTAAATATCCACATTTACGTTATATGTGATTATTTACATACATTGTATATATCATTTACTTGTGTCCCATTATAAGGGTGGATACACACATGCATGTAATTTCCAATAATTGACAACAGATATCACCTGCGCGCGAGCGGTTCATTGTTAACAGGCCAGACAAGTGAGTAGTGCTAAGCGAAGTCAAATTGTCTTCTATCAGTACATTTAAGGCCAGTGCAAAACATGTCTTCTCTTACGGATGCGGAAATTAGTCAAGTCTGTGTGATATCTGGCATTTTATTAATGCACGAACACCAGAAGCCATAGCCTACGTCTGGCATATACAGGCTTGATGTAGAACATTTTCAACCATGATGCTTGTTTGTGTGGGGTCTCGAAAGCTTCAAATCGCTAAGGGACTTAGTTGAATGTATCGGTCGGAATAATCTGGGCAATAATGTACAATATGATATGTTTTACTTAAATAGCTCAGAGTTAGCCACCCCCGCCTGGTAGCTTTCGGGGTCATATATGGCCCAAAATTCCTTATAGCGCAAAAATGGCAAATACGTGTCCGATGGGTGTATCTCATGCATGTCCCGACCGCCATCTCAATGGCAACATATCATTAAACAGGGGTCTTATGGCAGATATATATCACATACATGTAGAAAAATCCGGTTGGCTTCCTTATATTTCACAAATGGGAGGTTTGAGTGACAAAATTGGCTGTTTTTGGGATGTCCGTTATTGGGTATCCGATTTCATGAGCTCAGAAACTTGAGTAATCCGTTACTATATTATACAAGTGTTATGTAATTATCTCACTTGTATGACCGATTCTCGCATTAAAAACCGAGTATTCTATAACGTTACTATATTTGGAAGCAGTCCACCATGGTATGTTGTCCGTGAAAACGGTGTTTTCTCCGTTACCATCAATTTAAATCGTCATAACTGACAGACACAACTTGCTGTACGTGCCTAATTTTATACAAAGAAACGCAGTATCACGTGTAACCTGGGGAACATATAGCTCTAAATACAAATGAATCATATGTATAAATAACAAGAGATGAGTTGCCACTCCCAAAACAGTTTATTTAAGGATGTTTTCTCCGTTACCACCATAAAACATAGAAAATCGACGAGTTAACTACAACTGCTAATCTCATCTGACGGAACGTCTATCAAGCCCAAAATATCACGTGAGCATGTTGAAATTAATATCACAAGACTTTTGTATATGGTTGTAAACAATATGCGGTTTTCTCCGTTACCGTTTTCTCCGTTACCAGCGAACATCAGAAGGTCATTCTTTAGGCACATTTGAACCCTTGGCGATACTATATCGGCAGTCTGGGTTTGTTTGACTCAGTTCAACACAAAAAACTAACCCGGTTAATTACAAATAGGGGAGACCCGGGCAAAGCGGGACACCAAATGTTTTCAAGGAATTTTAGATAGGATTTTCGCCGGAAAAATCTGGAAAGCCGTTGATTGGTATATAATTCATTGGCGCATATAATCGGGTGATCATTGATATCAAACACCATTTAGGTATGTCCCTTTTGGAACCTCTTGTGTTGTCCCACTTTGACCGTGCCTTTGGGCAAATCAGGACACCGCATTGGGCAAAGTGGGACACTGTGCCAGGCTATCCGGGCAAAATGGGATAGCAAAATCAAAGAGACAGTGCGGGTTGCCATTGCTCACACTGCTACAGACAGACGGGCTCTGAGTTGCAGATGAGTTTCTGTTGGGTTATGTATGATGGATTTCTTGTCTGGCGACCATAGTTATCTATCTTAACGATATATTCACCCCGTTACAGTACCGATTAAAAGGTTACTTCCATTCCTTATTACTTATTCGAAATTTTTATAATTATCAAACAAAGGGTTTTGTGTGATGCCCCCCCCCCCCCTACACATACACATATTCTATCCACGCACCCATCCAGATCCAAAGTGGCCGCCGTCCAGAAGGGTACAAATAGGGCACCATGTCTTTTCTCAGCCGATTTAGGTCAAACAAAAGGTGTGTGTAGGGAGCCAATCTAAATACCGCCCCCCCCCCCCTTCACCACACCACGATCCAAAATGGACACCAGAGACGTTCAAATAGGGCACCCATGGCATTTCTCGACCCCTTGGTCGATATAGGTAAAACAAAGGATGCCCCAAGATAATCTAAATATTCACCCCTTTCACACCACCCCGGAGCATAAGGGTTCAAATAGGACATCCATGCCATTTCGCGTCCCGTTGACCGATTTAGGTTAAACAAAGGCGCATATAATCGGGTGATCATTCCAAATACCTCACACACCTCAACCTGATCCAGAATTGTCGCTGTCCAGAGGGGTTCAAAATAGGACACCCATGCTATCTCTCAGCCCCTTGGCCGATTTAGGTCAAACAAAGGGTGTTATATATTGTTCCTGGTGTCAAATACATCCACTATGCATTTCGGATTCACCCACCAGCCAATAGTGAAACAGACATATCTTCTTCCTTGTCAGTAATCATTCTAAGATGGGCGTGAAAGCTACCTGGCAATAATTGGAAGCAGGTCATGGAAAGGGGCCGTGTGATGGAGTTGGAGGGACATCCAAGAGGTTGGTTGACGTTGCATTGAAGACCGGTAAATGTGTGATACAGAACACCGCCGCATTTTGTGATTGGGCAATCACACCAAGGTTAATGTCGCATTTATTCACCTCAACGAAATCGCCCTGTAATTGGTTTTCCCGATGTCCTACCCGTTCCTAGAACACTCAAGGTACACGCGGTTATTCCTACCAAACACGCAAACGGCACCGCTACCAGAGAAACGTCATGTTTCTGCGCCAATTGTTTAAAGTTTCTAGCTTCAAATGGTGAATCCGAACTGAAATGCAATTGGAAGTTTACAACGATGTCTGCACCACATGTTCGCGAGTCTATAATGGTCCACGGTCATCAAAGGCAAGCGAGCTTCAAAAAAGAGTGCGGAAAATAACTGTCAAGATGCGTATCCTTGTGGGAAGTGAGGATGGGTTTATGATGATCCACTCGACCCCAGTAAACGCGACGAATGGGTGTTGTGCTCAGATTGTGGCAAGTGGTTTCATGAATGTTGCGGAGAGGATTACGGTGTCTTTGACAACGGTGATAATTTCACGTGTTTGTCATGTTTAGACATATAGACTCAATGTGATGACACTAGTAACGAT
Source organism: Siphonodentalium dalli (assembly GCA_032622095.1). NCBI lineage: Eukaryota > Metazoa > Mollusca > Scaphopoda > Gadilida > Siphonodentaliidae > Siphonodentalium > Siphonodentalium dalli. Next base: position 83,414,019 of record CP136069.1, on the reverse strand, counting down.
GACATTTATTATATTGATTTATATAGGCAGGAATTAATTGAAGGCTACTAGCTATTTAAAATTAATTTCGAATTGTCGGTTGTGAAATTCCAACCTAAGACTTGGGAGTCTGAAGCCCAGTCGGGAGGGGACTTGTTGAGCTGGAGGAGGGGTGATCAGTAGTGTACAGTTGGTAATTTCAAGGTGGATTTTCACCAATATACATACGTGAAGTCTCTCTAGCCACATATCCTGTTTAGATCTACTTCTTTTAAAGTGATTATGAAAAGTTCTGACTGTTGTGATCTCCAGAGTCCCAGTCTTATCATTCTTTGCAGTCTGGTGAGCGACCACACAGTCATTGACTGTCTTGTTTTGGAAACTTGTCCAAAACCGGTTTGAGTATAGCAAAATATTCCTCATTCATAAACTTGCATACATGTCGTATATAACTATATATAGGTTTTTTCTCCGTTACCATCATGTCCATGCTAATATTACATCGGGCGTTTGAATTGTCAGGTATTCCTTGTTCGACATATATTAACACATTCTTATATTTATGTAATTAAATAAAATTGAATGGCATGATTATGCAGGTCTTATTTTTAGATGCACATAATTGTGTGCACCAGCATAGATCAATGATATGGGTTTACTGGAAACACATACACATTCAAAGTACACGGGACTATATGCATGTAGTTTCAAATAATAGTTAATATGTTTCCAGCGAAGTTAGAAATTCAACCGAACACGTTTGTGTCACATATTATTCAAAATTTAGTGTGTATCAACGATTCGCAATATTTAGGAACATAAAGACCCAAAATGTGTTTTCTCCGTTACCACGCCCACTGTAATATATGTGTGTCGCATATCACAAACGCCACATCAATATTTTCCTCATGTTTTGTTTTCGAAAACGTATATATCCCCACATAAGAAATTGGCCAATTTTGTCTGTTTATAAACCATATAGAGACTAAAGAGTGATAGAGAGTGTTCGATTCGGAATGAATTTTTAATTGCACGGTAATCCTAAGATATACGGGTAGGCATTGACCCTAAATATATGGCTAGTGACAGCTAGAATCATGAGTATTTTATAAAATTGCATGCATGTGACTATAGCCACCATTGTGTATTGATTCTGACAATATAAAACTGTTGCCACATGTTTAAATGGACTGCACGTAACCATATGCTACCTTTTCGGGTTGGTAACGGAGAAAACATGCATAAAAATGCCTACCGTTTTCATGGCATCTGAAAAATAGGAACATGATCCTCCGGTGCTCATTTTAACGTGACACATTCCACACATACTATATTTTCATATTATGATGATGATAACCGGCATATCGAAAATTTATTTTTTCGATTTGATTGCAAACTACATGTCGATTTAAGGAATTTTAGGCCATATAGCCCCTGCATGCGTCGGGGAAATCCTAATCCACCACTGCTATAAATAAGAGAGGACTGGTAATTATTTAAATAGAAAGTCTACCACATGGGTTATCACACGAACAATTATTTTAAGTGGCCTGGCGACTCGGTCCAAGATAAAGGCTTATCTACATTCCGACTTAATTATAACTAGAAATCAGTGCGTTCAACACGTAGGCAATGATTGGGTTGTCAGTGGACACATATTACATCGTCTGTATGATCCATGTAAAACGCCAAATACACGATAATTACAGAGATTACATGCATGTGTGTATCCACCCTTAGGGTTTATCATCAAATCCTTCTATACAGATAACAATTCATCCGATAATTCCATGAACAGAAACAAGCGGGCGCAAATTACGTTTACGTACATGATCATATTAGAAGCCTTAGGGTTTCATGTCCCATTTATTGTTTTACGGAGGTTTTGGATCAAGTAATAAATAGAATCTATAACTCGTCCCCAGTTTATGGAGAAATTTACAAAACTTGACAACTAAATTAGGTCTGGACCTCGCCAAAGGGTCAGTCCAGACCTAATTTACTGGACTTGTTTTCAAAATTTTACTATAAACGGGGGACTCGAAGATCCTCTATATATATATCACTATCAGATTAAGTGGCGGGATTCGTCCCATGGCTTTGGTCGATCCATTAATTTTATTTTTTCAAGGTAACCCCATACGTCGCTGCCACCGCTGATGCCCGAAATATCGCCCAAGGTCATTTGCGAGTACCCGTGTCAAGGTCATGTAGGGTGGACAAAATAACCCGACAAAAATATTTCCCGTCCCGAGTTGACCACACACAACAAATTTCACATCGATGTCACAGCTGACTACCGAGATATCGCCCAAGGTCATTTGTGGGTACCTGTTTCAAGGTCAAGGTCACCTCGGGAGGACAAACTGACCCGTCCCTTGGAACCCCTAAGTAAGAAATTTCGTCTCGATATCCCTAGTTTTCGAGACGGTCAAATGCCATATATTTTCACTAAAGTAGATAAACGCTCTTTAATAGCGACGCCTCATATACAAACGCTCATTAATTATCACGCGATTAACCCATCAATCCCCATTACGGTGGCAGTTGAAGGGTGAAGGAGTGGTCGCATGAGCTTGCGATTAGTCCGAGTGGACTGCCTGTGGATTTTTACCCTTACACAGCAAGTTTGGGTTCAATCGGCCCAGCAGTTCTCGAATCTATAGCGGACATATATACGGAAGTCTCAATTCTTCTGGCCAAATAAACTATTTCTGAAATCTACAATATCAGTTTACAATATATAAATGCTCACCAACATTCTTTGTAATGCCGCTTTACCTAACCAGCAATTGAGGAACAATGGTATGAATAAATCCTTCCAGCTCATAGGATTACACACCTGCAAACATAATATTATTTGTTTATCTCATCTCCCCCACTTCATGTTTGATACCACTCACAAAGTATTTGATGTAACAAACACGCCCACCTGTCAACCGCCCCTCTTCAAATCATAAGTCAAGCTTTTGAAAAAAAACTAACATTTTTCCACCCCCCCCCCCCCCTTAACCCTTTACCCAACAAACCGGCCAAACCGGCCAAATAAAGATTCAACAGCCTAAAATATCTTCGATCTGTCTCAATAGAACCATACAAGTATGGATATCATTGGAACCGGCTCATTGACCACATTGTGATGGTTACAGTTATGCCCTGTGCCAATGCATTCTCTTATATATGCGAGTCGACCATAGGTCGCCTCGCATATATAAGAGAATGCATTGGCCTAAAAAAAATCTTTTTTTAACACTTTTTACCATTTTTTCTTACATTCTTTAACAATTTTATAATTTTTAATGTGTTAAGCCAATGCATTCTCTTATATATGCGAGGCGACCTATGGTCGACTCGCATATATAAGAGAATGCATTGGCACAGGGCCCTTCTGTTGGGTAAAGGGTTAAAGGTACTCAATCCGATAAAACTCCTCTCAATTACTATTTCAATGGCTTCGGGGGTCAAAAATATTTGATTCGAGTCGAGGAAGTCACCCATCAAAGCTCAGATTTGTTAGATATCGATTTTAGAAATCTATTATTTTTCATTATCGGGAATACTTTCTGGCCCAGAACTCAGTCAAAATTGCGTTATTATTACCACTTGATTTTAGAGTTATCCATCCTTGTCTGTTTGAATAGATTTTGGTGTACACATCCCGAGCAGATTACGGCAGTTGAAGGCAATTATTAGTACTCATCTCGAGTAAATAACAAATTTCAAAAATCAATATCTAATAACTCTGAGCTTTGTTTGATGGGTTCCTCGACTCGAATCAAATATTTTTTACCCCCAAAGCCAAAGAAATAGTAATATAGGACCCTCTGATCGGATTGTTGTTGTTGGAATCTGTTGAGATGGGGACCTTCTGTTCGGATTGAGTACCTTTAACCCTTTGAACCCTGGAATATATATATATATATATGTAAAATGCCCCATTCCATGGGTTGTAGGACAAAATTGGGATATTTCAAATGATAACTAACCACTTCACAATAGAAAAATAGAAAAGACATCAAAACTCATTTTCAGGGGATGAATATTGCTAGATATTATCATCACGCTAGAATTACTCATTAGAACTAAAGCAATTAAGCAAACAAAGCATTCATACTTACTGTGACCATCAGTGGTATTACACATAACAGCTCAAGTAAGAATGATAGTCTGATGATCGAATTCAACCTTGTACCCTGCCGGAAAGAAGAGAAAACAAAAACATTCAGGACTTAAAAACATAAATTTGATTCAACAAGGCCTGGTATTTGATTGATTGTAATTATGGTAACAATTAAAGTGATGTGAAACACTCAGCTGGGGTGATCGATTGGGAACACAAAAATAAAGTAGTTATTTTTACGAAATGTTAATTATCAGCAGGCAGTCATTCCTATATATGAATTACATGCAGTAACTCTATTTGGCAGAATCATTGCTGTTCGTTTGTCTGCGAAAAAACGTCCTGAATTAAGGTGTAAATATTTACATTTATTCGGAGTTCAGATGTTTTGTTTTCTAAAATGGTATGATTGGCATGGCTAGAATCTTCGGTAATATTAGTTGAATGCTACATTCTTTGAGTGGGAAAGGTGCCTGTGTACTCAATGATTAGTTTGTTTAACTGAGATAAGTATAGTAATGCCCTAAATAATCGACTCCTTTAACCACAGCAGAATTATGGGTAATTTTTCAGGATTTAGTCGGAAATATGGCTTGTTGCCGTTCACTGAGCTCCCTATGTGAGAGTCTCATATATAAGAGAATGCATTGGCACAAAATTTCAGGAATTTCCAGTCATGGAAGGGTTAAAATGACCGCAAATAATCTTGAGCAAAATATCCATTATTCAAGAGAATATATTGATTTTGTTCAATTGTTTTACCCCAATTTCTCCATTTTGGGAAATATTTCTTCATGCTGCTGCATGCTGTGACTATTTCTAATGTTTATTTTCATGATCTGATTGGAATTTCAAAATATAATTATTCTCATGGAACTTCTTCGAATTCCTTGAGCACCTTTTATATAAATATTGAAGTCATTATTCATTTTCATATACCAATTGTATAGGACTCTCACCTTAGTTGAGATATATATCTGTAAGATGGCCTTGAGAAACATGAGAACAGCGAAGGAGAGTTGTACAGTCCAGAGAGGTAACGGTCGATATACCCATAGTAGGACATGCCTAAACATTGAAAAAACAAAACAGCATGCACAAATTAGGTAAATAAAACTACAACTAGAAAGTAAAATAACAGAAGCAAATGAAACAGAAAAATGAATAACACATATATAGTACAACAACTTGAATATTGAATCATAATAACCCGTTATCCACCACTCACTACTCTATTGCCTACATAAAGCCTGCCTAATACATTTATTACGTCAATGTAGCTTTATTAGGTCAACGTAGCTTTATTAGGTTAGTCCTACTTTTATGATGTAATTGCATATGCAAATAGCACAGGTAACTAGGGACGTCAACCGACCTAAATGACATCATTGTGATTTTGGAACATTTTTATCGTCCATAATTCACCGCAATTGACATAAAATTGGTAAACGGATATGTTTTCACTCTAAAACATCTATAAACCATTAGTACAAGACCAGCTTAGAATAACTATTTAAAAAAAACCCAACAAACTATTTCGCTCTAAGCTGCACTCTGGATTTTGCATGTCATGAGTGCAAATTAGTGTGCTTGACCTAATAAATGTAAGGGCATCATCGAAGTAACAAATGTAAAACTGAGGAAAATGACAGATTTATTTCACAAAAGGCAAGTTTTGTGCGATGGATAAATAAAATATGTAGCTAATGTTGTCTCTTAAACTGTTTACGTCCACTCGGGGTATTTGAGATCTACTGGACTCGGCAGAGCCTCAACCAATAGATGCTCAAATCACCCTCACGGACATAAACAGTTTAAGCGACGACACTATAGCTACATATTCTGTATTTCTTTACTATAAAATTATTCATTGGAATGTTCTATTATTTATTTGGAGGTGTTTACAGGAAACATAAGCAGACGACAGATGATACAAGTGAAGAAAGATTTTGTTGAACTCATTATCTAATCATTTCCTAAGGGAACTACTCATCAATGAGTAATTAGAAAAAATGGGGTAACTCTTTCACTGCCATGCAGCACCACAGACAGGTCTGCTACTGCCAAGCATACTTACATGTAGCATATTGCTGCTAAATACATATGGATTGGGTATTTCTCAATAACTTTTGTATCTGCCGAGCTATTTTCGTGAAACTTGGCATGCATGTAGGTATTGGTCTGGGGAATCAAAAACACGCCCCAATCCACCATTGTCACGTGACCACGATCACGTGACCACAAACAAGATGGCCACCGTCCCAAAATATTAGAAAAATTTCAGTATTTCTCAATAAATTTTGTATTTCTAGAGATATTTTCATGAAAGTTGGTATGTATTAAAGTAGGTATCAGTATTGGGAATAGAAAATATGTTCTAGTCCGCCAGTGTCACATTTCACGTGAACACGATCATGTGACCACAAAACAAGATGGCCACCATCCCGAAATATAAGATAATGTTAGTATATTGCTGCTAAATACATATTGATTGGGTATTTCTCAATAACTTTTGTATCTGTAAAGGTATGTTTGTGAAACTTGGTGCACAGTTAGATAGGACATGCGAATTGAAAACACTTCCCAGTCTGCCAGGGTCACGAGACCCATGACCACATGAGGGTCACGAGACCGTGACCACATGATCACAAAACAAGATAGCCGCCACACCGAAATATAAGGAAAATTCATTATTTCTCAATAACTTTTGTATCTGCAGAGATATTTTGACGAAATTTGTTATGTAAGTTGGTGTTAGTATTGAGAACCGAAAACAAGTTACTATATTTCTGCTAAATACATATATTATTGTGTATTTTGCAATAACTTTTGTATATGCGGAGGTATATTCCTGAAACTTGGAATGCAGGTAGGTATTGGTCTCTGTGGAATGGAAAACACGTATTCCCATACCAGGAGGGTCACGTGACCGCGACCACTTAATCACAAAACAAGATGGCCGACATCCCGAAATATAAAAAATTAAACCTGGAGTTTCTCATTACAAAATTGACTACATCACGTACACTGTTTTCACATAAAAATATAGAGTTACTTCCCATGGATTGATATTACGGGACGAAGGTGTCAGGATTCGACTCAAGTCGCGATCGCCAGTGTATGGGTAATTCGACTCAAGTCGCGATCAGCAGTGAAAGAGTTAACGGAACCTACTTACAACTTAACCCTTTAATGATGGGAGCTACACTGGTGCAGAATTAAAGATCCTGTGCCAGTGCATTATCTTATTCATGCGAGGCTCCCATTGATATATAAGAGAATGCATTGACTTAAAAGGTCAATGTAAATATTGTTAGGCCAATATATTTTTTTATATATGCAAGGTTCCCTATGGGAGACTTTCATATACAAGAGAATGCATTGGAACAATGTTTTTTTTCGCAAAATTTCAGGAAGCTCCAATCATGGAAGTGTTAAAGATGAATATCTCTTTCCTGTACTTTTTAGATAGATTTCAGACTAAAAATAACAATTCTGAGTCAAATACACCCTAGTACTAGTCAAGAGAAATATATGACACTAGAATTTTGTTATTTCCATTTTTTTTACTATAGATTGAGAATGCATGACAAAAGTAGTTACTATTTTTAGAACACTACTCCTTGGCAGTGTTCCATATGTGGCGTCTCAAAGGAAAATATAACTTTTTAGTCACTTTTTAAGTCAAATATGAGTGACACCCATAGTTTTTATTACATATTCTCGTGGATGGTAAAACAAATAATATGTTATAAAATAATAGACCATTCCTATGTACACTTTTTAACTCACTTATAGAAAGGTTTATATACAAACAGGCTCTTTATTTTAAACTCAAGGTGCAAGGCCATGTGTTGCTCCTTCATAAATATTATGCACAATAACTTATTACATGTATTTGAATTGAGTAAAAGTACTCTTCTTAAAAGATTCCACCCGTAAACTATCTGTGCTGGAAAGTCATTGAGATATGAAATAATTTGCTAAACTAGAAACAACACAATACAAATTGAGATAAAACAAAACAAAATGCATACAACAGCGATGTCTGCAGGCCTTGGTCATGCTAGATGTATGCTCTATATAAACACGGAATCGTGCATGAGGGTAGGAAATATAAAACTGAATGGTTCATGTATCAAAAGGTTGTGCATCAAGGTAATAATTTATTTTTGTAATAATCAAGTAACAATAGTTTATTGCTTTGTGGTTTCAAAATAAGACAGTGTAGACAAATCATTTATGTTGATATACTTTACTGGCTAGACCTATTTCAGTTTTTGCAGTTCTCATCTGGGCAAATTTCAATTATTATTTTTGTCCAACTCGAAATTAATCAGTTATTTTCGATGATCCCATATTTTGTTTTTTTTAGAGTGGCCAAAGTTTCTGAAAAAAATCACCAAAAATTTTAGAAATTGCTAAAATATTTGCCATAAAAAATTTCCCGCCAACATTAATTCTGTTAAAATCATAGTAAGTTAACCATGTCAGCGTAACTAAGGAGAATATTGAAATTATAGAAAACATTTATAGAAGAATATTGTCACTGTAAATCTTACCAGTTAATATTTGTTTCTGTGAATACCATGCCACCATCTTCAATCGGCAAAGTTCTGTTTACAGCTGCATCACATGGCAAGCCATTGCTATCAGCAATAAAACATATTTCACAAATGAACCATTTATTAAAAGAGTATATACACAATATACACCCGAATTTGTGCAGCGGGGTTGCTTACTCATTAGAGGATGGGAGTAATAATGGTGTCGGATGCCCTATGACTGACATTATAATGGATGTAAAGTGCATTGAAACTAATTCACTGTATAATGCTATAAAAATTGATCAATTATTGTTATTATTATTATCTGTTTGTCTGTTATTTTTCACTGCAGTGGAGGTCAGTAAGATTACATTGTCTGTTCGGTAAACTACTAAGTCACAATGCATCTATATTGTCTTGATTGTTCCTAAGATAGCTACTTTCTGGATTTCATATATATTGAGAGGAGCTGGTATTTCCTCAATCCATTTGTCAAGACTTTTACTGATTTCTCCGGTGGCCCCTATAACTACTGGTATAATAGATGTTTTGAGTCCCCACGTGTGAGTAACCTCTATTTGCAAATAAAGATATTTCCTGATTTTTTCTGCCTCTTTTTATTATTATTATTATTATTATTATTATTATCTCCCAGGGGGTAAATCCCAAAAGTTGAGCTATCTGAGACTATTTTCTTTTATTAAGCTCACCAGGAAGCAGAGTTATAGCCATATATATTATCCGCGATTGAATCAGTCGTAGACAGTGCATGGTTCTAAGACTAGCTGCAAGCATCATCACTAATCCCAAACATAAGCTGATTATAACTTTACGGGTCCTATGAAAAGTTTACGGGGGATTCTTATACTAGTATTAAAATGCATATTAATATTTTAGCAAAATATAAACATTGACTTAATTATAGGGGTACTGTACATTTATGGGACCATCTCCTTTTATACTCAACATAATATATGCAACAAATGAAAGAATTTGAGCTATGGATGAGAGCTTTCCGATGGATGGCAACAAGCCATATTTCCGACTAAATCCTGAAAAGTTACCCATAATTCTGCTGTGGTTAAGGGGTCGATTAATTAGAGCATTACTGTAATTATAATGAAATTGAGTTTATGACTCAAGTCATATAAAAACATTTTCATTATATCATTACTATTATCATTTTATTTCATAGCCGAGGTGAATACATTTACGCTAGGGACCGTTTGTTCTATCCAAACATATAACATGCCTATTGAATTTAAATTATTTTGTACAAAAACTCCAATCGTAAACTCATTTTCATTATAACTACCATGTTGTTTGCATCGTTCATAGAGCACACAAGTGTATTTTGCATTATCCATGGCTCAAGTGCATTAATTTGTTGTATATATTATGCTGAGTATAAAAGGAGATGGTCCCATAAATGGCCGGATTTAGTGTACAACCCACTTTAAAATCAGAAATATGCTTCGATATATTCATCTAATTACATATAAATTACATGTATGTGAATTCAAATAAGCCATGTTATTTTAGCAAATACCTGCATGGGACACCACAAAAACTATGAATATTAATTACTGGGCAGTGGCATGTCACATTTTAACTTACGACTCCACTCTTAGGTCATACAACAGACAGATAATAATGGTCACTGATAATTTTTAATTTGGTCTAACTCCACTCTTAGGATATAATAGACAGATAAGGCCAAAATATATACCTGCATTTCTGGTGATATGCAAGAAATAATAGGAGCGGGGGGAGACTTTTCATTTAACCCTTTACCCAACAGAAGGGCCCTGTGCCAATGCATTCTCTTATATATGCGAGTCGACCATAGGTCGCCTCGCATATATAAGAGAATGCATTGGCTTAACACATTAAAAATTATAAAATTGTTAAAGAATGTAAGAAAAAATGGTAAAAAGTGTTAAAAAAAGATTTTTTTTAGGCCAATGCATTCTCTTATATATGCGAGGCGACCTATGGTCGACTCGCATATATAAGAGAATGCATTGGCACAGGGCATAACTGTAACTATCACAATGTGGTCAAGGAGCCGGTTCCAATGATATCCATATTTGTATGGTTCTATTGAGACAGACCGAAGATATTTTAGGCTGTTGAAGCTTTATTTGGCCGGTTTTGGCCGGTTTGTTGGGTAAAGGGTTAATTTTCAACATTGCTCAAAATAAATATGAATAGTCCCAGACTGCTTCTCCTTGATTTTAATGTGCTATAAAATAATAAAACTAAGTACATAATATTAGAATATAGTGTAATTTACTGTTTTATTGAATAAATCATGAAAAAATCAGTTTGATTCGGCTGTGACCTAATTGAAGTGTGGTATAATTTCCGGTTTAACAGTACATTCGATGTGTCCATTTTTCAATAAAATAAAAAACGGTCGGGGTTCCAGAATAGGGCCGAGTGGGGTCACCAGAAACACAGGTCTTTTTTATTGTGGCCTAATAATGGTCACTTACCACTGATAATATTTAATTTGGTCTAACTCCACTCTTATGACATACAACAGACAGATAATAATTCTCACAATGAGGTCAAAGCTGGTTAGTCTGACTCCTGGAAAATAAAATAAAATGTTGTACAGAATTATGTATGAATTATTGATATCACAAAATAGGTAATAAATAGAAGAATGATGCCCTATAACCCAGCAACAATTGCTAAGCAGTGATGACTTGACAATACTTACCTATCTTATAATGATCACAGCTCTACCAGGAATATCCATTAGAGCTGTCACGATTAATCAATTAACTGTTGATAAAGTGGATAATCAATAACATTTTGGTAATCAACTAATCGGTATTATTGTGGTTTTCGGTGCTGTTATATTTTCCAATCAAGCTGCCATGGATTAACATGCATTGGTCCTTGATTGTCATAAATTAACAGTATTTCCAGTTGTTTTTGTGATCGAATCATGGCATGACATGGTGAAACCGGGCTCTAATAACAAAAAAAATCTCCCAAGTTGCCCTCTAGGCTGGTCCCTGGTCTCTGTCAGTTACTATGAAGCTGATAGATCATAATGACTTAACCCTTTCAGTGCCAAGACCGATTTTTGTATCAACCCATATTTCCTTGATCATTTTTCAAATTTATTGATTATAATAATGTGATACATTGATGGAAGAGCTCTTAGAGCTCTTTCCAGGAAGAGCACTTAGAGCTCTTTCCATCAATGTATCACATTATTATAATCAATAAATTTGAAAAATGATCAAGGAAAATATGGGTTGATACAAAAATTGGACTTGGCACTGAAAGGGTTAATATTTATAGATCTTTGTGACAGTCAGTGTTCGCGCTGGACCGAAAAAAACTTTAGCCAAAAGTTTAGCCAAATGAAAATTTTATTAGCCAAATGAAAAAATCTTTAGCCAAATGTTTTTTGGCCAAATTAAAAAAAAACTTTGGCCAAATTAAATCATCGTTTTCTGGTCGGTTCACAATTAATGACTAAACGTAAAATCTAACAGACACAGGTAAAATACACAATAATTTAAATAATTTTTATGAACTAGAAGTATTTTTATATATATCATTTATTAAAAATGTATTAATCTTTATGTGAAAGAGTGATCTGGGGGGGGGGGGGGGGGGGGGGGGGGGATATATCATTTATTAAAAATGTATTAATCTTTATGTGAAAGAGTGATCTGGGGATGGGGGGGGGTAACCCGGGATTGTCCTTGAATGTCATTATTTTTTTGTCTTATATCAATATCTTTTTTAAAATCATTTATTTATCCTTGCGAAAATATCTAAGTGACATCTTGAAACTAATACTGACTTAATATTGTTACGCCGTTATCAAATTACAATCTGTCATAAAAGCATGCATATTATTTTGACTGTATCGGTATTGACGACAAATAGCCATAAAATATCTGTCATGATTAACATTTGGCTGATTAAGCTATTGTCTTACACTTGGTGCTCATAAACCTCGACCGTTATACAATGGGGGAGTAGGGGATTAAATGTAAAACAATGACATTTTGGTGTTTCGTGCAGAGTGACGTAATCTTTCTCCAGATTAAAACAGCCTGTTATGAACAAATTGCTTATACACACTTACAAAACAATGCTTTCTTGACATTGTCATAATTCAACCACGGTCGGTTTTGCAGTGTCAATGCGTCTTTGAATGTCCGTCTTGTGAAAACTAAAGATGTCTGCATATCACTGTGTGATCGCTTGGTTGATAGAGTTGTCGATCGGGTTTCCCTTTGTACTGTCCGCGATCGGGTTTCCATTTGTACAGTCGGCGATATATTCCCACTTTCGATGTTTTCGGACTAGATCGTTCACATCACATAATTGAAAACCCACGGAACGATATTTCATAAGTACGCCGAAAATAATGAAATACTTTCGTCACCTAACTTCGTCTTTAATGTCGATCTATTGAGCGCTTTTATTAATTAGCTTTCTGACTCCATGCTTTCAGTCTCCATTTGGGGTAAAAAAAACATTAGCCAAAAGTTTAGCCAAATGAAATTTTTATTAGCCAAATTTGAAAAAAATTAGCCATTGGCTAATTTGGCTACCGACAGCGAGAACACTGGTGACAGTGTTGTCTGTATGTGTGACTGTTCGTTAGTATCTGCAGTCTGTTTTCACACAAAAAAGGTTGAAAGGGTTAAGATACTGAAATTAATACTTACTGAATTTAGAATTTTTTATAAACAGTCTTCTCAACTTTGCCCTGATTGAGACTTCCACCGAGAATTTAACTGGATGAGCACTGCAAAATAAAACAAATTTGAATTATCGAAGATGATACATATAGGCCTAACCATAATAGTAGTTCTATGAACAATCCTCATTTAACCCTTTCATGATGAGAGCTGGTGCAGCATTAAAGATCATGTGCCAGTGCATTCCCTTATATATGCGAGTCTCCCATAGGGAGCCTCGCATATATAAGAGAATATACTGGCTTACAAGGTGAAGGTATTAAATATTGTTAGGCCAATGTATTCTCTTATATATGCGGAGACTGCATTGGCACAGGGTTTGTCGCAAAATTTCAGGAAGCTCCAGTCATGGAAGGGTTAACACTCACCTAATTATGGTAAATATCCATAAAAACCATTCAGTCATTCAAACCATGATTGAGATAACTAGAAAGCAATTATTTCAAGATAATCAAAGAAGGATAACTCTATAAAGAACAAGAGACATTTCATGATCGGCGGATGGTTAACCCATACCTTCAACCATACTGACTGGAAATCAGCTATCCAGAACGGAGTTTTGCCTATACACATATAATAAAGTGGAGGTGATTGGAAATATATATTAGGGAGTTTTCAACACTAACTTTAATGTGTAGAAATATGAAACCAATCAGATAAGGTATTGCTTTGGATAGCATGTGTTCATGTAAAGGTTAGAGGTAGGGTTAATATTTACAAGACAAATCAATCGACACAAATCTAGACAGGTGAAGAATGTGCCATGATTAACATGGATGTGAATTATGAGTGATCGGTTGAAAAATATTTATCACATTGGATAGCATGTGTCTATGAAATTGCTGGATGGTGTTAATATTTTTAAGCAGATCAATCAAATGGCCCCACTAGATAAGTCAGGGGTGTGCCATCATAAACTGTCATAAAATATAAACACAATCGGATGACCAATATTGGAGTTATCAAATCAGATAGCAGATATGTAGATCATTAGGGGATGGGGTTAATATTTCCCAAATTAACCAACACAAAATAGCATTTCACTGGTCTTAGAAACACATGCAATAAGTCACAGAAGCAGCATCTTGTATGGAAATATAAATATAAATATTTGTAATCATATACCTATCCCATTCATCGACGACATCTTCACTATCATCCTCATTTATCCAACTGAAATCGATGCCCTGGTCATTTAGTACGTGGTCAGAGGACATGTCGTCATCAAGAGGGGGCGACAACGATTCTGGGCTCTCACAGCTTGTTTGACTGGTATCGAGGGCAGGATCGGGGACCTTAATATAACCTGGATAAAAAAACAAGAGAAAGTATAGTATGTATAATTTGCCTTATGTTAATGTCATTATCATCGCCATGAGAGCTAATTTATCTGTTGTAGGTTTGACTCCCAGTAAAAAATATTCAGAAGTGTTTTTTAGGACTGCTGATGTCATCGTGAGTGATGGGAGTGACGGGAATAGCATATAAAAAAGGCAGCCCTCAAATTTCATCGAATGCAGCTATGTACAGTAATGTCCTAAATAATTGACTCTTTAACCACAGCAGAATTATGGGTAATTTTTTAGGATTTAGTCGGAAATATGGCTTGTTGCCATTCATTGGAAAGCTCTCACTGAGGAGTCGATTATTTAGGGCATTACTGTATGTCCCAGTTACGAATTTACAAATTGTTAAAGTAGTCAAGTATAATAATCAATGGAGATATCAAAGTAGTCACACTGAATGTAATATACCGTAGTCAAATAGTCGGTCTCAGAAACACGCTCCGTAGGGAAATGGTGTTCACTTTATATTGAGAATGGTTTCTAGGGTACTTTTCGATGAGGAATTTCATGGTGCCGGCTGATTTTTGAAAAAAGGTGCCCAAGTTAGGGTTTTAGGGGCCTGAACCCCAATTTCGGATTTCAGCCCTTTTTTCTCAGATTTCACACCAATAAATAATATTTGTTAGTTCAATTCACTTAAATGTAGTAAGCAGACATTAATGCTCATCATATTCCAGCGAAATGTTTGTAAAAAGAACAAAAATTAGGGTTTTAGCAGCCTGAACCCAAATTTTGGGGTTCAGCCCTTATTCCCCAGATTGTATGCCTAAAAATATATTTGATTCTCCCCAATAAGTTTAATTTACTATGCAATAATATTGATATTCTTTGTACCATTTTTTAAGATAGTTTTAAGTTCTAAAATCAGGGTTTCAGGGACCTGAACCCCAATTTTGGGTTTCAAACTTTTTGGTCAAATTTGACATCCTAGATAAAAAAAAATTCTGTCTCTTTCACTTCAATTTAGTAGTTATTATCATTTCTAGTGTTGGTGCTGATAGGATATTGCCCAAATTGTCACAAAATTAGGGTTTATGGGTCTGAACCCCCAATATTGAGGGTCTGAACCCCAATTTTGATGTTCTGCCCTAAAAACCCTAAATTGTGGGCCAGTTTTCCAGAATTGGCACTTTCTTCCAACTTATAATCCAAGCTACAGCTTCAAATACAGTTAGTATATCCTGTCCCAATTATTTGAACAAATTATATCCATTTAACACCCAAAAATGTATAATAAAGATATAGAAAGCTCATTTTCTTTAAGATATTTGATAAATTGGCTTGTGTAAATCTTCAATACGATAGATAAAACGACTAATCAAGTAATTTCCAATTCAGGAAACTATGTTCCATTATATCTGGTTATTCCTAATTTTTGTTTAGCATTGTTCCGCTTCCATGTTTTTTGAATTATGGTCAACTTTGACAAGTTCCAGAAACACAAAATTTGAATACTGAAAATCAATCTGTAGTTACAAATATGGAAGGTGAGTAAAATATAGCATTGAAACAATCAATTGTTATGTTAATATATACATTGGGAGTGTTTATTTGATGAAATGAGTCCAAACAAAATATTGAGATACAATTTGAGCTTTTTTCATAGTATGTGCATGTACATCTACAAGGTCAATGTTAGAGAAATATTTTTCACAAATAATTTTGTGACATATCATGATTTAAGCAAATGTTCATTTTTCTAAACCCTACTCTAACAATTTAAGCGGAGAAAATTTTAATTCAAATGACTATGGCTAACTTAACCCTTATCTGTTGAAAAAAGTATGGAAAGCCATTTGCATTAATAATGAAATTAATTTAGTAATATTTAACTCAAGATTAACTCTTTCAAGATGGGAGCTGCGCAGGTGCATTAAGAACCATGTGCCAGTGCTTTATCTTATCTATGTGAATTGCCCATACATTGATTGGCACAGGGTTTTCAGGAAGCTCCAGTCATGAAATGGTTAAGCAAAATTAATAAAATGTTTCCAACTCTAATATTCTGAATATTCTTCTAATTTCAGATGCTGATAAGCACCAGTGGTGGAAGATGAGAGTCACCAAGATAGTGCAGGTGTTCAAAGCACTAATGATTACTTACCGGAACCAAAATTCACAGCGACACATGTTGCTCATGGCAGGGTGATGTGCCAGATATGTTTCACTGGTTGTGACAAAAAAACAGTAAGAGGGCAGGATTTCAGAAGATTACTGACAATGACTAATTTGAAAGTTTTGCCGAACAATGGAAGAGTGTTATTCATTCATACAATAAAGTTCATGAAATGGTGAATTGGACAGATCCGAGAGAAATATGGGCTCATAAACAGTGCAAGTCCTCCTTTTTCGAAGAAGCTCACATAAAGTCACAACATAAAATACTATCGCCTCCACAATCATCTCCGAAAGTTAACCAAATCCAGGACAAACTAAATTCAAATGATTCTGTTTCATCATCCATGGTTTGACGCAGTGCTAGGAGAGTTCTAAAGTACACATCATCATGGAAGAATGAGGAGAAGAAGAGTTGCATTACTAGTATATGTAATAATGACATATACAGCAAAGGAAGACTAATTCCTGTACAAACAATTACAATAACACAGCAAGTTGAAACTACATTGAATGAATTAGTCTTCCTTTGGTGTATATGTACTTATTACATATAATGCAACTCTTCTTCTCCTCATTCTTCCATGATGATGTGTAGTTGTGTACTTTAGAACTCTCCTAGAACTGCGTCGAACCGTGGGTGATGAAACAGAATCATTTGAATTTAGTTTGTCCTGGATTTGGTTAACTTTCGGAGATGATTGTGGAGGCGATAGTATTTTATGTTGTGACTTTATGTGAGCTTCTTTGAAAAAGAAGGACTTGCACTGTCCAATTCGCTATTTCATGAACTTTATTGTATGAATGAATAACACTCTTCCTTGTTCGGCAAAACTTTCAAATTTGTCATTGTCAGTAATCTTCTGAAATCCTGCCCTCTTGTTTTTTTTTTGTCACAACCAGTGAAACATATCTGGCACATTACCCTGCCATGAGCAACATGTGTCGCTGTGAATTTTGGTTCCGGTAAGTAATCATCAGTACTTTGAACACCTGCACTATCTTGGTGACTCTCATCTTCCACCACTGGTGACTTATCAGCATTTGGAATTAGAAGAATAGTCAGAAGATTAGAGTTGGAAACATTACAGATATTAATTTTGCTTAACCCTTTCATGACTAGAGCTTTCTGAAAACCCTGTGCCAATGTATGGGCAATTCACATACATGTAGATAAGATAAAGCACTGAAAGCACTGGCACATGGTTCTTAATGATTAGGGTCCGGCGAATCGGCGATTTTGTTCGAATCGAATCTCGAATCGAATCAGACACGCGGATTTCACATCGAATCGAATCTCGAATCGAATCTTACTCCCCGTGGTAAATCGACAAGAACTAGATTTATGTCGGCGATCCCGCTGCAGCGCGAGTGTCTCCCCATACCATCACCTGTGCGTGTTTGGCAGCTTGTCGTGTGGACCTGCGTCACAATAAAAAATGTTGAGAACGGCACATGAAAATATGACGAGATAAATCGTACTCTGTCGTACTTTTTTTTTCATCAGGGGCCAATTCTTTCTTCATCGTAAAGGTGGCTAGTGACAACTGTTTCTTTTTAGGGGCTCGCCCGCATCGCCGCTACTACTAGACGTGTTGCCGGTTAATTTTCGTTTTGAGTCTTTCTTTTCTTTTGCCCTTATGGTGGATTGCAGGATGACTGCGGCTAAGGTGTGCCCATAAGTGGGAGGTAGTGCCCGTTTTCTGAACTGATAGTACAGTTGTGCACGATTTGCACCTGAATTTGTCAACGCTGCATTCAAAATAACTTTTAATTTCCGCCATTATAACTTTGGATAAATAAAAAGTAGGGAAGGGCACAAGAGATGGATCGATGATATGGATATTTCGCCGCCGCGACGACCCAAGAGCAATAATTTACTGAACGAAACAGGACCGCATCTCGTGCACCGACGGCGTTCGCAACGACATCTGCGTGCGTTTATTTTAGAGCTTTTGTAGGACACGCTGTTCAACAAGTTCGCACATAATGAGGTTAATATGGTGATTCGAACTACATTCGAATCACACGATCGATTTCGAATCGAATCGAATCAGTAAGACGATTTCGAATCGAATCGAATCTCGAAGCTTCGCCGGACCCTATTAATGATGCACCTGCGCAGCTCCCATCTTGAAAGAGTTAATCTTGAGTTAAATATTACTAAATTAATTTCATTATTAATGCAAATGGCTTTCCATACTTTTTTCAACAGATAAGGGTTAAGTTAGCCATAGTCATTTGAATTAAAATTTTCTCCGCTTAAATTGTTAGAGTAGGGTTTAGAAAAATGAACATTTGCTTAAATCATATGTCACAAAATTATTTGTGAAAAATATTTCTCTAACATTGACCTTGTAGATGTACATGCACATACTTATGATACTATGAAAAAAGCTCAAATTGTATTTCAATATTTTGTTTGGACTCATTTCATCAAATAAACACTCCCAATGTATATATTAACATAACAATTGATTGTTTCAATGCTATATTTTACTCACCTTCCATATTTGTAACTCCAGATTGATTTTCAGTATTCAAAATTTGTGCTTCTGGAACTTTTCAAAGTTGACCATAATTCAAAAAACATGGAATGGGAAGCGGAACAATGCTGAACAAAAATTAGGAATAACCAGATATGATGGAAGATAGTTTCCTGAATTGGAAATTACTTGATTAGTCGTTTTATCTATCGTATTGAAGATTTACACAAGCCAATTTATCAAATATTAACTCTTTCGTTGCCAGAGCTTTTTCACTTTTTAGACACTGTCCTATGATTTCCAGGTAATGGATCTAGGTCTAAAAAATACCCAAAATGACTGACCCTGGTGTTTTTAGATTCGCTATCACTTCTTTATTCATGTCCCAAAACAATTTTAGAAAAAAAAATATTTTTCAAATTATTTTGTTTTTTCCAAAAAAAAATTTCAACCAATTTTTCGGCCGTTTTAGGGCCGAAAATATCGGCCCCTGGCAACGAAAGAAGATGAGCTTTCTATATCTTTATTATACATTTTTGGGTGTTAAATGGATATAATTTGTTCAAATAATTGGGACAGGATATACTAACTGTATTTGAAGCTGTAGCTTGGATTATAAGTTGGAAGAAAGTGCCAATTCTGGAAAACTGGCCCACAATTTAGGGTTTTTAGGGCAGAACATCACAATTGGGGTTCAGACCCTCAATATTGGGGGTTCAGACCCATAAACCCTAATTTTGTGACAATTTGGGCAATATCCTATCAGCACCAACACTAGAAATGATAATTACTACTAAATTGAAGTGAAAGAGACAGAAAAATTATTAATCTAGGATGTCAAATTTGACCAAAAAGTTTGAAACCCAAAATTGGGGTTCATGCCCCTGAAGCCCTGATTTTAGAACTTAAAACTATCTTAAAAAATGGTAAAAAGAATATCAATATTATTGAATAGTAAATTAAACTTATTGGGGAGAATCAAATATATTTTTAGGCATACAATCTGGGGAATAAGGGCTGAACCCCAAAATTTGGGTTCAGGCTGCTAAAACCCTAATTTTGGTTCTTTTTACAAAAATTTCGCTGGAATATGATGAGCATTATTATATAAATGTCTGCTTACTACATTTAAGTGAATTGAACTAACAAATATTATTTATTGGTGTGAAATCTGAGGAAAAAGGGCTGAAACCCGTAATTGGGGTTCAGGCCCCTAAAACCCTAACTTGGGCACCTTTTTTCAAAAATCAGCCGTCACCATGAAATTCCTCATCGAAAAGTACCCTAGAAACCATTCTCAATATAAAGTGAACACCATTTCCCTACGGAGCGTGTTTCTGAGACCGACTAAAAGGCACGGCATAGATAAACTGTTTAAGGTTCCAGACCTATTTTACGAAAACCTAATTTACTAATACTATTTATGTAGATCCTAATGTATAAAATAACATGTTTGTAACAAGAAGTGCTATGAGAAAGACACTATTTTGTTTTATATTGAATTTTCAGTGCATTTATTTCGTCCAGTTGATGTTTTAGAGGGCCACCAAAAAAAATTTCAGTAATTTTTCAATAACAAAATGATATTCTTTGGTTATTATTGGTCCTGTCTACATGTCAAATTTTGTTTTCAAAATTTTTTCAACAATACCAAGCAGTAAACAATGCTACTTTAGATGTATTATGTTGTTGATGTTAATTACTAGATATTTGGAACCCTGAATGCATCTTTAATATTTTCCAAAATAACAAACCCATCAATACCAAACTACAGTAATGCCCTAAATAATCGACTCCTTAACCACAGCAGAATTATGGGTAACTTTTCAGGATTTAGTCTGAAAAGTTACCCATAATTCTGCTGTGGTTAAGGAGTCGATTATTTTGGGCATTACTGTACACGAAAGTGTGGGGTTGTTATTATAACTGTGGACATGAGATAAAAGAATTACAACAGAGTTAATGGACGATAGAGTTGAATTGTGGCATAATAAGGGGGGGGTGAGGCCTTTATAGTTCTGAATGTCCTGTCGCGAGTCCATTAACCCTTCCATGACTGGAGCTTCCTGAAAGTTTCCAAAAACCCTGTGCCAATGCATTATCTTATCAATGTGAGTCTAACATATATAAGAGAATACATTGGCCTAACAATACTATGACCTTGTAAGTCAGTGCATTCTCTTATATATAAGAGAATGCACTGACACATGATCTTTAATGCTGCACCAGCACAGCTCCCGTCATGAAAGGGTTAATTGATTTAAAAAAAAAATTCAAAATATAGACAAAGGAATTACTTTTATACACATGAAAATTCAGATAAATCTTGATAAATGGGTATACTAACATTTTTGTGTGTTAATAAATAGTCCTTGACAGGGAAATAAACCACACCCCTTGACATAGTTCAAGTTAGTGGACCTCGTTAAGCATGTTGTGAAAGCAAATTAGGCATATAAAACTCTGTTCAAATTGACACATGGCCATTTCGCTAAGAAATGAGAATTTGTTCATGCTCGCTGAGTTAAGCAAATATGAAGCAATGAACACTTATACTGAGCTCGTGGCTCCATAACTCTGACATATATATACGCCAGCACAAGTAATCATATGGATAAAAATACAATTTCTGAGGAAGTGCATTGTCATGTTTCCAGAATGGCAGATCAAGAATTTTGAAGGTAGTGGGTTCGAACCCATGTTCAGACTAGCTGATACGTTTCCTAACTCTTGTTGTAAGGGCTTCCTTTTAGGATGGCCCCATAGCCAAGGTGGTTAGGTTGTGGATAAGATCATCACAGATGAGGTTGGCGCGGGATCGAACCCCGGCATGGATGAAAATCGGGACCGATTTTCAAGCTTCATTTGGTTTGAGGGACATGTCAATGTATTATTCCGTTCGACACATGGCCATTTCGATAAGAAATGAGAATTTGTTCATGCTCCCTGTGTTAAGCAAATACAAAGCAATGAACACTCATACTGAGTATGTGCCGCCAAAACTCTGACATATATACATAATATATATCGCATATATCTATATTTTGGGCATGTATGCATACTTTTGAGTTGAACAACACATCTATCACGATGTATCTGACAGAAGAACTGTCGCAGGAAAATACAACCTATTAAATTACAGCAGCCATTTTTGAACATATATATTGAAACAACTTTATTTATTTGTATTCACTATAAATATTGTGAACTATGTAATGGATTCAATATGTCAATAAACTGTTTGCATAAATTTAATAATTTAGGCAAAATCCACTTGTATACAAATTAAAATCGAGGAATTTGATTTAGTTGAAGCAGTGACTGTTATTTTTTTTACAAGGGTTTATTTAACACATGACAGGTTCCACTCATTTTTAATCCTTTCATGATGGGAGCTGTGCTGGTGCAGCATTAAAGACCCTGTGCCAATGCATTATTTTATATATGCGAGGCTCCGTCTCCCATAGGAGCCTCGCATATATAAGAGAATGCAATGGCTTTCAAGGTAAATATTCAGTTTTAGGCAAATGTATTCTCTCATTTATGCGAGGACTGCAGTGCCACTGTAATTTATGTAAACCCATTTATTTTATACATGTGATGATTTAAATATTCAATAGAAATTTATTAGTCAATTCTACATTACTTTGAAATAAATTTATTGGCTTGGTATTTATAACGCTCACTAGAGCAAGCACATTTGAAGCAATGTACACTCATACTGAGTCAGTGCCTCCAGAAATATGATAAATATATATGTCAGAACCAGTAATCGTATGGTCATAGATTCAATTTCAGTGGAAGTGCATTGAGCTGTTTCTATATAATGGTAAATCTGTTCTGGTCAATATTCGAACCAATGTTCAGACTAATACACTTCCCAACTCTCAGTGAAAGGGCTTCATTTTTAAGGATGTCCCCACAGCCTAGTTGGTTTGGTCATTGATAAGATCATCGATCACAGTCTGGTCTAGAAAAGGATGGGGCGGGTTCAAACCCTGACATGACTTTCAAGCTTGATCTGAGTTGAGGGACATCTCAATGTGCCACAAAATATGAACTACCATCGGAGAAACAAGCAATACCATGTTTGCAAACTGGATGGAATTAAACCCATTATTTTTCAGCAGTCAACGTGTTAAAGGTCACAGTGCTCACCTCAAACATGAATTCTAGATAGGTTTCATAATGAAAGTGTCAATGACAATGTAGCTCAACTTTGGGAAGAAGTTAAATTGATGGCCGCTGGCAGCCATGTTTTTTGTCCGAATGACCCCAAAATGACTCGTTCCCATCTACATTCCAATTTAAACAGCCATGACAAATTTCATGATGATCAGACTAAAGCTACGACCTGTAGCCCGTGCTAAAGGATTTAGTCATACAAAGAGTAAAATCCAAGATGGCTGCTGGTGGCCATGTTTTTTGGCCAATCGACCCCAAAATGACTCGTTCCATCTACATGTCATTGTTAACATCCATGACAAATTTCATGATGATCAGACTAAAGCTATGACCTGTAGCCCGTGCTAAAGGATTTAGTCATGCAAAGAGTAAAATCCAAGATGGCTGCTGGTGGCCATGTTTTTTGGCCGAATGACCCCAGAATTACTCGTTCCCATCTATATGTCAATATTAACACCCATGACAAATTTCATGATGATCAGACGAACAGTACGACCTGTAACCCGTGCTAATGGATTGAATTTTGAAATCCAATATGGCCACTGGCAGCCATGTTTTTTGTCCGAATGACCCCAAAATGGCTCGTTCCCATCTACATTCCAATTTAAACAGCCATGACAAATTTCATGATGATCAGACTAAAGCTATGACCTGTAGCCCGTGCTAAAGGATTTAGTCATGCAAAGAGTAAAACCCAAGATGGCTACCAGCGGCCATGATTTTTGGCCGAATGACCCCAAAATTACTCGTTCTCATCTACATTCCAATTTCAACAGCCTTGACAAATTTCATGATGATCAGACTAAAGGTACGACCTGTAACCCCTGCTAAAGGATTTAGTCATACAAAGAGTAAAATCCAAGATGGCTACTGGCGGCCATGTTTTTGGCCGAATGACCCCAAAATGACTCGTTCCCATCTTCATGTCATTGTTAGCATCCATGATACATTTTATGATGATCCGACCAAAGGTACGACCTGTAGGCCGTGCCAAAGAATTTAGTCATGCAAAGAGTAAATCTAAGATGGCTGCCGGTGGCCATGTTTTTTGGCCGAATTACCCCAAAATTACTTGTTCCCATCTACATATCAATATTAACATCAATTACAAATTTAATGATGATCAGACGAACAGTACAACCTGTAGCCTGTGCTAATGGATTGAATATTGAAATCCAAGATGGCCACTGGTGGCCATGTTTTTTTCTCCGAATGACCCCAAAATGAATCGTTCCGGTCTAAATGTTGATGTCAACAGCTATGTCAAATTTCATAATGATCCAACCAAAGGTACGACCTGTAGCCTGTATTGTTGATGAATCACACACACGCACACACAGATGACGGACGACAAAGCCATGGCAATAGCTCAAACTTTACAAAGTAAAGTTGAGCTAGAAATGAGCTGGAACACGGAATACATCTTTAACATATTGACCCTTTCATGACAGGAGCTGTGATGGTGCAGCATTAAAGATCATGTGCCAGTGCAATTCTCTTATAATATACTAGAAGGTGACCCGACTTCGTCCGGGCTATTCAAAAACCAAATTTCAAGTCGATTGCTCCACCCGTTTCCTAGATCTGGTCTGCGCATGCGCGAAGCTGGTGTCGCACGTGCTCGGCGACCCGATAAAATTCGTATCCGGGGCAAGATACATTCACATACCAAATTTAAAGTCAATATCTCAACCCGTTTTCGAGATCTCGTCTGCGCATGCGCGAAGCTGGCGTCGCACGTGCTCGGCGACCCGATAAAATTCGTATCCGGGGCAAGATACATTCACATACCAAATTTCAAGTCGATAGCTACACCCGTTTCAGAGATATATAGCCCAATGTCATTTGCGGATACCTCGGCCGGTGATGAGTTAACGCGACACAGTCAAATGCATCGGCAGGGTGAGAGTTAACGTAATCTAACTTTATGACCTCTGACGACGTCATAGAAATTACGCATTGATTTTATCCTGATAAAAGCATCGTACCACTTGTACCTAATAATTGAGGCAGATAACTAAAACGGATACATACATATTATATATCGTTGGAAAGATGAAGCCACACAGATTCTAACCGTGCAAATTATATGACTGGCAATTTATTATTCGCGCTATATCGAATCGATTTGTGAGCACCGAACTGAAATATATTAGCGCAAAAACGGCGTAAAAATAGATTTGACCTCCGCACGTGAAAAGTTGACCTCGCACGGACAAATAAATATGCCTATGTTCGTCTCCGGCCGAAAACACATCCAAATACCAAATTTCATCGAAATTGGCTTAGTCGTTTTCGAGTCCATCGATTTCAAACACACACACACACACACACACAAACAAACACATACACAGATCTTTCAAAATATATAATAGATGAGTCTCCCATAGGCAGCCTCGCATATATAAGATATATGCACTGTCTTACAAGGTCAAGGTAAACATTGTTAGGCCAATGTACATGTATTCTCTTTTAAATGTGAGTCTCCCTATACTCGCTGATATAAGAGAATGCTATGCCACAGGTTTTCAGAAAATTTCATGAAAACTCCAGTCATGGAACGATTAACCCTTTGGAGAGTATCTGCAACGTCATATACATGACGTCATGAGTAAATTTAAAGGTACTCAACCCGATAAAACTCCTCTCAATTACTATTTCAATGGCTTCGGGGGTCAAAAATATTTGATTCGAGTCGAGGAAGTCACCCATCAAAGCTCAAATTTGTTAGATATCGATTTTAGAAATCTATTATTTTTCATTATCGGGAATACTATCTGGCCCAGAACTCAGTCAAAATTGCGTTAAAATTACCACTTGATTTTAGAGTTATTCATCCTTGTCTGTTTGAATAGATTTGGAGTACACATCCAGAGCAGATTATGGCAGTTATTAGTACTGATCTCGAGAACATAACAAATTTCAAAAATCAATATCTAATAACTCTGAGCTTTGTTTGATGGGTTCCTCGACTCGAATCAAATATTTTTTACCCCCAAAGCCAAAGAAATAGTAATATAGGACCCTCTGATCGGATTGTTGTTGTTGGAATCTGTTGAGATGGGGACCCTCTTTACGGGTTGAGTACCTTTAACTTCTACGTCATAGCAATAATTATTAACAAGTTCGGGTCAAAAGGGTCCAATAATTCATTTTAATATTTAATGTGCATTTTTTTTTAACGTGCAATGATTGCACTTATACATTTGGGACATTATATTTATCAAAATAACTCCTATACAAATCATTTATAAATCAGATGATTTATTGAAGTTATGTCTACATAAAATAACACTTCCTGAAACAACATATATGTTGTTCTACTCCTCAACCGATAAACGACATATATGTCGTTCTACTCGCCAAAGGGTTAAAGGCCCTTGTTGATAATCAAATCTTTCAATTTTTATACTGTTTACTGTACACATGATATCCCCAGTTTATGACACCAAACAACCACATACATAAAGAAGAATGGATAATTTATTTATATTTAACTCCAATTATATAGTCCCAAGGACTCTCATACGAGGTAGTGTGTATACCAACTACTTTTATTTTTATTCCTAAGGGAGAATCACATATATAAGAGAATACATTGGCACAGGGTTTTCGCAAAATTTCAGGAAGCTGCAGTTTTGGGTTGAAGGTCAATTTTTACATTCAATTTGAAGAGACCTCATTCTGCTTACATGTAGCTCACCAGCACAGCTCCCATGCATGGCACGTTTCATGTCTCACTGAAACTAAATGAAAGTGTCAATGACACTGTAGCTCAACTTAGGTAGGGGAATAATTTAATGGTCAACAGTAAATGGAGGAATAGGAAAAGTGCTAATTGAAATGTCTAAGTAAGACTAGATGTACATGTCAATATCAACATTCATAACAGGTTTCATAATGATCGGATCAGGGATGTGGTGATTATGGTGTGCCAAAGGATTTATTGATGCAAAGAGTAAATTCTAAAATGGCCACCGGCAGCCATGTTTTTTTCCGAATTACCCCAAAATGACTTGTTCCCATCTACAGCCTTTACAAATCTCATAATGATCTGATCAAAGGTATGACCTGTAGCCTGTGTCAATGGATTTAGTCATGCAAAGAGTAAAATCCAAGATGGCTGCTGGCGGCCATGTTTTTCGGCTGAACGACCCCAAAATGACTCGTTCCCATCTACATGTCATTGTTAACATACATGACAAATTTCATGAAGTTCCGACCAAAGCTACGACCTGTAGCCCGCACCAAAGGATTTATTCATGCAAAGAGTAAAATCCAATATGGCTGCTGGCGGACATGTTTTTTAGCCAAACGACCCCAAAATGACTCGTTCCCATCTACATGTTAATATTAACATCCATGATAAATATCATGATGATCAGATAAACAGTACGACCTGTAGCCCGTGCCAATGGATTGAATTTTGAAATCCAAGATGGCTGCCAGCGGCCATGTTTTTTGGCCGTATGACCCCAAAATGACTCGTTCCCATATACATGTCAATATCAATATTCATGACAAATTTCATAAAGGTCAGACCAAAGGTTAATATGTTAATATTAACATCCATTATAAATATCATGATGATCAGACGAACAGCACGACCTGTAGCCCGCGCCAATGGATTGAATTTTGAAATCCAAAATGGCCACCAGCGGCCATGTTTTTTGGCCGAATGACCCCAAAATCACTCGTTCCCATCTACATGTCATTGTTAACATCCATGACAAATTTCAAGAAGTTCTGATCAAAACTACGACCTGTAGCCTGCGCCAAAGGATTTGGTCATGCAAAGAGTAAAATCCAAGATGGCTGCAAGCGGCCATGTTTTTTGGCCGAACGACCCCAAAACGACTCGTTTCCATCTACATGTCAATATTAACATCCATGACAAATTTCATAATGATCAGACGAACAGTACGACCTGTAGCCCGCGCCAATGGATTGAATTTTGAAATCCAAAATGGCCACCAGCGGCCACGTTTTTGGCCGAATGACCCCAAAATGACTCGTTCCCATCTACATGTCAATGCCAACATTCATGACAAATTTCATAAAGATCAGACCAAAGGTACGACCTGTAGCCCGCGCCAAAGGATTTAGTCATGCAAAGAGTAAAATCCAAGATGGCTGCTGGCGGCCATGTTTTTTGGCCGAACAACCCCAAAATCACTCGTTCCCATCTACATGTCATTGTTAACATCCATGACAAATTTCATGAAGTTCTGATCAAAACTACGACCTGTAGCCTGCGCCAAAGGATTTAGTCATGCAAAGAGTAAAATCCAAGATGGCTGCAAGCGGCCATGTTTTTTGGCCGAACGACCCCAAAACGACTCGTTTCCATCTACATGTCAATATTAACATCCAAGACAAATTTCATAATGATCAGACGAACAGTACGACCTGTAGCCCGCGCCAATGGATTGAATTTTGAAATCCAAAATGGCCACCAGCGGCCACGTTTTTGGCCGAATGACCCCAAAATGACTCGTTCCCATCTACATGTCAATGCCAACATTCATGACAAATTTCATAAAGATCAGACCAAAGGTACGACCTGTAGCCCGCGCCAAAGGATTTAGTCATGCAAAGAGTAAAATCCAAGATGGCTGCCAGCGGCCATGTTTTTTGGCTGAACGACCCCAAAACGACTCGTTTCCATCTACATGTCAATATTAACATCCATGACAAATTTCATGATGATCAGACGAACAGTACGACCTGTAGCCCGCGCCAATGGATTGAATTTTGAAATCCAAAATGGCCACCAGCGGCCACGTTTTTGGCCGAATGACCCCAAAATGACTCGTTCCCATCTACATGTCAATGCCAACATTCATGACAAATTTCATAAAGATCAGACCAAAGGTACGACCTGTAGCCCGCGCCAAAGGATTTAGTCATGCAAAGAGTAAAATCCAAGATGGCTGCTGGCGGCCATGTTTTTTGGCCAAACAACCCCAAAATCACTCGTTCCCATCTACATGTCATTGTTAACATCTCTGACAAATTTCATGAAGTTCCGACCAGAACTACGACCTGTAGCCTGCGCCAAATGATTTAGTCATGCAAAGAGTAAAATCCAAGATGGCTGCTGACTGCCATGTTTTTTGGCCGAACGACCCCAAAATGACTCGTTCCCATCTACATGTCAATATTAACATCCATGACAAATTTCATGATGATCAAACGATCAGTACGACCTGTAGCCCGCACCAATGGATTGAATTTTGAAATCAAAGATGGCCACCAGCGGCCATGTTTTTTGGACGAATGACCCCAAAATGACTCGTTTCCATCTACATGTCAATGTCAACATTCATGCAAAATTTCATAAAGATCAGACCAAAGGTAAGACCTGTAGCCCGCGCCAAAGGAAATTGTTGACGGACACACGGACGACGGACGCCAAGCCATGGCAATAGCTCAAACTTACAAAAGTAAGTTGAGCTAAAAATCACTGTTGCATGGACCTCGTTTGGAAATAGAACATTCTGGCGGACTACTGGTTAATACTTTCCCTCCTTGAGTGCAGATAATTATAGTACCATTATGGTTAGCTTTATGGGCGAATTAAGTTAGAACTTTTACAAATCTAAACCTCTCTAATGCATGGCATATACAATTGTAGGTAGAACATATACATGCATGGAGTAGGGCCTGCCTATAATGCCCTATTTCAGTGTCATGATTCATGAAAAGAGCACCTATCCTATATATCAATATCATGTCACTGATAAGCATTGAAATAGTGTCTGTCATTTGCAGAATCATGTCCCCAGAGGATGAATATAGTGACACTACCCCACACAGTGGGCTAGCATCACTAAATTCACCCTCTGGTGACCTCATTCTGATTCTAGGTCTCTCATAGCAGTTGAGGCCTCAGCAGAATGAGGTTCCCAGAGGGTGAATTTGGTGATGCTAGCCCGCTGTGCGGGATATCTTCACTAAATTCACCCTCTGATGACCTCATTCTGCAAATGAAAGACACACTATTTCAATCATCCTTCCAGTTTTACCTGAGAGTAAGTTTAAAACTATATACTCCACTGCACATTTAATTCCTCATATAACACATATTTTCAAACAATTGAAGCATCGAACCCTCGGTCTATGTTGAACACCAGTACTGGTATAACTGATAAGCCTATATGATGCATGTGATGGCAGCGTAATATCCCACAGGCATACATACCATGGCCATGACCACATGCACAGACTCACATAATTTGACATAGAAAACATTCGCTGGGCCGTTGACCACAACGGAATTACAATATAATACACTGAATAAATCCAAAAGAGAATTCACCAGAGGATTTATATATAGAATACAACCATAGTAGCCGAGAATACAAAATTTTCACCATGAGTGGAATTGTGGTTACGAGTGGTGAAAATTTTGTACTCTCGCCTACTATGCGTGTATTTTATTTATGCCATATTTATTATTTTTGTAATTTTGTTCACGAATTCATCTACGCCGATGTTTACTTTGAATGTGTATCCTCACCCAGAGACACAAACACGATGCTATAAGGAATGTGCATCACATATAGTGATACTTACATTAACGTCATGATATCATCCTGTTTCTGAGCGATCAGTCACTTTGAATTATCATTCATATGTTTCATAGTTAATACAGCACTAGCAAGCTACATTTGATTGAAATTCAGGTAATTTTCCTCATATCTATTTGATATCATGACAACTTCCAATTTTAAATGAATGAATGTGACTATTTTGCTAACTACGATGTAGTTCTACTATGGGTATACACGTTTAACACATGAAATTACATTTGAACATTTACACCCACAGTAGGGTGTAAAGATGAAGTTTACAAAATGGGTGTTATACACAAAATAGAACAGACAATTATGATATAAAGACATGTACACTTATTCGTTCATAATGCATAACAAACTCCCACCCCCCCCACCCAAACAAATGAACCATTGATTCCTGCTGCAGTCCATGTTAGCGCGATGAGGGCATTCTTGTTTTCCCCGGGCTGGTTCATCTGAAAACACCTTAACCTTCTGAGAGCTTTCCAATGAATGGCAACAAGCCATATTTCCGACTAAATCCTGAAAAGTTACCCATAATTCTGCTGTGGTTATGGAGTCGATTATTTAGAGCATTACTGTATATCTACATTACCAGTCACCACTGGAAGAGTGTGTCTCCTCGAAAAATCTCCAAAATCGGGAATCAACTCATTGAGCTCTTCTGAGATCGGAGGCAATGGCTTCTTCAATGTCGGTGTGTACCGAGGCATCAGTTAACGGTCCAGTTTACGTACGAAAGAACAGATTCAAGCCACACGTTGCTTTTAAACTGAAGATCATGGCTTTGATAATATTTGTCATCCTGCAGAAATTTAATACTCAAACTTCAGAAATAAATATTCGCCATGCCCAGTTAAACTCAGAAACTGAAACTGCGATGAGATTTGCAGTTTATTGGAACAAAACAGTTTGAGCTATTGCCAAAAGTTCTGTTTGATGCTATAGTCTGTTTGATTGTCAGAAACACTATCAAAGTTCGCGCAGTGTCATAATAATTTTCATTGAAGACAGGTATCAGTAATGCAGAATGACATTTTTTTTCTGACATCATCATTTGTCTTGAAATTTGGAGCCCCATTTTAAATAATGACTAAGAAGGGAAATGAATTCAAACAAATCTGATCAAAGGCAAACTAAATTGATCAAGAACATTTCGGAACAAACATGATGTCATTGTCGGGGACTGTAAAATTAACCCGTTCTATACTAATTACTCATTGACGATTAGTTCCCTTTGGAAATGTTCAGATAATAATGTATTAGCTTCTTATCTGTCTGTCGTATAACCCCACATCCCTCGAAAAGTGGTGGCTTTTTGAAGTGTTGATTTTTTTAAGAACAACAAAGTCAAATTCTGGCAAAAATTGGATTTCTTGGTGATGACCTGCATGTTCTCAAAGGTGAACCACATACCAGATATCTAGATATTCTTTTGAAGAATGCTCAAGTTATCATTTAGATAATGCAACAACTATTTTTTATAGTCGAACAAAGGCGCATATTAAACTCCGTCAAAACTCACTTAACCATGACCAAATTTGAATTTGACCTGTGTTTTATGGACTATAAACCATTTACTAAATATCAAGAATTTTTTTTAACCCTTTCATGACGGGAGCTGCGCTGGTGCAGTATTAAAAATCATGTGCCAGTGCGTTCTCTTAATATACAAGTCTCCCAAAGGGAGCCACGCATATATAAGAGAATGCACTGGCTCACAAGGTTCTTGGTAAATATTGTTAGGCCAATGCATTCTTATATATGTGGGGCTCCTTATGGGAGACTCGCATATATAAGAAAATGCATTGGCACAAGGTTTTCACAAAATTTTAGGAAGCTCCAGTCATGGATGGGTTAACATTGTTCAAAGCGAAATTGGCTCACAAAATCACCTAAATCATATAATCTCGAGCTGGACTTTCACCTGATGGGAAATGAACAGGTATTAATGAACCAAGAAAAATATCATGCATGTTATTTTGTTTATGTTATGAAGTTCCCAGTCAGATGTTCAAAAAGTTGTCAGGTTTCACACTGGCGGAATATGGTCTCTACTGACATATGGTCTCTACTGGCGAAGTCAGAGCAGAGATTCATGGCATGTGACCCATATCTTCAACAACACCAACACTCAAAACATTAATTAGAATAATAAAATATCACTCCAAACTGTCATATTTTATTAAATGATCCAACTCATTCAGACCATATCAGGCCATAAAATCATATCTCTATCAATGATATATCACAGGTAAACTACCCCAGACATTTCACCCAGCCTGAGTTTAGTGTGCCTTTCATTTGCAGAATGAGGTCCCCAGAGGGTGAATTTAGTGAACGCCGTCCCGCACAGCAGGCTAGCATCACTAAATTCACCCTCTTGGGATCTCATTCTACTTAGGCCTCATCTTCTCGGGAGAGTTTCTTTATTATCAAATTTCTATAGAAACTACTTCACATATCTTCTATTTCTTGTTTATAGTTTAGTTTCTCAATATCACCAAATTGGAAGACGACACATTGCATAATCAAGGTTCCCAATGGCCGTACATCACAATAATCACCATTTGGGAACTTCAATCTGAGTCTATGTCTCTCATAGTATATGAGGCCATGCAGAATGAGGTTCCTAGAGGGTGAATTTAGTGATGCTAGCCTGCTGTGCAGGATAGCGTCACTAAATTCACCCTCTGGGGATCTCATTCTGCAAATGACAGGCATACTAAACCCAGGCTTGGCGGCCAGACATTTCACCACACCAACACAAAACAGTTGGGGTAAATGTTTGAATCTATTAGGGTATGTTCATTCACTAAGTTTTCAAGGTATAATTTTGCAGGTATTTTGTTATAGAAATTCTAGTGCAAGAACAATGCATCTTTACCAAAAGTTAATGGCGTGAGAAGTAAAATTGCTGTACCACATATAGCGGTGCTAATAATTAAAAAAAATTGCCTTCAAATACATGTACTTGTAAGTTGATGTTTGCGAAATATTTGCATGGTATTTACAGGCAAATTTTTGTAGCGATCGGCCTGATCAGGTGAAACTACAGAATTTTTACTCCTCACGAAATTAGCGATGGAAGAGATGCATTTTATAAGCATTTTTGCATTTGTTTTCTGGTACATTGTAGACTTCTGAATCGAAATGCCTGCAAATAAATGTCGGGAAAATTAGCAAGTGTTTGTGGGAAGACTCGCATATATATAAGAGAATGCATCGGCACAGGGATTTTGCAAAATTTCAGGAAGCTCCAGTCATGGAAATGTTAATGAAAGGATAGAGGATAGGCAAAAGTATTTTAAATTCTCTTCTCCATAATTGAAAGCAATTTACAAGAAACTTCACTTCTCTCTGACTTGGAAGAATGGCGACTATTTCTCTCATTTATGCGTGAACCTTATAGTATACTCATAGAGAGAGCAATTTGATTATAAAGACATGACCTGAAAATAGCATACTACATGCCATGTCACAATTTGATATATACACCATGTGAGATCTGATTATATATACAAAATCTGTAACTATAGGATAGAACAAGAATGAAAACATGATATTCAGGTCAAGGTCCGCTGAGATTTAGCCTTTTGTTGACGGGGAGTAATATTTGCTCTGATCTTCTTCCTTAATAGCTACAACCCCTTAGTACTGGGTCAGCACACCTACTGGACATCAGCAATAAGCGTCTGCAGATTATTATTCATGAGCGAATCATTGCAAAGCTACGGTAATGTCCTAAATAATCGACCCCTAAACCACAGCAGAATTATGGGAAACTTTTCAGGATTTAGTCAGAAATATGGCTTGTTGCCATTCATCGGAAAGCTCTCGGTAAGTGCTTTCTGATGAATGGCAACAAGCCATATTTCTGACTAAATCCTGAATAATTTCCAATAATTCAGCTGTAGTTTAGGGGTCGATTATTTAGGTCATTTCTGTATATGTAGCTAGAGTATATAAAGCATAAGCAACTTTAATAAGCAAGCACTGACTGATTTTCACCAAAAAAAATTAGAGAGCTTTCACAATTTGAAAATTTCTTATTGGAACAGATTGCAACAGAATTACTCTATATTTTCCAAAAGCAAAATGCAATCATATTCATATCTTTAATCTCTCAATTCAAGAAAATCAATCTAAAAATGACAGTTTCACATTTTTTATTATATTTTCATTAAAATTGTTTAAAATTAAATTTGTTAATTATACCAGCAAATGAGTCTAAATTTTTAGAAAGTCAACATATTAGACAAATATTTCCCACATTTGGTCACTATTGGGGGGGGGGGGGGGGGTGGAAAGCAACAACTCTGAATGCGAGATCTTAAACATTGGAATAGGTACTGTGGCAGTTAAACGAGAGGCCGATCATAATCAGTAGATGTTTAAACCATACCTTCTACCATACAACTCAATCTAGGCTGAATATATGCTTGTACACATATTAAACATGGAGATGATTGGATAAAGTATTGCTTTTGGATAACATGTGTTCACGTTATGATTATAGGTAGGGTTAAAACCAATAAATTGATACCAAGATCTATACAGGTGCAGAGTGTGTCATCTGGAAGTGAACTATGAGAGTGATTGGGTGAAAAATATTTGACTTATCACATTGGATAGGATAGCATGTGTCTATGGAATGGGGTTAATATGTGTGCACGGGTTAATATTTTGAGGCAAATCAATCAAATGACACCAGATCATGGTGTGTCATAATCTTTGCCATGAAATATAAACACAATCTGATAGCAAATATTTGAGTTATCAAATCAGATATGATGTCTATGGTCATTGGAAGGGGTTAATATTTCCCAAACTATTAAATTGACTGATCAATAGAAAATAGTTAATAAAAATCACAAGACTGGTCCCATGCAAAAAGTCAGTGCCATAGAATACCTGTTTTTACAAAACAGGGCATCATGCACCTATAATCTATTAAGAATATTCAATAGGTGTCTTATTGAGTGTTCATTAACTAATCAACCTGATTCAACAAAGAGGGTTAATTTAATATTTATCTGCATAGTTGAAACAATAGTCATGTAGACGTACGTATCTGCTTGTTTAATACATTGCACAGATGATTCATATTGGCTAGCCACCATTATTTTAATTTAATATTGATAGCATGCGTCTATGGTGTGGTTGTGAAGAGTTAATACAATTTTCAATATCATTAATCAATCAATACCAATATCTATACAGGAAAGAGTGTACAAGATACACTTAGACAAAAACTATGAGGAAGACCCCATGAATATCATTGGTCTATGGAATCATGTGAAAGGGTTAATTTGTTTTCTTAGCAGATAAATAGGAACAGACCAGACTTATACATTATGAGGGTTGTTTCAAATGAAACGGTGTAACCAAATTTCAACATACTTGGAGGAACTAGAGTAGAGTGTCCTCCATTAATCACATTTTGATTCATTTGATAAACAATTAAATGCCACACTTTTATCTTTTCCTCTAACCACTATAGAATAGCATTAATGAGGCAGAATAGCAGCTGGATGTCATTTTACTCTCAGATTTCATTGGAATAACATAAGCTAAGAGAATATCATTACATTCAAATAGAGTTGTGCACCTTATAGCTTTGTAAAGTGGCTAATAGAGCCACTATTAACACTGGATATTGGATGTTCAAGTGATAATTAATCTATTGATATTATAAGACATTATATTAAGACATGCAACCTTTGGAATAAAATCTTGATATTTTCAAAACAGGACATCACATTTTAATGGTATAAAACTTAGAGAGTGCTAAGAAAAACTTAGGTAAAAAATATGAGACATCTCAGGGCGCACCAGAAGAAAAGTAATTGACTTATTGCTTCGGATAGAATGTGTGTGTAAAGGGTTAATTCTTTTCTAAACTGATCAACCAATCAATACCAAAAGCTATAGAAGTGAGGGGTGTGTCATAAACATGCACATAAAATATGAATACGATCCGATAAAAAATACTTGAGTTATCGCATTGGATAGAAAGTCTCTATGGACAGATAGACAGACAGACAGACGAACGACGGATGGTTGATCCGGACAGCGGCATTATGTGTACCATACATGGTATGAGTTCAGATAAAAACCAAGCAGCAGAAAGAGTAGTAAGAGAGAGAGAGAATGAGTCAAAAAAGTTAAATTTTCTATCTACATTGATAGATATATTGAAGCGAGGAAGTTGCACTGGTTGTACAGGTGGCTTACATATGCCGTCGGAAGAAACCGAGCGACTGGGTAGATTGATGTCACTAAGGCTGTCTCCCACTGTAAGACAATGCATTCCAAGAGTAAATTCCATGTATCATGTGATTCTCATCTTTTTAGCACAATGCAACTTTCGACCAAAAAAGTAGGCATGCAAACAATTAATAATGAGTGGTATTCAAGTATTGTTCACTATAATAACAATGAGCAACTGAAGAACCAAACTTTGCAATATTATTCACAAGCCTTCAAATAGTGTGTCATTCATTTGCAGAATGAGGTCCCCAGAGGGTGAATTTAGTGATGCTATCCCGCACAGCAGCCTAGTGTCACCAAATTCACCCTCTGGTGATCTCATTCTGCATAGACCTCATCTTCTGGGAAGTATCTATATTCTCAAATTAACATTGTTTTTAGTTTCTTTTTCGCATCTGTTCAGTTTCCTAATTTGCAGAAGTTAAAATGCATAATCGAGGTGACCAATGGGTGAGCATCACTAACTTCAACTGTGGAACTTCAATCTGACCCTAGGTCTCCCATAGCAGTTGAGGCATATAAGCAGAATGAGGTTCCCAGAGGGAGAATTTGGTGATGCTAGCCCACCGTGTGGGATAGTGTCATTAAATTCACCCTCTGGGGACCTCATTCTGCAAATGACATACACAACATTTGCAGGATTGATTATTCAAATTGTGTAACAAATGAATGTGTCAGAAATATCCAAAGATAAACTGTCTGATGAAATCCCAGACAATTTCTATTTCTCTGTCTTGCAGTAATGCCCTAAATAATCAACTCCTTAACCACAGCAGAATTATGGGTAATTTTTCAGGATTTAGTCAGAAATATGGCTTGTTGCCATTCATCGGAAAGCTCTCTCTCACTAAATCCTGAAAAGTTACCCATAATTCTGCTGTGGTTAAGGAGTCGATTATTTAGGGCATTACTGTATGTCAAGGTGCTTATTATTGAGGATGTCCTGTCCGAATGGACACCATAACACCACCATCTCTATAGCAGAAAATATTTAGATGGGACTCATGAGCCCATTAGTAAGAGGTTTTGATGACGATATATCAACTTTTAAAACAGTAACCCTCCATGACTGGAGCTTCCTGAAATATTGTGAAAACACTGAGCCAATGCATTCCCTTATATATGTGAGTCTCCCATAGGGAGCCTCACATATATAAGAGAATACATTAACCTAACAATATTTACCTTGACTTTGTAAGCCAGCTAGTGAACTCTCTTATATATGTGAGGCTCCCTATGGGAGACTCGCATATATACAAGAATGCACTGGCACAGGATCTTTACTGCTGCACCAGTGCAGCTCCCGTCATGAAAGGGTTAATCAGGGAGAAGTAACAATGGTTAAACTTCGATTTACACCACAACATCACCCTTCTATGATCCATTAAGTATCATGCAACACAAGAGCCTGTTTATAAAACCATTTTAGTGAGTAAGACCATTATAATCAGTAGATATTTTAAAAATAATTCTGATTTTAGATTGCATTAACATGTTGAGCGCTGCATGGCTTCCATTCAATTACATACAAAAAGTATGAGTTAACCCATAGTTGGCATTAATGTGTTAATTTATTTTTTCTATCTTATTTTCCATAAATACAAAATTAATCATTGTGCCGTGATATATACATGTCATCCAAATTCATCTCCTCACCTTGAAAACTGACCCGTCTTTTGTCATTGTAAGTCACATCAGAAAAAGACGACGAAGATGTAGTTGCAGAAAGATCCCCCATTTCAGGCAACGAATATTTCCCAATAGTTCCAAAAATGAAAAATGTGTCTCATCTGTACTATAGTGTTTACAGTAGATCAGGTTTCAAGCACACAATAGTCTGGTGATTATTGACAAATGATACACTTTCGAATGGATGGAATGTTGCACTATAAATAGAGAATTGTCATTGAGAATGACAAGTATATAGGTGGTAAGATTAGTGACGGTCATTGTATCAATATGCAGACTGTTAAATCTTGCATGCTGATGCTTTAATGAGGGACTATAGTGGGAATTAGGAATGATTTTAGAAGATAACAATAAGTGAAATTTATCAGAATATGCTGCATTGATATTAGCAGATAAAAATGTGAAGAAAAAAATTGCCACAGTAGTCGGAGAAAAAGCTGAGAAAACCAATCAGCCAAAATTCACATTCATTTGTTAATTCGAGAGAAGTAGAATTGAATTCCACTGCAATGAATTTGGAATTGTTAATTCGAGAGAAGTAGAATTGAATTCCACTGCAATGAAATTGGAATTAAATTAAGTTACAGTGACAATGAGCATTATTATACACTGCAGTGAATTTTGTGATATTTTAATTCCAATGCAGTAACATTACCTCTGGGATAATAATAAATTTTAAAAATGTCAACCGACCACAGTGTCCCCCGACAATGTGGCAAGTCGATGCCGCTTTGTTAAAGAATTTAAAAAAATGTTGAAAGGGTTAATAACTCCGTCAAAAAATAATTTTTCCGTCATCTATATACATGTTGCACATCTTCAATATATGGGCAACAATATTCTGAAGTTTCAAATCTCTGGGATGAAATCTGTAGGAGATGATTACACCATGAAGGTACTCAAAAGTGTGATGGACGGAAGGACGGACGAACGGACAAACGAACTAACAGAGCCCGTTTCTGTAGTCCCCCTTTTCTTTCAGAACGTCGGGGGACAACAATTATTCAGCACTATATCACTGAATTTCCCCCTAATTTCACTGCAGTTGGAATTTATTTTTAGGACTGAGTAATGCAATTATAATTTTACTGTATGAACATCAACCCCAATGTTGTAGATATCAAATCACTACAGTGAAATTGACTGCCTTCCAATGAAATTGATTGAAATGCAAACAAATTGCACATAATTGAAATTAAATTCTCCTGCAAGGAATTTAATTGCACTACATTGAAATTGTTCTTCACTGCAGTCCGAATCAATTTATCTGATAGAGGTGAATTGTATTCATAAGTTAAGCATTCCCAGGAAATAGCCATTTCACAAGCAATTTGGGTTATTAATTACAATATGATCGATTAAAACAATGTGAAGCAACGTCAAGTGTGGCATATGCTTCCCCAATGCTCCGTTTAGAGAGTGGGCAATCGTATATGCTTGTATACAACAAGGGTAAGAACTCTGGTTAGTGTACCGTTCTTCAGTGGTAAACATGAAGATGGCCATGTAGGAAGCACTGGGAACAATGAAGAGTCCAGTGGTTTTATAACTTTTATATTTCAATGATATATTCTCCCAGTAAGCACAATACATGTAGGTAGATGACCAGAGGTGTTAGTAGTTCAATGGTTTAAGCGGGAGTCAATCTCTGTCTCTTAGACACGAATAGTTATTCCAAGAGTAACGAATAGTTATTCCAAGAGTCGGGGTGTCATGTGGTCAAATAAGGTCTGAGATATCATGATACCCGTACTATCATACTATTGTTTACTACATGTATAATATGATACCGATTTTACCATCCCTTGACTATACAATGGTTACAACCAGTTATAACCAATTAAGAATATGATGTTAATTATGCTTTTATGTTCTTATAATATATTATTTATACCTCCCACGTAATACATTTAACCCTTTCAGTGCCAAGTCTGATTTTTGTATCAACCCATATTTCCTGAGCTCTTTCTATCAATGTATCACATTATGGTTGATGAATCACATTATTATAATCAATAAATTTGAAAAATGATCAAGGAAATATGAGTTGATACAAAAATCGGACTTGGCACTGAAAGGGTTAACCCTAGCAGTTACAATCACTGGGGAAAGGAAGTTTATCCCAGATCCGGAACACAGTACATAAACTATAACTATTATATAGATAATGAATGGCTTGGAGTTGCCTATGCCAAATAGTGGTCCTCGAGGAGGAATAATCCACGAGTGGCGAGTTGACTATTCATCCTCGAGGACCACTATTTTGGCCTAGTCAACAAGACATTCATTATTTATTATATTATATCGAACATTGGTGCCAATTAATTCTCACACAATTTCTGTGTCTGATTTTGACATTTTTATTTACTGTGAATTTTGGAAATCGGTCTCAAATTTTACAATTTATGGCAATCTTTTGACGATTGCAGGGGGCATAACTATGTTATTAGTTACATCTAACAGAATCTCTTCATGATTCATGCATTTATATAGTTCTATAAATTCGTCATTAGCAAAGATAATTTGGTGAAATTTTAGAAGTTAATTAACTTGCTTAACTTCGATTAAAACGGAAAATGATGTTATAAATAATGTCCAGTGGCATTACAAAATTAGGATTGGCCGCTTGCCAACTAAACGGACAAACTATTAAATACATTGGCTAGCTATGATCGGACATCTGTAAGATCATTACAATTCACCAATAAATCTAATGATATACCAATATTGCAACAAGTATCGTACAAGGTTTAGTTTAAGATTGACCGTATCTTCAGATGGCAACCCGATTTCAGAAATGAGTTTGTTACTATAAATAGAAAAAGAATAGTAGGCATGTAGGAATCGTATTCGGGTACTATCGTAAAATAGTATAGCTGTGTGCAGCCAATCAGAATCCGAGAAAGTCACGTGAGATATAATATACTATCTTATGTACTATCGGATATTAGGATAAACGGATGAAACCCATAGTATGTGGGCATTATTTCCCCTACAGCCAGGCTATCACCAAACCAAAGGACAATCCTATTAATAGTGTGTCTGTCATTTGCAGAATGAGGTCCCCATGGGTGAATTTAGTGATGCTACCTACATGGTGGGCTAGCATCACCAAATTCACACTCTGTGAACCTCATTCTGCTTAGGCCTCAACTGCTATG
Source organism: Siphonodentalium dalli (assembly GCA_032622095.1). Taxonomy (NCBI): domain Eukaryota; kingdom Metazoa; phylum Mollusca; class Scaphopoda; order Gadilida; family Siphonodentaliidae; genus Siphonodentalium; species Siphonodentalium dalli. The sequence goes on along the minus strand of CP136069.1, from coordinate 83,371,796 downwards.
GCAGACCTAGGATCAGATTGAATTTCTCCAGTTGAAGTTGGCGATGTTCACCCATAAGTCACCTCAATTATGCATTTTATCTTCTGGAAGTTATGGGATATAGAAACTCAAAAGAGAAAAAGTAACTGAAAACAATATTAATTTGAGACTATAGATACTTCCCATAAGATGAGGCCTGAGCAGAATGAGGTCTTCCGAGGGTGAATTTGGTTATGCAAGCCCTCTATGCGGGATAGCGTCACTAAATTCACCCTCTGTGGACCTCATTCTGCAAATGTCAGACACACTAAATTCAGGCTTAACCTCAACTATATAACCTGAACAGCTTCACAGGGTTGAGAGGTATAATAAATTGTATATTGTTGCTTCGATCACAGTGACAACTGTCAGACCACAAAATATGGTGCTGGATATTGGCAGAATGAAGTCCCCTGAGGGTGAATTCAGTGATGCTAGCCCACTGTGTAGGGCAGCATCACTAAATTCACCCTCTAAGGAACTCATTCTGCCTTCAGCCTCATCTTCTCTGGAAAGTTTTTTAGTTTCTTTAGAAAGTTTCTGTTTTAGTTTAATAGTTTCTCTGTATCCCCAAATTGGCAGACAACACAATGCATATTGAGGTTCCCAATGGGTGCACATCACCATCTTCACCATCTCGGAACTTATATCTGAGACTAGTCTCCCATAGCAGATGAGGCCTAAAAAATGGTGCTGGACATTTGCAGAATGAGGTCCCCAGAGGATGAATTTGGTTAGGCTAGCCTGCTGTGTGGGGTTAGGTCACTAAATTCACCCTCGGGTGACCTCATTCTGCAAATGTCAAGCACCATTTTTTAGGCTTGCTTGACGTGTTTTTATTTGGCTCAATAGAGTTCCACATGCTAAGGTAATGTTTGATATATGGCAATCTGATATGGCTTGCTAAGTGGTCAAATAGCTAATATCATGACAGAAAAGACATGGGACAAATGTCAATTGGTAAACAATTAAGGTAGAGTGATATGCTAACTGACCGATAGGGTCTGATAAAGAGCAAAAACACACAGCAAATTTTACATATGATAACAATATTATAAGCAGAAACATGTTGCCTGATAAAATATAAGTCTATATTATTTCCATTAACAATAGGGACTGATTTAATCCGAGTGTCCACTTCATTCAACAAGTGGGGACATGATACTGATCAATATGCACTGTCATAACATACATGATAATGATTTAATGAGGTGACCACAATGGTAAGGCCTAAAAAACAAAAGTTATGTTTCCAGCACACCCCTAGTTCAGCACCTCGCCACTATGTGCCATTAGTGTTAACACTGAAGGATAGAACAAGAGCCATAGCCTTGAATTCTATCCTTCCGCGATGGCACAGTTGCTGTATGAACAATCCCATAACACTTGTGACATTCTGTGTTTATTACAAATCACCCGTCCTAGAATCCATGCATTAAAAAATACAGGTTTACAAGGTTTATTTAGAAACACACAGGGCCTGTTTTGTCATGTGTGATGACGCTTTTATTTTATAGCTTTTATTTTATAGCTCCGGTTCCATGGTTGAGGCGAATGTCATTTTACATGAACAAGATTTGTAAATATGGAACAGCAATAACACTGTACTTATAGGAACAAGCATGTAATAAATTTAATTCCGCAACCCTGAGGTTAGAATATTAAACTGCAGTGAAAATTATTTAATTTCACTGGAACTATATTTAATAATTATCACACAATAATTATTCTCTTTAAAAAATGCCATTTATGTTTTGTTATTTATAACTATATATATTTATAACTGCAACCAGGTCAAGAATGACTTTGATTAAGATTTTTGATGTCGTTGTTGTTGCAACTGGATGTCTGGAATTCTGAATAAGTCTTTAACTAGAAACCCAAGGGAGCCACCTAGTGTGGGCATGTCTATATTAACCTATGACTGATGGACCCAAAAATCAGCATTTTCATATAAACAAAGATGAATAACAATAGAAATAAAAACCTAAACATAACGATTGAACATGCCATTGAATGTCCTCATAGTGGTGAACATCCATACCAAATTTCATTGAGATCCAATCATTATTGTTCAAGTTATGGCCTGAACAGATATTGGATGGACTAAAGAGCGAACATTTCCAGATAAACAAAGATGAATAACACTAGAATAGAAAACCTGAACAAAACGATTGAACCCTCTGTTTAATGTCCTCATAGTAGTGAAAATCCACACAAAATTTCATTTAGATCTGAGGACTACTGCTCAGGTTATGACCTGATCAAACATCGGATGGACCAAAAAGCCAATGTATCCAGATAAACAAAGATGAATAACTCTAGAAAGGAAAATCTGAACAAAACGACGGAAACCTCTTTTGAATGTCCTCATACTAGTGAAGATCCTTACCAAATTTCATTGAGATCCGAGCACAAGTTATGACATAAACAGACATCGGACAAACAGACGTACAGAGGGACAGACAGGTGCAAAACAGTATACCCCCCTTTTTTTTTTTAAAGGGGGGTATAATATATTAGAAATTAAACCTAAAACATAAAGATGTAATCAAGGTTCAAGGGTATTTTTATTTTTTTTCGAAATCATTTTTACATTGTTTTTATATTCTAATGAATAAAATAGCATGTTTGGAACAAAAAGTGCTACATTATTTTGTTTTAATTTTGTATGCATTTATTTCATCTCGGGACACCCGAAATTATTTTTTTATTTTTTTTCCAATAACAAAATTATATTGTTTGGTATTTATAGCTTAATTTATGTCATATTTGGTTTCAAGATTGTTTTTCTATAGAACAAAGCGGATAACGATGTTAAAGAAACAGTTATATCCTAAATAATCAACTCCTTAACTGAGAGCTTTCCGATCAATGCCAACAAGCCATATTTCCGACTAAATCCTGAAAAATTACCCATAATTCTGCTGTGGTTATTAAAGGAGTCGACTATTTAGGGCATTACTGTAACTGACTATTTCTTTGACTTCGGGGTTACAAATATTTGATTCGAGTCGAGAAACCCAACCATCAAAGCTCAGAGATATCAGATATAAATTTTTTAACCACCGGAAATATTTGGCTGCGTTGAACCAAATGTTGAACAAAATGTTGATATATAACACATTTTGGAAAATTTTATACTAGATTTGACAGTGGCAAGATTTATTTATTGGTAATTAATCAATTCTGATAACTAAAGTGTCTGTTATAACTAAAGGTCTTGAACCCTGATACATCTTTCAATATTTCAAGTCAGTAACCTTCTTGTGATGAAAGTACCATAGCACTCAATTTCAGAGTGGCAACTATATATCAACAGATAGTAGATAATTTGTACCACCTTGCAGATATAACATAAAAATAAAGTGATATCACTGTCAGTACACGGCCAGATAATAAACGTACTTGTCAGAAAAAAAGTCCTTGATAAATATGACAAGTATATATTTGGAATGATCTTTAGAAATGATACTATACCTGTTTAATGACAACCAAAGGGTTATTTAGATAAATCCAGCACGCAAATGTACAAAGCCAGGTTTTGTTGTTTCTTAGATCGAGTCGATAACCTTTTAGGTTCTACTTGAACGTTTTTTGGAATCTTGTCCTTCACAGCCAGTAAGGATATTCAGCAATAGTATCAAGCAAACAGATGAGAAGACAGGGAATCCCAGGGCTATTTAATGTATGTCAACCGGCGCGTTGGAATATCAAGTGAAAATATTAACTCCAAACTATCCATGGTGTTAACACACAAATACACTACAGACCACTATGTACATATTGAAGCCTAAAGTGATAAAATGTTATAAGAGATGCAAACGGGATGACAATACATTCAGGCTTATTAAATATTTTACACCCAGGCATTTGATGCCCTAAAACTTGAATAATATGAGGCCCTTGTTTAATTTGTTGGTTCGAGCCAACTATCTGACATTTTTCAGGCACCAAACAAACATGGTCTGACATTTCAAAATGAGGCCTGACATGTCTTATTTATCACCTGAAATAATGCCATGTGAAACTAATAATGATGTATTATCCCCCAGTTATGCTCCTCTTCTCAATTGTCACTTGATTACTATAAATAATATTTCATTTCTACGAAGACGTGGCATTCCCAATATGACGTAATAAACCGTTTCCAAATATGGAGTGCATTTCTGGCATAGTAAATGTTTGTGAGAATCATAGTATTTAGACATATTATAAACATAACTAGATGCGAAAGAATAAATACACATGAATATCGATGACTGATAAAAAACTCGAAGATGATGTCTCCTATACTGCGAACAGTATTAAAAATGAATTATGGATATATCGCCTGTATTCAGTTTTCCAACAATAGTTGACTTTCACAATGCGTGGGAAAATTTTTAACATGTCATTGACCTCTGATCTCTGCCATGATCTGCTATGCCATGAACCAATGAAATTGAACAGTCTGCGCCACTCTCCAATGAAATGGAGGGAATCCCTTCAACTCCGAAGACTTTCCGATGAATGGCAACAAGCCATATTTCCGACTAAATCCTGAAAAGTTACCCATAATTCTGCTGTGGTTAAGAAGTCGATTACTTAGAGCATTACTGTAGGAGGATCCATAAAACAACAAATTAAAAATCGTGGCCTGTACTGTCCCGTAAACAACAAACTGAATGGACACAAGGTTTGATCCTATCATATGACCATGAGAGTATGCTCTATTAATTGTTTAGAGTTTGTGGCCATTAGGTTTTCACAGTAACCCTTCGAAAAATAAACGGACAAAATTGGTTTTATGTGGATATCCTTTTCCCTCATGCATGTTCATGAGCATCAAGCCTCAAAATACAGTAATGCCCTAAATAATCGACTCCTTAACCACAGCAGAATTATGGGTGGGCTAGCATCACTAAATTCACCCTCTGGAGCCAATTTCTTCTTAGGCCTCATTTTCATTATTAAATTAACAAGTTTGTTAGTTTCTTTAGAAACTTCTTCAGAAAGTTGTTTTCGTTTTCTTTTTTAGTTTAGTTTCTTTATAACCCCAAATTGGCAGACGACACAATGCATAATCAAGGTGCCCGATGGGTGCACATCACCATCTTCACCATTTAAGAACTTAAATCTGTGCCTAGGTCTCCCATAGCAGATGAGGCTATGCAAAATGAGGTCCCCAGATGATGAATTTAGTGATGCCAGCCTACTGCGCAGGGTAGTGTCACTAAACTCCCATCGGAGAACCTCATTCTGCAAATGCCCAGCACCATTTAACAGACATAACTCAGTTCTATACCCCCCCCCCCCCCCAGCCAATCCTCAAATCAAAAGACATGTTTTTGAAAACATCTCAACTAATATAAAAAATAGCCTGAAACCCTGAATAAATCTTTAAAGACATGGAGAGTGTTGGCAGTGGGTATTACTGTTAACCCTTTAACCAACAGAAGGGCCCTGTGCCAATGCATTCTCTTATATATGCGAGTCGACCATAGGTCGCCTCGCATATATAAGAGAATGCATTGGCTTAACACATTAAAAATTATAAAATTGTTAAAGAATGTAAGAAAAAATGGTAAAAAGTGTAAAAAAATAAAAAAAATAAAAAAATGCATTCTCTTATATATGCGAGGCGACCTATGGTCGACTCGTATATATAAGAGAATGCATTGGCACAGGGCATAACTGTAACTATCACAATGTGGTCAAGGAGTCGGTTCCAATGATATCCATATTTGTATGGTTCTATTGAGACAGACCCAAGATATTTTAGGCTGTTGAAGCTTTATTTGGCCGGTTTTGGCCGGTTTGTTGGGTAAAGGGTTAAAATAGTCTCATCAGTTAAAACTGCCATAAACAGAAAGAATATTATATTATAGACAAATTTTGTTCCTATACCAATCATAAATTTTGAGTAAATTGTATGTTATGGTCATGTTAGTACTCTGTTTTGTATACAAATGCTATGTTATGTAAACAAACAGTACATAAAGAGTGCGATATTAAGCAAAACACTCAACACCATGGAGACCCCACTAAGGGAACTTTGGTTAGAAATGTCACCAAGTAGTTTACAATATAATGGTATATAATGGTATAGCACTAGCTAATCCATGCCTCTCAAGATTTTGGTGTTGAATGGGTCACCGTGAATCACTCTCCTCTAAAAAAATTGTCACGGTGTTGAGTTTTTTGCTTATTGCTCACTAATTACTGGCTATGTATAAACAAATGCTCGGCTCACACAAAGTGTGTTTTGTGAATAATATCACATTCACACTAACATTATACTACACTATTAGTGTTCAAAAATTATAACCTGTAACGAAGCCATCCATGCCTTTAACTGCCAAGAAACCCATTATAAACAAATAAAATAAAAAATCTTAAAATTTGATTTGTTCAATTACAGTACCAAGCCTTAAAATAATTTTATATAACTATCTGACATTTTGTCAGGCACCAAACAAACATGGTCTGACATTTCAAAATGAGGCCTGACATGTCTTATTTATATCCTGAAATAATGCCAAGTGAAACTAATAATGATGTATTATCCCCCAGTTATGCTCCTCTTCTCAATTGTCACTCGTTTACTATAAATAATGCAATCTGCCCACCATGGCACAACATCAAACATGCTTGCCGATTTCATTCTCAATTCTAATGTTATAGAAATCTTCAATTGCTCTGATATCGGCACTCTTACTAATACCATGTACGGGTAGGCCTATCATTACGAACATTCAACTGTATGGAATGCAGGACAGCAGTATGTTATAACTCGACCGGGAGGAAAAACTTGTTCCATAAATTTTCCAATTCCAATATTTTGTAGACATCCAAGTTCTAATAATCATACATCTGAAAAACCCAGATTTCGGGAAAAACAAATCATTAACAAGAGCATCGCTAGGGCGTGGCAAAATACGCCCTTTAGCCATTTCGAATTGTACTATCGCAAAATAAGATAACACTTTGAGCTTACATTTGAAGAAAATCTTATATACCCCTAATTTCAATGCCAAATTGTGGTCAAATTCTAAGTAAAAAAATGGCCATAACTCATGTAAAAATAATTAGACAGAACCTATATTCAAATTTGACCTGTAGTTTTAACTGGGAAATACACATACCAGCTTTGGTTCAGCTCAAATAATCAAAACTGGAGTTATCGGTCGGAAACCAAAATGTTATGAAATTGGTCAAATTCTAAGTTGAAAAAGGGCCGTAACTCATGTTAAAATAACTGGACGGAACCCATATTCGAACTTGGCCTGTATCTTTAGCTGGGAAATACACAAACCAACTTTGGTTCAGATCAATTAATCCAAACTGGCATTATCGGTCGGAAACCAAAAATGTTAACAGACGGTCAAATTCTAAGTCGAAAAAGGGCCGTAACTTATGTAAAAATAATTGGACGGAACCCATATTTGAACTTGGCCTGTATCTTTAGCTTGGAAATACACATACCAACTTTGGTTCAGATCAAATAATCAAAACTGGAGTTATCGGTCTGAAACCAAAAATGTTAACAGACGGTCAAATTCTAAGTCGAAAAAGGGCCGTAACTCATGTTAAAATAATTGGACGGAACCCATATTCAAACTTGGCCTGTATCTTTAGCTGGGAAATACACATACCAACTTTGGTTCAGATCAAATAATCCAAACTGGAGTTATCGATCGGAAACCGAAAATGTTAACGGACGGATGGACAGACGGATGGACGGACGGCTCGACAGACAGACGGACGGACAGACTGATAACATAATACGACCTTTTTTCAAAAAGGGCGTATAAAAACTACTATCCAGTAGAATAAATTTCATTTAACAGCACACTATATCAATTTATTTTGCAAAATATCACATTAGCAGTGATATTTTCCTTAAAAATACATCTATATTTCAAACCTGACATAATTGTCAGACAGTTTCAAAGTAGAGACTGACAACCTATAAAAATTTGAATTTTACTTCTGACAATTGTCCATGTCAGACCACTTATTTGGAGCCTTGTACAGTACATAATGCTTCAAAACTTACTTCTATATAGTTAGTGACAACATCGTGGAGTAATTAACCACAAATAACGAAAGTGCCTACGAACCAATTCATACAAACACAGACCAATACGGATATTCCTTCTTTCCGAGGACTGTACTTGACTGGAACAAACTGGACAACAGCACAGTCAATGCCGCCGACCTAGAAACATTCAAGGTGGCTCTAGGAGAAAAAAAATAGCGCTCCTCACACCGTCCTGTAAAAGCCAGCTTTGGTCACTAGGACGTAACAACTACAGATACAGACAGATACAGATATATTCCAGGCCATTGAAAAAAGAGAGATGATATCGGCATGTTAAGGAGATGCTCTACAAAAGATACCTCATGATACCAGTATCATTAAAATAACATGACAAAGGAGAGGAAATGTGATCTCAACTCCTTGAAAAGTGTGATAAAAGAGTTATCCTTCAATAGAGAATAGCATCTGACAAAGATCCATTTCATATATTATATTTTATTTTCCTTACAAAATAATTAAATGACAGGATGCATGCCTAGTGCATAATAAAGGATCTTATCTTATGAAGCGGAAACCTGAAAACATGTCATTTTGGATCAACGAATGCACATTTTATATCAGAAATTGATACCTTCAAGTTTTTAACACTTTCCTCACACAATCCTCACTCAATATGTGATTTGATGATAAGACCAGAAAGAGATCAGAACTCAAGACGAAATGAAAAACAGGTCACTGAGGGTTAAACAGTTTAATAATGGAAAATAGGTACCACTAATTTGTTTAAAATTTTATCCTTGATCTCTTAAAATTATTTACTAATACAATGTTAAAGGCCTACTTAATTTTCGAGTTACCGATTATTTTATTTATTGTGCCTTAATATACTGTTTTAATAACAATCTATGCCATAAAATATGATTTAAATACTGTAACTCATCACCATTTGAAACAGCTGTGTCTCAGCAGATGAACATATAGAAAAAGAAAACAGCTGAAATCATAAAAAGATTACCCCCATTTTGGCTCCCAGAATACAACAGAATTCAAAATAAAAATGTTTTGTCAATGGAAGAGGAATAACTATCTTTAAAATATAGAGTTAATCCCCCTCCAATGAAAATAATACACTTTGCACAACAAAACCAGACGAAACTTAAGGACAAAACACGTCAGTAACTCAACACAAATAACATTTCAGAGTTTATTACACCGGATAAGTTGATAATACAATGTTTTGGAGCTTCCTTTTTCAAATGGTATAGAGTAATGCCCTAAATAATCGACTCCTTAACCACAGCAGAATTATGGGTAACTTTTCAGGATTTAGTCGGAAATACAAGCCATATTTCTGACTAAATCCTGAAAAGTTACCCATAATTCCGCTGTGGTTAAGGAGTCAATTACTTAGGGCATTACTGTATAATATGGCTCTATTTTTAATATGTGATCTGGGGGTCCGAAAATTAAGTGGGCCTTTAAAACCAAAATAAAATAGTGATTTTTGACTGATTTTAAATGTCATTCTTCTCTATGTCAAAGTGCCAGCTCTTCAAATGATTACTACACAATAGAATATAATTGGTCTCATTATAAAGCTGAGTTTAGTGTGCCTGTCATTTTCTTTATTATCAACTTTTGATAGAAACTTCACATAGATTCTATTTCTTTTTTTAGTTTAGTTTCTCTATATCCCTAAATTGGAAGATGACACATTACATAATCGAGGTTCCCAATGAGTGTACATCACAATATTCACCATTTGGGAACTTTGATCTGAGTTTATGTCTCTGATAGCAGTGGAGGCCATGCATAATGAGGTCCCCAGAGGGTTAGTTTGGTGATCCTAGCCCACTGTGTGGGATAGCATCACTAAATACACCCTCAGGGGACCTCATTCATCAAATGACAGGCACATTAAACTCAGACTTGGTCTCATTATAAAGCTGAGTGTAGGTGTACAGTAATGCCCTAAGTAATCGACCTCTTCATCGAGAGCTTTCCGATGAATGGCAACAAGCCATAATTCCGACTAAATCCTGAAAAGTTACCCATAATTCTGCTGTGGTTAAGAGGTCGAATACTTAGGGCATTTACTATACTTAGCTAATGTGAATTTGAGAACCCAATTTTGGGCAGACAACAGATTATCTCATTACATGGCCTGCTACTTGCAAACTTGATATCACAGGAATGTTAACCTTTTTGCGATTCATGACAGGAGATGCGCTGGTGCATTATTAAAGTTCTTGAGCCAGTGCATTCACTTTATATAATGTGAGTCTCCCCATATGGAGCTTCACATATATAAGAGAATGCACTGGCTAACAAGGTCAAGGTAAATATTTTTATGCCAATGTATTCTCTTATATGTGGAGGCTCCGGATGGAAGACTTGCATATATAGCCTAGTCATTGGTGCATTTGACCTAGAACAAATTGTAAGCTGCTTTCGTTGTCATTTTGTCGTGTGGAATGTGGGGAATAATATATCCAAAATCAGCCTTGGATAAAATTCTCTATTCAAGATGGCATCCAATATGCTGTCGGTATCGGAAAATGTTGAATTTCTGAGGTAGGTCCACCAAGTAATGCAAAATTCGTAATAAATTTAAATATTGACTCGTAAACCATATCTGTTGAATGTATGGCCCAAAATGGACAAAACCGCCAAATGAAATTCACATTTTGTGCAAAATTTAATAGCTAATCCTATAAGAGTGAACAAATGCTTGCATTATTTGAGGAATAATCATTGCAGAGTATAAGAAAATTTTTGATCAGATATGTAAGAATTATCACAGATGACTCTCACAAGAGAGCAATCGAAAGCAGGGTCTCATGCAGTGGTCAAATCTGGACTCATTGATAAGTAGTTCGTTTAGGAAATGTTCAGATAATAAGTTCAACAAACGACCATTACCAAAGGTCATTTGTTGAACCTATTTAATATCTGAAAATTTTCCACCAAAGAAAATGACTCCTTCTGCAATGATATTATTTTTTGTCTGTCTGTCATCTGCTTACATTTCCTCCAGGTGAACACCCCTCCAGATGAATAATAGACCATTCCAATGTACACTGTCATAACTGAGTGGGAATATCCATTTAGTATATAGAAAGGGTTAAAGTGGATAGGTCACATTTTTTCTTGAATGCATGATCAGGTGATCAGGGAAATGCCGGGGTGGTTGGCAGAGAAGAGCTTGATTCAGAGAAATGTTTTCATCGCCATTATATCCAATTCAGCCCTCCCATGTTGATCCATGAATTTTGGTCATGTTTCTTAAACATCTGAAAAACAAATATTATCCCACTGTTGGGTTATAATATTGTGACTTGGTATAACATTTTGGTTAGTATAAAGTTGAGGCTACTGGTTTTAAAGTTCCAACAAAATTATGAAAATGTTGGGCTTTTTTGACTTGAAAATCATATTTCATTAATTTATAGTCAGAAAATTCAAATATTGGTCACTATTGCAACTGGCTATATATTGTAGGAAAACGAGTGTGACAAAACTCTCAAAAGACTGTTCAGCTGTCCCTGTGTGTAATATTTAACCAGGGGCCTTGACAAATACTTACCTTATAATATGAAGATATTTTGTCTACACAACTAATAACACATGTTGCTAGTATATGTGAACATATAATATGCTATCAAATGTTTTCATATTTATCTGCAGGGAGTTTTTTATTTGCGCAGCCTTGGACAAATGCTTCATTGAACTTTATTATTATATTGCAGTAGTGCAGTTTCCAAATGAAACAAAAATGCTAGTAGAACCCATATGACATATTTTGATAACACTGGCGGAATTTCATTTGTGTATAGACACAGTTAGATGTGTCATATCTGTACTAATAGTGAAATAGACTTCACAAATAAATTAAAATCAATATGCATGCAGGTCTAACTTACAGATACGGGTGATCACAGGAATGGTCTAAGTATGGTAATGCCCTAAATAATCAACTCACTGATAGCTTTCCGATGAATGGCAACAAGCCATATTTCCGACTAAATCCTGAAAAATTACCCATAATTCTACTGTGGTTAAGGAGTTTATTATTTAGGGCATTACTGTGCATTTATTAGAAAAGGATTGAAATTTATGAAATAACTACGTGTCCCAATAAATAGATGAATATTATTTTAATATTATCTATTGTGTACTGGCAGATGTACCTGGCATTGCATGCAGTGGTAAAGTGTGGTAAAATCAAATTAGGAAATGCATGTTGCTTGCCCTCAACCTTTAATAAATCTCCGGGCTTGGGACCAGCTGATCCCATGTTAATGAAGAGCCGAAATACATACCCATGCCAAATTTCATGGGTGATGTGGAGAGAAGCACACATACACACATTCGCTGTCCCGATATGGTAAAAGATAAAAAGTGTACGAGTTGTTCTTTATCCCGATAAGGTAAAATTAAAGATCATTCATGTTGTTTCTGTTCGATAATGTGGATATGACGTCATAACATCATAAGGCAACATCGGGCAGAGTCTGGACACAGCCCATGATACTCCACCCTAACCTGTTCTTGTTTATTTTTATATGTCACTTTAAACAAAAGGTGGTATGATGTTATTGGTCTGTCAATCATGCATCCATCTATCTGTCCATGCATTACCATCTGATCGATTTTGTTTGCTCAATTCTTATAATTCTGCCAAAGGAATTTTCATAAAACATGAGTTACGCAATAACTTGAACAAATATCAACTGATTTTGTTGATATTCAGTAAATGCAGTATATCATACTTGCTCAACAAAGTCTTGTTCGAATTCGAAAACAGGCCAGGTCCGCCTATTTTGGGCAGAGCTGCAGCCCTTAGTTAGTTAATTTTGTGTGAATTTTGATCGTTATTATAAGCATAATCACTTTGCCGAGGTTGGCTCAAGGCCGAATATTGGGCATGTCAGACTTCCACAACAGTGTTGTTAATGATATGCTAGTTAAGCCAGTTACAATTAATGCATTTTCAATCCAAGCCTATATTCGCCATACAGTAATGCCCTAAATAATCAACTCCTTAACCACAGCAGAATTATGGGTAACTTTCAGGATTTAATCAGAAATATGGCTTGTTGCCATTATTTAGGGCATTACTGTAACAGCTCATTGCAAGAAAAAATCCATTCTCTTTAATAGCCTGATGATAATTGCAAACACGACATCATCATGAGCTGTCCAATGAATGGCAACAAGCCATATTTCCGACTAAATCCTGAAAAGTTACCCATAATTCTGCTGTGGTTAACAGTTGATTATTTAAGGCATTACTGTAGCTACCCGCAACTCGACCCCGCATCTCGGATATGATTCTTGTTCACTGTTACATTATCCTGGTATATGATACAACACGACCATAAAAAAATTACACAGTTTTTCTCCGAAATCATGCAGATGGTAGTTCTGTGCCATATCTCTAACAGGTTGTTATGTCATTGACATGATGATAAACTGAAAATGATCCGCAAGGTTATCACTGGGAGATAATGGTTTAAAAGGTCACTATTTATCATTAAATAAAAAAGATCCTTCCACTCTAGACATATTTGATGTAAATTAATTCATATTGCTCACCACTCGACCTCTGGCCTTATCCTCCTCAACACTGTTATCTAAAGTGGATTTCACTGTAGCAAGACATTTGTACCACCATACAGTTCGGTGGGATCAACAGTTGCAGTGTAACTGTAAGTTATCTATCTCTGACAACATTGTGGGGTAAATGGGGATTTGATACATGTACCTGGATGTCAGTTATGAACCCTGAGTCAGTGCTGAGGGACTCAAAAAGAGACATCCAGGTGTCAATTGCCAATGCAAAGGTCATTCATGTACTCATGTGTTTCACGTGCTGATATATCACCGATGTTTCGCACCCATTCTATTCAACCTTGCTGTCAAGCCTGCCTAGTTACATAATCATTTGAATGTGGCATTGTAGCCAATCAGTTAATTTGCTTGTTATAACCGCATGTGGGTCAATGGTGTTTTCTAGGTTGAAACAGTTATTTTGATATGTTTTTATTTGATGGGTTAACATATTTAAATGCAAATCGGCTGAATGATTCTGCATTATTTTTCAATACCAAAGATTAATCCTCATCCCTAACTTGTTTGTGCCCGACAATGACATCCAATCCCTGACTCCAACGATGCCACTTCGGTAACTTTGAACCACACCATTAGATTCCATGTGTCATGGGGATGCCCATATATGAGTTTGTAAGAATCCGCAACAAAATTTGTTTTGTCAGTTTTAGTGCCTCACCTGACCCCATCCCCGACTCGGACGGCACCACTTTGGCAAATATAAAGCACACAATTATATCCCCATGCAGTGATCTATATATATCTTTGAAAAAGTTATCAATTTTGGTGACCCTCCTCAAGTACCATCCCTGACTTTGACGACACAGATATGGCAAGTTTGAACCACATATTAGATTCCTTGCATCATGGATTTGGCAGAATATAAGTTTGATAGAAATTGGTACGAAATCTTGCCAGCTAAATGATATTTGTCTGAAGAGAGGGAATCCCATTATTTTCAAAAACATTAGGGCCTATATCGATTTCCGTCAACCACAAATTCCACTCAGCTATCTTCTGACTGGGTCTGATCAGGTTTGCTGTGATTTGTGGTTGGCCGACACTGACATAATATTATTTTTAACCTGTTCGCTGCTATGACGTCCATAACTATTACAGAAGTAAAAGTGCACATCGTGTGCTATATGGTCCGAAGTACCTGCAGACCTACTTCAGCACACTAGCAGTAGGCCATTATTCAAAACTGGAACTCATAGATTGGTCCATCGGAATAACTGTATCTTGAAGTTTCAAACAATGTATGATGTTCGATGATTCTGGACGATAATAGCCTTTCAACTGAGTCAGGTTTATGGTTCTTGTGATAATCCCATTATATTTTTCCACTGGAAAATGGCAATAATGTTAACAGCTCAACACACAACATCATTACGTCATTTAGCAGCAAAGAGGTTAATTAACCCTTTCTATTCTAAATACTCATTGACAAGTAGGTGCAGTAATGCCCTAAATAATCGACTCCTTACCCAGCAGAATTATGGGTAATTTTTCAGGATTTAGTCAGAAATATGTCTTGTTGCCATTCATACGAAACTGACGGAAAGCGCTCGAGAGATTTCTGATGAATGGCAACAAGCCATATTTCCGACTAAATTATTTTATCTATTGGTTGTTTGCATTGTCAGATATTAAGTTTATTACTGTTTGTAATACGACCCTGCCTAACTATGCTTAAAAGCCATGTCCTGATTGGCCAGTGGCCCGAGTTACCATGGCTATCTCGTTCCAGTTTTGTGGTACAATTCTACTTTTTCCAATTGTACCACGAAAAAAATCGGTTTATTCAAATCGCCGCATGCGACTTTTCCCGTCTTTTCTAACTCCGCGCAAACGGGGCATCAACGGAGTACACCCGCACCCGTAACCCTTTAAATTTTGCTACATCTTGACAATCTTGCGAATTTTCTAGCGATTTGTCGCTTGAAACCAGTTTGGTTGCCAATGAATATGGTCCAAATGATGTTATGTTATATTGATATATGTTACGACCAAAGAAAGTTACTTAATAAGTATATTAAATGACAAAATAAATCCATTCCATGGGGCCGGGCTGTGCATTCGTCGATTCGAATCTCGATCATATTCGATATTTCGGAATCAAGTTGAAAATGAAAGCCTGTGTTCACCAGTACAGAAGGGGAATAAGATTAGTTTAGTAAACTAGATCACTTAGATCGCTTAGATGATCATATTCATGTCCCAACAACGTTCAAAACTGAAATGACGGCAATCGTATTTCCTGTACAATTTAAATGAAACGCACGGGCGCCGCTGAAAACACATCGTTTTTTAGCCAATCACAACGATTATTTCTAGAAGAGGTGCCTCGAAAAGTCAACGGGGGAATTTCATAACAAGACAAGACATTACCAGAGTACTCCATGCAAAGAAATCGAGTACGCTCAATACGAATTACACCACGAAATGTTTTCTCACCTGAGACCGAAAAAGCGCAGTATTTCGTTGACTATTCAGTCAAATTGTGACCATAAACTTTCAGTCGTATTACAAAAGAAATAAATACACGGTGTATCGGTGTGTATGGTCAAGTTGTACCACAAAAAACTGATTGTAGGACTCCGCTACGCGTCGTCCTACAATCAGTTTTTTGTGGTACAACTTGACCATACACACCTCTACACCGTGTATTTATTTCTTAAATATACCAATATTTGGTGTCATAAAACATCAGAACAAACATCATGAACTAGCGTATATTCAGGTATATCTAATATACAGTAATGCTCAAAGTAATCGACTCCTTAACCACAGCAGAATTATGGGTAATTTTTCAGGATTTAGTCGGAAATATGGCTTGTTGCCATTCATAGGAAAGCTCTCGACACTGTATACATTTAAAATGCGAATGTGTGTGGCTCTTTCTCTGTACGTTCCTTATAGGCATCCACATTTCTGTACCGATTATGATGAAATTTGCCATGGACAGGCATGTTCACTCTCCAGGTAACACGGGCAGGGTCTGAATTCTGAATGATGTCATAATGACATCATATCTCAATGTTGTTTGTTTGTTTGTCTGTCTGGCTATTACTGACAAAATAGTTTAAGCCTATATAGGGGCTGAAAATTGGTATAAAGGGGTGCCGTGGTAATTTGACCTGAGGGAGTGTTATTAGATAATCCACATTGATCTCAGATGTCTTAAATGGCCCTAACAATTAATTAAAATAATTAATCATAGTGACCAAACAGTTGGACTATGGGAGCTGAAAATTGGTACACAGTTGTCACTTGACCTGAGGACTATCATGAGATAGGTGATGGTTACCTCAAATTGTATTAAAGGGGCATTAATAATTGATTAAATTGATTAATTAATTACATAGGCACATTTAATTTAATTGAGTTCAATACTGCTTTAAGAATCTCAACCTTATTTCAGCACTGTGGATGATATGCTCCTCGATTTATTATTCCGCCCGAGCAAAGTCCGATTCCGTTGTGAGTTTTTCCGATTGTCGACCGAGCAATTTTCAAATTTACCGACAGAAAAACGTATAAAGACAGATATAAGTTACGTTTAATAACATATTATGTAATTTTTACCTCTAGCTTCAACCGGGACATGTTCCCCGACCATTTTGTTGCCAAAAAAGCCCAGCAAAATGCTGTAACCGGTGATTTATGTTTTCGCTCCGATTCCCTCCCTGCATGTTCCGTTATCGCCCGAGTAAGTTCAATTGTCGCCCGAGCAATGCTATTTAGATTTCAACTATAGAAATGTCCAGTTTTCTATCGATAGACGTCTCCATGGGACAGCCCTTAGCTTTTGTCTTCAAAATGATGACGAGAGTATTAAAGGGGCATGCATTCAGACTCTTTATGCAGTACATTTTCAGATAATGATATGAAATGTTTTCAATGTCTTCATTTTCCTGATATAAACAGTATTCGTTATTGAAAAGTTTCCTACGTCAGTTTCGCATCGGAAGTCTCACATTTTACTTTGAAATTGTGCCGAGCGACGTATATATATATCGATTAGCAGGGCAAATAATCAACGATGATACGAGAGGATAACTATATGGCTTTTGACTTAAAACAAGAATTATCATGATCGGGTACAAGCAAATACCGATTTTCCACGAGCGGCTTGATATAATGTGTTCAGTCAAAAGCCGTAGGTTTCCTTTTTATTATATGTGGTTTCGTGATTTCGATTTACAATTATTGCTGTCAGACTGTTTTGACAAATTAATTGTAGATGAAAACGAATCAGCTGATCGCCAACTGAATGACTCGTCTCTTGCTCATAGATAAAACCCTACCTGAAGCTCGATATCGCTATGTAACGTGCATTCCCATCAGAGATCAGTATGGGCCAATCACCATCTTAAAAGTATAGATGATTTACGTCATCAATAGCAATGCAATGAAGGCTAATACGAAAAACAAATAACCCCGACATATTCCCAACACAGTTACTAAAATGTTGTAGATTAAAGTAGTATAGTACCTCTACTGACTAATGTTACATGCGCACATTATCTTGAGCATATAATGTACATGTATTGGAAGCCTAAATGTCATTTAATAAATAATTAAGCTTAAGTGCAATAAGGAATTAAGCTTATGCACAATAAGGAATCACTAATTGTGCTTAAGCGCAATAAGAATATTCGTTATTCCGCTTAAACGCAATGATATATTCCTTATTGCGCTTAAGCGCAATATGATCTTTTCTTATTGTGGTTAAGCTCGATTAGATTTTCCCGTATTGCGCTTAAGCGCAATTAGAGATTCATTATTGCGCTTAAGGACAGTCACCAGGTGCACCCATTGCACTATGGACTACACCATTTGAATTACAGGGTGGTTATGTAATGTGGCTAATTGTGTTTGAGGGCAATAAGGAAGATTAATTTTTAATTCCACTTAAGCCCAATTAGCTCTTAGATATTCCTTTTTGCGCTTGAATGCAATAAAATATTCATTATTGCGCTTAAGTGCAATTAGAGATTCCTTATTGCGCTTAAAGATGCATAATCCGAATTAACGATCGTAAATTACTATTTCCTTGGCTTCAGTGGTCAAATATTTGATAAGAATCGAGGAACACACTCACCAAAGTTCAGAGTGATTTTTGGAATCTATTATTTTTCACCACCGATCATTTTTAGTAGCCCTGTAAAAGTTCGACGAGAAGACGGTCTCGGACCAAATTGCAGATGAAGATGGATATCTCTGAAATCAAGTGGCTTCTTGTGTCAAATAATTGACAAACCCGCAAAAATTCATTGAACAAAATGTTGATAAATAACAGGTTTTGGGCAGTTTTGTACTGTAGTTGACTGGTTAGCATTATTTTTGGCCAATTAATCGATTCTGATAACTGGAGCAGCATTTAAAAAAAACCGTTGTTGTTTTTGGAATCTGATAATATGGGGACCATCGAATCGGATTGAGCACCTTTAAGCTCAATTTTTTATTAAATGTCAATTTGGATTCCCACATACATGTACATGTATGTTTGGTGTTTTTAATAAAGTACCTCAAGATATTATAGGAAAATATAAAGACATCGCATCAAAATCAACACCATTGACGTTGAAGATCTGTTGTAGTATAAGATACTAATTCGTTGTACTTTAATAGTCAATCATTATAGGACAATTTACCGTCAAGTAGAATGGTCGTGAAGCCAGCAAAATGAAGCAATTACCTTGATTACGGTAAACATTTATCCATGTCAGGAATCCGAACGCTGAAAATGTGCGTGTCGTGAATCGGAACACTCCGAAAACAGAATCGGAACGTATGGTAGTATTACTTTGAAGGCATTATGTCAAGTTAAAATAGCGTATTTTGAATATTTGATCAACTGTATTTTTAAAGTAACGATGAGTTGTTTGCGGATACACATAAGCAATTTGTTCTACAAAACATTATCTCTTTCGCTTCGAAATTCACATTTGTACACAATACTTTTCTTCTCTGTGTGTGGATTTGAGTGAGCAAACCCTTGTAATTTGGTTCAGCGTGATAGATATGGGACTAAAGAATAAGTAAGTGAAGAGTAAAATACCCCAGAAACAAGTTCTATCATTTAAATGTATCATCTCATGAGTTGCTCCCTCGATATACATAAATTAGTAAACATGGTCGTGAAAAATCGGATCATATACCACTCTGAATCAGAATTTTGCTCGGGCGGAATGAGAATTCGAGGAGTAGATCCTCCACAGTGTTTCAGGTGAGTGCTAGAAAATTGTGAACATCCATTTTGCAAGAATTGATATAAACCTTTGGGCTGAGATGAATTTTAGCCTCACTTTTTAGTCATATGCTCACAGCTTGACAGGACTGACCTGCATACCAACATTGGGCTAGTTCCTGGATGTACAGTAATGCTCTAAGTAATTGACTCCTTAACCACATCAGAATTATGGGTAACTTCCCGAGAGCTTTCTGATGAATGTCAACAAGCCATATTTCCGACTAAATCCTGAAGAGTTACCCATAATTCTGATGTGGTTAAGGAGTCGATTACTTAGTCATTCTAGCACATACCTAACATAATATTGAGATTCTTGAAACATTATTGAACTCTATTAAATTGCCATTTGAGCCTTTTACTAGTTCAAATCATGTACTTTTTATGGCAGTTATTCATTTCCACTCAATTTGTAATACTTGCTGAGAACGCTATTCCCAAAATTTCCCTTCTAAAACTATGATTAAAGTCATCTTTTTGACATATAATATACTTTATGTGGTCTTCATATACATATATCATAGATTCCTTCATGTGTTTACTAGCTTAACAAAAAAGTAGTTTTCTGTGTTACAGTGCAGGTCTATCTAAACTTTCCAACCCCTGACATAGCCATGGAAACTCCTTAAATATAAAGCCCAAATATTACAGAAAGAAGACCTCAGACAAGTGAAGACTATTCCTTTTATATCTTTTTATCAACTTTGCATTTACATACCTCAAGAACAATGAATATGTTAAATCCTACAAATGGTATATTCAAAGCAAGGCGCAATCTGTCGTGCAGCAGAAAGGGTATTGTTTTATTTAAATTGCATCCCGTTGTTTCAAAGTGAAGTGCAGCAAAGACTAACTTCTGCATATATAGGTCAAGAGATGTCACTGGCAGGAAGAGCATCACACTATATCTGTGAATCACTTCCATGCCAGATTAAGTCAGGTTATTAAGGGTAAATTTCCACGCCTGAACTATGTCACGAGGTGGAAAGTTTAGATGACCCTACACAGAAAACTACCTAATTGTTAAGCTGGTGCACTACCTGAAATAATCTATGCTATCTGAAGACCGCATCAAGCACACTATATAACAATACAAATGTCAAAAATATGACTTTATTCATAGTTTTAGAAAGTAAATTTTGGGAATTCACCCTATGGGGACCTCATTCTGCAAATGACAGGCACCCTAAACTCAGGTTGATTCCAATCATTCCATTTATGTATATATGCATTATTATATTTACAGTAAAGCCCTAAATAATCGACTCCTTAACCACAGCAGAATTATGGGTAATTTTTCATGATTTATTCAGAAATATGGCTTGTTGCCATTCATCGGAAAGCTCTCAGTGAGAGCCATATTTCCAACTATATCCTGAAAAGTTACACATAATTCTGTCGATTCATGAACAGACTAATACTAAGAATTTTACGGTGTGACTGTAACTGATAAATGGGCAGACCGTGACAATAAGGCATTACTGTACTTTTGTTTTAATTGATGTTATAGAAATTGTGTGTCTGTCATTTGCAGAATGAGGTCCCCAAAGGGTGAATACAGCAGGCTGGTATTACCAAATTCACTCTCTGTGAATCTCATTCTGCTTAGGCCTCAACTGCTATGAGAGACCTGGGATTAGATTGAAGTTCCCCAGTTGAAGTTGGTGATGTTTACCCATAGGCTCCTCGATTATGCATTTTATCTGCCACATATTAGGTGATATAGAAACAGAAGGGGAAAAAGTAACTAAAATAAAAGTTATATATATAATTTGATACTATAGATACTTCAAAGAAGATGTGCCCTAAGAGAATGAGGTCCACAGAGGGTGAATTTGGTAATGCTAGCCCACTGTGCAGGATAGCATCACTAAACTCACCTTCTGGGGACCTTATTCTGCAAATGACGAACACACTATTTCAAGGCTTGATTCTATCAGGATTAAAATAAATATGTTTACACCATCATGATAGAGTAATCTCACAATGTGTCAAATCTTAAAATATTTGAACTTGAAACAGGTGTCAGTTCTTCTCACATTAGTATACTGCAAATGGCTCTAATTTGTTGGTATAAATTTTCATAGTTTAGCAACTTTTTCATTGATTCGTCAATTCGTGGGTCTGCCTGGGTCTGCCACTATTAACTGTTACAGTATCAGAATATTAGAAAATATTGATCCATCATATGCTATATTTATATCTAGTTAAGATTGTACATACCTTTATCACATATCTGGAAGAAGTAAGTGATTACTATAGACTAGAACGGACACACAAATTATGCAACAGAATATAAATAGCACAATCTTTGACAGATATATCTGTCATCTTCTGAGTAGTTGTATCAAATGATGCTGCGCACCTTACTATATTAACCTTGTCAAAAACGGAACAGATTGTTATGAAATACAACACCTCAATTGAGATAAGGGGAAACAAGATTCAGTTAAGATAAAGTTTGTCACCATCTTACCTAGTTAACGACTGCTTGGAGATCAGATTTCACCAATAAGAACTTCAATCAATGCGCCCCAACATATATTTAGTGACATCAATTTAGCTGCGCAGTTATTTTTTAAATTTGGAATATGCGTGAGAAAAACATGTCGCATGTCAAACTTCAATGAACAGTGTAAATTTCAATATACAGGTTAGTTGAAACTTCTCACATTGCATAATCAAGGTGCCCAATGGGTGCACATCACCATCTTCACCAACTGGGAACTTAAATCTGAGTCAAGGTCTCCCATAGCAGAGGAGGCCATGCAGAATGAGGTCCCCATAGGATATGCTAACCTGATGTGCTATGGAATGGAACATTGAGGCAAAAACAAATGAATAAGATTCAGCCAATATTATGTACAGTAATGCCCAAAATAATCGACTCCTTAACCACAGCAGAATTATGGATAATTTTTCAGGATTTAGTCGGAAATATGGCTTGTTGCCATTCATCGGAAAGCTCTGTGAGAGCTTTCCGATGACCGGCAACAAGCCATATTTCCGACTAAATCCTGACACTCACCCCCTAAATTTGGTATAAAACCCTACTGATATCACTCATATGGCCCGGAAATTATCTAATTTCATGCAAATGACAATTAAAATTGATCCTGTTTATTGAAAAAAATTATTAATACAGGCAAATATGAAGATTTTTTTCAAATACTGGCTGATAGGCATTTGTCTACCACATATTTATTTTAACGGATGTGACTAATTTAACAGCAATACCCATCGCCAACGGTTACCGTATCTTTCATATTATATATTGTGACCAGGGCGGTTGTAAACATATGCAGGGAAGTATGCCGTTTTTCATATGTTACTGTTACAGTCATTATAATCTTAGGTTTTAAAACACAATGAGTCCCCTTGTTCGAATCTTCTCACATATTTTATATAACAGCATCAATCTCAATCTTATCATACGAACGTATAACTGAACTTTTAGGAATGCAGTTATCCATAAAATGCATAGCTATTGTCCCAAGAATGCATATAGTAATAATTGCTTCACTTTGGACAATCAGAAATAAAGTATATATAGGCATCAAATGTGTTTCTAGTCAGATAATTACTTCGTGAATGGGTATTCAACACATGACACATTCAGCCACTTTTGAGCATTCTGTGTCCGAATGTTCTCTCACTCGGTAATTATCCTTGACTTAATGTCTTCAGTAAAAAATACATATGAGGATGATGTAAAAAAAAAAATTCAGCTTCTTGGAAGACCCATGCAGTGAACCTGGCATACCTTCCTGTACACAATATGATCAATTATATTTATTTGTGCAATGAAAAAAACATGATGATACAATTTCATAAATATTTTCTGGCATTCAAGCAGTTTAAGTATGTTGTAATTAAGTGAAAGCATATTTTGCTACTGCAGTAAATATTAAGAAATAAATACATGGCAGATTAGCACATATGAGACCACCAACTACCCCACCCCCAGTTCCCTCCCCTCCCCAAGGGACGGGGGTCCTTTTGAGTGAATGACTAGTGGACCAGATATGGGATTGGTTCAAAATCATGCCCCTAAATCCGCAGAGTAACAACTTATCAAGTTTAAGAAAACTCCATGCAGTAATAAGGCCAGTAACACTTGACAAACACTGATCACCCAGTTAACCCATCAACATATGATTCCGATGAGGGTCAAAGTTGAAAGTGTGATTTTTTTTTAAATTGCAATTTTCTTAATTTGTTAAAAATTTCATAACGATCGGATTAATAACATAGGATAGTTTGATTTTTTTTTAAATGTCAAATTTTCTCAATTCGTGCAAAATTTCAAAACAGCTGGATTAATAACATACAGGAAGATACAGGGTATTATATGAGGGGGGAACTTACATTTTTGAGGTGTTTATAATTGTATATATCAATAAAACTTGCAACCGCAGACAGACATTGACAAACCCATGATAGTAGCTCAATCATCATTTCATCAAGTTAAGCTAAAGACCCTTCTATCGGCCAGGCATTATCATTATATACTCAAAATCAACATGCCTTCTCAAATGTGAGCATATTTTTCAAATTTATTGATTATAATAATGTGATACATTGATGGAAAGAGCTCTAAAGAGTCAACAGAATGAAGGGAGGAAACACCACTTCTGTTATTTATAGTCAGAGTGATCAATCTTGTTTTGAATACACATATTTGGAGTCCATCATATATTAAATGAGGGGGGAACTTACATTTTTTTTAGATGTTTAGAAAGGTATATATCTATAACACTTGCAACCGCAGACAGATACATTGACAAACCAATGATAGCTAGTAGCTTGATCAATCATCAGTTCATCAAATTGAGCTAAAGACCCTTCAATCGGTTTTACATTATCATTATACACAAAATCAGCATGCCTTCTCATAGCATAAGAGTCAACAGAATGAAGGGAAGAAACTCTACTTCTTTTTGTTATAGTCAGAGTGATCAATCTTGTTTTGAATTCACATATTTGGATCGAGACAACATATTAAATTGTGCACAGCAGATGTGTTGTGTATTAGTTCAAAAGGGAGGATAGTTTTGACGTCACATTTTAACCCTTTCATGATGGGAGCTGCGCTGGTGCAGCATTAAAGATCCTGTGCACTGGCTTACAAGGTCAAGGTAAATATTGTTAGGCCAATTAATGTATTCTCTTATATATATGTGAGGCTCCATATGGGAGACTCGAAAATATAAGAGAATGCTTTGGCACAGGGTTTTCGCCAAAATTCCGGAAGCTCCATGCAGTCATGGAAGCTGGGGTCAATAGGCAGGATAATTTTAACGTCACAATTTTATTTACAGTAGCATGTATCACTAAAAACAAAACATAACTTCCGGTCTCACAGAATGTGTCAATACCGAAACGAACCTATGCATCCATCTGTGATATGGACACAAATTTTATGAACATTTTATTCATTCGTTTATGTGTTTGAAACTGCACAGAACACAATGGAACTATTACTAGTAGTATACAGTATACGAAAACAACATGATGGTTTAAATAATTTCAGTAGGCCTCAGTGCAAACAGTTTAGTGTATATACATATACTGTTTTCAGTATATTAAATGCTCAGTCATGAAATGTCTTAAAATCTGGATGACTTGACATTTGGGATAACATATTATGAAAATTATTAAGAATGCTATGCATTAAATCTACCTTTAAATCTTGGTTGTTGACCAATCAGAGCCTAAAGTCTATTTTATTCTCTCCCATAATAACCTTCTGCATCCTTTGGATGCTGGCACCCCAAGCTATATTAACACAATTGTAAACATTAGTTTTATAAGAACTGCATCGATCTGCAGATGTTGTAAGCATGGCTTAAATTATATATTATCACATAATGTAGTCCCCAAACCCAGACTCATATTTTTTAGTAAGACACACATGTATTATTGGGGTCGTCCTGTTTTGCAGACACCGATTGTTTTCGGTAGGTTAGGGTAGAGGTGTGAATAATCCTCTTTGTCTACTTAGGCCCTTCCTAGTTGGTTTGATTGGATTCGGTTTTTTTCTGCCCTTTTGATTATGAGAAAAAATGGAGGTTTGGGTTGCATTTATGACTGTTTATTAGTTATGGATAATATAAAATGCATGCAAATATTATAACACAAAAACATGAGGTAGAAACATTAACGAATTAGAAACTTATAAATGACAACAACATGCTCAGTGACCACAATAAACTTGGCCATCTCATCTAGGAACTCCACTTCGTCTATCTCGCCTGTCAAGTACATTCTCTTGAAATGACGTCTTGAATTTTCTAAGGCACAATACTTTCTCTTTTGTGGGTTCACTTTGCCACCCGCACTTATCTGTAATATCTTACATTCATTGAATGCTTGCTCCTTCTTTATGAAATCTATCAGCCGGAATAAGTTTGGATGGAAGCCCGCTATCCTCAGTTGGAGATTTTTGTGCCACCCTTCTACGTGGTTCGTGGTCCTTGTCGGCAACAGTGTCAAAGTGGTTCACATAGTTTTTCCATGGTCACCCTCCACCCAGAAGGTTGTCATATAGTCTGTAAACTGCGTTACCCTGAGGTCGACTTGTTGGCAGGGATGTGGCTAGAGGGTCTCCGCTGGGGGGGGTGTCCACCTTGAGAATTTTCAACTGCACCCCCGCCCCCTTGAGTCGGAATCACACCAACACAACTTTTTGCATAATTCCATTTGCACCCCCCCCCCCCCTTGTACCTCATGCTCAGGCCTAATTTCCTATATATTCATAAGCCATGCTTCTATTTTCCCAGTATGAGAACATTAAGATATTTTAACCTGAAAATTGCCCCCAAAAAAACAACTAGTGAACTAATTCCAGACAAATGCACACAGCTACCAACAACAGACCAGGAAACACCGGGCCGACCATGGTTGTTCGGCCCGGTGTGAGAAAATTTTGAAAACTATACAAGAAAATCGCAAATCCTAGCATCTAGACTGGCCTCAAGCCTTCCTACTGTTGGAAATTTCAAACCTCATGCTCCCCCTCAGGTTGGAAAATTCTTCAACTGATGACCATTTTAAATATGTCTACAAGTTTGACCAAATGTAGTAAAATATTGTTTTGCTAAACTAATTAGCAGTTTTCCTAACATCTAGACTAGCCTCAAGCCTTCCAACTGTTGGAAATTTCAAACCCTACACCCCCACTTAGGTTGGAAAATTTCCAACTGATGACAATTCCAATGACAATGTTGACCAATTGTATGACAATATTGTTTTCTTAAATTAACTAGAAGTTTTTGACTGGCCAGGGGGGAGGGACCAGGACACAAGCTTTCCAAGTGTTGGAAATTTCCAACCTGTCACCTCCTTAAGGTTGGAAAATTTCCAACTGATGACCATTTCTGTCAAAATTTTTGACCAAAAATAGGAACATATGCAAATATTGGTCGAAAAACAATAAATTGTTTTTACCTGAAATTAGGAATTTCCAACTATTGAAAATATAACTCTCTACTGGGGGGGGGGGGGGGGGTGAGACACCCCCCCCACACACCCCTCTAGCCACATCCCTGCTTGTTGGTCGTTGGTCAGTGAAATGTCATGCTATTCAAGTGTGGTGAACCACGCATCATGGCAGCGCGATGACTCTTCTGATTAATGGTTTCACGATTGGGTCATTGTCATCATAGTCTTTCTTCATCCTGCATGTTTTCGTGGCATATTTCATTACACTCTGGCTGTATATGGTTATGAGGAGTTCAGCTGACGAAACAATGTCATTCTTTGTATTAATAGTAGCATTACAAGTCTTTACACAACAAACCCAATGAATATTTTCCACACGCCGAGATCTGACCGTATTTGTTGCCATCATAGATGAGATGCCTGCCGCCCATGCCGTTTGGAATAAACGATGTATTAACTAGAGAATTTGCCATTTTAATTTATGATAGATTGGCTATAGTCCAGTCCTTATATACAAAATATATTCATGGTGAACATTAGTTAGTGTTACTTACTTATGTGCGAAAAACAAGTGACAACAGTATAAACACGTTTAAGGTGGCCTGGACACAATGTTAAATATTCACGGTGAACATAGTTAGTGTAACTTGCATAGGCACGAAAAACAAGTGACAACAGTTACAGTGACCTTAGTATAAACAAGTTGGCCTGGACACAAAGCTTAACTTGGATCGGCCTAATCGCCGGCGTTGTAACAACACAGCCGGTAGCACCTTTGAGTTAATCACCTGCCGCATGTCTGCAAAGTGAGACCAACCTGTATCATCAGCATGAACAGTGATGTAAGAGCTTAGAGCAATGATATCAATCAATGTAATTATTATGTTAATAAGAATATAATTATGATATTCAATTTGTGTTATGTTATTTAGTTTTGACTGAGATAAACATGAATGATAAGGGTGTTTGAACAATTTTGTAAACATGAAAAGACACATTTAAAATGGAACTATATTTTTTCTTGAAGGTGTCTTCACTTCCTCGTTGATTGTGATAAGGAAATAATTGATATTAATTTTGTTTAACCCCAGCCATTTCAAGATCGTTTTTCCTTGCTAAAATGTGATTCTGTGGGAAATAAAAGGATATCAAATTTGTCGCAATTCTATAACAGATTTATTACCCTCTCCACTAAATTCAATTTGAATCAAATTTAGTGCACTTGGTTAATACATTTTGTATAGAAGTGTGACTCATTAGAGATCCTCTATGTAAGTCATGGCCTGTGTTTGAAGGGGTGATGTCTATATATAACAAGTGCAATGCCAAGCTTAACATTGGCCCCAAAAGCTCAGTTTAAAAAGTGCAGGGCATGCAATCTTAATTTACATGGACCAAGAAATTACTTAAAGGGTCTCATGGCCTTCGCAATGGAGAGATGTGTTAACCCTTTCATGATGGGAGCTGCTCTGGTGCAGTATTGAAGATTATGTACCAGTGCATTCTATTAAAATATGCCAGTCTCCCATTGGGAGGCTCGCATATATAAGAGAATACACTGGCTTACGAGGTCAAGGTAAATATTGTGAGGCCAATGTATTCTCTTTTATATGCGAGGCTCCATATGGGAGATCTGCATATATAAGAGAATGCATTAGCACAGGGTTTTCCAAAAAAATCAGGAAGCTCCAGTCATGGAAGGGTTAAGTCATGAACATCTGTAAAACATTTGTTAACAACAATCACATGTAGTAATAGATCAACTGTGTTGTTATTTTCATCATCAGTAATTCTCCAATAACAACATTTATCATATCAAAATCACTGATATGTAAACATTACTGTCACAGTTACATTACCTATCAAATACCAATTTATAAGAGTCCCGTAAAAACGTAAAGGAAAATATTCTGAATTTGAATTACCTCCGCAATCAGCAATGTTTGTTGATTAATCGCTGCAACAGTAATATTACATAACAACACAGGAAATATTGTTATTGGAGAATAATTTATAATCAATATGCGGACAAAGTCTATCTATTTTCAGATGATGCATGTGAATGCAAGAAATTCTCACATATCGATAAAGATACTATTATATTTATGCATATATAAATGAAAGTGTCAATGACACTGTAGCTCAACTTAGGTAGGGGAATAATTTAATGGTTGACAGTAAATGGAGGAATAGGAAAGGTGCTAATTGAAATGTCTAACATGCGCCAAAGGATTTAGTGATGCAAAGAATAAAATACAAGATGGCTGCTGGTGGCCATTTTTTTTGGCCAATTGACCCCAAAAGAACTCGTTCCCATCTACGTATAATTGTTAACATCCATGACAAATTTTATGAAGATCTGACCAAAGCTACGACATACAAATTTCATGATGATCAGACGTACAGTACGACCTGTAGACCGCGCCAATGGATTGAATTTTGAAATCCAAGATGGCCGCTGGCAGCCATGTTTTTTGGCCGAATGACCCCACAATGATTCGTTCCCATCTACATGTCAATGTCAACATTCATGACAAATTTAATAAATATCAGACCAAAGGTATGACCTGTAGCCCACGCCAAAGGATTTAGTCATGCAAAAAGTAAAATGCTGGTGGCAATGTTTTTTGACCGAATGACCCCAAAACGACTCGTTCCCATCTACATGTCATTGTTATAATTAATGACAAATTTCATGACCATTTGACCAAAGCTACGACCTGTAGCCCGCACCAAAGGATTTAGTCATGCAAAGAGTAAAATCCAAGATGGCTGCTGGTGGCCATGTTTTTTGACCAAATGACCCCAAAACGACTCGATCCCATCTACATGTCATTGTTATCATTCATGACAAATTTCATGATGATCAGACGAACAGTACGACCTGTAGCCCGCGCCAATGGATTGAATTTTGAAATCCAAGATGGCCACCAGCAGCCATGTTTTTTGGCCGAATGACCCGACAATGATTCGTTCCCATCTACATGTCAATGTCAACGTTCATGACAAATTTTATAAAGATTAGACCAAAGGCAACCTATAGCCCGCGCCAAAGGATTTAGTCATGCAAAGAGTAAAATCCAAGATGGCTGCTGGCGGCCATGTTTTTTGGCCGAACGACTCCAAAATCACTCGTTCCCATCTACATGTCAGTGTTAACAACCATGACAAATTTCATAAACTTCCGACCAACACAACGACCTGTAGCCCGCGCCAAAGGATTTAGTCATGCAAAGAGTAAAATCCAAGATGGCTGCTGGCAGCCATGTTTTTTGGCCGAACGACCCCAAAATCACTCGTTCCCATCTACATGTCATTATTAACATCAATGACAAATTTCATGATGATCAGACGAACAGTACGACCTGTAGCCCGCGCCAATGGATTTAGTCATGCAAAGAGTAAAATCCAAGATGGCTGCTGGCGGCCATGTTTTTCGGCCAAACAACTCCAAAATCACTCGTTCCCATCTACATGTCATTATTAACATCAATGACAAATTTCATGATGATCAGACGAACAGTACGACCTGTAGCCCGCGCCAATGGATTGAATCTTGAAATCCAAGATGGCTGCCAGCGGCCATGTTTTTTTTGGCCGAACGACACCAAAATCACTCGTTCCCATCTACATGTCATTATTAACATCAATGACAAATTTCATGATGATCAGGCAAACAGTACGATCTGTAGCCCGCGCCAATGGATTGAATCTTGAAATCCAAGATGGCTGCCAGCAGCCATGTTTTTAGGCCGAATGACCCCAAAATGACTCGTTCCCATCTACATGTCAATGTCAACATTCATGACAAATTTCATAAAGATCAGACCAAAGGTACGACCTGTAGCCCGGGCCAAAGGATTTAGTCATGCAAAGAGTAAAATCCAAGATGGCTGCTGGCGGCCATGTTTTTCGGCCGAACAACTCCAAAATCACTCGTTCCCATCTACATGTCATTGTTAACATCCATGACAAATTTCATGATGTTCCGATCAAAGCTACGACCTGTAGCCCGCGCCAAAGGATTTAGTCATGCAAAGAGTAAAATCCAAGATGGCTGCTGGCGGCCATGTTTATTGGCCGAACAACCCCAAAATGACTCGTTCCCATCTACATGTCAATATTAACATCCATGACAAATTTCATGATGATCAGACGAACAGTACGACCTGTAGCCCGCGCCAATGGATTGAATCTTGAAATCCAAGATGGCTGCCAGCGGCCATGTTTTTTGGCAGAATGACCCCAAAATGACTCGTTCCCATCTACATGTCAATGTCAACATTCATGACAAATTTCATAAAGATCAGACCAAAGGTACGACCTGTAGCCCGGGCCAAAGGATTTAGTCATGCAAAGAGTAAAATCCAAGATGGCTGCTGGCGGCCATGTTTTTCGGCCGAACGACCCCAAAATCACTCGTTCCCATCTACATGTCATTGTTAACATCCATGACCAATTTCATGATGTTCCGATCGAAGCTACGACCTGTAGCCCGCGCCAAAGGATTTAGTCATGCAAAGAGTAAAATCCAAGATGGCTGCTGGTGGCCATGTTTATTGGCCGAACAACCCCAAAATGACTCGTTCCCATCTACATGTCAATATTAACATCCATGACAAATTTCATGATGATCAGACGAACAGTACGACCTGTAGCCCGCGCCAATGGATTGAATTTTGAAATCTAAGATGGCCACCAGCGGCCATGTTTTTTGGCCGAATGACCCCACATTGATTCGTTCCCATCTACATGTCAATGTCAACATTCATGACAAATTTCATAAAGATTAGACCAAAGGTACAACCTGTAGCCCGCGCCAAAGGATTTAGTCATGCAAAGAGTAAAATCCAAGATGGCTGCTGGCGGCCATGTTTTTTGGCCGAACAACTCCAAAATCACTCGTTCCCATCTACATGACAGTGTTAACATCCATGACAAATTTCATAAACTTCCGACCAAAACAACGACCTGTAGCCCGCGCCAAAGGATTTAGTCATGCAAAGAGTAAAATCCAAGATGGCTGCTGGCAGCCATGTTTTTTGGCCGAACGACCCCAAAATCACTCGTTCCCATCTACATGTCATTATTAACATCAATGACAAATTTCATGATGATCAGATGAACAGTACGACCTGTAGGCCGCGCCAATGGATTGAATCTTGAAATCCAAGATGGCTGCCAGCGGCCATGTTTTTTGGCCGAATGACCCAAAAATGACTCGTTCCCATCTACATGTCAATGTCAACATTCATGACAAATTTCATGAAGATCAGACCAAAGGTACAACCTGTAGCCCGCGCCAAAGGAAATTGTTGACGGACACACGGACACACGGACACACGGACACACGAACACACGCACACACGGACACACGGACGACGGACGCCAAACCATGGCAATAGCTCAAACTTACAAGTAAGTTGAGCTAAAAAGTATAGTGATTGAGACAATCAGGTGACTCAGGCAGGTTGCTAACTACAAGTTCTCATCCAAACAGCTAAGGCAATGACGGCTCAAAATTGTTTTGATTTTTTTAGTATCCCGATCATAATGTAGCTAGATCTGTATACCCCGAAATACATAGCAAACTTTTCCAAAACAAGGAACATTTGAAACTTAATACAGAACTAAACAAGCAGTCGCAGACGGCAGTATCCCCGCCGAAATGTGCAGTCGGGGAAGTGCATTCTCAATAATGTTTGCATTCTCTGCCGAAATGTGCAGTTGGAGAAGTGCATTCTCAACAAGAGGTGGGATTTTGTCAAAAAGCCTGGCTTGCGAACTCATTTTAGGACTGACATTTGTGGAAATTAGCCATGTGACATCGTCCATTTGCATTAAAAATAATAAACAAAGTCCAATAACTCTGCTGAAAATATCCGGCCGGACCTGGATTGCGAACTCGTTCTAGATACTGGTCATGTGAACTCAAATACCAAAATTCTTTGAAACCCGTTGACAATTGTGGAAATGAGCCCTGTGACGTCATCCATTTGCAAACAAAAAAATCAACAAAGTCCAATAACTCTGCTGAAAATATCCGGCCGGACGTGGTTAGCGAACTCGTTCTAGATACTGGTCATGTGAACTCATATTCCAAAAATCTTTGAAATCCGTTGACATTTGTGGAAATGAGCCCTGTGACGTCGTCCATTTGCACACAAAAAAATCAACAAAGTCCAATAACTCCGGTAAAAATAAGCAGCTGGACCTGGCTTGCGTACTCGTACTAGGTAATGGTCAGGTGAACTCATATACCACAAATCTTTGAAATCCGTTGACATTTGTTCAAGTTATGACTCTTACAAATTCGGGACGGACGGACGGACAGACGGACGGAACCCATTCCTATATCCCCCGCAAATTTTCAATTTGGCGGGGGATAAATATGAGACTTGAAAATATACTGTGTTTTTGTATATTATATACACAGTATGTTTTCTTGTGATACTGCAACCTCATTAAACACATAATAGTGCTCAAATTGTGTATTGGTCCATATTGTGTCAGTCTAATTTTCAGGTTGCTAAATTATAATTAGACCAGCTTTCCAGACGACATGGGGAACATATTCTCACTCATTTTGTCTTAATTTTTTAAGGTCAGGTGAAGTGAAAGTCACCCCGAAAACTCCAAACATTGACTGATGAAAATCGGCAAAATTCCCCTGAAAAGTTTGAAGACATATCATTTTGTTTCTTTAACATTAAGAGCTCTACTCATATAAAACAAAAGGTTGTCCCCGAATACTGAAGTGACAAATCGGAAACCCCAAAATTTGCTGATGCCGTCACCCAAAAGGACCTCTGCAATTATCTCCTCTGTAGATCAGTCATTCAAATAATGGTTAAAAAAACATTAGCAGAAGAGCCGGATGGAAAGATGGGTACAAATAATACAGCAGCATGCATGACAGGCGAATATTATGGTGAAAAATAATCGTCTTCCTAGAAAACTAGTCTAAAGACAAACGACAAACAGCAAAATCAGAAGGCTACTGTAAATTCCCATTTGGACTGATGAGCGGATAAATGGGTTACCATGGAGCCTGCACCATGCTTCATTTTACGCTGGCGAATTATGGTGAAAACAATCTTAAGAAGCCAAGTCTAAAGAAAATCGGTAAAATGAGAACGCTGAACACAAATTGTCATCTCATAGACACACGTTGTGTCAGGTATGGATATACCCAATCTTGCACGAAACAGAAATAGCGAAGCATGCAATGACGAGCACTCATACTCAAAAAGAATAAATTGGTTTGACAATGACATTATTCAGGTCATGCGGTCCAAAATGACCGACATAGATTTTATGTTGACTCGTATCAAACATCAATACGCCATAGGGGCTTAATATAGATTTTGTCAATTGTCAATACTCTATATTAATATGCAATTGTTGAGTTTTCGTTTGAAGTCCCCGACTGATGAGTTACCAATAACCAGAATACAAATAATCAACAAGATGATCTATTGTTACATGTACTTGTTGTTTATAAGTTTTTTTTCACAGATGTTCATGACAACACTTCCATGACTGGAGCTTCCTGAATTTTTGCGAAAACCATGTGCCAATGTATTCTCTTATATAAATTTTATTATGTAAAAATCTGTGAATCTCAAATTATTGGTTTTAAAGGTAGCAGTACATGATTGCTGGGGTTGTAGGGGGTCTGAAAAAGAAAAAAAAATATGTGGGTGGCATAACTGCAAGTGTAGCCTTGTGTTAAATGTGGCATTACTGGTTTGATGGTTAACAAAACTGGAAAAGTTCACAAAAAAAGGAAAAAATTGGGATATACATAACATGATTTTCGTATGTAGTGAAGGCCAACTGTTTGGTTATAGGAAAATAGCCCAATTTCTCTCCCCTGAATTATGTCATCTATGCTTTCAAGAAAAAAATTTGAAATTGCTGCAATAACTTTTTTGCTATTTCAAATTTTTCTCAGCTCTGTCAGGTAGAAGATGCTCTGTCATGGTCTGATGAGTAAAATTGGAAAGTTTTGTGTGTGCAAACCAAGGGGCATAGCTCAAATTGTATGACGAAGGTAAATTACAGATATTTGTTCAAACCTACCATTTCTGTTGATAAAAAAAAAATACTTGATGTGACATATGACAAAGATAATGGCTCAGCATAGATTTTAGATATAGTACCCCCTCCCAAGACCAAAATTACTGGAAATTGTGTTGATGTGAAGTGGGGAGTTTTTGTTGGTAAATCCCTTAGCAGTTGTGGTAGATAGCCTGAGTATTAGGTATTTCTTGTAACAGTAATAATAGTTATAAATTTATGAAGAGAATATAAGATAATTTTGACGAATAACAATAATAATTTGGAATTCCCGCCGAAGTGAGCGATAAATAAACATGTGAAAGGCAAACTCTGTTAAGAGTATATGCTACCTAATTGTGATGACAAGCAGTCTTATTTCAGCATATTTCCCATATTTCTCCAAAGATCTTTAATATGTGGGCACGGTTGGACCCATTTAATGATTTAATGTGGCCATCGTCTCTGAAAAAGTTCTCCTGTTTGGCATTCCGCACTAATGTGAAACATTAAATACACACATTTTCAAGATAAAACATTCTTTTATTTCCTGACAGACCTTTCTCATAATTCTCATATAAAATTTGTATCCTACTCCCCAAACGCGAGACCATAGCCACACCAACAGCCACACCAGCAGTCACATTAAACAGCAAATTTTGAACCAATCTCTTAATATAATACATCTATTTAATAGCAGCTGAATGCAAGAGAAGAGGAGCTCTGATAAGTTCGGCAACTTGTGCTCCGATCCTCTGTCCCCACACATATCTGTATGTCTATAATAATATGTGCAAGTTACAGTAATGCTCTAAGTAATCGATCCCTTAACCACAGCAGAATTATGGGTAACTTTTCAGGATTTAGTCGGAAATATGGCTTGTTGCCATTCATCGGAAAGTTCTCGGCGAGAACTTTTTCGATGAATGGCAACAAGCCATATTTCCGACTAAATCCTGAAAAGTTACCCATAATTCTGCTGTGGTTAAGGGGTCGATTACTTAGGGCATTACTGTATACTGTATATATTGTGAGTCACAATAAATATGTTCAACAATATTTTCCATATATGTAGTCTCTTTGCTGAATGAGGGTCTCAATAAATATATCTTATATATAAATACCTGCCTATGTGAATATCTGTTTGTGATGTCAGCTCAGTAGCAAGGATGTCAACACTTTGACAAGTTACATGCAACTGACTACCTGCAAATTTAATATGACAATGCTTGGAATTCCGAGCGAGTACTCACAGACGTTGTAAGACTTTGGTTTCCCTCGTAAATTAACAGTAATTTTTCTGCTGTCTTTTTGTCGCCTTGGGCAATGTGCCGGATCCAGCAAGCTCCTCTCTAATGATGTCATAATTAACTCCTGGCTGAAATAATAGCGAAAAAATAGAACACCATCAATTACATGTAAGACATGAGTGTGTAGACGTAAGCCTCCGTGTGACAAATGACCATGGTTTTCAGTTTTCTCATTGTAATAATACTAACAGGGCAATCAATTGTTAGAATGGGTATCCATAAAACTTATTGTACAAACTGGTATTAAACAATTAAAACCACTGACTGAATTAAGTGGGTGATTGATGAAAGGGCTCTCATGGCCCCGGGGCATCGGAAGCAGCTTAATAGATGCAGATAATACATTGTATTAAAGGGAAACCATGATCATGATCTGTTGTAAACACCGATAAGAGTAGGTCATGGCCTGTGCTGGAGGGTGTGATGTCTATATCTGAATTTTTATCTCTGTATTATCTAACTTAAAATAATTTAACAGCAAGCCTTGAAATAGTGTGTCTGTCTTTTGCAGAATGAGGTACCCAGAGGGTGAATTTAGTGATGCTACCCCACAGTGGGCTACCATCACCAAATTCACCCTCTGGGGTCCTCATTCTGCTGAGGTGTAAGCAGAATGAGGTTCCCAGAGGGTGAATTTGGTGATGCTAGCCCGCTATGCGGGGTAGCATCACTAAAGTCACCCTCTGGGGACCTCATTCTGCAAATGACAGGCACACTATTTCAAGGCTTGTTTAACACTTAACTCATCTGCACTTCAACAGTACATGAACTAGCCCTATTAAGCAGACTTTTCAATGCAATTACAATTCAATTCTTTAATCTCATAAAACATGGTATTTGAGATCAATTAAAATTTGTGACATTTCAGTAAATAAGTAATTAAAGTACATATAAATTATGCACATCCAGACCACCATATTTTTATCAACACACTACTGTCCTGAAAAAGTTACATATGAGCAAGTAGGTGTATGTCTGAAATTCCAAGCCATCCCATTATTTCCATTTTAGCTATGAGGCAAGAAAAATAGAAAAGTAAGTAAATGCTGGGCATGCTAACAGCCAGTGTAGCATTGTTAAATGTGACAATACTGGTTTGAAGGTTTAATTATTTTAATAAGCTGGGAAAGTTCACAAAAAAGTGAAAAAATTGTATAATTAACATGATTTCCGTATTCAGTGGACAACTCTGTGTTTGGTTAGAGGAAAATAGCTTAATTTCCCTCCCCTGAATTCTGTCATCTGCGCTTGCATGACATTTTTTTGAAATTTCTACAATAACTTTTCTTCTATTTCAAATATTTCTCAGCTCTAACATGTCTCTATCAGGTGGAAGATGCTTATTTACTGACATTCGCTCTGTCATGGTCTGTTTTTGTGCTGAAAATGGTCAATCTGTGTAAAAGAAATGGGTCAAATTAAGCATTTTGTGTGTGCAAACCAAGAGGCATAACTCTACACAAATTGTACAATGAGCTGAAGTACAGCCATTTGATTACACATAACATTTCCTGTCGAAAATAAAATATGCTTGATGGGACCTGTGCCAATGATAATCTCAGCATAGATTTGAAGTACAGTACCCCTCCCAGGTTGCCCAAAATTGCTGGAAATTGTGTATTATATACCTAACAGTAATATTTATCCCTTCCATGACTGGAGCTTCCTAAATTTTTTCAAAAACCCTGTGCCAATGCATTCTCTCATATATAAGTGTCTCCCATAGAATACATATTGGCCTATTTAAACAATATTTACATTGACTTTATAAGCCAATGCATTCTCTTATATATATATATATATACGAAGCTCCATATGGGAGACTCACTTATATAAGAAAATACACTGGCACAGGATCTTTAATGCCATAACAGCGCAACTCCCGCCATGAAAGGGTTAAATAACAATGGATTTGAGATGCAAAATCTCATTAGTGGAGAGTTATCAATATTAAAGGCCCACTTAATTTCGAGTCACCGATTATTTTTTTTATAGGGACTTGATATACGGTTTTAATAACAATCTGTGCCATAAAATATGATTAAAATACTATAAATCATCACCATTTGGAACATCTGTGTCTCAGAAGGTGCCCAAAGAGTAATAGAAAATAGCTAAATTCATAAAATCATTTCCCCTGTTATTAGGCCAGGCAAATATGGACATAGGTGTCGCCTGGAGAGGGAATTTATGAGACCTACAATTTTGGTTAGCGTAAATACTAAACTTTCGGAATCCGTATGTTGGATTTGTCAGATAGGCGGACTTTTTTCTCACCGTGTGGTTTTCTTGACGCACCCGATGAAAAAATCGGTCATTTTTTAAATAAAGCCGACATTTTTGACACAGTATTTTCACACATTTTGAGGAGAAATATTCGTCCAATTTTGATACCTGTGAGTGGGGCGATAACCAGAGTAGGGTAATACATGTAACCATTGAATCTCGGAATTGCAGTCATGACGTCATGTGACGTCAAATAATATTTTGGGCGAGACAAATATGACGATTCACGCAAAGCGTTGTCTTTCGTTTCTTTTAAATCGTAAAGTAAGACAGGTATGCCGCGTTGTTTTATACCATGGGAAACTACTGCCAATTGGCTATATTTTGATATATAACTTATCGCTGCAAGCCGCATTATTTTTTATCGCAGGCAGAAAAATCAACCCTCCCCCCATAAGTTAAGATGCGCCATGCTGTGGTATAAGGCACACAGAACTCACGGTTACATGTCAATAGGCTTAATTAACATAACGGCCATTGAAAGTCTGCTAAAGAATGTAATAATATATAAGTTTCTGTCTACAAACTCGAACATTAAATTAGAAACAATATATAATGTACCCCCAGACCCGAAATTTTAATAAATTTTTGAATTTTTCCTAAAAATTTATATAAAACGCATTTTTTTTATTTTCTGGAAGGCAAAAAAAGACAAGAATTAGTAATGGTGGAGATAATTGGTGTATACGGCAATTTTATTCCGCCTTGGATTAAAAAATGACATACTAACCTAAAATGGCCGCCAATATGGCAGCCGCAATATAGGTGGAAATTGGGAAATATGTAAGAACGCACACTTACTTGCTTAAATGGCTTAACTAACAAAGCGGTCGTCGATGAACTGCAAAACTATAGTTTAAGGTATATATCCCGATCTACAAACTCGAACAATAAAGTGAAAATATTACACAATGCACCTCCTGGCACTTTTTTTAAAATATAAAATTTAGCTATTTTTCTCCAAAAATAACCTAAAGCCGTTTTTGTCTTCTTCTCGGAACCATAACGCGCAGAATGTAGCATGGCATAGATGTTTGGTATGTACGATAATTCAATGTCGTTTTTGGATTGCAAAATGGCTTACTAACCCCAAGATGGCTGCCAATACGGTTGTCAGAATAAATGGTGAAATATGTCATGTTTCACTTTTATCGCCATCATATAATGTCTCACACAACCCAAAGTATAATATTCATTGTTTCATGTTACTCCGAGACATCACAATGCGCAATTATATTTAAAATGGTGCCCACTATTGACGAATCTTGCATTCATGAGCATTCGTGATCAAGTAATCCTTGTCCATTGAAATAGGTGGCAATTTGGAGCGAGGTATTTACAGATGAACAGGATTGTTTAAAACAAAGAACCGAGTAACAGTAATACATTGAATGCCTGATTGTTATTTATGCCAGTCACCTTTGACATAATCAATATGAAATTACTTAAACCTGACAATAGAAGGTCAATCTTTCTCAATGAATATTATTCCAAGTGCTACCAGATATGATGGTACGTATGAGGTGGATAAGTCATGATACCATTATCGAAGTCTGGCCTAGACGAGGTGGATGCGGGTTCACACCCCTGACTTGATTGGGCGAAAATTGGGACCGATGTTAAAGCTAGATAAGGAACATCTCATTGTACATATACCTGACCACTTCGATAAGAAATGATAATTTGTTCACACTCACTGAAGCAATAAACATTTGAAGCAATGATTTTGATTAATCTGCTATATATACAATGTGCAATTGCTGTACAATAGCTTCGATCCACAGAAGACGGCCGTGATAACACAGAGTGAATTTTTCCAGACCCTAAATCACCATCTCCTCTTTCATTGACTAGTGTCCAATAACGCAAAGAAGATGAGATTCAGAAAAAAAGAGAGCTCTCCTCGTATCAAATTAGTTCAGATTTTGCATCTTCTGAAAAATTATCTGATCAGTGATAAACATAAGAATAGTTATGTCCAGAATGAGAATCCCTCCTGTTCGTCTAACTTAAATATGCATTTTCTGTTGAACAAGATCGCCATGGACCACTTTATTTGCAATATATGAACGCGATAACCTTCAGAAATATCAAATGTTGTTTCCAACTTGGTGGAAAAGTAAACTTGTCTACGTTATGTTACATCTGAATGGGTCATATTCAGACCAGGAGACCTGCTGCTGTTGCAAGTACCATTGGTGTTTGAAACGTAAAACCCATGTCATTAATGTATCAATCGGGCTGTATTCAATATTAGTATTTACAGGCAATTACACCGGCGGAAAACAATATGGCGATTAATTCCTCATCCCCATATCATCCTGGTTGTACAAAGACATATGCATGTGTTCCTCACACGCTGTTCAGTAAATACTAAACTACGGCTATCGTGTCCAGTTACTGATTTTGCTCAGCACATTCGGAGTTGTTATGGATGAGTTATCGTAGATCAGATTCTGGTCTGCACAGAAGTTGTTGCCAAATGTCATTTCTGAGATGCAGCGATAAATTACACAAAGACTCGTGATCCCATTTTGTTTTACTCATTTGCACATCAAACACTACCACAATATAATATCAGGATACGCACTACACACGTCGCGCATAGTGTGATAACTATAGATACATTTGAAATTAACTGTAACACATCTGGCGTTAGACATGACAGGTGGGTGGAATTATAATGCTTTAATCATGAACGGACATGACCAAAATATGGTATGTTTTCAGACATCCGGTCCCTAACCGCATTATTTTGGGACTTATCTATAAAGTTATTATACGCTTCCTGGTATCAACCTGTGTATAGCATGTATACAAATAATTGCAATTGTCGTCCTTTTCATTTTGCTGTCACAATGAGCTAAAACTTACACTGGGATACCAAAAGTCCAAAATGTACCAGTCTACATGATAAAACTCGATGCCAATACTCCGATCTATATGCTGTTTCCGAATGTACAGCCTTCCAGAAGTAATCCTACCTACTCATCAGCATAGAAAGATATGGGTAATATGACTGTTCATCTAGCATTGGATAATTGTCCATATTTGGGGTACCTCGTCTTACACGCAATTGTTCAGACACTTCTGGAAATCACGAGTGCACATGTGGTGACACGGGACTCCAGTACCATACTATACAGAGTAACATACAATCGAAATATATAGGAACATAGTTTGATAGTTTTGTGTGATTTACCACATCGCTGGTATTTTCGTTTGTTGGAAGTGTCGCTTAGAGCTTTGACTTTGCAACTTATCTACTGCTAGTACAAGCAAATACTTCCCACCCTTTAAACAGCTGACAAACTTCAAGTTGAAAATCAACCAGGTTTCCATCTCCTTGTGTGCGAAATATGTGTTATGGTAAATAATCTGGTAAATGTTAGAATACAAAATTCGACGAGTCTATTGCGTGATGATGAAACTGAACGAACCTGTATGATGTGACAGTTTGATCATTTGCTGGAGATGTCCTCTTGCGGACTGGGTAGCAATTGCTATTGGTCAATGAGATCCATTTAAACTTACTTTTAGAACGGTATACATGATACACAATGTATCAGTAGCTCCGTTCATGTAACCACGCCTCGTTGATAGGGGTTAACTAACGATTCGTATCAACATGAGTTATTTGATGAGATATATATCCGAATTGGTTAATTGATTAATTTTGTTATTCGCGGTCGCATTTTGTTACAATAGCCATAGAGAGTGCCAAGAATGCTTAAATATCGTGTTAAATTTAATATAACCTACATAATTCCCTTATTCTGTTCGCAAAGATAGTCAGACAGCCATTTGCCTTAAATCAACCATGTTTATTGTGAAATAATTTGCATGACATGCCACCGAATTCGAATAACTAATCTTACTTGAGCGC
Organism: Siphonodentalium dalli; assembly: GCA_032622095.1. Classification (NCBI taxonomy): domain Eukaryota; kingdom Metazoa; phylum Mollusca; class Scaphopoda; order Gadilida; family Siphonodentaliidae; genus Siphonodentalium; species Siphonodentalium dalli. The sequence continues at coordinate 83,328,897 of CP136069.1, read as the reverse complement.
GAATGAATGCAAAATATGTCGATCCTCTCACTCGTTGGCATCAATCTGGTTATCATTTTGAGAGAACTGGCCACTGTTACATCTCAGTATTGCAAAATGATATGAATATAATAAGACTATTGGTTTTATAAGACATTGCATTGCGATGCTGGTGTTAATTTCGACATGACATATTTTACAATTTCCAGCCATATACGGCCACCGTATTGGCAGCCATCTTGGAGTTAATATGTCATGTAGTATCCGCCGACGGCATTAAATTTTCGTACATACAAATTATATCCACCCACACTACATTATTGTCTTTATGCATTTCGAGAAGATGACAAAAATAGGTTTTCAATTAGTTTTAGACTAAACTAATTAAATATTTAATCAAAAATCGGGACAGGAGGTGCTTTGTGTACCGGTTTCGCTTAAATGTTCTAGTCGATGGATCGGGATATATATATTACATAAAATTCTTGCAGTTTATCAACGGCCGTTGTGACAGTTAAGCCATTTTGGGAAGTAATCGTGCGTTCTTACAAATTGCACAATTCCCACCTATATACCGGCCACCATATTGGCAGCCATCTTGGGTTATTAGGCCAGTTTTTAAACCAAGACGGAACCAAATTACCGTATTCACTAATTATCTCCACCCGTAATACGTTAGTTTCATTTTTGCCTCCCGAAAGAAGACAAAAGGCATTTTAGATTATCTTTTTTGGGAAAAAAGTCTAAAATTTGTTAAAAAATTGAGTCAGGAGGAACATTATGTGATATTGTTACTTTAATGCTCGACTGTGTCGATCAAAACATATATAATAGACAATACCTTAGCAGTCCATCAACGGCCGTTGTGTTAATTTCGCAATTTGGCACATAAACGTGCGTTATGTGTGCCTTACACCACAGCCTGACGACTCTCAGCTTTAGGGGGGAGGGTTGGTTTTTCTGCCTTTGATAAAAAATAATGCGACCAACAGCGATAAATGATATATTAGAACGTGGCAGTAGTTTCCCATGGTATAAAACAATTGGCCATAACCATCTTACTTCTGACTTTATAAGAAACGAAAGACAATGCTTTGCGTGAATCGTCATATTCTTCTCACCCTAAAAATTATTTGACGTCACATGACGTCATGACTGTCATTCTGAGATTCAATGGTTACATGTATTACCTTATTCTGGTTATCGCCCCATTCACAGGTATCAAAATTGGACGAATATTTCTTCTCAAAATGTGTGAATATACTCTGTCAAATATGTCGGCTTTATTTAAAAAATGACCGATTTTATCACCAGGTGCCTCAATAAAACCACGTAGTGCGAAAAAAGTCCGCCTATCTGACAAAGCCAACATACGGATTCCGAAGTTAAGTGTTCATGCTAACCAAAAATGTTGGTCTCATAAATTCCCTCTCCAGGCGACACCTATGTCCATATTTGCCTAGACTATATGGCTCTCAGAATGAAACAGAATTCAAACTGTAGTTCAATGGAAGGGGAATAACTCTATATCTAAATCTCATATATATTTTGAAGACCTCTGTCTGTTTGTTTGTCTGTATGTTTGTCTGTCATTGATACAAATTTGGTATGTGAATGTATCTTGCCCCAGATACAAATTTTATCGGGTCGCCGAGCCCGTGCGACGCCAGCTTCGCGCATGCGCAGACGAGATCTCGGAAACGGGCTCATCGGCTAGTCTATTATATATTTTGGAAGATCTGTTTGTGTGTGTGTGTGTGTGTGTAATCGATGAACTCAAAAACGGCCAACCCGATTTCGATGAAACTTGGTATGTGGGGATATTTTCGGCCGGGGGGGGTGACATAGGCCTATTGATTTGCTCGTGTGACGTGACCTTGACCTTGAAATCGGGTCATTTCAAGGTCAAACGCCCGAATATCACGGGATTTCGATGAAACTTGATATGTGGGGGTACCTTCGGCCGGGGAGTGGCATAAACCTATTAATTTGCCCGTGTGACATGACCTTGAAATCGGGTCATTTCAAGGTCAAATGCCCGAATATCACGGGATTGCGATGAAACTTGGTATGTGGGTGTACTTTCGTATGGGGAGTCTCATAAGCATATTCATTTGCCTGTGCGACGTGACCTTGAAATCGAGTCAATTCAAGGTCAAATCGCCAATTTTGATGGGATTTCGACGAAATTTTATACATAGGGTTACTTTTGTCCACTGGGTGTTTTGGACGGGTCAAATCATGACCCCGACCTGACCTTGACCTTCAAAATTATCAATTCGAGGTCAAATCGGGTAAAACCGGATGGATTTCGACGGGCACGTTTGTCGGGTACTTTTGTCCGGGCAGTGTTGTGAACTGGTCAAATCGTGACCCCACTTGAACTTCAAAATGGACAATTCAAGGTCAAAGCCCGGACGAAGTCGGGTCACCTTCTAGTCTATACTATATATTTTGAGACTTCCGTATATATATATATATGTGTGTACTTTATAGAATCGAAAACGACTGCACCCATCGAGCTCAAATTTCGTATATAAGTGTAAAAACCCACGGACACCGCCGTGGTTGCGTTTTGGAGAAGCTCAGAGCACCGTTTCTCCCTTCCCAATCATCAAAATCACCGCAATCGGCACTACAAGTTTAATAGTGTTGATATATAAAGAGCGTTCGTTTTCCGCAGTGTCTATATAAAGAGCGTCGTTTTCGCTATCTACTTATCTGTATGACGGGAGTCTGATTGTAGCCTGTCGCTCGAAATATTATGCAGAGAGATTTCACGACGGAAAGCGTTTGTTTTCAATGCAATGTTATCGCTCGAAATATTATGCAGAGAGATTTCACGACATTAGGACGGGTACGGCAGACTCGAAATATTATGCAGAGAGATTTCATGACGGGAAGCGTTTGTTTTCAATTCAATGCAATGTTATCGTAGAGAGATTTCACAACGGGAACCGTTTGTTTTCAATGCAATGCAATGTTATCGCTCGAAATATTAGACGGGAAGCGTTTGTTTTCAATTCAATGCAATGTTATCGTAGAGAGATTTCACGACGGGAAGCGTTTGTTTTCAATGCAATGCAATGTTATCGCTCGAAATATTATGCAGAGAGATTTCATGACATTAGGACGGGTACGGGCAGGTTAAAAAAAAACAAACAAACAAAGAAAGCGTTGTCTGTCGTTCCTAGGAAGGGGGGATTTCATCGGGTAAATTTTTCCGCCAGAAACAAAAAATTTAATTAAAACAATTTAAAATAAAAAAAAATAAAAAATAAAAAAACAATTGAATTATAAAAAAGAAAAAATTAAATAAATATTAAAATAATTAAAAAAATGTCATGTTTCTGACCAACCACGCCAGTGGCGGGCTAACCTGCTAGTCTAATATATATTTTGGGACTTCTGTTTGTCTGTTAGCTATGGCCGGGAAAACTGCCAGACGGATTTCGACCAAACTTCCTATCTAAGGGTAATAACCCAGATGAAGTGTCGTCGCATTGCTTTTGTGAAGCTCCGAGCACTCATTCTCCATTCCCACTGCCACCGTCTTGGAATTGTGGGGTTAATCGCGTGATAGTTAAAGAGTGTTCATATCCGCAGTGGCGTTGATAAAAGCGTGTCTGTGTCCAGACATGAGCGTGTTGTGTGATCCTTATGTCTGTGTTCGTACTTAGGGGTTCCTAGGAATGGGGCAGATTTTCGTCGGGTCAGTTTTTCCGCCCGAGGTGACCTTCACCTTGAAATGGGTACCCACAAATGATATATATGTATGTGTGTGTCCGTTATAGACTCGAAAACGGCACTACCGATTGAGTGCAAACTTGCTACCTAGGGGCACTTTTGTCTGGTAAGTCTCATGGACCAGTCAAATTGTGACCCTGACCTGACCTTGACCTTCAAAATGGTCAATTGAAGGTAAAATCTGGTAAAACTGACGGATTTCGACGAAATTTGATACCTAGGGTTAGTTTTGTCCGGGGAGTGTTTTGGACGGGTCAAATCGTGACTCCGACCTGACCTTCAAAATGGTCAATTCAAGTTCAAAGCCCGGACGATGTCGGGTCACCTGCTAGTATTTTATATAATGCGAATTGGGGGTTCGAAAATTAAGTGGGCCTTTAAAATAGAAACAAATTCAATCTATTTTTTCATGTATACTTGTTGATGATAGTCGTCTTCTTTACAGACTTCCAATAAATGTAGGTTTAGATGTATGACTGAATCGTAATGGGTTTTATACTATCTACAGTAATGCCCTAAATAATCGACTCCTTAACCACAGCAGAATTATGGATAATTTTTCAGGATTTAGTTGGAAATATGGCTCTCACTGAGAGCTTTCCGATGAATGGCAACAAGCCATATTTTCGACTAAATCCTGAAAAATTACCCATAATTCTGCTGTAGTTATGGAGACAATTATTTATGGCATTACTGTACTCATGGACTAGTATTTCCCTTAGGTAATGTTCAGATAATAAGTTCAACAAATGACTGCCGATGAACATGCATTCTTCTATTTTTGTATTATTTGTTTTTTTGTCAATCAACTGCTTGTATTACTTGAACACCCCTCTAAATGAATACTAGACCATTCCACTGTATACTTTTATAACTGAATGGGAGAATCAACTCAGTGAAGAAAGGGTTATTTTTAAAAGGCTCACTTAACCCTTTGAGTGCCAATGCATTCTCTTATATATGCGAGTCGACCATAGGTCGCCTCGCATATATAAGAGAATGCATTGGCCTAACAATTTTTCATTATTTATTATTATTTTTTACAATTTTTTACAATTTTAATAATTTGTTCTTAAATTCTTTAACAGACTTATTTTGTAGGTTTAGTACCAGGGAATCTCACGTTTTTCATGGGCATCAAAATTATTACTATGAATACTTGGTGATAGTTTTGAGTTATAACATGCCCCTACGGTTTTATCCAGTTTGTTTTTAAATTCGCTATAGCATGCTTAAGCATACCCAAAACAAATTAAACCCCAAAAAAAAAAAAAAAAATCTAAAAAAAAAAAAACATTTTTATATTTTTTTAGGGCCGATTTTACAGACCGTAAATTAGGGCCGATGAGATCGGCCCCTGGCACTGAAAGGGTTAATTTTCAAATTCCCACACCACATTATATACAACATATTCCATATTATACACTATTTGAAATAGGACTCAGAAGCTCCAACACATTGTATTATCAACTTATCCGGTCAAATAAACTATGAATATGTGGCTTTTGTCAATGTACGTTCTACGCTTAATTTTGATCTGGTCTGCACTGCTATTTTATTATTCTCAATGGAAGGGGAATAACTCTATCTCTTATTTGTGAATTGTGGATACATTCTGGGATAAATAACAGGAGGTCTTGTGGGTGAATCTGAGAATCTCTACATAGGAGAATAAGGGAACAAATCACCCTGTCATGTGTGCTGATTGCCCTGAAACTTCGCCCTTATTGGACCATGCCATCATTGCCATGATAACACGATTTATATATCATATGCATTATCAGTGTTACCTTAATGGGGGACTGTACACTAAATCCGACCATTTATGAGACAATCTTGTTTTATAATCAACAGAATATATGCAACAAAATGAATGAATTTGAGACATGGGTTAGTGCAAAATACACTCATGTGCTCTACGTGGTAATTATAATGAAAATGATTTTATGACTGGAGTCATAAATTCATTTTCATCATAATTGCCATGTTGTTTGCATCGTTCATAGAGCACATGATTGCATTTTTCACTAACCCATTGCGCAAATTCATTCATTTGTTGCATATATTATTATCTTCAGTAAAATAGGAGATGGTGCCACAAATGGCCGGATTTAGTGTACAGTACCCCTTAAAGCAAGGTCCATCTTAATATACAAATGGACGTTATGTTGGACGACAGACCAAAATATAGTGCGTCCGGTATTTTAAGCATGGCATATAATAAATGGAACCCTCAAATACATCAAAATTAAAAAAAAGCTTTGAATCTAAAAAATGAAACGATATACTGACCTCTCAAGTTGATAGATAATTATGATTGATTCAATTAAGTGCCTTCCTCGTCTGACTATAAGTCTCGCATTTTCAACCAACACCTTTCATCCTCAATTAGAAGAACTGAAAAAATATACATGTAATAGAAATATTAACCCTTTGAGTGACAGGTTGATTTTGTATCAACCCATATACCCTGTGCCAATGCATTCTCTTATATATGCGAGTCGACCATAGGTCGCCTCGCATATATAAGAGAATGCATTGGCCTAACAGACTTATTTTGTAGGTTTAGGGCTGATGAGATCGGCCCATGGCACTCAAAGGGTTAACCCTTCAATTTTTAAGGGTTAACCCTTTGAGTGCCAGAACAAAATGTTGATAAATAACAGGTTTTTGGGCAATTTTACACTATAGTTGACTGGTTAGCATTATTTTTGGGCAATTACTCGATTCTGATGACTGAAGAGGCATTTCAAAAAATTTTGTTGTTGTTGGAATCTGATTATATGGGGACCATCGAATCAGATTGAGTACCTTTAACTTGACAACAATCAACAAACTCTTTGAAGAACAATAATGACAATCTTAAAATTTCTCGCCCAAACACTGGACCAAAATATTTGCCTAGAATTTTGTCCTTTGTGTCATTAAACATATTTTTAATTATCGTCAATATATACTCATTAACCCCTGCATGACTGGTGATTCTTTAAATTTTGTGAAAACCCTGTGCCAATGCATTCCCCTATATATGTGAGTCTCACATAGGGAGCCTCACATATATAAGAGAATGCATTGGCCTAACAATATTTACCTTGACCTTGTAAGAAAATGAATTTTCTTATATATGCGAGTCACCTATAGGGTGCCCCGCATTTATAAGAGAATGCATTGGCTTAACAATATTTACCTTGACCATGTAAGCCGGTACATTCTCTTATATATGCGAGTTGCTCATAGGTGCCTCACATATATAAGAGAATGTATTGGCCTAAAGCAGTTTTTTATTATTTTTTATTAATTTTTCTTACATTCTTTAACAATTTTTCTCATTTGTTCTCATTTTTTCTTAAATTCTATAACAATTTTCAAATTTGTTTATCATTTTTTCTTATATATAAGACAATGCACTGGCACATGATCTTCAATGCAGGCTTCTGCAGCTCCCGTGATGAAAGGGTTAAAACTCATATTCTCTGCGTACATTACAATTAGAGTGCCCCCCCCCCCCCCATGTCTGTGACATTTTTTGCTGACCTACCCAGTTATAAAAGTATACATTGAAATGGTGACAAGCCTTGTGTCTGTCATTTGCAGAATGAGGTACCCAGATGGCTGGCATCACTAAATTTACCCTCTGGGGACCAAATTCTGCTTTATAGGCCTCATCTTCTGGGTATTATCTATAGTCTCAAATTAACATTGTTTTAAGTTACCTTTTCCCTTCTGTTCAGTTTGTATATCCCCCAAATTTGCAGAAGATAAAATGCATAATCGAGGTGTCTATATAATAGGTGAACATCACCAACTTCAACTGGGGAACTTCAATCTGATCCTAGGTTTTCAATAGGAGTTGAGGACTAATAAGAATGAGGTTCCCAGAGGGTAAATTTGCTGATGCTAGCTCACCGTGCTCGACAGCGTCACTAAATTCTCCCTCTGGGGACCTCATTCTGCAAATGACAGACACACTATTTCAGGGCTTGATTGTTGTAACAGGATGTTAGGAACCCGGAATACATCTTTAAGGATCTTGAAAATAGTAGGTTCTATTGTCCCCGTCATTTCATCCAAGCCTTGAAATAGAAATAATGTGCCTGTCATTTGATGAATGAGGTTCCCAGAGGGTGAATTTAGTGATGCTACCCCGCATAGCAGGCTAGCATCACCAAATTCACCCTCTGGGAATCTCATTCTGCTGAGGTGTAAGCAGAATGAGGTCCCCAGAGGGTGAATTTGGTGATGCTAGCCCACTATGCGGGGTAGTATCACTAAATTCACCCTCTGGGGACCTCATTCTGCAAATGACAGGCACACTATTTCAAGGCTTGATTTCATCCATGATATTGACTTGTCGTCTATTCCGAGGATAAAAGTGAAGATTTTCATTGTGATCAAATCTAATTATTCTAGTTATATGCTGTGACAAACAGGAAAACCTGTTGCCCTATAGCGCTATGTTTGTCCCAGGCAAAATGCCTTTATTCATTTTCACTTATTTTTATATGTTCTTATCACAGTGTATTCCTATTTATATGATCATTTCAGGGTGTAATTTTATTAACATACGATGGGTATTTTTGAGAATTTGTTTACACACATTGAAGCAATGAACACTCATATAGTGCCCTCTTGTGTCGGTTTGATTTTGTCTATTGGTTTTAAATCGACTCATATTAGTTTGGGCTTTGACTGTTAGATTTGCATGGACTGCTGTTAAATAGTTTTGTATTGTCAAATATTGATAGAAATGTTATTAAATCGAAATCGATGTATATTAAATGTGCGTTTGCTGTAGTAGAATAAATAATTGAGTTAATAGTGTATCTATTGCTATATTATAAATGTGTTGTTACATATTGGTTGGGATATGAATACTATTGAATTGAAAAAGAACATTAATTGTGCATTGATCAACATTGATTAGAAAACGATATATATCAGAACGAAATTGTCTCATAGTGAATATAAGAAAGACTATTGGTTTGGAAATGAACACCATGTGGTTGGGAAATAATATATTGATTTAGAAAAGATTGCTATTAAAAAGTAATATAACTATATTGAATATTTGATGCATGCATTTTTTATTTGATGTATTTTCCGACCAAACGGCTGCCCATATATTCCATTGTTTACATAACAATAGATTTAACATGCAAAATCTCATTATTGGAAATCAGTTATTAATAATGAAAATAAGAACAAAGTTTATTTTAGTTGATGATAGATGTTTTACGGACTTTTATGTTATTTCACATGAACCTACATTACTTTTAAGGCCTTGAGTACCTTTAATCAAAGTTTGTTGTTTTTTTTTTTGTAATTCAATTTTGGATCATTATAAAAGCAAATACTTTGTTTTTAGAGGTACTTGAAATAAAAGTATTGTAGGCATCACAAATGTTAAAGGTACTCAACCCGTAAAGAGGGTCCCCATCTCAACAGATTCCAACAACAACAATCCGATCAGAGGGTCCTATATTACTATTTCTTTGGCTTTGGGGGTAAAAAATATTTGATTCGAGTCGAGGAACCCATCAAACAAAGCTCAGAGTTATTAGATATTGATTTTTGAAAATTCTTATGTTCTCGAGATGAGTACTTATAACTGCCGTCAATTTGGTAACATGCTCTAGATTTTACGCCAAAATTCTATTCAAACAGACAAGGATGGATAACTCTATAATCAAGTGGTAATAATTGACTACGTACTGGGCCAGTAAGAATTCCCGATAATGAAAAATAATAGATTTCTAAAATCGATATCTAACAAATCTGAGCTTTGATGGGTGACTTCCTCGACTCGAATCAAATTTTTTTGACCCCCGAAGCCATTGAAATAGTAATTGAGAGGAGTTTTATCGGGTTGAGTACCTTTAATCCAAATTAAGAATAAATAAAGGGCTGCATCTACTCTATTCCTATTTTGTGGCAAGTTGCTTATTCTCTTGGTGAGGGTGAAACACATTCAGTCCTCATCATTCCTGAGCAGTGTAGATTTATTTTAAAGACAGATAATCCTCACTGCTAAGAAATAATGTGATTAAATTGACTAAGTGATCATATACCTTAGTCAGTCAGTCTGATTCCAAACAGAAAAAATATATAAATCATGCCAAATTTAACCCTTTGAGTGCCAGGTTCGATTTTTGTATCAACCCATATACCCTGTGCCAATGCATTCTCTTATATATGCGAGTCGACCATAGGTCGCATCGCATATATAAGAGAATGCATTGGCCTAACAATTTTTCATCATTTGTTATTATTTTTTACAATTTTTTACAATTTTAATAAATTTTTTCTTATATTCTTTAACAGACTTATTTTGTAGGTTTAGTGCCAGGGAATCTCACGTTTTTCATGGGCATCAAAATTATTACTATAAATACTTGGTGATAGTTTTGAGTTATAACCCTAAGGTTTTATCCAGTTTGTTTTTAAATTCGCTATAGCATTAGGCTTGCCACGATTATTCGATTAATCGACTAACCTTCGGCAGGTGCGGTAGTCGACGGTTATTTACTTTCGTCGACTAATCGCCCGAGGGGGGGGGGGGGGGGGGGGGGGGGTGCGTATGGTTGTGTAACTTGTGTATCGATGTCATTCCTGGAAGTAACAGTTAAAGGTACTCAATCCGATAAAACTCCTCTCAATTACTATTTCAATGGCTTCGGGGGTCAAAAATATTTGATTCGAGTCGAGGAAGTCACCCATCAAAGCTCAGATTTGTTAGATATCGATTTTAGAAATCTATTATTTTTCATTATCGGGAATACTATCTGGCCCAGAACTCAGTCAAAATTGCGTTAAAATTACCACTTGGTTTTAGAGTTATTCATCCTTGTCTGTTTGAATAGATTTGGAGTACACATCCAGAGCAGATTACGGCAGTTATTAGTACTCATCTCGAGTTAATAACAAATTTCAAAAATCAATATCTAATAACTCTGAGCTTTGTTTGATGGGTTCCTCGACTCGAATCAAATATTTTTTACCCCCAAAGCCAAAGAAATAGTAATATAGGACCCTCTGATCGGATTGAGTACCTTTAACCGCGTATGCAGCACAATTCCGTTGCGGCGTCCTCTACCTTTGATGTCGCCGCCGACATTTGGCGGTCATCTTCAAAGAATTATGTGTGCGACATGTTCACACAGAACGTGCCTGGTTGGCGGCATCCTTCAGTTTGTCTTTGATGTCGGCGCCGACTTTTCAGAGTCATCGCCGATGTGTTGGGGAATCTGATCAGCTATTGGTTGGAATATCTGTCAGCGTGTTAGGCCATGGGCGGACCTGGGAACGTTGCAAATAATTACCATTACATGTATTCTCGTTTGGGTCTTCAAGAAAACAATCCGATGTTTGCGAGTTCTTTGACAAGGGGTTGCGTATATATTATAAACTATTAATTTGTTTCATTATTTCTTGCAATTCTTTATTGAAAATGTCCAGGTTATACACGGCAGTAATTGTGACTGCATCCCCGTCACACCAGGGTCCCCCACAAATACCTCCCACTGTCTACTAGTACCTATGTCCTCGTTAACTGCATTGTGTAAGTGCACGCCTTTCGCCGCAATTTCACTGATTAATGTGAAGCACGTGACTTGCCGAAATACGTAGCGGTGGCTTGGGAGTCGCGATCGAGATTAGATTTACTTCGTGCAATTTTGCACAGTTACTGTCACGTCGTGCTCGTATGCAGTTTGCTCTAACTTTGACAGAAACATCGGCAATATGGGCACTTGGCAGTATTTAATAGTAAGGGCCTGTTAAAAACTACATCGGGACGAATGAGACTATGAGGGCATGAGTATTCTTTGTTGTATATGCAATAAAACAGTGTAAACACGGAACATCGACAGTTTATAACTGTCTTAAAAATGAATGTAAAGAAGTCATCGTAATTTAGCATTTATCACTTGTTTACCTGGATGTAATACAGGGCGCATATATTACCGATTAATCGACTAACCGTCGATTATAGCTGCCGATTAGTCGATTATGAAAACTCATAATCGTGGCAACCCTATATAGCATGCTTAAGCATACCCAAAAAAAATTCAACCAAAACAAAAAAAACAAAAATAAAAAATTTTAGGGCCGATTTTACGACCGTAAATTAGGGCCGATGAGATCAGCCCCTTGCACTGAAAGGGTTAATACATCCCAAACAAGAAGATTTTATCCCCTTCTGTTATATGGTCGAAATAGATTTTGCCAGTTGAAACAGGTTTATTGAAATATAATATATATTTTATAATGGGCAAAAGGTGTTGTATATTGGTAAAGTTTGAATTGTCCGTGGTATTATAGTCCATAAATTATAATGAAATGATAATTTTGTAGGTTATAATTTTATATTTTAACAAGTAAAGGAAGTTTGTGTTTTATGTAATTAAAGGTACTCAATCCGAAAAAACTCCTCTCAATTACTATTTCAATGGCTTCGGGGGTCAAAAATATTTGATTCGAGTTGAGGAAGTCACCCATCAAAGCTCAGATTTGTTAGATATCGATTTTAGAAATCTATTATTTTTCATTATCAGGAATATTATCTGGCCCAGAACTCAGTCAAAATTGCGCTGTTATTACCACTTGATTTTAGAGTTATCCATCCTTGTCTGTTTGAATAGATTTTGGAGTACACATCCAGAGCAGATTACGGCAGTTGAAGGCAATTATTAGTACTCATCTCGAGTAAATAACAAATTTCAAAAATCAATATCTAATAACTCTGAGCTTTGTTTGATGGGTTCCTCGACTCGAATCAAATATTTTGTACCCCCAAAGCCAAAGAAATAGTAATATAGGACCCTCTGATCGGATTGTTGTTGTTGGAATCTGTTGAGATTGGGACCCTCTGATCGGATTGAGTACCTTTAATTGATAGAAGCCCTTCCGGACATATGTAGTACAAATTTGGTACCAAAATAGTAGTATCGATCCGATGATGGCATATATATAGTATCATTTCGATGATGATATTCCAGTGCCAATTCAGCATCGTAATATCGGTATCATTCCAATGATGGCATATCGGTGCCAGATCGGCATCGTAATATCGATATCGTTGCGATGATGCTATACCGGTGCCAGATCAGAATCGTTATATCAGTATCGTTCCGATGATCATAGGACGGTGCCAGTTCAGCATTGTCATATCATAAAACATTTTGGACAGTAGGAATACAAGTGCCGCATCCTTTCAATTAAAGGTACTCAATCCGATAAAACTCCTCTCAATTACTATTTCAATGGCTTCGGGGGTCAAAAATATTTGATTCGAGTCGAGGAAGTCACCCATCAAAGCTCAGATTTGTTAGATATCGATTTTAGAAATCAATTATTTTTCATTATCGGAAATTCTTTCTGGCCCAGAAGAGTCAAAATTTCGTTATTATTACCACTTGATTATAGAGTTATCCATCATTGTCTGTTTGAATAGAGTTTTGGCGTAAAATCTCGAGCAGGTTACCAAATTGACGGCAGTTATTAGTACTCATCTCGAGCAATTAACACATTTCAAAAATAAATATCTAATAACTCTGAGCTTTGTTTGATGGGTTCCTCGACTCGAATCAAATATTTTTTACCCCCAAAGCCAAAGAAATAGTAATATAGGACCCTCTGATCGGATTGTTGTTGTTGGAATCTGTTGAGATTGGGACCCTCTGTTCGGATTGAGTACCTTTAACTTTCATGTCATTACAGCAGATATTTGGCATTTGGTGGTATTTCAAATCAAATTGAAATTGGTCCAGGGGTCTGGGGGGGATTCGAACAGACAGATCATACTCTTTTATATATATCGATAATTAAAAATTAATGGAAGTTCATGTTTTTTTGTAATTCAATTTAGGGTCATTAAAGCATATCCTTGGTATTTAGAAGTATTTGAAATCAAAGGCATCACAAAAGTGCATTTAAATTTAGAATAAATAATGTGCTGTGTCTATTCTATTCCTAGAGTTGCAAGTTTGATTATTCTTCTGATAAGATTTAAACTATGGTAATGCCCTAAGTAATCGACTCTTTAACCACAGCAGAATTATGGGTAACTTTTCAGGATTTAGTCGGAAATATGGTTTGTTGCCATCATCGGAAAGCTCCCCGAGAGCTTTCCGTTGAATGGCAACAAGCCATATTTCCGACTAAATCCTGAAAAGTTACCCATAATTCTTCTGTGGTTAAAGAGTTGATTATTTAGGGCATTACTGTATGGTCATCTGTGAGCAGTACACAAATTATTATACTGACCGATAATTCTCAATACTAAGAAATAAGCAATTCCTACAATTCATGAACAGCAATAACTGTGTACATTGCTATGTTATCAATGTTTCTACCAGAGGTGAGAATAAATAGTCGGACATGGAAATTATATCTTTGTGTCAATATATCCTAACAAATGAAAAGGGGTTTTTAGGTTTGTTATGTCAAGGCTTGATAAAAGTCAGGGTGTAGCCTATGGCACCAAACTAGTGTCAAAGCTTTAACCCTTTCAGTGCCAAGTCCGATTTTTGTATCAAATCATATTTCCTTGATCATTTTTCAAATTTATTGATTATAATAATGTGATACATTGATGGAAAGAGCTCTAAATAAATTTGAAAAATGATCAAGGAAATATGGGTTGATACAAAAATCGGACTTGGCACTGAAAGGGTTAACTCTTTCAACACCGCAGCCTGCTTTAGCGGGCACGACGTAATTTATGTTCAACACCGCAGCCCGCTTTAGCGGGCAGAGAATAATTTTCGAGAATAACAAGCAATAATACCATGTTTACGGGGATATGCTAATGATTTTATTGGTTGGCGACTTACATATCATTTGGTTGAAAGTCTGTATCAATACTAATTGATTGTTGAACACGCAGACCTGACAAATACGGCCACACTGAGATGTTCCCGGCCTAAATATAGACAGCACATGTATGACATCACAACTACTATTTTGGGGGTTCTCTGGGTTTTCCCAAAAAAGTTGACGTAACAATGCAGTGTGGTGCTTTTAATCAGATACACATGTACCGATTGATTTAGTTTGTTATTGTTTATCACAAACACATATTGATAACACACATTTTTGAAATAAAGAAGATTGTTGCCCTTTCTAACGACGTTTTCTTTGTGGTATCCGTCTAATGACTCCTATTTTCCACGCAATGTTACAAAATTCACCATGCCGCACAATAGTGCGACTTCAATAATAATAGCTGCGAGTGCATGTTGTAAGCATGACATTGGCATGCATAAACATTTTGGGAATGCATTGAGATCATTGGCAGTTGTTTTTGGAAAGTTACTCATAATTCATTAGCATAATAACAGTTGAATATACAGGTGGGCCTAAATGCGGGATACTGGGTCTATTTCCAGTAAATGACGCCTTCTTGGGCATACTGTTGGTCTGTTCTCATAATAATGCCCATTGTACATCTTCTAATTACTTTCTTAATCACCACATATGCTAAAATTACGAAATGTGTTGGATATAATGCTAACTATTTGAATGTGGGTATGGTGAATATACTTTATGTGTTGAAATATTGCAAATAAAGTTAACTATAACAGTATAAATTGAGTTCAAATGTATTTACGCACCTGTTCACGCATGGCATGCGTTACCATGGTGATATAATCACAATTATATGATGTCATCCATCGGCAGGTGTTGCAAATTGATGGGCAGTTGTCACTGGTCATGACAATATATGGGTGTCCATACCTACGACCTCTATAAATACATGTGAGACAAAGAATTCCCCTATAAACTGCTGCATGCAAACCCGGTGTCCTGGATAACATACCTCTGTAAATTCGGTGGTGAAAGAGTGAGTCAGGCATAAAATGTGATTAAAATAACTAAATGATATCAAAGGTTTATTGGAAAACAAATCATAATCAAATGAATTGTTGGTCTTATATGTACATGTGAAATATAGCTATGTGTTACACATTCAAATGTTATAGCTGAAATGTTATAGCTGAAATGTTATAGGCCTACATGTGATATAAAGTACATGTATTAAACTGTATGTATAACAGCTAGGTTATAATCTACAGCTTGGAAGTTTCAAATGATCACATCACTGTGCTAATTTTTATAAAATTACATATAGATCTAGTTTACTTCTGATTCTGTGGGTTCAATAATCTTTACTCAATATAAAGAAATAGAATGGTGCTAATATGATATCATATACCTCAGACTGTCTCCAAATAGAACAAAAATATAAATCATGCCTACTTACATCATAGAAAACATCCCAAACAAGAAGATTTAAGAAGAAGGTTATTGACAAAAGAAAGTAAATTTAACAGTCAAACACTGGAGCGTGGGCCAGACTCATTATAATTTCCATGCAGTAAAACCACATGTGCGCAGCATAATATAACTTTAAAATCTTATACTTGATGTGATTTGCAGTTTTAAATTTCTACTTCAAAGCCCTTCTTTCATCAGCAATAGCATTTTTATGGCTCTGATACTGGGCTATATTAGGATATCTGCAACTGAAGATATCTCAAGCTGACACCGTAGTCCTATATATCAATAATTTGCCACGGGGATGCCCTAAATTGGGGTGTAAGGACTTTCTTGATGACACTTTGACAATTAACAACATTTTAAATTATAAGAATCCGTAAGAATATGAAGAAAAATCTAAATGACTTTGTTAAATTATTTTGCGTATGGGAAGAGCAGTATGGTCAAGCCTGCAAATAGTGTATCTGTCATTTGCAGAATGAGGTCCCCAGAGGGTGAATTTAGTGATGCTATCCAACACAGCAGGCTAGCATCACCAAATTCACCATCTGGGGACCTCATTCTGCTTTTAATAGGCCTCATCTTCTGGGAAATATCTATAGTGTCAAATTAACATTGTTTTTAGTTACTTTTTCCCCTCCTGTTCAGTTTCTATATACCCTAATTTGCAGAAGATAAAAAGACTAAACGGTGATATCAACTTCAACTGGGGAACATCAATCTGATCCTAGGTCTCCCATAGCAGTCGAGGCCTAAGCAGAATGAGGTTCCTAGCACATGAGAGACACACTAATTTGCAGTCTTGCTTGGTGGGCAGATATTGGTCCTTTGAGGTGACTTATTCTTACATGGATCATCTAAAATTGTGAGACTTTTATCTGAACATTTCCCACCAATAAATAGGAATCTATTGTATATGTATCTGTCATCTGTCTATCTGTCATCTGTCTATCTGCTTATATTTCTTGAAAATCCCTCCAAATGAATAATAAACCTTCCAATGTATACTACTAGTATTATAATTTAATTGATGTAAAAATCCATTTATGTAATTGAGGGATAACAAATTATAATTTCGTAACACAATTGACTGAGTAATTAGCCTGGAGGCTTGTAATTTAATAATACAATAATGACCCACTTCAGACATCCAAATATGTCCCTGACATCTTGAAACGCTATTAGGTGCATGTAAGACAAAATTATCCGCATTCACTTTCTTTATGTTGGGTAAACAATTCTGAATGTGTAAAACTGCTTTTACCTTAACCCGTTCATGACTGGAGCTTCCTGAAGTTTTACAAAAACCCTGTGCCAATTCATTCTCTTTATATATATGTGAGTATCCCATATAAGCCAGTGCATTCTCTCATATATGCCAGGCTCCCTATGGGAGACTCACATTTATAAGAGAATAGACTGGCACATCATATTTAATGCTGCACCAGCGCGGCTCCCGTCATGAAAGGATTGAACAATTAGTAATACATATCTCTATCATATCATACAAGTGAAGAAATTATTCACTTTGTAAACTATTAAAATATGTTTGTTTATAATTCAAGGCAAATCAGTGTTCATTTATGTTAATGTCCAATACTGGATAGACGTATTTTACAATTGTGAAACTTTTGCCGCTCTATTATTTAAATTGGTGAACACTTGCAGGGTAAATTTGCTCATCTAGAAATGTTATTTTATCAATTTTATTGTTTCATTTGTTTCCATTTCTCAATAATCCTACTAGTATATTTTGGTTTTTCATTTTATTTTTTAATTAGGCTAACATTTTTGAAAAATTACCAAACAAATTCGAAAATGGCCAAAGAATTGTCTCTGACTAGCAAAGACATATGCAGCCATAGCACTGATTTCAGTCCACCCTCTGATATCAAATCAACCTTGAAATATCTGTTTTTCATTGACAAATAAAACCAGAAAGGCTTTTCTTATTCTTATTAGTACTATTTTGTCCTGTACTATTGTACACATTCTTGGAAATTCCCATTGCACTATTATCCTGCCCTATACTATTAATATTCTTGTAAACTTCCAACATGTACTATTATTCTGTTTTGTATGGCATTTAAAATTCATGGAATTTTCCACCATGTACTATTGTTTTGCTCTGTAAATAAATTCTGAGTGTATATATATAGTGCCTAAAGAAGAAAAAAACAGTCAAATTTATAACACTTTAACTTTGCTACAGTTATTCTACACACAATATGCAGTTCATTATATAGAGCCATATATTGAAATACGGTACCCTTGTATTCCATCAACAAATAAAACCTGAAAGGCTGTTCTTGAAGGAATTTTCCATACGTATTCAGAATTTACGCAACATGAAACGTAGGATGCTTGATATTTGAAAGTGATCTAATAGCATTACACATATCAAAGGACCATGTCTATCTACGAATAATAAGTACAATGAATAATGGGCACAATGAAGAAGGTGCATTAAAATGGTGGATCTAGGAATGCACAAGTCCAGTGAAGTCTTTAAGCCTGAGTTTAGTGTGCCTGTCATTTGCAGAATGAGGTCCCCAGAGGGTGAATTTATTGACATTATCCCACATAGCGGGCTAGCATCACTAAATTCACACTCTGGTAACCTCATTCTGCATGGCCTAATCTGCTATGGGAGACATAGTCTCAGATTGAACTTCCCAAATGGTGAATATTGTGATGTACACCCATTAGGAACATTGATTATGCAATGTGTCGTCTGCCAATTTGGGGATAAAGAGAAACTAAACTAAACAAGAAATAGAAGATATGTGAAGAAGTTTCTATGGAAATTTGATAAAAAAAATAACTTTCCCGAGAAGATGAGGCCTAAGCAGAATGAGGTCCACAGAGGGTGAATTTAGTGATGCTAGCCTGCTATGCGGGATAGCATCACTAAATTCACCTCTGGGGACCTCATTCTGTAAATGACAGGCACAATAATCTCAGACTTGGAAGTCTTTAATATGTGGATTAGATAACATTTTTGAGGAATCTGCCATTAAGCTATAAGATTAGCATTTTTATGATCTTGTCATAGAAGGGTATATATATTGCGGTAGAACAGGATCACTCTTCCAAAAGTAAACATTCGTACAAATCAGCCAATCTCATTTCCCAGAATTGAAAAACAAAGTCTTGTCGTAAGGTAAAGTTCCTTTTTGGTTTAACCCTGTCATGACGGGAGCTGCACTGGCGCAACATTAAAGACCCTGTGCCAAATGCATTCACTTATATATGCAAGTCAACCATAGGTCACCTTGCATATATATAAAGAGAATGCATTGGCCTAACAATTTTTTATCATTTTTTATAAATTGTTCTTACATTCTTTAAAAAAAAAATTAAACATTTTCTTACATTCAACAATTTTTAACATTTTTTATCATTTTTTCTTACATTCTATAATAATTGTTATCATTTTTCAGGAACTAATTGAATGCTCCAGCTGTTCAATGAATCAATTAGTACTGAACTAAAGTATATAATAAGAAAAAGTTGGCTTTTTTTAAATTATCAGACAGGAACTTGAAGTTACCATAATTCAAATTGACTGATAACTTAAAAAAAATGAAAGTGTCAATGACACTGTAGCTCAACTTAGGTAGGGGAATAATTTAATGGTCGACAGTAAATGGAGGAATAGGAAAAGTGCTAATTGAAATGTCTAAGTAAGACTAGATGTTCATGTCAATATCAACATTCATAACAGGTTTCATAATGATCGGATCAGGGATGTGGTGATTATGGTGTGACAAAGGATTTATTGATGCAAAGAGTAAATTCTAAAATGGCCACCGGCAGCCATGTTTTTTTCCGAATTACCCCAAAATGACTTGTTCCCATCTACAGCCTTTACAAATCTCATAATGATCTGATCAAAGGTATGAACTGTAGCCTGTGCCAATGGATTTAGTCATGCAAAGAGTAAAATCCAAGATGGCTGCTGGCGGCCATGTTTTTCGGCTGAACGACCCCAAAATGACTCGTTTCCCATCTACATGTCATTGTTAACATACAAGACAAATTTCTTGAAGTTCCGACCAAAGCTACGACATGTAGCCCGCACCAAAGGATTTATTCATGCAAAGAGTAAAATCCAATATGGCTGCTGGCAGACATGTTTTTTAGCCAAACGACCCCAAAATGACTCGTTCCCATCTACATGTTAATATTAACATCCATGATAAATATCATGATGATTAGACAAACAGTATGACCTGTAGCCCGTGCCAATGGATTGAATTTTGAAATCCAAGATGGCTGCCAGCGGCCATGTTTTTTGGCCGTATGACCCCAAAATGACTCGTTCCCATATACATGTCAATATCAATATTCATGACAAATTTCATAAAGGTCAGACCAAAGGTACGACCTGTAACCCGCGCCAAAGGATTTAGTCATTGAAAGAGTAAAATCCAAGATGGCTGCTGGCGGCCATATTTTTTAACCGAACGACCCCAAAATCACTCGTTCCCATCTACATGTCATTGTTAACATCCATGACAAATTTCATGAAGTTCTGACCAAAGCTACAACCTGTAGCCCGCGCCAAAGAATTTAGTCATGCAAAGAGTAAAATCCAAGATGGCTGCTGGTGGCCATGTTTTTTGGCTGAACGACCCCAAAATCACTCGTTCCCATCTACATGTCAATATTAACATCCATGACAAATTTCATGATGATCAGACGAACAGCACGACCTGTAGCCCGCGCCAATGGATTGAATTTTGAAATCCAAAATGGCCACCAGTGGCCATGTTTTTTGGCCGAATGACCCCAAAATGACTCGTTCCCATCTACATGTCAATGTCAACATTCATGACCAAATTCATAAAGATCAGACTATAGGTACGACCTGTAGCCCGCGCCAAAGGATTTAGTCATGCAAAGAGTAAAATCCATGATGGCTGCTGGCGGCCATGTTTTTTGGCCGAACGACCCCAAAATGACTCGTTCCCATCTACATGTCAATGTCAACATTCATGACAAATTTCATAAAGATCAGACCAAAGGTACGACCTGTAGCCTGCGCCAAATGATTTAGTCATGCAAAGAGTAAAATCCAAGATGGATGCTGACAGACATGTTTTTTGGCCGAACGACCCCAAAATGACTCGTTCCCATCTACATGTCAATATTAACATCCATGACAAATTTCATGATGATCAAACGAACAGTACGACCTGTAGCCCGCGCCAATGGATTGAATTTTGAAATCCAAGATGGCCACCAGCGGCCATGTTTTTTGGCCGAATGACCCCAAAATGACTCGTTCCCATCTACATGTCAATGTCAACATTCATGCAAAATTTCATAAAGATCAGACCAAAGGTATGACCTGTAGCCCGCGCCAAAGGAAATTGTTGATGGACACACGCACACACGGACGACGGACGCCAAGCCATGGCAATAGCTCAAACTTACAAAAGTAAGTTGAGCTAATAATTCATTTCCAGTTCCAAGAACCGACACTAACAATAGATATGGTAATCCCCCACGTAGAACTGTTTCGTCTTGCATTCCAACTTTTTAACTTGCAAACGTGCGATTATTCTAGAACTAATAGACAATAGAAGATGACGAGAGTCTGTGACCTAATGACGAAAGTATATATAAACTGTATAGCCACTCAGTGATGCAACGGTTGCAGTACGAATATATCAGAATTTTCCTCCGACATCAAAATGTTAAACTTTTGTTTTGACTTGCATTCTCATGCTTTCTGAAGTTTCGATTTCTGACATAAACGTTGCCAAATTCTGGACTGTAAGTTTAACTAACTATAAGTATTGGGCAGGGTTCATGCTGGCATAGGCCAAGTTGGCCAATGGTAATTTATTTGTCGAAAATGGCCATACAAAATTTCAACATTTTTTTACCCCAAATGGAGATGAAAATCCAATTCAAAAGCGTTGATTCGATCGACAGTGCCAAAATTAGGTGACAAATCAGTATCGCCGATTCGCAGGTCTTGAACATGCGGGTTTCGTACTTTGGAAACATTGTACCATTACAGGCTTATATCAAACTATAGCAAAGCTTCAATAAGTGCACTGGTTAATTTCATTTTTTGTAGATTGAATGATAAAATACATGAATGCATTGTCCCATAAATGGGTGGTACAACGAAATTGGACATACCACCGAGCCACACTACTCAGTGGCATGTCTAGGGCATATAATCACAACAAACTGGCTTCACCTCGTAAAGGTTTTAATCCCCACAATAGATATTCAACAGTTATCACCTCACTATAATAAGCAACACTGACAGTGTTTTTATTTTGGCGAAGCTAGCGGTGACAATTAACAAAGCTCATTAGTTGGCGAATATGGTATCAGCGACAGAGTTATTGCACTTGTTTAAGCAGATGTATGTCGTTATAACTATAGTAGATTGTTAGTCGCATGTTTGCGCATTTCATGTAACAAATAAACTTTGAAATTAAGAACAATTTTAGTCATTAATTGTGAGTTGAGAAAATGTGGATTTAATTTGGCCAAAGTTTTTTTTAATCTGGCCAAAAAAAATCTCATTCGACCAATCTTTTGGCCAAAAGATTTTTCGGCCCAGTGAAAACAATTGTATTGGGCTGAGATTTGTTCATACTGTTTTTTTTCCTTCTTCATAGGCTAATGATAACATCGCTTTGTGTAAGAAACCATTATATATCTAATTTTTGTTCACAGTATACAACTTCGATTATTTGGCCAGAACCAGTTTCAAATGATAGGCACCATCATATTGGCCCCTCTTTTAAAACAGTCATGATGGTGAACCCCCATACCATATTTCATTCCAATCCGATAATCCATGGGCTGAGATATATACAGAACACAGAAAACCACTATTTCCAGATGAACAAAGAAAGATAACTCTTGAATGGAAAAGGCAAACATCATTGGCCCCTGTTTGGAAAGTACTCCTGATACCGGACATTCATTCCTAATTTCAATCAGATCCAATGGCTGATATATATGTCCAGACAGATGTACAGACAGACAGACATACAGACAAAGTCAATCCAGCATAAGTGCCATTTTTATCAGTTTTCTTCAAAACGTGGGGGTATAATAAAGTAGAACGGATAATACGGAAAATGTCACTCGATCTCTTTTTTTAGCACAGTCCTTATGATGAAATCTATATTCAGAACGTGAGCAAAGTCATTAAACTGTCCTTTGAAAGGAGTTCATACCGGAGTACATCAAGATCTGATACCATTCACCGATATTTTTGAGTTATTTTAGGACCGGGGGGACCTCAAATATCTCAGTTAAATTCGCTCAACCATTCATTTAATTAGTCCACATATTTCATACCTATTCTCCCGTAAGTAAATAATTTATAAAAATTAATTTTGATTGAATTTCAACATGAACATGTGGCTTAACCCTTTGGCTAATGGAACGACACATATGTCGCCATATGGTTCGCGAGTGGAACGACATATATGTCATTTCAGGAAGTGTCATTTTTATGTAGACATAACTTCAATTGATCATCTGATTTATACATGATTTGTATAGGAGATATTTTGATTAATATAATGTCCCAATGTATAAGTGCAACAGATTATGATAGCACAATTAAACAGAAAACACACATAAATTAAAACGAATTATTGGACTTTTTGACCCAAATTTGTTTAATAATTATTGCTATGACATTCACGTTAAACTCACACATGACATCATGTATATGATGTAATAGATACTCTCCAAAGGGTTAACCCTCTCAATACTAAATACTCATTTATATGTATTTCCCTTAGGCCAAACTTTTTTAATTTACTGCTTTACGGATCAGCCGACCCTGTTTTCTGTGGCCCGACAAGGAAATAAAAATCAAATATAATTTTTATTTTTATTTTCACAGCCAACAGCTGTTTCTGCTTATCAGCAACAAATTATCTAACCACATTTCACTGATTAAAGATGCATAGGACACACCAACTATAGATATCTCTGACTTTAATTACTTTTAACTACATCCAATATGAAAACTGAGAAGTCAGCTTGAGTTTATGTGTCGGCCACCAAGATACCTGTATGCTTTCTATAAATCTTGACATCTCTTTACATTTTGTATTCCTGGGAATTTATGGTGATCTTTATGACTGAAGACCAATAACAGTCCACAAGGTTTCTTAGATAGGAATGACAAACTAATGAGTATGTGGGTTTGCTCAAGTTACACATTCACTTTTTATCACTACCACTTATCTCATCATTCCCATGTGTATATTAACCCTCTCTATACTAAATACTCATTGACCAGACAAGTAGATTCCTTAGGAAATGTTCAGATAATAAGTTCAACAAGTTCTAAACTTATTATCTGAACATTTCCCACCAACTAATAGGAATTAATCCTTCTGCAAATATATTATCTGTCGGCTACTTATTTTTCCATGACATCCATCCAGATGAATAATGGACTTTTTCAATGTATACATTATAACTGAACGGGGGAGTCCATTTATTCAATAATTAAAATGTTGAACAAAAACAAACCCTTTATTTCTGGATTTTTTCAATATATTTCAATAATCAGAGCTATGTTTCAAATAATAGTACTGGATTTAAATTTTGTGATATACATCCAAAAAGTGTTCTCTATAAATGACTGACAGAGAATTATAAAGACACAGTTACCACCTTAGCGAATGTCCAAAAAAAAAAAAATGATTCAAGCATTTTTATTTTTATTTTTTTTCCGACCGACCCTACCAAAACAAGGTTAAAAAAATCCGTAAAGCAGAAAAATAAAAAAGTTTGGCAATAGGAAATGTTTATATAATAAGTTCAAATATGGTGGTTTTATTGAACTTATTATCTGAACATTTCCCACCAATCAATATGAATCCTTTTGCACTTGAATTATCTTTTCGTCTGTCTGTTGTCTGATTGGATTATCTGAACATCCCTCCAAATGAATAATAGACCATTCCAATGTATACAATGTTACAATGTAACTGAATGGGAGAAAAATATTTAGTATACAAAGAGTTACACAGGATGAATTATTTCATGAAAATTTGGGTTCTAAACCTGGCCTGATAATAAAGAGGCAGACATTTGCAGAATGAGGTCCCCAGAGGGTGAATTTAGTGATGCTATCCCGCACAGTGGGCTAGCATCACCAATTTTATCCTCTGGGGACCTCATGCTGCTTATGCCTCAATTGCTATGGGAGACCTGCATTGGCCTAACAATATTTACCTTGATCTTGTAAGCTAGTGCATTCTCTTATATATGAGAGGCTCCCTATGCTCATATACTAAAGAGTGCAATGGCAGAGGTTCTTTAATGCTGCACCAGCATAGCTCCCGTCATGAAAGGGTTAACTATAATTGGACTGGCCTGGTATGGATTGGTATTTAAGACTCTAACTGATATAGCACAAGGTGCAGTTTAAGGATGCCCACATGCCGGTCTACGTGTGGACAGGACAGTTTATAGGATGAACAACATGAGCTTGTAGCCCCAAAAAAATGCAAAGCCTGGTCCCGGCTATGTATGAGAAAGCTTAATTATCATGCAGCAGGTCCTCTGTATATTTATACACACTGAATCAAGATTTACACATTATTTTACAGCGTAGATTGTTCAATGCCATTAAGTACATGTATTTAGACTGTCAAACAAACAAACAACTTTATAAGTTGATTTAATACCCTTTCATGATGGGAGCTGCCGAGGTGCAGCATTAAAGGTCCTGTGCCAGTACAATCACTTACATATGCGAGTCTCCCATAGGGAGCCTCGCAAAAATAAGAGAATTCACTGGCTTACAAGTTCAAGCTAAATATTGTTGGGCAAATGCATTCTCTTATACATGTATATGTGAGGGTCTGGTGTTTTGCAAAAATTCAAAAAGCTCCAGTCATGAAAGAGTTAACCCTTTACCCAACAGAAGGGCCCTGTGCCAATGCATTCTCTTATATATGCGAGTCGACCATAGGTCGCCTCGCATATATAAGAGAATGCATTGGCTTAACACATTAAAAATTATAAAATTGTTAAAGAATGTAAGGCCAATGCATTCTCTTATATATGCGAGGCGACCTATGGTCGACTCGCATATATAAGAGAATGCATTGGCACAGGGCATAACTGTAACTATCACAATGTGGTCAAGGAGCCGGTTCCAATGATATCCATATTTGTATGGTTCTATTGAGACAGACCGAAGATATTTTAGGCTGTTGAAGCTTTATTTGGCCGGTTTTGGCCGGTTTGTTGGGTAAAGGGTTAATAGTCAGTCAATGCTTAAAATTATCCTTTCTTTACTTGATGAGTAGATTCCATAGGAAATGTATAGAAAATGAGTGCATCAAACAATAAATAGGTTATTTTTTGAACTTATTATCTGAACATTTCCCACTAATTTAATAGGAATCCTTCTTCACTTGTATTATCTTATTGTCTGTCTGTCGTCTTTATTTGTTCCCTCCAAATGAATAGTAGACCATTTCAATCAAGCCTGAATTTAATGTTACTGACATTTGCAGAATGAGGTCCCCAGAGGGTGAATTTAGTGACGCTATCCTGCATAGCGGGCTAGTATCACTAAATTGACCCTCTAGGAACCTCATTCTGCTTAGGCCTCACCTGCAATGGTAGACAGTCTCAGATTGAAGTACCCAAATGGTGATTATTTGATATACACCCATTGGGAACCTCGATTATGCAATGTGTCGCCTGCTAATTTGGGGATATAGAGAATCTAAATAAAAAAAAAAATAGAATCTATGGGAAGAAATTTGATAAGAAACTTTCCAGAAAAGAAGAGGCCTATTAAAGCGGAATGAGGTCCCCAGTGGGTGAATTTAGTGATGCTAGCCAGCTATGCGGAATAGCATCAATAAATTCTTCCTCTAGTGACCTCATTCTACAAATGACAGGCACACTAAACTAGACTTGATTTCAATGTATACTTTTATAACTGATAGGAGAATCAATTTAGAAAAAAAAGGATTAAAGTTACCTACCTATTCCATACGAGTCCACTAATCAAATGTAATGCTATAGAGCTATTCACCAGAACAATTTCGAAGCTGGATCGCCACCCACGTCAGGTACATATTCCTGTTGAGAGATTTAAACCAGAGGTTACAATAGCAGGTCATTGTATGTCAGGATGCATTTTCGTGGGATCCAATTACGAATCAAGACACATCATTCAGGACACACATGCTGACATGCGTTCTGATTATATAAATGGCGAAAAATGTCAAAGTGTATGTGTCTCTCTAGTACATCAAAGCGTGCTATTTGCTAGTAATGGATATACTCCCACTTAATGCTAAATATATGCTGATTTGTAATACTATATAATATATTCTGACAGCATTTAAAACTAATCCAACTCAAATTACTGATACAGTTAATGTGTAGGACATGAAATTAGATTCAATAGACAGAATATATGATAAACATTTATATTTCAAAGAACTGAATTTAAAAGTTTATCTTTGGGTCATCTGTAAAAAATTACCCTGATCCACGTTTACAAAACTTATTCTTTATGGGTGGGGTATAGTGCAATCATGATCGTATGTAATCTAGCATCTCGCTATCCCAATATCCAAGTTGGTTATAAACATATGAGCAGACTTGGACTTGGACTATGGGTGGGGGTGAACTATCCAAGTGTCTCAGGTTTATCCTTGTCACAAAAATACTAATTTCAATATGATTTTATTCATGGAAATCAAGAAGGCATTTTTTCATAAATTTTGGAATTAGTCAGTACTCCAAAGAGATCAAATTTGTCTCCTGCAATGTTCTTCAATATTACCAATTGAAAATTATCAGTCTGTCAATTGGGAAAATTAAGGCACTGAGGACTTTTTGGCTGACCTTCCCTACAAATGAAGCAATGGGAATCTGTATAAACTACTCATCAGTGAATACCCAGATATCACAGATATACACATAAAAATCTTGTATTTACATGGATCTACAGACAATCTCAATAAAAAATTAAAAACAAAAGTAAAAATTTAACTGACAAATTATAAATTTTCAGTACAGATATGGACCTGGAGGTTTATGAATCATGGATACGACTAAAGGATCTCTTTGTGGGGGGGGGGGGGGGGGGGGGGGGGGTCCAAGAGGGGATTAAATTTGCAGTTCGCACCCTCTCCGCTTCAGTTGGAAATGTAAAAATTCACACCTAAACCTTTCAATCTTGGAAATATCCATCCTCACACAATCCCCTCAGATACCCCCCCCCCCCCCAATATTATAACCCCTGGAAACTTTCCACCCAAAATTAGGAAATATATTTGATTTTTAGTCTAAAAACAACAATTATCACTATAAATACTGGTTGGAAAATTGAACAGAAAAATGTCAACCTACACAATGTTGAATATAATGAGGAAAGTAGTTTAAGCTGTGCAGTCTGATTACATGACCTTAAACTTTGATTTCAACAATAATTCCATTTCTAGTTTCGCTTTCATAATTTCAAACATCACTATTTTCAGATGAAAATGCTATAATAAGTCAGAGCCTGTCAAGATCCGCTCTACACAATAAATTGAAATTATTATTATTTCTGACTAGGTGAACATGAACACTAAAGATCCAACAAAGTTTTATGAACCGTTTTATGTGTAGGCACTTAAAGTAATGGAGAACGGGACATAATATTTTTGAGTGTTAAAGGCTATTCAAGTTATAAAAAGGAGGTAAAAATATGATGAATTGACATTAAGGAACACCTGACTCCACACATATAGTAATGCTCTAAATAATCGATTCCTTAACCACAGCAGAATTATGGGTAACTTTTCAGGATTTAGTCGGAAATAAGGCTTGTTGCCATTCATCGGAAAGCTCTCAGTGAGAGCTTTCCGATGAATGGCAACAAGCCATATTTCCGACTAAATCCTGAAAAGTTACCCATAATTATGCTGTGGTTAAGGAGTCGATTATTTAGAGCATTACAGTATTCTAACTATGGCAAAACCAATTTTAAAGTCTGATTTATGAACATCTGGACTGAAAAAAGGTAGATGCAGGAGGGAATAAAAACAAATATTAAAGATGCATAATCCGAATTAACGCTCGCAAATTACTATTTCCTTGGCTTTGCATTCGATTTGAGGAACCCACCCATCAAAGCTATGAGTGATCAGATAAATTTTTTAATCTATTTTTCACCACCGATAAATTTAAGTGGCCCAGTAAAGAGAAGGCGGTCTCGGACCAAATTGCAGATGAAGATGGATAATTCTAAAATCAAGTGGATTTTTTGTATTTCGTTGAACAAAATGTTGATAAATAACAGGTTTTGGGCAATTTTATACTATACATGTAGTTGACTGTGGTTAGCATTATTTTTGGGCAATAAATCGATTCTGATAACTGAAGCACAATTTAAAAAAATGTTGTTGTTGGAATCTGATTATATGGGCACCATCAAATCAGATTGAGTACCTTTAAAGTTTCTAACCAACCAATAATAAAAAAAATAGCAAATCGCATGAAATTTCACTCGTTTTGTGAAATACGTACATCTTATTTCAGTTTTCCAACACTTAATTTCTTGTAAGTTAATTTCTTATTACCTCAGTTTTTGTTCCAAGTTAGAGATATAGAGGATCTCACATGAGTTTCTATTTTATACGGAATTTATCAACCGAGTTCACTAAATTTGATTTGAGCCGAGGTTTACCGAGGCTCAAATAGAATTTAGTGGACGAGGTTGATAAATTACGTATAAAATAGGACGAGTGTGAGATACTTTTTATCACATGATCAAATAAACGCGAAGCAATGCGAAATATCCATCGAAAACAACGATAAAAACCGCAGCGATCGCATGTCATTTGAAGAACGATGTGATGTCATCGCACGCGCTGATATTAAACGTGTCTCTTATCGATAATTATGAAACTGCTTTTATGGGCAAATTATGTGATAAAAAGATATCTTTGCATACAAATACCATAGCGAGAATGGCTGCTTTACATTTGTTGAAAGAGTTAGTGATAAATAGTAAGAATGTGTACATGTTTTAGTTATTTTTCAGATTTGAATTTTTTTTTTTGAACTTTGTGAAAAAAGTTGTAAGCAATGTTCGAAAACCATACATTAAAATTGGTGTCGCCTGATGCATATAAAAAGAGAAATTTGTGCAACTCCTCCCCTTGGGGCATTTTACAACTGGAGCATCAAACCTTCCAACTGTTGGAAATTTCCAACCACAAACATTCCCAAATAGTTGGAAATTTTCCAACAAATTAAATAGTTGGAAATTTTCCAACAAATCATCAATTGAAATACATAAACAGATCAAATCCAAGTTGAAAAAGTATACTGATCTAGAAATAGTAACATTTGTTGTTCCAGTCTTTAATAGTACAAAATTGAAAGAATAGTCAATGTATTTAAACTTGTTTCAACCCTGTTTTAAGCCCCAATAATGTAAAAGATGATGAAATAAAAATATGGTAAACTTTGGGTGGATCTAAAAATAAGATTGCGAGTAATGGTGGGGAATACCCAAATTCAGATAAGCTGAATTCCAGCAGCCGACAAATCTAAAAATATTACTGCTAGCGAAATGATAGAAATTACTCATAAGGATTACAGGTTCGTGAGTCATCTGCATGTGCTTTCATTGCATATTGTTTATACTTGGAATACAGTAATGCCCTAAATAATCGACTCCTTAACCACAGTAGAATTATGGGTAACTTTTCAGGATTTAGATGGAAATATGGCTTGTTGCCATTCACCTGAAAGCTCTCAGTGAGAGCTTTCCAATGAATGGCAACAAGCCATATTTCTGACTAAATCCTGAAAAGTTGCCCATAATTCTGCTGTGGTTAAGGAGTCGATTATTTAGGGCATTACTGTAACTAAACACCATTTAATCACTGATACATCATGCATTCACTTGTGATACCTGAAACTTGGAACAATCACAGTTACCCAATTTGGCTCTAGTCAGCTGTTTAAATTATGAATAGATCTGATATATCAAGATAAAATACTAGCAGCGATGATATGTATATTACAGATATAAATAGTAAATATTCATGAAATATATGCATTTTATTTCATGCTCAATCTGAGTTAATCGGATTCAGGAAGTTTGGTTTTCAAAACAACAATGCATTGGCGGAGTGCATTGACCGATTTAGAAAATGTGTCAGTACATAAAAGGCACTCCCCAGTCAACAAAAAATGAGATTAAATCTTGTAGACATATAATATGTGATTAACAGATGTATGGGTTGCTGTCAGTCACAAGCAACTATATTTTCCAAAAGAATGAAAACACAGGTAAATTTTATCCTACATGTGTATGTTATGATCGAAAAATTACTTTTGTCATTATCTTTATGGCTCTGTTATGGAACCGAACTGGTTAAATTATGGCCCGAGTGATTTATGATTCTTTCAGCTGTTATTTCTGATTGCTAGCTGATCAACTAGCTACAGTAATGCTCTAAATAATCGACTCCTTAACCACAGCAGAATTATGGGTAATTTTTAATGATTTAGTCGGAAATATGGCTTGTTGCCATTCATCGGAAAGCTCTCGGTGAGCTGCTGTGGTTAAGAAGTCGATTATTTCGAGCATTACTGTATATTTAATACAATAAAACAAGCCTGCAAATAGTGTGCCTGTCATTTGCAAAATGAGATCCCCAGAGGGTGAACTAGAATCACTAAATGCACCCTCTGGGGACCACATTCTGCTTAGGCCTCATATTCTTGGAAGTATCTATAGTCCCAAATTAACATTGTTTAGTTACTTTTTCCCTTCTGTTCAAGCAGTTTTATGTCACCTAATTTGCAGAAGATAAAATGCATAATCGAGGTGACTAATGGGTGAACATCACCAACTTCAACAGGGGAACTTCAACCTGATCCTAGGTCTCCCATAGCAGTTGAGGCCTCAGCAGCATTTGGTTCCCAGAGCGTGAATTTGGTGATGCTAGCCCATCGTGTGGGATAATGTAACTAAATTCACCCTCTGGGTACCTCATTCTGTAAATGACAGGCGCATTATTTGCAGGCTTGGAGTCAAGGGCTTTGTTCCAAACAAAATTTGAAATGATGTACTTGATTTCTCTGATCTAAGTAGATTTTGGCCTACTTGATTTTAGAATGACTTATCCAATAATTATTGTGTCATTTTGACCCAAACCATGCAGAAAATTATAATCAGTCTTGTTCATGAGTTATTCCTCATATTTCGCAGCTGTATACTTCTGAATAAAACTACTAGTATTGACCAAACTAAATTGTGCATAAAATAAAATTATTTAAAAACAATTGCCACAGGATCCAAACAATTTTAAATTCCTTATTTAATGGAAAACTTCCTTGTTCTCTAATCATTAATACACGCAATCTCTCATAACTTTATATGTCCTAATAACTCATAAACACTAAATAATCAATTGTTCGAAAGGATATCCCACTATACAGGATATAAATAACAAATCACGACCAAGAGCACCAAGTCTGAATTTATTGTGTCTGACATTTGCAGAATGAGGTCCTCAGAGGGTGAATTTAGTGACGCTATCCCGCACAGTGGGCTGCAGCATCACTAAATTCTCCCTCTGGGGACCTCATTTTGCTTAGGCCTCATCTTCTGGGAAGTATCTATATCTTAAATTAACATTGTTTTTTGTTGCTTTTTCCCTTCTGGGAAATTTCAATATCCCCTAATTTGCAGAAGTAAAATGCATAATCGATGTGACAAATGGATGAACATCACCAACTTCAACTGGGGACTTCAATCTGATCCTAGGTCTCCCATAGCAGTCCAGGCTTGAATAACACATGGTTTTGAATAACATAATTTCTTTTATCACATAATTTGGCCATAAAAGCAGTTTCATAATTATCGGTAATAGACACGTTTAATATCAGCGCGTGCGATGACGTCACAGCGTTCTTCAAATAACTTGCGATCACTGTATTTTATGATTGTTGTTTTCGATGAATATTTCGCGTTGCTTCGGGTTTATTTGATCATGTGATAAAAGGTATCTCACACTCGTCCTATTTTATACGTAATTTATCAACCTCGTCCTCTAAATTCTATTTGAGCCTCGGTAAACCTCGGCTCAAATAGAATTTAGTGAACTCGGTTGATAAATTCCGTATATAATAGTAACTCATGTGAGATCCTCTATATCTTATTGTTGTGCCTTATGGGGCATCACATAACTACTATGGGGAACAGTGAATATAAATAACATAGAATACAATAACAATCAGAACTGGATATCGGGAAATGATGCAACCTATTTCAGAAAAGTTTCGGAGTAATTTCAAACTATCGGGATTCTTTCAGTAATTTATCAGAATTTAACTTTCTTTTTTTTCGGCAACAGTATTGGTGAATTGTCAGCAAATTAGCTTTTACTTCAATCTTAATTGGGAATTTACATTCATCATTCAAATATTGTTATATTTTTCTATGTAAAATAGTTTTTTTCTATGATTTTGAATGTCTATTACTAACTAATACTAAGAGAAGCTTTCATGCAATTATTTTTGGATTCTACATGGTCATGATGTGGTCATACATATCTTACAATATTTGGTATGGTTGTCATGCTGATTTTTTTGCTCTTCAAACAAATTACCGCGGTTGAGTCGTTTCCAGCCAAAAGCCGGGTAGGATGATCGGACTACATTTTGCAGGTCCCTTCAACCTTTCTAGACAAATTACCTGATTCCTGGAAACAGTTCAGGTTCTCCAACATCCATGAAAACACAACCTCACTTAACTTGTGTCATAACATTTCACAAACACCAAACAGTCAATAGAAATCCACTATTGAGGATATGAATAATAACACATCTCGGTCAGGAACACATGGATTATGTAACATTTAGGTGAAACCAATTTAACCAGTTGGTTTACACAGGTGGTGACCGATGCGGATGCACACTTGTATGTTCAATGTGCATGCGGTTATTTGTACATATCATGCTACATGTGGTCCATGTGACCAGGTAATTTTAGCACTATTTGTTGATTATCAGACATGGCAACTTTTTAAAATTTCTTCTGAAGAGATTTCGCTAGAAGCTAGATGGCAACGGTAAATTTGTCAAATATCCAATTGATATTATTTTTATTCCTTTATTTCCGAAAGAGTTCTCTAAAGTTTGCGACATGCATCAGAAATTACAACAACTGGTGGGCACTTTATAATACAATCTGGTATTTTTATGCATAATATGTTAAGACAACTAATTTCTCAATCCATTGCTGCAATTCTGATGTCCCTATGATCAGTGAGGAAATTAACAAAAACACTTTGAATGTAGGTAAGGACGAAATATTGGGATAACGATGCACACTGATTATTGGGTATCTGCATGAATCAGTAACAATAACCAGTGTGCATCGTCGCCCCATTTATTCTTGGGTAACCACTTTCAAAGTGTTATTGTAAATTTCACACTTGTCATAAGAACATCAGGAACGCAGGAAGAGATTTAGAAATTATATGTCTTAACATATTATACATAAAATACCAGATTGTGTGATCAAGTGACCTATAGTATCAGTACATTCGTGCGAATGTCGAGAAATTGAGAGAACTCATTTGGAAATCGAGCAATAAAAATAATATCAAGGTGCAGTGATATTTGACTAAACTTGAACGCTGTCCTCTTCTAGCGAAATCTCTTCTGAAGAAATTGGAAAAGTCGCGAGGTTATATAACCAACAAATTGTGCACTAAATTACCTAGTTACCTGAAGCACATGTGACATCTTCATTGGTCATCCCCTGCGATTTAACCCTTTCTATACTAAATACTGGAAATGTTCAGATAATAAGTTCAACAAACGACCATAGGTCGTTTGTTGAACTTATTATCAGAACATTTCCCACCAATGACTATGAATCATTCTGCCCTTGTATTATATGTTTTTCTGTCTGTCCTCTGCTTTTATTATACTTGAAAACCCTTGAATAATAGACTTTTCCAATGTATACTTTTATAACTAAATGAGGGAATCCATTTTAGTATAGAAAGGGTTAAGAAACCGGCAAAATAATTTTACCTTTATTACCGAAATAGCAACAACAAAAAATGTACTGTTTTTTGCACATGGTGTTCAGTTTATGTAAGACTTCTCGCCCGTTCTATCAGTCATAACAGCACGGGGAATTGAGAACAACTGAGATATTAATGTATCGGTTTTATTAATTTTTATTTAGTGAATATATGAGATTTGAATTCGCCAGGATTGTGTGGAGAAATAGACAATGGGTATGTTAACCCTTTGGAGAGTATCTGTAACGTCATATACATGACATCATGAGTAAATTTAACGTAAACGTCATAGCAATAATTATTAACAAGTTCGGGTCAAAATGGTCCAATAATTCGTTTTGATTTATGTGCATTTGTTGTTAATGTGTGTTATCATAATCGATTGCGCTTATACATTTGGGACATTATATTAATCAAAATAACTCCTATACAAATCATTTATAAATCATATGATTTATTGAAGTTATGTCTACATAAAATAACACTTCCTGAAACGACATATATGTCATTCTACTCGCCAAAGGTTTAAGACCTGTCTGGGTTTTTTATAATTTTTTTCCCTCCTCCACCTAAAGATTATTTTCCCTAATGTCCATAAACCAACTAATAAAATTTCTGTTGCCTTAATTTCTTATCTTATTGCGCCTCAAGTTTATTGTACTTACAGATCATGCTACTTTTTGTTGCTACAATCAAGTCCAGCATGGGTGGGTGGTCACAGTCCAGTGTTGACTTGCTAGTGGTATCCTGGTATCAACTGGTGCAGCTTGCTGCAGGCAAATGTTTAAGTGCATGAGTTAGATATCACTTGTATAGTAATGCCCTAAATAATCGACTCCTTAACCACAGCAGAATTATGGGTAACTTTTCAGGATTTAGTCGGAAATATGACTTGTCGCCATTCATCGGAAAGCTCTCAGTGAGATGAATGGCAACAAGCCATATTTCCAACTAAATCCTGAAAAGTTACCCATAATTCTGCTGTGGTTAAGGAGTTGATTATTTAGGGCATTACTGTAAGTGGTCAGACATGAACAGGTCACATGAGGATCAGGGGACCTCGCAAATTTCAAAGGGTTGGGGGAAAGGGACCCTTGTAGCTGCTGGGGCAAGATCTCAGACCATGCAACCAACTGCAAATATATAATGTTTGCTGAAACACCTAGAAAATTATTGGTTTAAATTTTTTTTTTTTTAGATTGATCTTCTTGTTAAATAATTGTTTTTTTTTTTTTAATTTAATTTAAAAAAAATCAAAATTATGAAAACCTAATGCCATTATAACATCTGCCGGGGTACCCAGATTCAGCCACTAAATTTGGTTGAAATCTGTCCAGGGGACTGGGAGACAATCGTAAACAGACAGACAGACATACCTTTTCCTAAGATTTTCCTAAATTACTCTTCTAAATATATAAGATTGGTAAATCAGAATATTGGGATAGCACCGTAGCAACATGTTTGTTTTTTGGCAATTTAATTGCGAGGTTACCAGGCAGAATAAACCTTTTAGCGATGTATACACATCAATATCTTTCAGAATAAGGCAATAACTATCAATGTGTATCCCTTTGAATGGTATTTTTTTTCATAAAATGGTCCACTTGTGGTCAACTTTGACAACTAAAACAAAATTATTTTCGCTTACCAATCACTGTTGGTATTATTCAGTGAGAGATAAACAGATGACATAGGCATTAAAGGTACTCAATCCAATTTGATGGTCCCCATATCAGATTCCAACAACAAAAACAGTTTTTGAAATCCGCTTCAGTTATCAGAATCGAATAATTTCCCAAAAATAATACTGACAGCAGTTAAAATTGCCCAAAACCTGTTATTTTATCAACATTTTATTCAACGAAATTTTACGGATTGTCAAATATCTGACACAAAAAAGCCACTTGATTAAAGAGTTATCCATCCGGAATGTGGTTTGACTGGTTGACTGAGTAATTTCACAATGTATTGAAAATGGCAAGAGTGGGCATGTCAGTTACATCTTAGTTTAAACCAGGATTTTGTACAACCGTTCTTCCAATTGGATTATATATGGAAAGGATTCTCTTGAGCTAATTTTATTTACAAACTCTCCTATTTTCAAGGTATACTTGTGAGAACAATGTAAATACAGTAATGCCCTAATTAATCGACTCCTTTAACCACAGCAGAATTATGGGTAACTTTTCAGGATTTAGTCGGAAATATGGCTTGTTGCTGAATGGCAACAAGCCATATTTCCGACTAAATCCTGAAAAGTTACCCATAATTCTGCTGTGGTTAAAGGAATCGATTAATTAGGGCATTACTGTAGGTAATTTTACATACTGGTAATGATTTGCTGCATGTACAGATATTCAAATTCTGTGATTCCTTCAGTCTGTCTTTTGTGGGTGTGCTTAAGGGGGAGGTCAAGCGAACAATTTTGAATGGGGATTTCCATGCAAATCTGCAGAGCAAAAGTTAAAGAGTTGCACATACTTCTGACTGTGACTTGATGTGGTATTGGAAATAACAGGTATTTATCTAGCTTGGTAAATTATAAAATTTTGCAATAAATATATTTTTAGGAATTTTTTTCTGGAATCACATCACTTGACCTACAATTGAAAAATCAATACAAAATTCAAAAAATAAATACACCAAAATTATAATGGAAAAAGTTCAAAGCCAGATAAATACCTTTTGTTTCCAATACCGCATCAAGTCACACTCAAAAGTATGTGCAACACTTTAACTTTTGCTCCCCAGATTTGTATGGAAATCCCCATTCAAAATTGGTCACTTGACCTCCCTCTTAATTTAACATCTCATGAACAATATTCGCTAACAGTGCCTGAAATGTTCATGAACAGTTTATGAACGGTCAATGAATTATTCATCAAATGTTTTATTTATATGGGACTGCTAGTTCAGGAACATAATGAGTTTATGAACTTGACATATTCATGAACTGTCAATGTTCATGCATGTTCATGAACTCAATTATGTTCATGAATTAATGCTGTTCATGAACTTGATATGTTCATGAACTTGCAGTCCTATTTAAAGTCTGTGCATGTTCATGAACATTTGATGAAGTATTCATGCACATTATCCATGAACATTTCATGCTGATTCATGAACTGTTCATGATCTTGTCACCAGGGCTGGACTCTAAAGACTATAACAGTCGGTGCTTGTCAAATTCACTAAAACAAGTAGTTCCAAACAGGGACATAGCTAGAGGTTCTCTGTTGAGCAGGGTCTTCACCTTGAAATTTTTAATTGCACACCAATGACCAATCGCCAACCACCCTACCCTAACCAGACCACAGTTAGAGGATTACGGCTATATAATCCTGCTCACAAGCCCGAGCGCCTGCCAATCATTAAAGTTGTTGGCTTAATTATCATAATAAAATGTCTTTACAAGCACTCCCTTACTGAATTTCTTGTTAATAAAAGCAAAGCAACTCTATTTCATAGAAAAGCCAATATTTCCCCTAACAAATATTTTGTCTCAAGGACGCCACTTTTTGGGTGTGTGGAGCTCACACCTTTCATGATTGGTTGGACTCAAACAAACATACAACATGCATGTCGGGCTCAAGCGCCAAATGAGCTAAATAGTCGAGCATAATTTTTAATGTGATTTTAATAAGTTCATTTCCACATTTCAACACATGCATCACATTATCGTGAAGGGAATTTACTTTTACTGGACCAGCCAACAATGAGCTTCACAAAAATACTGTTTGCTCATCTACTCACAACAGTCTTGATATCGTTTAAGGACTTTGCTAACCCAATTTTCCCCAAATTTAATGGAGTCCAAAATAAAGGTTTATGTTCACTTTTATTACTAATCACAGTAACCATACCCATGGATGCTACATTTTAAGAGTATAATTCATGGTAGATTATGTTAGAAATTCAAATTGTGAAATTTATAGAAGTTTTTAAAATTTATTTTTTCGAACCCAAAATCAACAAACACAAAGGTCTAAGAAAAAAATATGGGTATGTGTACTGAACACTGTGAAGAATGATGAACAATAAAGATATACTCACATTTCTTTAGTTTTATTAAGATTTTTGGCTTGGAAGCAGTTGACTACAAATGGTAGCTTTCATTGCTCAGCAAAGCTATTTGGGAACTGAATTTGATGGGTCAAGATAATGTTCACTCAAGTCTGTTGGGATTCATGGGGATTATGACTAGCCAGTGATGTACTTTATCCTGACTCAGGATGATTGGTGACCTAGTTTCTGGGCTATGGGGGTACACCAGATTGGGGATTAGACAATTCTTTTGTCAAGAGATTCACAACACACCGCTGTCCACAGATATTAACATTTAACTTCCACCTCACAAAAAGCGATGTCAGGTAACTTACTCAATGATTTGTAAACAATTGGTTCTTAGTAATTTTATCAAAGAATGCTTGATAAATATGAATATTATTTTATTGTTCATCATTCTTCACAGTTTTCAGTGGACATTGCCATATTTTTTTCTTTGATATGGACTTTTGTGTATATTGATTTTGGGTTCGAAAAAATAGATTTTAAAAACCTCTATAAATTTCACATTTTGTATTTCTAACATATTCCACCATTAATAATGCTCTTAACATGTTGCATTCATGTTTGGTTACTGTGATTACTAACAAAAGTGAACATAAACCTTTATTTTGACTCCATCAAATTTGGGGAAAATTGGGTTAGCAAAGTCCTTAACTGACATTTGCTTAACGATTTAATTTTGAATAGAGTTTGCAAATGCGACTTGATGTGGTATTGAAAACAATATGTATTTATCTGTTCCATTATATTGTTGATGTATTAATTTTTTAATTTTCTACTGATTTTGCAAAAGTAGGTCAAGTGTTGTAATTCCAGAAAAAAAATTCTCAAAAAAAAAATATTATTGTAAATTTTATAATTTACCTAGAGCACCTGCCAATCAGATGTTATGACTGTTCAATGATATACCTACTTTGCTTCCTGAACAACAGCTTCATACATAACTTTTGACCTGGGAGATTTGCATGAAAAAAATAACCATTCAAAATCAGTCACATCACCTCCCCTAAAAGCAAAACATAATTACAGTAATGCCCTAAGTAATCGACCCCTTAACCACATGGGTATAAACTTTTCAGGATTTAGTCGGAAATATGGCTTGTTGATATTCATCGGAAAGCTCTCGGGGAGAGCTTTCCGATGAATGGAAACAAGCCATATTTCAGACAAAATCCTGAAAAGTTAACCATAATTCTGCTGTGGTTAAGGGGTCGATTATTTAGGGCATTACTGTAGCAAAATATAATTACCAATTAATTCTAGAAAAACAACTGCCATGCCACACAAACAAGTGACAAACTTCAATAGATTCCCATCTCTTCTGATACTAAAACATCTCATACAGAGCACCTTTACACACACCTCTTTACAGTAAAGGCAATGCTGCCATGTCTGAACTGATTAGTTCTCAAACACACAAAATATAACACACTTAACATAGGCCTGATAAGTGATCACTGAAGGTCTCAGACTTGCTGAGGCATGTCAAAAACAAAGAAATTTAACCCCTCAATTACTGAATGCATTTTACCACTCAGTCATAACAATATACAATGTAATGGTCTATTGTTCATGTGTAGGGAAGAGCATATCATATTAGCAGTAATCTCAATTCTCCAATAATGATAACACAATCATTGCCATCAAGCAG
Source organism: Siphonodentalium dalli (assembly GCA_032622095.1). Classification (NCBI taxonomy): domain Eukaryota; kingdom Metazoa; phylum Mollusca; class Scaphopoda; order Gadilida; family Siphonodentaliidae; genus Siphonodentalium; species Siphonodentalium dalli. Next base: position 83,288,088 of record CP136069.1, on the reverse strand, counting down.
TGCCAGAGACCAGAGTCGATGTCAGAGTTTATTGGTATACATGCTTACCAGTTAAGGGATGGGCACGTGTTCACATACAGGTTAATTACATCCTACTTTGTCTTGAGAAGGCAGTCAGGAAAAACCACAAAAAAAACCTCTTTCACTTTGGGAAAAACGATGGAAACCTGCTTTCCGAAACCAACATCTCTAACGCAGCTTGAATGTTTGTAAATTCATTCTAATTGTTCAATTGTGCAGGCACTATATACACATGTATAATATATAAATATAAATTACCATATATAAAATGTTCAAATGCACTATGATCATGATCGAAGGACACATTATATGCATTTACTATAAATGACGATAAAGCTGTTTCTTCATAGATAAGGTGCAATTCACGCATTTCCAAGTTGCAATTAACTTATATTAATGATTGTTCAACAGAAATAAGATACATGCCAATTTTATGATATTCATGTGTTATATGAATATATGTTTCTCAGATATATTTTTAACATAAGCATGTCATTACATATTTAAAAGTCAATCCATAACGTCAATCAAATATTTGAAACAAAAATTTACCCCATCGACAAGGCGCTACAGCTAGAAATAATACCATACGCTCGATCTGTACTCATGTAACAATATATAGTTACAGCATGATATATTTCCATTGGTCATGCACAATGCGATAATACATCATTCACTCATTATCATGAACGATGAATACAGTATTTTTCTGCTCATCTGTAAATGCTGAAAAAATTTCATAAACACACCCTATGAAACAATTAAAGGAATGTTCAGCTATAAAGTTGAACAATATAAAGTTAAGAATCCCCTGAAACAGTCATATGTCATTCTCAAAATAATAGTTTGTTTTTAATTTAGGGGTCATAGGGGAATAAATTACCATATAAAATGCATTCAAGAGTTCCAGACCTCCAGTTACAACACAACATACAAAATATAATTTAACAAGAATTTTGGCTTTATTCAGCTGGGAAAAATGTTGGAAACCAAATGTGGTTTATATAATTCTATATCTCAATATCCTTATGTTATACATGTATTAACTTGGATGAGAGAATAAAGCACTAAACACATAGGCCTATAAACTACAGTAATGCCCTAAATAATCGACTCCTTAACCACAGCAGAATTATGGGTAATTTTTCAGGATTTAGTAAAAAATATGGCTTGTTGCCATTCATTGGAAAGCTCTCAGTGAGAACTTTCCGATGAATGGCAACAAGCCATATTTCTGACTAAATCCTGAAAAATTACCCATAATTCTGCTGTGGTTAAGGAGCCCACCATCCAAAAAACATCTTTTTTTGGGGGATGTGTGGCTGAGAGGCCTTTTATATAAATGTTATTGGAACTGAAAATATGTTACATGGGTATAGTCATGTAACACAATTCCTTAGGGGGTGTTTATACATTAGCCGGCTAAGATCCTATCCGATTTAATCGGTTAGCGATAACAATAGAGTGTTTATACCTCACTGGGTAAGAATTACAGCTATCCGGTTTTCATCTTCTGGATAAAATGATTCAACACAAACAACTTGTTCTCCAACAGATTCTAATTCACTCTGCATTTAAGTTAAGATCTGTATCTGGTGTCATGCCCCCTCATGGATGATTGCCTTTCAACAATTAACTCGAGCAATATTATTTTGTTAGCACTGATTGACCAGTTCGCTTTTCGCCTGTGTATATGGGTCAGTGTGATTGGCTCTAATTAGCTCTCCATCGGTGGTCACGCACCTTGATTATTAGCCATTATTATAAATACTGACTGATGATGGGTGTGCAATGCAACCAAAGGAGGGTTGTTAGCAGGCTTGGGGCAATTACTTGTGAATGTAATTAATTACAATTACAATTACTTCAACATTTTTCAATTACAATTACAATTCACATTACATCTATTTCGCAATGTAATTAATTACAATTTCTTTGAAATGTAATTCAATTACAATTACATTTCAGTACAGAATTGAAGTAGGAACACTATCTATTTATATGAACTTTATTTGATAACAAAACATAAATTTAAAGGTACTCAACCCGATAAAACTCCTCTCAATTACTATTTCAATGGCTTCGGGGGTCAAAAATATTTGATTCGAGTCGAGGAAGTCACCCATCAAAGCTCAGATTTGTTAGATATCGATTTTAGAAATCTATTATTTTTCATTATCGGGAATACTATCTGGCCCAGAACTCAGTCAAAATTGCGTTAAAATTACCACTTGATTTTAGAGTTATTCATCCTTGTCTGTTTGAATAGATTTGAGGTACACATCCAGAGCAGATTACGGCAGTTATTGGTACTCATCTCGAGAACATAACAAATTTGAAAAATCAATATCTAATAACTCTGAGCTTTGTTTGATGGGTTCCTCGACTCGAATCAAATATTTTTTACCCCCAAAGCCAAAGAAATAGTAATATAGGACCCTCTGATCGGATTGTTGTTGTTGGAATCTGTTGAGATGGGGACCCTCTTTACGGGTTGAGTACCTTTAATACAAGCAAGATAAAATACACGAAGAAGCACAACAATGAAGCACACTTAGTACAGAGCAGCCAATGCACTGAGTCCAGGATAGGTTCGTAGATCTGAGCGAATCATGATTTATAGCTGACAATTCCAGCGTGTTGCATTGGCAGCTTGTAGCCGGGGTTGATCTTCTAGAAATTGGGAAGATATCAGAGATTTGCGAACTTTGCTAACTATCCTCGATGTTAGCAGGTGTCACGCAGCCACATGTACTCTGCATGTGCATGGTACATTTGTTGTGCATTATGGGGAATTCAATGTGCGTGTTCATGTAAATGTATGTTCATATATATGGAAGAAATAGGACAGCACATTTCAATGGATTCAAATAATGGTTCAATAATCTAATTTGAACATGTATAGTCGAAGCTGAGTGCACTGTGGACATATACATACAGGGATGGGCCTGCTTTGGAAGGGGTTTGACTGTCCATCGTTGGAATTTCCGACTGCACCCCATCTTCATCAAACTCACAAGTTCATGTAATTCCATTTACACACCCCTTGAGCTTATATCTAACTTACTACTTAAATAACTGGATGGTAGCCTTATATGTACTCTAATCCTCTAGGCGGCCCCTGTATTGAGCGACTTTCTTTAGATCTGAACCAGTGTCTAAACCTGGAATTGCACAATCCTAACATGTATAGTGGTCTGATGTCAAGCAACCTGAACCCCGATTTGTTTCTGCATATGTTGGTCTAAAAAAATCCCCACTAATGAATTGTTGGAAAATCAAACTACGAGAACAATTTCAACCTATTGTTGATGTCAAATTTCCAACTAATGTCATGTCAGGTATAAATTTCCAGCTATTGAATATTTTGACCAAAGTTGGGATGAGACCAGTAGAACAGTAGATTCAAATCAACATATCCCTCCTTCCCCCCATAGAAATGAATAGAATATCTGATATAACCATAATTTCAATGTCAAAATGCAGTCAAATTCTAGGTCGAAAAAGGACCGTATCTCATTTGAATACAAGAGCATATATAAGCTTAACCTTTTTGAATTGTACTACCACAAAATAAAATAATTTTAGCTTACAAAGAATAGCTGATATACCCCTAATTGCAATGATAAAATACAGTCAAATTCTGAGTGGAAAAATGGCTGTAACTCATGAGAAAATAATTGGACTGAACCCATTTTCGAACCTGGCCTGTAGTTTTAATAGCATGGAAAAACACATATCAGCTTTGGTTCAAATCAAATAATCCAAACAGGAGTTATCAGTCAGAAACCGAAATGTTATAAAATCGGTCAAATTCAAAGTCAACAAGCAGTCGCAGACGACGGTATCCCCTGCCGAATTGTGCAGTTGGGGAAGTGCATTCTCAATAATGTTTGCGTTCTGAGTATGTGCTAAACAAGAGGTGGGATTTTGTCAAAAAGCCTGGCTTGCGAACTCATTTTAGGTACTGACATTTGTGGAAATTAACCATGTGACATCGTCCATTTGCACCAAAAATAATAAACAAAAGTCCAATAACTCTGCTGAAAATATCCGACCGGACCTAGTTTGCGAACTCGTTCTAGATACTGGTCATGTGAACTCATATATCAAAAATCTTTGAAATCCATTGACATTTGTGGAAATGAACCCTGTGACGTTGTCCATTTGCACACACAAAAATAAACAAAGTCCAATAACTCTGCTGAAAATATCCGGCCGGACCTGGTTTGTGAATTCGTTCTAGATACTGGTCATGTGAACTCATATATACCAAAAATCTTTTAAATCCGTTGACATTTGTACAAATGAGCCCTGTGACGTCGTCCATTTGCACACAAAAATAATAAACAAAGTCCAATAACTCCGGTAAAAATATCCGGCCGGACCTGGCTTGCGAACTCATTCTAGGCAATGGTTAGGTGAACTCATATACCAAATATCTTTGAAATCCGTTGAGATTTGTGGAAATGAGCCCTGTGACGTCGTCTATTTGCTATTTGGTAAATTTGACAAAAATAATAAACAAAGTCCAATAACTCCGGTAAAAATATCTGGCCGGACCTGGCTTGCGAACTCATTATAGGTAATGGTCAGGTGAACTCATATACCACAAATCTTTGAAATCCGTTTGACATTTGTTCAAGTTATGACTCTTACAAATTTGGGACGGACGGGCGGACAGACGGAACCCATTCCTATATCCCCCGCAAATTTTCAATTTGGCGGGGGGGGGTAAAAAAGGGCCATAACTCATGTAAAAATAATTGGACGGATCCCATATTTGAACTTGGCTTGTATTTTTAGCTGAAAATTATATTATACATATCAAATTTGGTTCAGATCGAATAATACAAACTGGAGTTATCGGTCGGAAACCAAAAATGGTGACAGACAGTCAAAATTCTAAGTCAAAATAGTGTTTGTTTACTAACTTATCACTTTTATTCACCAAAATATCTCTTTAAAGTGATGTGAAACAATCTGGTTGTGTATTCAAATAGAAATAGAGAATAATCTTGCTCAAAGTAGTTATTGTTGCGAATATTAATACAAATTTACAGCACACATCGTCATTCTTATATACTAATTAAACGAAATGACTCTTGATTGCGAAATCATTTGCGTTAGTTTATCGCCAATTGTTGCATCCCGAATCAGACGTAAATATTTTAAATTAAGCGTAGTTCAGATGATGATTTATATGGAGTGGTTTAGTCAATTTCTTTGAGAATTTTGCGATGTTAGTAGAATGCTACATTCATCCAGTTGGTATATTGCCTGCATACTCATTATGCATGGCCTCATCTGCTATGGGAGACATAGACTCAGATTGAAGTTCCCAAATGGTGAATTATTGTGATGTACACCCGATAGAATTACTAAATTCACCCTCTGGGGACCTCATTGTGAAAATGACAGGCGCACTAAACTCAGGCTTGTCATCAATGAGTATTTAGTAAAGAAATGGTTTAAAGATTCATGTTTTAAAAGAAGAAAAAAATTCATTTTCACCTACCTGCAATTCCTTTCACTCTGGTCAGCAAGAATATAGAGACAGGTCTTAGTTTGAAACATCAACATGTTGTAAGCTATGCAGCATTGTGTCTTTATTTATTCTCTGTCCCTTTTCATGGATGCAAACGTCTCCCATGTAATCAACAGGTAACTTAAGATACCACAAGTCATTTCAAATTCCAGCCATGGACTTAATCACAGATAAGTCGTAAGTCATCAAGCTCCGCTCCTATTTGACTGGACCATCCGGTTTTGACACTCGATATCAAATAGAAGTCAAATAGGCCTGATGGTTTCAGACATGTTTCAATAATTTCACTGTACACTTTAGAAAGAATATTTAAATCCCTTGGCACTGCCAGTTCAATCAAGTGAATTCACTATAGTATCTCAAACCGTGATCCACCTTTCAACAGTCTGAGAAGAATTCCTCTTATTTCCTTTTAATATCAGACAGCAATTGGTAGAAATAAAGCTGGCCAGTAGAATACATTCATATCATATCATGCTTTATTTAACGGAACGGAACGATTCAGATATTCAAGAGGGATACATATATGCGTGTGAGTTCATGTGAAGCCTGTTTCAAATTTCAAATCAGGAATGAAAGTCTATGTGCTCTCTGAAATCTTTCAAGGATTCAGTTTCAACTATATAATCAGGATCAGAGTTCCATATGTCATGCACCCTCTGCAAGAAGAACGTCATTATAGGACTTTTTTGGCAAATATTATATCGTGATTGGTATTGTTGTGAGTATTTAGTGGTAATAAACTAATTTTTATAGCTAAATTCTGTTGTTATTTTTTGTTGTCGTAACTGGCTTATATGGAGACCATCGAATCGAATTATGTATCTTTAATATATGCATTTATTTATGTATGAGGAAATTATCCCTATACATTGTGCACACACGAAGTCATTAAGTGTGTCAACATTCTTCCCTGCGTAGATGATCTTCCAAACTTGAAATCGTCCTTGCCAACTGTCATATTTCAAGCTCTTAGTAAATGACGTTTGCTGTAGTTCTAGAGAACCTCACCTCAAGGATGTCGTTTTTGTTTTGTTATGTCAATATTTAGCGCATATTTCGTGCACAGACCAGCATGAATGAAAGGCTTATGTACCAGTTTGATTGTCTACCCCTCTGTAAAAGAACATGTCTTGCAACTGATATACCAGCCCGGAATGCACGCCTTCCGTGCTCCCTAAACACATGGGCCTGCGTGTAACGCGCTTCGCTGCTCTCACCCCAATAATTAGTTTATCATTAGTTTATCATTGTGTCCTCTTGACATGCCACATACTCTCTGCGAAAAGAACATTGAATTTATTGTAGTAGGATTTATCATTAGTTTATAGCTGTGACCTCTTGTTGTATTATACTCAGTTCGTTCAAAAATAATGTTCCGATCGATGTTGAAATATCCCTTGAAATTTTTTTAATGTTTCCTTGAGATCTCTCCTCATTCCTCTGTGAATAAGCGACATCAGGCTTAGAATAATCAGTCTATCGGTGTAGGAATATTTTTTCAGCCAAGAAATGAGAAGTGTCGCTAGCTGTTTAACTCTGTTTAGCTGTTGAATGTTTTAGGTGTGTACACAGGCTGAGAGTATTCTACGAGCGGTCTGCCCATGGTTCTGTATAGCTTTATAAAGGTTTCCGAATTAAGTTCAGTAAAAGTCCTCCCGATGTGTCAGAGAACCTGATTCGCTTTAAAGGCACACTTAATTTTCAAACCCCCAGATCACATATCTAAAATATATGCCATATTATATACCATTTGAAAGAGGAAGCTCCAAAACATTGTATTATCAACTTATCGGGTGTAATGAACTGTTAACATGTTGTTTTTGTAGAGTTACCGATGTGTTTTTGTCATCGAGATTGTAGTAAACAGTTTATTATTTTCAATGGAGGGGGAATAACTCTATATCTTAAAGATAGTTATTCCTCTTCCATTGAAAATTCATCTTTAGTTTAAATTCTGTTGCATTCTGGGAACCAAAATGGGGGGAATCTTTCTATGATGTCAGCTGTTTTCTATTTCTCTGTGTGCATCTTCTGAGACACAGATGTTTCAAATGGTGATGAATTATAGTATTTTAATCATATTTTATGGCATAGATTGTGATTAAAACCGTATATCAAGTCACTATAAAAAAAAATAATCAGTGCCTCGAAAATTAAGTGGGGCTTTAAAACAACACTGTTGACATTGTGCAGGTCCTCGCACTTTTGTCATTCTATCTATTGAATATTTGCGGCTTTGAAAAAGCGAGGAAAGATAAAAAATTGTATTATGTGGTTGTACACATCTATCTGCTCTCTACTGTTCTAGAACATGACACGAAACAACCGCCTCTTCAAACAATAATAGACAAGAACTTGGCGACATCACAGCCATGAGACACATGCTGAACTCAGTCACTAGTCGAACACAGACCATAATCCACGTACTGTCTGCATGATAGTCGCTAGTCCAAGTTTCCTTTGACGTAAACCAGCTAATGAAATCGGTTGGGATAATGCTGTTTTCCATCAAACAAATGCTGTTTCATCTAAAGAAACACCTCTGATGCATCCAATCCACACCAATTTATTACACATATTAAAATTTCCTGTTATCAATTTCCTATTATCATTTCCTTCTGGTATCAAGCGAGTCTTCATGAATACAGTATATACGTCCATATCAGTACATTACAATACCTTTATATGCAGTGAGGATGTCCATAATGCATTTATATATAATAAAGAGACTCAAGGCACTCTCTGTAAAGTGGGTAAATGTGGAAAATTCCCATCTACATGTCAATATTAACATCCATGACAAATTTCATGATGATCAGACGAACACTCCGAACTGTAGCCCGTGCTAATGGAAATGGAAATCCAAGATGGCCACTGGAAGCCATGTTTTTTTGCCGAATGACCCCAAAATAAACATTCCTATCTAAATGTCAATGTCAACAGCTATGACAAATTTCATAATGATCCGACCAAAGATATGACATGTAACCTGTGCCAAAGGATTTAGTCAAGCAAAGAGTAAAATCCAAGATGTCTGCCAACGGCAATGTTTTATGGCCGAAAGACCTCAAAATGACTTGTTCCCATCTACATGTCAATATTAACATCCATGACAAATTTCATCATGATCAGACGAACACCTCGGCCTGTAGCCCGTGTTAATAAAGTTTGAAATCCAAAATGGCCACTGGTTCGTTCCCATCCATGACAAATTTCATAATGATCTGACCAAAGTCATGATTTGTAGCCCATGCCAAAGGATTTGGTCATACAAAGTACATTTGAGCTGATAATAATGAACATAAGAAACAAGTTTATCTGTTTTTCCATGTTAGCTCACAAAATAAGACTTTGGGACAACAAATGTTAGTATTTGTTTAGATCCAAACATTCTTTGGACTGTGATCTGTAATGCTATTTCAGTCTCAAATTTTTTTTAAACAAAGTTTTAAGTAAAATTTAAACCACTGTTAAGTCAAAATTATGAGACACCAAATATTTCTTATGTGTTTTCATAGATTTTAATACAAATAAGTTTCCAAAACAAGTTTCATAAAACTTTGTTAATATGTATTCTGTGAAGAAATACCACATCTTTAAATCTTCTGAATAATAATCGTCAGAGGAAAGAGAATTCAATATATTACATTAACATAAATTAAAGGCCCACTTAATGTTCGAATCACCAGATCACAATATACACAAAATTTTCCATGTTATATACCATTTGAACCTGCCCATATTTGACTTGGTGACCACATTTGAACAAATCTGAATCCCATTCATCTAACTATTATCCCCACCAAATATGACCCCATTCGGTCTTGCAGTTCTGGAGAAGATGTTTTAAGAATTACTATGGAGGGAAAAATTTATGTCCCTGGCTCGGCCCCTATTTGACCCAGTCAGCCCAGATGCATTGTCAACATGAAGCCCAGACACATTGTCAATATGAACCCCAGACACTTTGTCCAAAAAAAACCTGATTTATATAAACATTTTATCCGGGGTTCTTGTGTTCTCCTGAGCTTCTTGCAGTAGGCTCCTAGAATCACAATTTTTACTTGAATCGGGGTCAAGATTTCACATCAAATCGAACGAAATGTTCAGCGACGTTAAAAATTGTTTTTCATTGGTGGCAATTGATTTTTATGCATTGATGAAACTTGGTTTGTTAACCCCTTCATGACAGGAGCTGCGCTGGGCAGTATTAAAGATCATGTGCCAGTGCATTCTCTTATATATGCGAGGCTCCTTATGGGAGACTCATATAAAAGAGAATGCATTGGCACAAGGTTTTCGCAAAATTTCAGGAAGCTCCAGTCATGGAAGGGTTAAATGTGGATGTCCTCCCACCCCCCATACTGGTTCATCCCATTACCAAAGGACAATAAAAATCTGTCAATCAGTACACAAGTTACAATGCAAATTGTACGGACAGAGGAAAGGTCAACCTTACAGAACCTAAGGCTGGAAACTGAAGCAGTATGTGACTTTTGTACCATACCATGGCGGTCCATGTGCTTTGTACCTTTGAAAGTTTGAGTGATTAATGAGTTTCTTAAATATGATACAACAATTAAGGCATAAGAAACAAGTGCACTGCACAGAGTATTCCCCGTATTATATATAATATGAATCGTACCTGACACGTAGTGGTGGAACCACATGCTGTGCCTCAAATTTGCCTTTTATCGGCGACATAACGCTAAGAATAATTTAAGTAACATCATGCAGTGGTCCCGGCGGAGACGACATGACAGGATTTGTGGATTGTGCTATTTTGGTCATCTTGTCTAGATTCTGGCCCGCAAATCCAAAATGATGGAAATGTCAGAAACCGTGTCCTGAAGTCTTCGCTTGTTTCCATTAAGCTAACGAAATTGGTTTAAATGAAACTAATCGGCCTAAAATCGCACACGACCAACTATGAGGATTTACATCATGCACCAAGGCTAGACAATTCGATGTTGATATATCTGCTTCCCTTTTAAATATCGTGTTTCAAATCAGTGGAAATGAGCGATTTGCAGGGCCCTATGCTGAATATCTGTCAGGTTTCAAAACAATTGACCAAATGAAAGCGTCAATGACACTGTAGCTCAACTCGGAAAGGGAGTAATTTCATGCAGGGTTGGCCGATTTAAATCAAGTGATTAAAATCAAATTTTTTTAAATCATGATAAAAAGTCAAGAACTGCAATATCTAACAATGTTTCTGTAAACTATAACATGACTATGATTAAACAGTATACAAATTTTATAATAGATATGAAATTGTACTGTAATTATCAACCCCATAGAAACTACAGTTAGACTGCATGATACCGTATTTAGTGCTCCAGCAAATGGCCCGTTCTGCTTTCCATTGTTGGTATTGTTTGCAACTACACTGTTTAATTCTATTTCCTTTTATGATTGCCGTACATGTAAATGCTAACTGAGTAACTCTACCATATACTCTGGTACCATATTCTAACTACTTTATTTGTCTGGTGTCTATACTCGATATATGATGCGATTACTGTCACTGAGAGCAAACGTAATTGACAATATTCAGTTTTCAGTGAAAATTGACTAAATTTATTAGTAAAAGTTTAAGCACAGGTCTACATTTCCAGATGTCACAACATTGGACCTTAGTTTATGCATAAAGCACATGATCGCTATATCTGTACTGCCATGATATTTGTGTTTGATTGGTATACATGTACAAAAAATATTAAATACTAATACGATCATATAATTCTGATTAATCCAGCCTTGGATATAATAAGCAACACCTTTCAGAACCTTCATTTATCAGAGAAATTGCACAATTTTATATTTTCATAACAGTTATAAATTATTTTTTTTAAATAAAAAAAATCTTTATTTAAATCAAATAAATCAATTTTTTGGATTTATTTAAAAAAAATCACCAACCCTGATTTCATGTGTCTTAATCTGGCCTTTGATGACACATGCAGCATGTAGATCTATACCCTTCATTCCATTGTAACAAAAAATCATCCACATTCCATCTAAGATGACAGACATACAGTGATGGGTGTATTTTACACTCTAAGGACCATAACTTTGGAAAATGAAAGTGTCAAAGACACTGTATCTCAACTTGAGGATGGTCCCGAAGGATTTAGTCAAGCAAAGAGTAAAATCAAAGATGACTGCCAGCAGCCTCGTTTTTCATCTCAAAAATCGTTCAAATTAAATAGGTCCCATATAGAGGTGATCCTAAACATACCTGTAAATTTACAAAAATTTGTGAGCTGTAGGGTGTGCCAATGGACTAAAATGTGAAATCCAAGATGGTCACTGGCAGAGATGTTTTTTAACAAAATCTGGAAAAAAAAGTTGATAGCTCCCATCCAGAGATCACCCCTAATATCATTTAGTCGGAAGGATTTAGTCAGTAAAATCTAAGTTGGCTGCGAAAATCGTTGAAATTCAACAGCTCACATCTAGAGGTGATCCTAAATATGCATGTAAATTTTCAAAACTTTTCTCCAATGTGGGCTGCAGGGTGTGCCGATATTTTTAAATGTAAAATTCAAGATGGCTGCTAGTGGTTATGTTTTTAATGAATTTCAGAAAAATTTGACACCATCTAGAGGTCACACGAAGATCCATGTGATGTTTGATGAGGGATGTAGACTGTAGGGTGTGATTTAGTCATGTAAAGAGTAAAATCTATTTTACATAACACAAAAACAACTGAATGGACAAAACCCGTTGTATGTAAATATCCTTTCCCCTATGGTGGTTCATCAGCATACCAACGATCATTCAAATCCGACCACAAATTAAAGATATAGAATTCCAAAGTACGGACGGATGGAGGGATGAACAAATGGATGGAGGGACAGACAAACTGACAGAACGATGTATGGACAGAACCCATTTCTATATCTCTTGCCAAAGTTTGATTTACAAAATTACACCAAAATGATCAGAACTAAAGAAAGTAAGGTGAGTAGTCGGGAGCAGTCAGAAGAAGATAAAAATCTAACAAGTTTTTTTTATAATGGCCTAATAAAGGAAATACGAAAACAAAAACAACAGTTGGTATTAAATTAAAATTTAATTTAGGTAGTTCATTGGGTTGCATCCGCTGGTGGAGGTGTGGCAGGTAGGGTGACTCTAAAGCTTGTTGAATGCAGCTATATCCACACTTTGTATCTGGAAAATAAGAAGAATATTGCAATTTTGCAAAACAGGAATCTCATACTTAGGGATTAGATTGAATGTTGACATCGCCAGTGTAATTTGGTTTGCCCATCACTCACACTGTCCAATCGGCTCGCGGAATACCAGTGTGAACGTCAGAATACCAGTGCTCCACAGGAGAATATCAGTGTTTTTAAGCGATATAATGGTATCATAATTAGAACTGGACAGCTAAATAACGACAAAAAAGACAATGGAAAGGTATATACAATCAATTTTGCATTTACCCAGTGGATGGGGTCACCTGGTGATGTTCAGTTCGACTCTGGGCGATCTGGCCTTTGTTTAAAGCAGAAAAATAGGGTGTACAACCTCGTAGGGGGAGGACAAATTTTGCTCTAATCGGTATTCTAGTGCGTTTTGTTTAATTCCTGAGCATAACTTGCAGTATCTTTTATAAAATTCCGACAGCGGAATCTATCGGCAATACATGCACATCGAAATCACTGGCGTGTATCAGTTGGAACTACACGAAAATAAATCGAAACTAGAATGCACTCAGAGAGATGCCAACGTGCGCAAAAATGTAATAAACAATAATTTAAAAAACAATTTCACTGTATTTTACTTAATTTATTTAATTTAATTTAATGTTAGCAAAAAAAGACAATTACCATTTCTCATTTCATCACAGATAAAAGGCAAATTACTATATTAATCATTTAAGTAATTAATACCAATTCCATGTTGCCGAAAGGATGAGACTTTAATATCGATTACATTTTTTTCAGCGGCATATTTTCATTTTCATTTTCCGATAGTCAAAGTTGACCAAAGGAGCAATTATAAGAAATAATGAATACCATTTGTGTAAATATTGATAGCAGCCAATATGCAACAATGAATATCAATAATTAATCAATAACGATCATGTTATGTAATAATAAACTCTTCAAACGGTGTTTTGTTTTGTGTTACGTTGTTCGTCGTATTTGACCCGGAACTCGGATGAAGGTTAGGCTATTCAGCCTATTGCGTCGAATTAGGAAATCACGTTTTGAATGTCTCTCTTTTCCCGCACGATAAAAAGAGGTCTTCGCACGAACCAAAAATGATAAAACTTCCCAATTATAAGTAAAAATACCCAAATGAAGGAGTCTATGTAGGTCCCGAAGGAGTCTATAGACTCTTTGATGTAGAGTTCTGATGGAGAAAATGTAGGTCGATCTATTTTTGTCATAACTCCGACGTATTTTGACCTGGGAGAAAAAATCAAAATCGAGGCTCACTACGAGCATGCCAGTTTTAAATATAGAAACAGGGAATCCCGACAAATGGCGATATCGGCGACAAACAAATAATCGAAAACTACACATAAAAAAACATAGCAAAAACGCGGCACAGTAAAAATGTCAGAACGCCACGAGGTTTTACGTCGTTTTTGGTGACGTCATGGAGTGAAATGGAGCAGGGTGACACCAACGTACCTACGAATGTGTTTGATCGCAATACTGTTGCGCGAGCGCACGTAACGAGGGGCGGTGATAACAGAAAATGGCACGGCGAACTACCAGTGCATGCCAACGAGGGCTACCAGTGCCAAATTTTCTTTATATGGTAAGTTGCCGCATCGGGCACATGAAATGCCTTACCCTTCCCAAAATAACGACAAAGTTGATCTAGAAGGGTAAATATGTGGATCTATAATAGGAAAGTACGAAACTTCAACTATACGTCGATACTCAAAGCTAGTGTAAAATATAGAACAAATTTCACGATGTGCAGGTCAGAATATAGCGTTTTTGTAGAATTGTTCTTAAAACTATTGGGATACGTCGGTTTAAATGCAATTTTCCAAACTTGTACACTAGCTGAATAATTACATTATTAACCCTTTGAACCCGAGAGACCGGAATACCGGTCCAATCCTTATATTCCTATATCCCGGGAGACCGGAATACCGGTCCGGAAGACAGACGATATTTGACACGAAATTACAGCTCAATAAATGCAAATATCTACTAGAGTTGTACTTCTACTTTGCCACACGCGTCATATGTTTAACCACGTGACTTTGATAGACAAACTGATGACAGAGGGTCTGTTTCTTCGCGCATGCGCAGAGGCCTATTTTGAAAAAAAAAAATGCTTTTTATCGTCGGAAAAGGGGAAGTATTTCGTAATAAATTTTGCGATCAAAGCCCAAATTAAATAGAATTGTGCTTCTACTTTGCACGAATGAGTCACATTCATGTTCATACCTCTGACTTTAGCAGTCAAATTGGAAACAGTGTGTCTGTTTCTTCGCGCATGCACACAGGTGCATTTTGAGAAATGTCTTTTATCGTACAGGCAAAGAATAAGATTTTTTTTTATAAATATATAGCGTGACCAAAGGAAGCCACAATATATTCTACATGTATATTGAACGTGGAATAGACTGTCTCGTTGAAATACCTTGTGACATATTTCACCGCAAACTAGTTCAGTTAGCATAGTTGATTGCCGTATAGTTGAGCTTATATATATGTATATACGTCCCAGTTAAGAGCATTATGAGTTACGTCGTCGGAACACTATATATAACGTCAGGCGCCTCGGGTTGGGGCAATTTAACGTTCAGGACGTCAGGGTTCAAAGGGTTAAATGCCAAAATCTGTTTGGCCTAATCGTCGCATCAGTGCTATAAGGTCGTAAGTCCATTTTGGTGCGAAATGAGTATTTGGTATCACTGGATTCGGCGCGAAATTTTCTATCGATTGGAGCCATTTAAATCTGTCCCCAATATCACATTTCCATGATAAATGCTATGCAAACTTTTGTAAGTGTTAATCAATAAATTGTTTGATTATCTGCCCGATTATGAATCCAGGGGATGGTTAGAAAGGAGGTTTTGTGGGCGACTGGAGATACGACATTCTTGCACTAAAAGCAATGCAAGCTATACTTGGGTCATAAAGTCGGATCATGGAGATAAGACATTATAGCACGAAAGTGTATTGCCCGGATTTCTTCCTGTTCGGTTGAATAAAGAAATACCTGCATTATGCGGTGTTGTTTTTCAGGGACGAAGACGGGTTGTAAGTGATGTAATGCGGGTTACCGATACAGGTTCACGCTGGTGCCTATTTGTGAGGCTAAATTCACATTTATTAATAATTGCGTTTAAGAAAAGTCAATTGCTCAGAAGCGCAATTATTATTCACTCACACCCTCTCAGATGACTAATTAGCCATTTGGGGCCATCTGGATGTCCTATATTCCTTGGCCAGTTGGGTTATTTCAGTATTACTCGGGGGTTACCCATTACATGTCAGTAGTTGCGCTTCATACCAGCATGCATCAGTACCCGTACGAGCCTGAACCCCCATTGTACATCTCATGTGGATAACAACATTACAGCACAACTGGAATGAGGCGTCGCTCTATGTGCCTAACTCAGTCGTCACTCCCATTTACATGTATATCATCTACGAGACTTAATGTTATTATTAATGCCGACCAAAGTTGTGCCGAAATAACCGCAACCTACCCCATACCCTCAATACATATATGCATATATGCATGCCCCAATATCAATTACTTTCTAAATTTTGGGAACAAGTCCACCCCATATATGCAACATTTGCTGGGATAATTAGAAACATAATTCCATTAGAATTAGAACGTCTTAAGAAATTGTATACACTACCATGAAACGAACAATATTCACAACCTTCCCTATTTAATGACAGACGTATTTGCAAATGTTGAACATTAGTTTGAATCCAATTGACATGGAACTAACTCAGTGCCAATACCGAATAAAGGGAAATTTATACTCTTGTCGACTAAATTGTTACTTTATGTTCCACCAATGCTGAGTATCGCCGTACTTAAAATTTCGAACTTTATTTTAGACCCACACATGTACCATTCTAGATCGATTGTGTCCAAATTTGATGAGGGGATGAGACATTCCTGGTCTATTCCTGGATGAGACATTCCCGAATCTAAAACGTCCCCCGAAATATACCCGATATAACTTACCATATAAAAATAATTTGGCACTGGTAGCCCTCGTTGGCATGCACTGGTAGTTCGCCGTGCCATTTTCTGTGATCACCGCCCCTCGTTTCGATTTATTATCGTGTATTTCCAACTGATACACGCCAGAGATTTCGATATGCACGTATTGCCGATAGATTCCGCTGTCGGAATTTTATAAAAGATTCCGCAAGTTATGCTCAGGAATTAAACAAAACGCACTAGAATACCGATTAGGGCAAAATTTGACCTCCCCTCTACGAGTTTGTACACCCTATCTTTATGCTTTAAACAAAGGCCAGATCACCCAAAGTCGAACTGAACATAACCACTGGGTGTCTTTTGTGTCGTTATTTAGCCGTCCAGTTCTAATTATGATACCATTATATCGCTTAAAACACTGATATTCTCATGTAGAGCACTGGTATTCTGACGTTCACACTGGTATTCCGCGAGCCGATTGGACAGTGTGATCACTGAGACATTGTTGAGAAATTTGTGTGTGTGTGCAGGGTGATATTGAGATAGTCATGTTCTAAGTAATCGACCCCTTAACCACAGCTTTCCGATGAATGGCAACAAGCCATATTTCCGACTAAATCCTGAAAAGTTACCCATAATTCTGCTGTGGTTAAGGGGTTGATTACTTAGAGCATTACTGTAAGAGTGTTGTATCAGCAATATAGTGTTAAATTATCAGAAATTGGTTCACTTAATATGTAGAGTCAAAAGAGCATATATAACTGACGAACTGTCCCAAAGGGCCTAGAATTTTATTCTTAATCGGTAACTGGTTACACGTGTTAAGGATGGTTATACACATATTTTCGCAGACTGCACAATTGTGTGTGTACACATAAATGTATTGTTAGTTAGAGTTATGTAACGATGTCATGTCAGATTATGGGGTAATGATATAAACTTGCTTCGAGTTTAATGATTAACTGAAAACTGCATACTTATTTTCTGCATAAACATACTCTGAAAAAATTACTAAAACTTGATCAGAATGCATATAAATTATACAGCAAGCGAATCGCACATGCAATGTTATTTTCTTTCAGAGCACTTGCACTGAAATGTCTCGACGCTTCATAGGAACAAACCCATGACCAACTTTGAGAATTTACATAATGCACCAAGGCTAGACAATTCAATGTTGATATATCTGCTTCCTGTTTCAATATTGTATTTCAAATCATCAGAAATGAGCGATTCGCAGGGCCCTATGCTGAATATCTGTGCCATGTTTCAAAACAATTGACCAAAAAATGAAGGAATAAAAAGTCAGACAAAATTAAACAACTAATTTCTAAGATTAATAAGAATGATAACTCTAGTATCATAATTGTAGGTTCATTGACTCTCATGGCAGTGAACACCTGTGCCAAGTTTTGAAGTAATTGATAAAAAATGAAGGAATTCAATATCAGATAATATTATGCAAGTTAAAAAAAAAATTTACAAGTTGAAAAAGGCAATTACTATTAAAATCGGTCTGACCGATCTCAGTCGCAGGAGCAGAAAATGAAGGAAACAAGAATCGCATTATTGTATGTGGGGTCGAGCGAACATGGGCTTGGATTTAATATGCATTAATTGTAACTGGCTATCATACACATCACTGTTAAGGAAGTCTGACATACCAAATATTCCCCTGGTAACCGATCTTGCCGAAGTTATTGTGCTAATGCAACAAAAATTCTCAAAAAATATTACACACGATAAAAATTCACGAAAATGAACTAATTAAGGGCCAAAAAAGTAGATGCTCCTGTCCGGTTTTCTAACATGATCAAGTCTCATATATCGAATATCAACATAATCAGTTGATATTCTTCATGTTAGTGCACTAATGCCATCTGTAGATGCCCGCCAGTGAACCAACATCACCACAACCAAAAATAAAATAATTAAGGGCTGTAAATCTGCACAAAATAGGCAGACCTGGCCAGTTTTTTAACTCGACCCAAGACAATGTTGAGCAAGTTTAATATACTGAATATCAAAAAATCTGCAGATGCCCGCTGCCAAAACCCCCTCATCAAAACTCTACCAAAAATTATTGGACAAAGTTGTGTCCACAGAGAGAGGAACAAGAATAATACAGATTACCCCAACTTTCTTGCAGGTGTCCACTTTTTCTGGTGAGATTTTGCAATCCAAGGTGACATACTTCTATAATAGTGGATCCTGGGTAACCTAACCCTTGTAGCGATGAAACTACAACTAAAATAGATCAAGTCTTCTCGGTCCACAACAGCTTTGGATACCACCCATTACTCTTCTATAACAGACTTTCAATCAAAAGATCTACTACATGTATATGTGGATACCAGGCATTCACTTAAACCCCTGACTGTGATTAATCATTTGACATGTCCGTGATTTATCAGAAATCAAAATATATCATTTACTGTGACAGATAAAGGAATAGTGATGATACGACCAATTAATGTATTGTTTACATGCATTTTCTGACAGCACGACAAATTGAAATTCTCTGGAAAACTGGGCTTTGTTTACTTATAAAGCTCGTTACTTTGACATTTAACGGACCTCTGATATAATAATAAGCCTATTTGATATCATCATGCTTGGGGAAAGGCTGCCCTCTATGTTCATATATGCAAAGCTTAATTTGACTTAATCTGAAGACAAACAAGCAAGATAACTCCCACCCATGATTCTGGGCATAAAGTCCATTACAGAATGGTAATGGGATGGGACTCGGTCCAAAACAGCATCAACCCAACCGATATCCCAATCGGTTGTGGACCGAGAAGACTTGATCTACAACTAAATCAGTCTACGGTCAATAGAATATTGATACAATATAATTTCTGCAAAAACATTTATACATGTAGCTTGTGATATGTAATGAAAGACACATACTATTTCTTCATTTTCTGTTATAGTTTCTTCAAGTAAATCTGTACTGACTTTGTCATCTTCCACAACGCAACCAATTTGTAGCTTTTTTATCCCAAAGGCCACGGGAACAACTTTACCTGAAAGATTAGTTTCATGCAGCTCAACAAAAGTGATAACACATCATGGACAATTCCCAAGTTGGAAAACATAAAAGCAAATTTATGGTATATCAAAGGCATTGGAATTCCAGTTTTAAAGGCCCACTTAATTTTCGAACCCCCATATTACAGTATATAAAATATATGCCATATTATATACCATTTGAAAGAGGAAGCTCCAAAACATTGTATTATCAACTTAACTGGTGTAATAAACTGTGGACATGTTGTTTTTTTTTAGTTGCCAACGCGTTTTGTCATCAAGATTGAAGTAAAAATCAGTATTATTTTCAATGCAGGGGGAATAACTCTATATATTAAAGATAGAATTCTTCCACTTCCATTGAAAAAGTTTGAAATCTGTTGCATTCTGTGTGGCAGAGGGGGGGGGGGGGGGGGGGGGGGGGGTAGTCTTCAGGAGTTTTCTATTTCTCTGTGGGCATCTTCTGAGACAGATCTTTCAAATAGTGATCAATTATAGTATTTTAATCATATTTTATGGCATAAATTGTTATTAAAACCGTATATCAAGTCATTATAAAACAAGGGATACGCATCTAAGATGCTTTTGTCGAGTTTTTTGGCAGTCGAACCAAACTTCTGCCAATAAGGTGCACAACACCGGAAAAAAAGTTGGACGGTGGTATATTATTGCAATAGACCTATATACCAAATATCAATTGAATCCGTTAATATTTCATTGAGTTATCGCACTAACGGTGATAAAATTGTGATTAAAATAGACAAACTAAGACCCATAACTCCGGAAAAAAAATTCGGACAAACCAGGTTTTCGAACTCGTCCGAGATATTGTTGCAATAGACTCATATATCAAATATGGTTTGAATCAGTTAATATTTGATTCAGCTATCACGCTAACGGTGAAAAAAAAATATGCTAAAAATAGACAAACTAAGGCCTGTAACTCCGGGGAAAAAATTCGGACAACCTGGTTTTCGAACTCGTCCGAGATATTGTTGCAAGAGACTCATATATCAAATATGGTTGTAATCAGTTAATATTTTATTGAGTTATCGCGCTAACAGGTGATAAAATTGCAAAAAAGTCATCAAAGATGGATAACTCTTGTCAAAAAGTTCGGACGTGACCCATTTTCTACAGGCAGTAACTAGTCATTGGGAGCAAATCACATACAAAATTTTTTTTGAATCCGTTCGCAACTGTCAAAGTTATAAGGCATTCTTTAGGTCCGCCCGCCGCCGCCCGCCCGCCAACCGTCCCTCGTCAAACCATAAGTCGAGTTTTTGAAAAACTCGACTAAAAATAGAGGTGTGATTATAATTATAATAAAATAACTGCTGCAAATGTTGTAGCAGATTATCATTCCAGATGCATACCATGGTGATTATGCCATGAATATCTACTCTTGTTAACGCCCGTAGAGATAATATTCCACCAGTACAAAAACCTTGGTACTTTTTGAAATTTTGACAGGGAACATTATAAAGTCGAAAAATAATGCGGGGAATAGATTTTTTAGTTATTGTCTGTTCTTAATAATGTACTACACTGTAGACGAAGGTCCAAACTCAAAATTTCACGATTTAAGTTAATTTGTGAGCGATTTATCTCTGCGTCGCTTACAGTTATGGAATTTATCCTCGGTAATTAATTTAGTGTTAATTGCGATATCGGCTCACAAAAGTCAGAGAAAAATATGCAATTTTGAGTTGGGACATTCACCAACAGTGAAGTGCATTATTAAGGAACATATAACAACTGAGAAATATATTCCCCACCTTATTTTCGACTTTATAAGGTTCCCTGTCAAAACTTAAAAAAATTCCAAGGTTTTGTACTGGTGGAATATGATCTCTACGGGCATTAGCCAGAGTAGAGATTTATGGCATGATCTACATACAGCTATGCTCTCAGTAAGCGACCTGTTTAACGAGGTTATGGGCCGGTACTTACCGTGGTGTTACCACCAAACTACCGCGGTTATCATTCTGTACCGCGACGGAGGGCGGTTGACCCGCGGTACTGGTACGGTATTTTTACCGTTGGTTACCGCGTTATTGGTGTTCGTTACCGCCGTACACCGCGGTATTTTTTTCGTAACCGCGTTCAAATTACCGCTAACGGCCCTCCACCGCGGAGAGAACACGACTGAAACAAGGCGTCACACGGTAGGTAAATGATTATGAATAACTTTTGTATTGAATGAATACCTGTAAGCTGCACGTAATTATGTATACGTAATGAATATAAATGAATAATAATGCAATCGGATTACATATGAACATGTCTGATTTACATGTAACATATTACAAATGTACACGTACATCACGTTTAATCACGTCGGCGGTTTTTGAACTCAGCTATAATTGCTTACGGCGACTGGATTACGCAAAACACCGTGGAGTAATAGTTTTGTTGTTAGCATCTATCTTACATATCGTCAAATGATTTACGCACCCGATTCCTATATCGGTTTCCACTCATGCGGATTTTTTTTTTTTTTGTTTGTGTTTCCGAAATCTAAATTTCTTATAAAAATGGGAAAAGTAAATCCTCCATTTAGCTGAATTTGGTCGAAACCAGCGGGGACGGTGCATTAGTAACACTGAGTCCGAGTTTAGTCTTGTAGACCAGGGCGGCGATCGTTGCAGAAATATTCATATTCGTTCAAATCTATAGTTGTGTTCATATGCCAAACATAATCGGCGCGTAAATAGTATATTATCGCCAAGACGTATGATTGTACGCATTCGTGAAATAGTAAAGCAATTTACAAACATTTGCGCCTGAAGATTTCTTGTCGGTGGGAATAAAATGTATAACTAAGAAAGCGTGGCACATGTCATGCAGCAAAGTAAAGTTGTTATCATCACCAATGTGCGCGAAAAAAGACACAAGCAAAACACCAAACATTGAAAGACACAACGTTGTCAAATCAGTCTTTGATTTTGTTACGTGAACATTCATTGTGCTCACGAGTGTGTGTCGGGCGGCATCGTTTGATGTGAAATTTGGCGAAGGCGTGCACTTGTAGTTCTCAGTGGGTCGCAGTATAAATTATATCACATACCGGTATTCCTATCTAATCGTTATTCGGAAAAAAACATGCATGGTGTTGGAAAGATAAAATATGTTTGTTTGGTTATATACAGAGGTTAACATTGTAACATAATTATTTCAAGTGATCGAATTTGGTGTGTTTTAGTCCTTGTTAGTTTATTCCCGATACAGTAGCAATAAAGAGCGTTTGTCTCACTTTTGTGCGACAAATATTTATAAATAGCTATTACGTGCACAACATTTTAAAGATCGAATGAGACTTGTCTGTTTAAAGCCACGTGGCGGTTCGCACATAATATTATTCGCAATACCAAAATAGATCGATAAATATCTGAACTACCTTCTGCGAGCATTATGTAAGCCAAACGGACGCATTGAAGTAATGGAAATACAAGTGTCCAAAACACAAAACAGCCATTCGCGCGTGCGTCACGTGTGTAGTTTTACTATATAATAGCACCATCAACAAAACACAAATATTTATTTCACCCATTGAGGCCAGTTATAAAAAGACATGACGACATCTTAATTTAAGTGCCCCGTGACCTATATTAACAAAGTCTGCCAGCTGCAGTATGACGTAATCAGTGACACGTGCTTTTGCCAGAATGTGTTTTTTTCCTGGATATACGGGAGTTCCACGTTGTGTCTTTTATTGCTAAGACAATAATTCCAGTTGTACGAACAAATGGTGTTTGTGATTTGCAGTTAACATGTCAATAAAGTTAATAACAATATTTATTCTGGGGACTATTTAAATAGTGGTCGTTATCATTCAATTTAGGGATCACGTACATCTGAACATTGATATAAACTGTAGATACGGGATTTATCGAGCTGTCTAAAATGGCCGAAATCATTTGTTCCCTTCCCGATAACCAACACTGATTACAAATAGTGTCATTTATGGGAATTTTACAACGAGACTAGAAATTACCAATTAAGCATCGGTTAGTTGGTTTTATTCCTCGGATCCTGGTATGCGGCAAACCACGTGCAGTGTGTTTACCTTTTGCACTTCCGGTTCACCGGGAGGGGAGATAATCAGAACAATACTTGAAATTGAACAAAGGAAATTATTTACGCTTGTGCTTTTGTTGATTATTATCGTACGTAAACCTGTTTTTTATTCCCCGACCATTTATGATTCGAGATGCCGTTTTGCGTGTTGATTGTTGGTCATTCTTTTGTGGACAGATTTGCTAGCTATTTGTACAATAACAATTTATTGGTGACTCGCCGCGAGTGGCCTCCAATGGCCGATTTCGCTTCGTATTTGTCGCTCGTGGATTTGGAAGGCGAACGCGTAGAGGTTCGTTTAGTTGGCAAGGGTGGTGCAGACATTGCGACAACTGGTGAATTGGCTTCATCTGCGATTATATCGTTCTGTCCTCAGTTAGTCATTGTTCAGGCAGGCAGTAATGATTTGACATTGACAGGGCCTGGGCAAGTTGCCTGGAAACTTCGCTGCTTGGGTAAAAAATTGTTGGAGAACAAATCTGTGTCATCTGTGGTGTTGTGTACGTTGTTTCATCGTACCAAGGTATCATTTCATCCACGACAAAATCCTTCAGAATTGTCTCTCCATTGTTATAATGCATGTGTTGACCTGGTGAACGAGGAACTGAAAGCTGCAGTGTCTGGGGATATTCATGTATGGAGGCATGCTAGGTTGCCTGGCTGTTTGGAGCAGTTCCTTTTAGATGGTATTCATTTCAATGTCAGCGGTTGGGAGCGATATCTGTCAAACATACGGGGTGCCATCATTCTTCACGGTCGTGCACTTATAACTAGTGAGTATTTTGGTATGGTTTGTTGATGTTGTCTTCTAACAATACTAATTTGGTGCAGGGTCACCCTGAGGGTGTGGTGTGGGTGTTTTTGTTGCAGGTGTACCTGTTGGTATGTAATTTTTATCTTCAGATATGGTGTAATTTTATCTTTTCAATAAACTAGTTATCTGTCAGCGACAGGGTAATTTTGGCAATTGGTTTATTAGATGTTCAATTCTGGTATAGTTAGCTGTGAGTTAATTAAGTACATGTACACCCAACGCAGGGGATTTTGATGCACTCAGACAATAGGTGTAGAGGTTAAGTTTTATTTTTGTATGATGTTGGCTTATTTTAATTTGCATGTTTGCTGTGAATATATTGTAGTTTTTGTTTCCTCTCGTTGAGTGAGAGTTTTTGATTTTGATTTTTCATTAAATTTCTCCCGTTGAGTGGGAGTTTTAATTGAAACAAAGAGTAAATGTTAGTGAATTGTATCTACATGTCGATATATTATTTTTGTTTGTTTTGTTCGCTCGTTGAGGGGGCGAAACAATTTTTAAATGTACTTTTGCTCTGTTGAGCATCCTGTTGTGGGGATCTCAGTATTTCTATAAATAAAGGAAATATTAGTGGGGATGTTTTGTCTGGTACAGATGGGTCAGTTTGTGGTTTGTGTGAATGGATTTCACCATTAGTCAGCTTTTGTAATGTATGCCATTATAAAAATGCGGGATTGTGGCATATCTTGATTCTTAAAATGTAGTAATGTATATACAATTATATTATGTATCCATATCTTTGGTATACTCAGGTCCTATTGTATACCCTGTGGTACATGTAAATGACTGGGTATTAACATATATTATTAACGATATTTACAAAAGAGGGTTATGTACAGTACATGGAGATGTTAATGTCACAATTATTCTTACGTTAGTTGGATGGGTGTTGAGTCTGACAGGTCTTGTCCTTTTGTTTTTTCTTTTTGCAGCCGGGAAATATGCCAAGGGGTCGTAAGCGGACACGTGATGGAATGCAGACAAGGGGTCGCGGTCGGCGTGAATCGTCACCTAACCACTCACCAGTGGGGACTGGGGGTCGTCGTCGTCGTGGTCGTCCGCGTACTTGCTCTGCTGCATCTGTCAGTCGTAGTGTGGCGTCGGTTGGACGCGCAACTCGTTCGCGATCTTCTGCTCGGACAGCAGTCGATATCCAGCCAGTTACAGCAGGTGGGATTTCGCTGTCTATACCAACCATCACAGGTTACTCTGCACCATCTGTGGGTAGCGCTCATACCTCTGGAACTGTTCCCCGCTTTTTCGGGTCTTCCCGTCGGTTATGGAGGAATGCAAACACTGCCAAACATGGCTTGTTGTGGTTCGTTTCCACCAGTTACATGTACCAGTGGTTTTTCTGCAGCATGGCTGCCTGGGTTTCCTTCGATGTCTTCAACCGGCACGCCCATGGGACCGATTTATTCGACTCCAGTAACTTTACCAGTGACTGTGACATCTTCATCCTCGGCAGTGTCGGTGACTGGCGCCATTCAGAACAGTCCGTTTTCAACCTTAATACCAATTGTAAACAATCCGGCAATGGGACCCACATCATCTTCGTCAGTATCGGTGCCTGGTGCCATTCAGAACATTCCGTTGTCAAATATACCATTTGGAAACAATCCGGCAATGGGACCCACATCTTCTTCGTCAGTATCGGTGCCTGGTGCCATTCAGAACATTCCGTTGTCAACCATACCATTTGTAAACAGTCAACACACTGTTTCTCAACAGTCACCAGGTACTGGTAGTGGTTTTATATCAGTGGCAATTCCATTGGATGCAGAGGTCCCAGCACGGGTTAAGTCAAAGATATGGGGACGGGAGTTTATTGATCTTGCCCTCCTACTGCCACATAATATACAGACACAAGCGGCGCCTGATACCTTTACCATGGAATGGTCCATGGATGGGGGTCCACCGAATATTTCATCTGGGAGTAAAAATATGAAAAAAATAACGTCCATCAATCAATGGCTTTCAGCTTTTGAGGTGTATATGTATGTATATGGACAACACTTTCCACAAGAGTTGTTGGCCATGATTCAATATCAGTCATATATCCGCCACTTGAATGCAATCCATTACGATTGGGCAACATACGACTGTCATTTTCGCACCTTAAAACAATCTTCCCCATGGTTGACCTGGGCGCACATTCATTGGGAACTATATATGAAGGCAATGCCCGGAGGGGTACCTGTTGCAGTTACTTCAAATGCCCCAGTTAGATTTGCTGGGTCTAAGGGTTTTAGTGGCCCTAATACACGTGTTCAACCTAGGGAGATAAATGCATCCGCCTCCTATTTTCCGAGGGGCGTTTGTTTTGATTACCATCGGGGGCAATTTTGTCCGGGGCAACAAACTTGTGGTTGGTCTCATGCTTGTTTTCAGTGTAATCGTTTTGGCCATCCGTTTGTCTTTTGTCCCATGCATCGGGCGAGGGGTACACAGCCTTTTCCAGCCTCTAGCCCCCAGCATCGGGGGTCCACCAATTCAGCCCGGGGATCGGGTACTCGCCCAGTTCTTCAAAGGACAGGTGCCAACAACTCCGGTCAACGCCCTAAAGCTAAATGAAGTATTGCATGGATATGATCCAGATCTAAAAAATTATTTGGTAACCGGATTTACTAATGGTTTTCGTCTGGGGTCAGAGTTTACACCAACTACTACTGAACCGTCTAATTTAAAATCCGCTTTTGATATGCCTCAAATTGTCGATAGTAAGATAAAGAAAGAATGTGAAGCTTCTCGTATTTTGGGTCCTTTCACGGGTGAGAACATTCCATTTGATAAACTTTGCATTTCCCCTATTGGGGTAGTTCCGAAGAAAAATCCTGGAGAATACAGGATGATCCACCACTTGTCGTTTCCAGACGGTTTTTCAGTTAACGATTCTATCCCATTTGAAAATTCAACTGTTGTATACCAAACTATTTCGGACGCCATTTCAATTATTTGCCGGTTGCCGCAGCCTTCATATATGGCAAAAACGGATATTTCTCAAGCTTATCGTATCACACCGGTTCATGTAGCTGATCAACATTTGCTGGGCATGAAATGGCGGGGTTTATATTTTATAGATACGTGTTTCTTCATCATGCAAAATTTTTGAAACTTTTAGCACTGCGCTTCAGTGGGTGGCTATGCATAAGTGTGGGATTAAGGAAATAATTCATGTAATTGATGATTTCCTTATTTTGCATGAGTCTGAAGAAGGTTGCCGGGGGCAACTGTCAAGTTTTTTGAAACTTTGTGAACAATTGGGTGTTCCCATTGCTAACGAGAAAACGTTTGGGCCCAATAGATGCATGGTCTTTCTGGGTATTGAACTCGATTCATGTTCTATGTCAGCAAGACTGCCTGAAGATAAGTTGCTTAAATGTCGTGAATTACTAGAACAATTTTTAGGACGATCTAAGGTTACTTTAAAAGAATTACAGTCCTTAGTTGGTCTTTTAAATTTTGCTTGTTCAGTCATTGTTCCTGGTCGAGTATTTTTGCGCCGATTGATCAATTTGTCAATGAGTCTCACAAAACCACATCATCGGATACGATTGACAAAAACAGTGAAAGATGATTTGTTAATATGGCTGACATTTTTACGTCAATTCAATGGGCGTTCCTTTTTTCTCGACCAGGTTTGGTCATCTAATGTCGCCCTGGAGTTATATACAGATGCAGCTACGTCTGCGGGCTGTGGTGGGTTTTTTCGGAATGAATGGTTCTCTCTCCCATGGGATTTTGATGCTTCCAATTACAATATAGCATTACTGGAGCTTTATCCAATTGATTTGGCTCTGGTGTTATGGGGAGATAGCCTGTACAACAAACAAATAATATTTTATTCCGATAACCAAGCAGTAGTAGCAATACTGAATTCTCAGACAACAAAACATGTGCAGTTGTTACAGATTTTACGTAAAATTATTCTCCTGTGCCTTTGTAAAAACATTCATTTTAAGAGTTGTTATGTGGAGGGCACGCGTAATGTATTAGCTGATCTATTGTCTCGATTACAGGTGGCGGAGTTCAGGCGCCGTGCGCCTTATTCCAATCCCAATTCAATGCAGGTTGCACAAGAGTACCACCTCCACAGATTGTTGACACAGTAAACTATTTGGTCCAGCACTCTTTGTCAGTATCAAGTAAAAAATCATACCAGTTGGCACTTAAAAAACTTTTTGTTTTTTTGCAAGGATTGCATCTTCCCTCTCAGTTACCAGTGTCATCTGATATAATGTCTTGGTTTGTAGCTCACCTGTTTAATCAGTCATATTCCCAACGAACAGTTTCAACCACACTTTCAGCGTTGGCCTATATTCACAAAATTAACAATTGGCCAGATCCTACTTCATCTTTTTTGATTCGCAAAATGGTATGTGCATATAAGCGTTTGCGTCCAAGCAATGATTTGCGTATGCCCATTACCCAACCTATTTTGATGCAGTTGCTGCATATTTTACCGAGCTGTTCTGATTCAATGTTTGAGAGGGTTTTATATGCATCCATGTTTGCATTTGCTTTTTATACCTTTGCCCGGATAGGGGAATTGTGTCCAACTACGAGATCAGACTGTTCTCTTGTTATTCAGATGGCAGATATTCAAACTGGGAACCCATCCACCGTGATTACAGTTATATTCCGTCATTTTAAGCACAATTTGGGTGCGGCTCCCCATTATATCACTTTGCCAGTGTTGGGTGGTTTGGGTTGCCCTGTTGTTTTGTTACACCAATTTTTGAGTTACCGGGGTGATCAGGAAGGTCCTCTGTTTGTGGACTCACAACGAAGGCCTATACTACGCGAACAATTTCAGACTAAACTGCGTCAATGTTTAGTGCGTTTACCGCGTTTTTGCGGTGGATGATTACCGCGTGCCACCGCGCTACCAACATTCGTTACCGCTGGTAGTGCGGTGGTACCGTGAACGTCGCGGTGGTACCGCGGTACGCGCGTGGTAGTGCAACCGCAAATCGGCGGTATGTCGCGGTATTGCACCGCGGTATTAACGCATGTACACCTCGTTAAAACAGGTCGCTTAATTTGAGCAGTGCTGTACCATGGTGATATTTCAGTGTTTTCAAGGAGTGCACCTAAAATTCAAGGGTTATAACACTTTTGGTGGACCCACAGGAACCCAGAATCTATACATTAGCTGGAAATACTCACTAGCGCCCCAAACTAAGCCATCCATTTCTATAGACCTCACAAATCTCTCCATTTCTTTATGATCTGCTTGGTCATCCCACGGCTTGATGTCGAATACTACTGTTGATTTGGCTATAATTACTTCTGCAAAAAAACATGCATTTGTTTTCAAACTATGAGAATACAAAAACAAGATAACTAAAGAATGCATTCTATTAAAATGATTTTAGCCACATGAATATTATATGCTCGAATTGGAATTGAATTCAAATGAAAGTGTTAATGATACTGTAGCTAAACTTGGAGAGGGAATAATGTCATACATTACAGCAGAGCCCAAGCTAAGGGTTGAAAACAGGGAGAGTGACTTCTCCCACTGGAGATTTTAGGGAGACTTCAGCCCAAAATAAGGAGAAAGATTTAAGAAAAACATAAGAACCACTTATTAATTTTCGAATATCACTTTATTTATAACATCAATAAAAAGATAACATAAAAAATAAAATTACAAATTTTTTACTTTATCTGAAGAAATTAGACTAAATTTGTTATTTTTAATTTTAAATTTTTGGAAATGTTTTGTGTAAATATCATTTAAGTAAGACAATTAGCACGTTACACTAGTAGTTACATTTTTAACTTAAATGGAAGTAGTACAATACTGTAGTATTATTTCCTAGACTGGAACTTGGAAGATACGTTTGTACAGTCTGAATCATGATGCATGTAACTTTCACTTTGTAAGTTTAATTTGGTCACTGCTGTAATGTGGTTGTCCGCTAAAATAAACAATAATGATTAACTAACAAAGGAGTTGAACATTAAAGCTTTTAGTTTTATTTCTAAAGATTATATTAATTAATGGCCTCCTTTAATTAATGCCAACGTCAATGGTATAATCCGATTAAAACAATAAACTTGACAAATAAGCGCTGCCATTTATTTACGGAAGCGGTCTTTCCCAAAAGTGCGACACATTGACGAAACAAACTTCCGAAGCGCCTAGCACATAACCTGATAATGTCGTAATTGTTTTATATTTGAAAAGCGGGACGGCGGTCCTGTACCAATTTATAAACTCATGGAACTCGAATGGTCTAATTATTTCTGATACTAGCAATAATGACTTTCGATAGTTATACAATCCCCCAATAATCCCGGCGATTATAGGCAACTTCAAATAGATCATGCCGGGGTTGAATGTGAACAACTTCTTTCATTAGAAAAGGATATTTTAAGGAAATGTTTCACCAAATGGTTCAGAGAGTTGGGACAACAACATTATGACAGATATATTTTAATATATTTTTTGGCAAAACAAGTCAAAATACCACTGGAACATCTGTTTGGTCAAATTTGGAAGCCGACTTCGTTTTCGCCTCGCAGATGTTGGAAGGCGAGAACTTCGCCTGAGTCGCCTCCTAGCTTGGGGCCTGCGTTACAGTCAATGGAGTGAAAAGGAAATGCGGAAAGTTTAAATGTTTAAGTTAATACCAGAGTTTCAATACATCCATTAATTTCTAGGCTTTTATCACTCTTATGGTGTGACAGACAGATGGACGGATGCCCACTGGCATTCATCAAACCATAGGTGGAGTTTGTTAACTCTTTCATGATGGGAGCTGCGCTAGTGCAGCATTAATGATCATGTGTCAGTGCAAAGGGAGCTGCACATATGAGATTGCACTGGCTAACAAGGTAAAGATGTAAATTGTAAGGCCAATGTATTCTCTTATATATGTGAGGCTCCCTATATAAGAGAATGCATTGGCACAGAGTTTTCACAAAATTTCAGGAAGCTCCAGTCATGGAATGGTTAATACACAAACCAACAAACAAGACAGTCAATGACTGTGGGGTCGCTCACCAGACTGCAAAGACTGATAAGACTGGGACTCTGGAGACCACAACAGTCAGAACTTTTCATAATCACTTTAAAAGAAGTAGATATCTAAAGAGTTAAATCTAAAACAACAAATTTGGAGTTATGTCCCTGGCCCCGCCCACATTTAACCCAGTGACCTGATTTGAACAAATCTGAACCCCAGTCACCCAAGGATCCTTCATACCAAATATGAACCCATATAGCCTGATCGTATTTGAGAAGAAGTCACTTTAAGAATACTATGGAGGGAAAGAGTTATGGCCCTGGCTTCGCAACTATTTCAAGTGAACTCATTTGAACAAATCTGAATGTGAGTCACCTAGGGAACATCCACACCAAATATGAAACCATTCGGTCTTATTGTTCTGAAGATGTTTAAAAGAATTACTATGGTGGGAAAGAGTTATGGCCCTGGCTTCGCAACTATTTGACCCAGTGACCGCATTTGAACAAATCTGAATGAGAATCACCTAGGGAACATCCACACCAAATATGAACCCATTTGGTCTTATGGTTCCAGAGGAGAAGATGTTCAAATAATTGTTGTCGGACGGATGGACGGACAGACGATGGACGGACGAGGAGTGACGACTATAGCTCCACCGGAGCACGTGTAAGGTGGCTGGTTGGTAATTAAATCTCTTATCTCCGCCCCTATTTGAACAAACGTGAATCCCCATCTATGAGATCCATTCATTTGGTAATTTCAGACATTAGATTTTAAGAGTTGAACTGAACTGATTTTCCTAAAATGACCCCAAATCTGAAAAAATCTAAACTCCAGTCACCGAAGGACCATCCATACCAAACATAATCTAAATAGTCCAGATGGTTCTGGAGAAGAAATTGTTTTAAGAATTACTATGGAAGGAAAGAGTTATGGCCCTGACTTCTCACCTATTTGACCTGATGAACTCATTTGAACAAATCTGAATGTGAGTCACCTGGGGGACATCCACACCTAAATATATAAACCCATTTGGTCTTTAATATGTATCTGGAGAAGAAAACAATTGATGGACAGATAGAGACATAATGACAGATGGATGGATGGGAGAACAGTCTGACATAGAGACTGACAAATTCAATCCAATATACCCCCCCCCCCCAAGTTTTCTTTGCAAAATCAGGGTATAATGAGTTCAACTGGATACTGGTGGTTAAGAACATAATATTCGAACAGACAAGCCTGAACAAATTGGCTGACATTTGCAGAATGAGGTCCCCAAAGGGTGAATTTAATGACACAATCCTGCAATGCGGGCTAGCATCACCAAATTCACCCTCTGGGGACCTCATTCTGTGTAGGCCTCAACTGCTATGGGAGACATAGCATTAGATTGAAGTTCTCCAGTTAAAGTTGGTGATGTGCACCCATTGGGCACCTCAATTATGCATTTTATATTCACAAATTAGGGGATATAGAAACTAAACAGAAGGGCTAAAGTAAGTAAAAATGTCAATTTAAGTGCCTATATACTTCCCAGAACATGAGGCCTAAGCAGAATGAGGACCCTGGCTAGTGTATTTGGTGATGCTAGACTGCTGTGCAGGGTAGCATAACTAAATTCACCCTCTGGGGACCTCATTCTGCAAATGCCAGATAGAAGACAAATTTAATCCAATATATACCCCCCCCCCATTTTTCTTTGAATATTAGTCGTATGATTTCATCTGGATAATTGGTGATTAAAACAATAATATGAAATGGCCAAACCTGAATTTAGTATGTCTGACATTTGCAGAATTAGGTCCCAAAAATGTGGATTTAATGACAATATTCTGTAAGGCAGGCTAGCATCACCAAATTCATCCTCAATCTGATTAGGCCTCAATGGCCAATAAAACCAAGGAACAGATTGAAGTCCTACAGTTGAAGTTGGTGATACACACCCATTGAGCACCTCAATTATGCATTTTATCTTCTGCAAATTAGGGGGACATTGAAACTGAACAGGTGGAAAAAAGTTACTAAATCAATGAAGTCCTACAGTTGAAGTTGGTGATACACACCCATTGAGCACCTCAATTATGCATTTTATCTTCTGCAAATTAGGGGGACATTGAAACTGAACAGGCGGAAAAAGTGACTAAATCAAACTGTCAATTTGATACTTAGGATACTTCCCAGAAGATGAGGACTAAGCAGAATTAGGTCCCTGGTGGGTGTATTTGGTGATGCTAGCATGCTGTATGGGGTAGCAACACTAAATTCACCATCTGGGGACCTCACTATGTAAATGTCAGACACACTATTTCCAGACTTGAAGAAATCAAAGCCATTCACAGTATCATTGAATGTCAGTCATCACCTAACATTGAATGGAAGCACCAGTTTGTTGTTAAATTGCTACAGATATGCTTAGATTAGAATAATACATGTCATCTGGCCAGTTTATATAATTAATGACCTGTACCTTTACAGATATATATGTCTTGTAATGACAGATGGTAAACTGGTCTGAAGCAAGCAGTATTCAGCAAGAGGATCGGGTGACCACACTATGATAAATTGGCTTTTTCAATAATACAGGCTTGAGTGTCCTCTTAAAAATTAATAGTGCATAGCAAAGGGGTGTGAATTATAAAGGGCCATAACTCTGTTAAAATATATCGGATCAAACCCATATTTTAACTTGATCTGTATATAAGTGTCAAAAATTCATATACCAAATTTGGTGTTGATCAGATGAAAAATGTTTGAGTAATCCTGTCTTGGATGAATTCTATATCAAAACAAGAGTGGAAGGGGTTAAATAAACAATACCAAAATCCATACAGATGAAGCACATGCTAAGAAAAATCTAGGTAAGAAATATGAGGCTGTGATGTGTCCTAAACAAAAATTAAAGGTAAAAATGCAAAAATTAAATTTTTTGTTTTTAAAGTTATGTCCCTGGCTCTGCCCCTATTTGACCCAGTGACCCCATTTGAACAAATCTGAACCCCAGTCACCCAAGGTATCTCTGTACCAAATATAAGCTAAATCGGCCAAATATTTTTTTAGAAGAAGTCATTGTAAGAATCACTATGAGTTATGGCCCTGGTTTCTCAACTAATTGACCGGGTGACCTCATTTGAACAAATCTAAACACCAGTCACCCAAGGACTCTCCATACCAAATATTAGCTAAATTGACCCAATGGTTATGGACAAGAAGTTGTTGTAAGAATTACTATGGAGGAATAGAGTTATGGCCCTTGTTTCGCAACTATTTGACCCAGTGACCTCATTTGAACAAATCTGAATGAGAGTCACCTATAGTCCAGTGCATTTATAGTTTTACCCAGAACTAATTGCAACAGAATTTTTTTTTGCTGGAATTGGTACATATACCCTCCATAAACAACATACTAAAAATCGGCAAAAATCGGAAAAAGGGAAATTAGTGAATTTCGTGAAAAAAAATTGAGAAAATTTGGTCAAATCATCAATTTATGGGTTTTCATGAATGTATATACAAAATTCAAATTTACAAGTCCTACAAATATCATGCATATTTTGTCGACCACATTTTCCTGAATCCAGAACTGGAAACCATTCCCAGATTCCTTAAGTATTTTTCGAGTTGTGTGCCTTCAAAAACGCGAGTTTACCTGATTTCGGAGCCTTAATTTCGCAGAATGAGCCAAATGCCGTATTATATGGTTAATTATTTAAAAAACTAGAGCAAAATTAATTACCTTTACACTGTTTTAGTAATTTCCTCACTAGATAAAACACAAAATATGATTAATATGTGCATCTATGAATAAGGAGAATAAAATATTCTCAAACAAAATGTGTGTTCCATTGTATGGACTTAGCCAAATTTGCCTTGACACAGAACTCGTGTGATGAAATGCCATATTTGAGGTCATGTAACTCAATAAATTAATATCCATATTCTCTGCTTTTCTCATAACATTTTGAGAATACTAGATTGAACAAATTGTGAAGGAATTTCCAAATACATTGGTGAAGAAACTAAAATTATGGACCTATGAACTCTTAGTCTAGCCTCTTTTCCGAAAATGCTATTGTGGGACGTTTTTGTCAATTTTAAAAGGATTTTAGGCATATTCAGAAAAATTAACGAAAGTTTATTGTGTAAAGTTATGTGATCTGTCCTCTTAAATCATTTTTGTTGAGAAAATAGCATTTCAATGGTTATACCAATGAATGTCACTGGATTTCACTCATCATTGTGGAAACATACTCCAAATTTGAACGGCAGAAAAATGGGGTAGGGGAAAGCATATCAACAAAATCTTCAAAAGTATGCATCTTGAAGCAGAAAACTTTATATTAACAGTTTCTGCTTACATTGTTCTTTCATACATAATTTCATATTTCCTTTGTTTGTGTTTATTGACTGAGCTATAATATTTTTTGTCATAATTTGGCAGTGAAATGTCAAATTGCCTATTTTGAGATTGTTTTATACAATATAACCATAAAATTCTAAATCAACATCCGATAATGTATTAAGCAGTTTTATAATGCAACAGGAATGTACACAAACTGGAAGAAAACAACATTGTGTCTGAAATGGCTGTAATTTGGTGATAAGATTGCATTTTGTGATTTTTCCTACCCCTATACCAACGTTAAAATTTGGAGTCAGTTTCCTGAAAAATGAAAGAAATCAAGTGAAATACTATGGCATAACCAATGTAAGGCTAATTTTTTATCACTAAATTGTTGTGGGGGGAAAGTTCAAATAATTTTACACATTAAAACACCCATTGTTTTTTGTTTTTATGGCCCAAAACCTGTTAGATTGGACAAAAATGCCTCAAACTGGCATCTTTGGAAACAAGCTAAAACTAAGTATTCAAAGTGCCATAAGTTGATTTTCTTAAATAATGTCCTGTTAATACCTTTACATTTTGTTCAATCCAACATACTTAAATGGTTATAAGAAAAGCATGGCATATGGGTATTAAATTATTGAGTTACATGACCTCAAATATTGCATTTCATCACACACGTTCAGTGTCAGAGGCAAAATTGGCCAAGTCCATACAATGGAACACACATTTTGTTTGAGAATATAATCTTCTTCTTAATTATAGATAGACATATTAATCATATTTTGTGTTTAATCTAGTGAGGAAATTACTATAACACTGAAAAAACCCTTCAGTTTGCTCTAGTTTTTTTAATAATTAATTATAAATAAGGCATTTTGGCTCATTCTTCGAAATTGAGACCCCGAAAATGGGCCGAAATCAGGTAAACTCGCGTTTTTGAAGGCACACAACTCGAAAAATACGTAATGAATCTGGGATTGGTTTTCAGTACTGGGTTCAGGAAATTGAGGTCGACACCATACACATACCATTTGTAGGATTTGTGAAGTTTTTATATGCATCCATGAAAATCCATAAATTGATGATTTGACCAAATTTCCCCAAATTTATTTCACGAAATTCACTAATTTCCCTTTTTCCGATTTTTGCCGATTTTTAGTATGTTGTTTATGGAGGGTTTATGTACTTATTCCAGCAAAAAAAAATTCTGTTGCAATTAGTTCCGGGTGTGGCATTTTTTTCTCATAAATGCACTGGACTACTAGGGAACATACACACCAAATATGAACCAATTCGGTATGATGGTTTAAGAGGAGAAGATGTTTTTACAAAAGTTGACGGACAGACGGACAGACGGACGGACGGACGGACGACGGACGAGGAGTGATGACTATAGCTCCACCGGAGACTTTGTCTCAGGTGAGCTAAAAAGCTACCATATCCACAGGGCATAAAGTTTTTCTCATAAAGTAATTGCCTGATAACACAGGTATTTAATTTATTGTTAGAGGCCTAAGACTGGGCCTAATACAAAAATGTTCATTCAGTTTCAGCTCAGCACATTTGAGTGACATGCTGACTGTCCTGAAATCAGATCATGACCTCAGAACTCCACTCAGAGAATCATAGCACAGGTGTTCATGACCCGATTCTATGACACCTGTCAATCACAGAGGTAGATAATTCCTTACTGATGACATCATACCAGGTGGCCCAGAGTACATGTGTTCATGACCCGATTCCTTGACATCTGTCAATCACAGGACAGTCATGGAAAATTCCATGCTGATGACATCATACCAGGTGGCCCAGAGCACAGCTGTTGACCCAAAACTCTTGACACCTGTCAATCACAGGGCAAAGTCAGCTGCAAACTCATGGAAAATTTGAAGCTGACAAACATGTGGCCGATTACTGAAACTAACATGATGATGTCATCACCCTTGTGCTCTGGGGCTGAAACTAACATTTGTTGGCTCTGTAAACTTACAAGTCACCAGGTGTTTTGTCTGGGGTCCAGGTCAAAACTCTACAGAAATATAATGGATCCTAACCTTCAAAAAACAATAAATTAAAAAAATATC
Source organism: Siphonodentalium dalli (assembly GCA_032622095.1). NCBI lineage: Eukaryota > Metazoa > Mollusca > Scaphopoda > Gadilida > Siphonodentaliidae > Siphonodentalium > Siphonodentalium dalli. The sequence continues at coordinate 83,250,002 of CP136069.1, read as the reverse complement.
CACCAATCGAGTTTCTGTATGGTACTTTTCAAAGCCTGGTCAACTGGTTCTGAAATCATGATCTACCAGATGTGTTTGGTTAAAAAATTATTTAGCCATGATCATGCAAATAGTGTGTCTGTCATATGTAGAATGAGGTCCCCAGATGGTGAAGTTATTGATGCTATCCTGCACAGCCAGGTAGCATTACCAAATTCAGCATCTGGGGACCTCATTCTGCTTAGGACTCATCTTCTGGGAAGTATCTATGGTATCAAATTAACATTGTTTTAGTCAGTTTTTCCCTTCTGGGACCTTTCTATATCTCTCTAATTTGCAGAAGATAAAATGCATAATCGAGGTGACTAATGGCTGAACATCACCAACTTTAACTGGGGAACTTCAATCTGATCCTAGGGCTCCCATAGTAGTTGAGGCCTAAGCAGAATGAGGTTCCAAGAAGGTGAATTTGATGATGCTAGCCCACTATAGCATCGTAAAATTCACAATCTGGGGACCTCATTCTGCAAATGACAGACAACATATTTGCAAGCTTGGCTATGATATTGGTAGAACAAGCTGGGGCTATCAAAACTAAAATAAATGGCCCACCAAGTTTCTGTTTTTTGTTTATCCAAATTACTCTACCTGCGAAGGTGATCTGATTGTCAATAAAAACTTTGATTATATGCTTGCCTATAAAATAGCGGGAAACTACCGAAACGCAGATCATTGTATTTATCTCTTAGAAGCCACAATGAAATACGATGTTGTTATTTCACTCTAGATAGCATTATTTCACTGTAGGGCTTGAAACTAACACGAGCTGCCAAGGTTGATCGAGTGATCATTGCGTGCACACTGCCCACTAGCCAATCAAAAGTGACGAATTTATGATGGCGCGCGATCAATGACAATTCTATGTATGAGTCGCAGCGTGTCAAATTCAACTTTACGCCTGGGGTCTTTCCTGTTAGTAAACACTGACACATGCACTCTTTAATTAAGTACAGTTAATGATTTAATTAATTAAGACTTAACTTAGCAACTTTGAGCCTAAATAATCCGTATATAATAAAAAGAATACCTAGTTTTTTGTTTGCAGCCGCTCGTGAAAATTTAATATTTCTTTCCAGACAATCATGAGATATTTCGGTATTCAAACAAAAACTGTAGGTATTCTCTATCTTATCTTATCTTCACTGATTCACTCATTCTGCTTAGGCCTCATCTTCTGGGAAGTATCTATAGTATCCAATTAACATTATTTTTAGTTACTTTTTCCCTTTTGGAAAGTTTCTATATCCCCAAATTTGCATAAGATAAAATGCGTAATCAAGGTGTCCAACGGGTGAACATCACCAACTTCAATTGGGGAACTTCAATCATAGGTCTCCCATAGCAGTTGAGGCCTAAGCAGAATGTGGTTCTCAGAGGGTGAGTTTGGTGATCCTAGCCAGCTATGCGGGATAGCATCACTAAATCACCCTCTGAAAATGACAGACACAGTATTTGCAGGCTTTCTTCCAAATAGTCGGGGAGCCAATAAGGTCCACATGCACCCCCTCCCACCCCCCCCCCTGATGATTACAAATAACCTTATTTTTATTGTTCCCTATGGTATCCAGATAAAGAATCCGGATTTCACCAATATCAAAAATATTGCCATTTACTAATGATTAATGTGAAGAAAAATTGAAGATATGGTGAAATATTAATTAAATTCCCTATTTTCGTGCATATGACGTCATTTTTCGGTGGCCATTTTGAATTTTTTTCAAAATTATTTGCCGTCATTTTGAAGAAGGACATCATACCAACAAAATGGCATACATTTTGTCTGTCTTTTGCTAACAACCGATCTATTACAACGATTAAATACAGCAAAATCGTCTTGCAAAAGGGGGTGGACCTTATTGGCTCCCCGACTTAATAGATTCCAGGGTATAAAATAATTTATATGAATCGAGGACACCTGTCTGGAAAAGCTTCTATCAATTAATTTCTTATGACATTATTGACTATTAAAGGGGCTATTATTAACCCTTTCATGGTGGGAGCTGCGCTGACGCAACATTAAAGACCCTGTGCCAAAGCATTCTCTAATATATATGTGAGTCGACCATAGGGAGCCTTGCATATATAAGAGAATGCATTGGCCTAACAATTTTTTGATTCATTTTTTATAAATTTTTCTTACATTTTTTAACAATTATAAAAAAATAATATAAAATTTGTTAGGCCAATGCATTCTCGTATATATGCGAGTCGACCTATAGCAGACTTGTATATATAAGAGAATCCATTGACACAGAATTTGCGCAATATTTCAGGAAGCGTCAGTCACAAAAAGGTTAAAACAGAAATCTGAGCAAAAATGTTCAGAGCTCAGAAGGAGAACTCAATACTGTTATCAGCCTCAATTACGGAAATTGCAGATCAGCTAAGAGATTTACAGCGAATTACAATCGAAATAAACCACTTTATTATATGCTTGCCTATAAAATAATGGAAAATGACCTAAACGTAGATCATCATATGTATCTCTTCGAAGCTACAGTGAAATACGATTCCATTATTACACTGTAGCTTTCGATAATTCACAGTAGCTTGCCGATAGACGTCATGATTTTGCCAGTGAAAGCGGTTTTCTACCTATCAGCTGATCGGTGTCAGAAATTTGGGTCAACCAGATGCATGTTGCTTTCTGTGTATTGTTCAATTTGTTGTACTATTAAAAGTGAAAATGTTGCATAATTTAGCAACTTTGAGCATATAATAAAGAGAACACCTATAGTTTTTGTTTGAAGACCTGAAACATCTCATTCGTGTCTGGAAATAAATATCAAATTTTCACTCACGGCTGCTATTTATTTCCCCCCGACACTCATGAGATATTTTGGTATTCACGCAAAAACTGTAGGTATTCTCTATTTGTTATGCCTTTATAGACAAATAATATACTCCATCTTCAGTTATATCTGTATTTTATTCACAAAATAGCTATTTGTAGTCTTGAATTTGGGATTTATAAAAAATATGATGTTGTTGTAATTGTGGCCCGGAAGAGATAGATCATCTTTAAATGGCAAACAGAATAATGATACTTACTCTTCTTCTTTTGGCCTTCCATCTGCTTGTCCATTTTTTCTTTCAACTTTTTGGCTTCTTCTACCTGTATTGACAGTGAATTGTGAAATGCATAAATAACTGTTCCCGACTGTCACTTGGTCACTTAACTAAAAGGAATGCCAAATTGAACTCAAAATGGTTTAGAAATGACTTTGTGCAACTAATAGATTGTTTACCCATTTCATGGCGGGAGTTGCACTGGTGCAGCATTAAATATCCTGTGCCAGTGCATTCCCTTATACATGCGAGTAAATGCACTGGCTTACAAATTCAAAGTAAATATTGTTAGGCCAACGTATTCTATTATATATGCGAGGCTCCAGTAATGGAAGGGTTAAAACAAGTCTAATAAAGCTGCAGTCATAAACCCTCATGGAACCTGATCAAAAATGCTAATTTTGGCAAGAAACAAGAATATATCTAAAAACATAATTTGTGCTTATTTTAGTGAGTCAGGGTTCATAACCCTCAACATGAAAAAAAATTCATGACTTTTTTCGGGAAAGTTCAAAGACCTTCTTCCACTGACAAAATTCCATAACTTTTACAAACCTATCGGAAATTTGACAGTCTGGGAACATTTTCTTACATAAAGCTGAGATCACACTATTGGAGTTATAAGAATTACGTTGTGTCACTGTATTCAATTTCAGATTTCAACACATCTTTTACTTGTGGCAACCTGATACTGGCACTGGATCTTTAATGCTGCACCACCACAGCTCCAGTCATGAAGGCGTTAAAGAGCGTGTCAATATTAGTGATGTTCCGATAATCGGAATCGGAATCGGCCATCGGCCGATAATAGCACATCGGCTATTAATCGTACCTCGCAGTTGAACATCGGCTTTTACCGATTATCAAAACAAATATAAACGTTCTAGTTTCTAAGTGCAATATGCACGCTTTAACAAACGTACGCAATACAACCGTAATATTGAATGTAAAACGCAGTTGTAACAGCCTAAAAGGAAGCTATTGGCATCGTCCAAATAGTCTGATATGATTATATATAAGCATGGCAACACACGTGCCCGACATATCCCGTGTTATTGGTTCAATCATGTGAACACGAAGTAGATTCAAAGAAAGCTTTAAAAAGCTGACCTCATTACATGGGAGTTTCCCATTGAGCATGTGCAATATGACGTTATTGCTGGAACTTTTACTCCTTATATAGTCATATTGAGTAGGCAACCATGATTGATGATTTATTCGTCAATTGTTGTCGCTTATACTCAACTTAACACTCTTAGTACTACATGTTTTAGAGGGCAGGATGAGGACTAATTTTCATACTATTATTTCACACTAATGAACATAATCATAATTATCACTTTATTTCCTTTATGTTACATTTTAAAGAGTAATTGTTCTGCCTGAAAGGGTGTCTTGACTCTTGATTGACCAATAAAACTATTCGTATTCATATTCATGCTATGGAAATAATTTGAATGAATTAGTACAGTCACGATCAGAACTGGCTTCACTAACGACCAACGCGAGGAGGAGCATTGCATAATATATCAAAAGAGGGTGATTTGGGAAATATGTTTATAGTTATGAACATTAAACACAAGACAGTATATCGTCCGACACTGTCAACACAAATTTTAACATTTAAAGGAATATACTTCAGTCCACTGTCCAAGAACATTTAAAGGAACATATAGATGAATCAACTCAGATTCAACTGAAAAGGACACCAAAAACTCCCGCACTGTAACTCAGTACTCCCAAGTTTAATAGAGGCAAGTTCCCCCTAATCACCAAAAGAATTTCACATTTAGCTTCGTAAATGTCCCCTGCTTCACTGAACACACGTTCACTTGCGACGCTCGAAGGAGGTGCACCCAGGTATTTGCTGGCAAATTTACTTAGCCCAGGGTATCTCAGTCTATTAATATGCCACCACTTTAGGGGATCCTCAAGCTCCACGTTGAACTTGGTCAAAAATTCAGTAGGCGTAACTATAAAACCTTCCCAGTTGTTAAAAGACAAAAGGTGTGACCAATGAGAATTTGGGAAAACTCAAACAAATGTGACAGCTGTCACAGAAATTATTATCCATCAATTTAAATTTAGTTAATAATCATCACCATTCCATTTCCATACATTGTCGCAACTTACAAGTATTTAATCAAGACTTTTACACCACATGCAAATGTTCCACACACGGTCATAACATGACTTTGAGTCGGCACCTTTGATCTCTTTGTCAAAACAACTACTGGTATACATCAAAGGCAGCACACAACCCATGTCGGCGGAAATACTGTCACGACAGTGTGTATATATTTCTTTGATGTATTTGGCTTTGAAACTATGCGGGATATGGAGTGCATTGGGTGTATACAGGTCCATTATGGGAACAAACGCACAATATATACAAGGAGTACGCATCTAAGATGCTTTTGTCGAGTTTTTTGGCAGTCGAACCAAACTTATGCCAATAAGGTGCACAACCCCCGAGAAAAAAAGTTGGACCATGGTATATTATTGCAATAGACCTATATACCAAATATCAATTGAATCCGTTAATATTTCATTGAGTTATCGCACTAACGGTGATAAAATTGTGCTTAAAATAGACAAAATAAGACCCATAACTCCGGAAAAAAAATTTGGACAAACCAGGTTTTCGAACTCATCCAAGATATTGTTGCAATAGACTCATATACCAAATATTGTTTAAATCGGTTAATATTTCATTGAGTTATCGCGCTAACGGTGATAACATTGCTAAAAATAGACAAACTAAGACCCATAACTCTGCGAAAAAAAATTCGGACAAACCTGGTTTTCGAACTCGTCCGAGATATTGTTGCAGGAGACTCATATACCAAATTTTGTTGAAATCGGTTAATCAAGTTATCGCGCTAACGGTGATAAAATTGCTAAAAATAGACAAACTAAGACCCATAACTCCAGAAAAATATTGTTGAAATTGGTTAATATTTGCGTGAGTTATCGCTCTAACGGTGAAAAACTTACAACTAAAAACCATCTATTATGGATAACTCTTGTAAAAAAAGTTCGGACGTGACCCATTTTCTACAGGCAGTAAATAGTCATTGGGAGCAACTGCCATACCAAAATGTTTTTGAATCCGTTCACAAATGTCAAAGTTATAAGGCATTCTTTAGGTCCGCCCGCCCGCCCGCCCGCCGCCAGTCCCTCGTCAAACCATAAGTCGAGTTTTTGAAAAACTCGACTAATAAGCATCGGAATCGGAAATCGGCCGATTGTGCCTCCAGTTATCGGAAATCGGTCTGATAAGCTTTTTCATTATCGGAACATCACTAGTCAATATTGTTCAGTGTTGCCTGCTTGACAGCCATGAAATGTTTCTTCGATTCTGCATGATGGAGCGCAATTCTATAACTCTTCCAAACCCTTTCTGGGGTGGAGCTATATTTCTGCATGACTCTTTCCATACTACCCTAAAAGAGGTGCCATTTTTTAGACTATTCCAGGCCTGGAATCACATTTTCACAATAATATGAGTTTTCCAGGATTCCTGATTAGAGTATGAATCCTTTGAATCAACAACATGAGTGTTTACCTCGGCATTGTGCCAACGAGAAGAATGTGGCAATCAACTAATAACCAAAACTTCCAACCATATTGATCATACATTTCTGAAAACACAAAGTATGAAATACACACAATAATAAATATTTATTCGTAATTTGGGATGAAATAATCGCCAATGAATAAATGACAATAATTCCTTCAATGAAAGTCGCCGCATTATAATCTATATAATGAAAGTGTCAATGACACTGTAGCTCAACTTGGAAAGGGAATAATTTAATATATTACAGTCAATGGAGCGATTAGGAATGTGGAAAGTTGAATGTCTAATACTAGTTTATAGACATGAAGAGAAAAGTAAAATCCAAAATGGCTGCTGGCGGCCATGTTTTCGGCCGAATGACCCCAAAATGAGTCGTTCCCATCTACATGTCATCGTTAACATCAATGACAAATTTTATGACGATCAGACTAAAGGTACGACCTGTAGCCCATGCTATAGAATTTAGTCATACAAAGAGTAAAATCCAAGATGGCTGCTGGTGGCCATGTTTTTTGGCCGATTGACCCCAAAATGACTTGTTCCAATCTACATGTCATTGTTAACATCCATGACAAATTTGATGATGATCAGACTAAAGGTACGACCTGTAGCCCGTGCTAAAGAATTTAGTCATACAAAGAGTAAAATCCAAGATGGCTGCTGGCGGCCACGTTTTTTCCGCCAAATGACCCCAAAATTACTCGTTCCCATCTACATATCAACATTAACATCCAGGACAAATTTCATGATGATCAGACGAATAGTACGACCTGTGGCCCGTGCTAATGGATTAAATTTTGAAATCCAAGATGGCCGCTGGCGGCCATGTTTTTGTCCGAATGACCCCAAAATGACTCGTTCCCATTTACATTCCAATTTCAACAGCCATGAAAAATTTATGATGATCAGACTGAAGGTACGACCTGTAGCCCGTGCTAAAGGATTTAGTCATACAAAGAGTAAAATCCAAGATGGCTGCTGGCGGCCATCTTTTTTGGCCGAATGACCCCAAAATGACTCGTTCCCATCTACATGTCATTATTAACATTCATGAAAATTTTTATGCTGATCAGACTAAAGATACAACCTGTAGCCCGTGCTAAAGGATTTAGTCATACAAAGAGTAAAATCCAAGATGGCTGCTGGCGACCATGTTTTTTGGCCGATTGACCCCAAAATTACCCGTTCCCATCTACATGTCATTGTTAACATCCATGACAAATTTTATGATGATCAGACTAAAGGTACGACCTGCAGCCCGTGATAAAGAATTTAGTCATACAAAGAGTAAAATCTAAGATGGCTGCTGGTGGCCATGTTTTTTGGCCGAATGACCCCAAAATTACTCGTTCCCATCTACATGTAAATATTATCATCCATGACAAATTTCATGATGATCAGACAATCAGTACGACCTGTGGCCCGTGCTAATGGATTAAATTTTGAAATCCAAGATGGCCGCTGGTGGCCATGTTTTTTGTCCGAATGACCCCAAAATGACTCGTTCCCATCTACATTCCAATATCAACAGCCATGACAAATTTTATAATGATCAGACTAAAGGTACGACCTGTAGCCCGTGCTAAAGGATTTAGTCATACAAAGAGTAAAATCCAAGATGGCTGCTGACGGCCATGTTTTTTGGCCGAATGACCCCAAAATGACTCGTTCCCATCTACATGTCATTATTAACATTCTTGACAAATTTTATGATGATCAGACTAAAAGTAGGACCTGTAGCCCGTGCTAAAGGATTTAGTCATGCAAAGAGTAAAATCCAAGACGGCTGCTGGCGGCCATGTTTTTTGGCCGATTGACCCCAAAATGACTCGTTCCAATCTACATGTCATTGTTAACATCCATGACAAACTTGATGATGATCAGACTAAAGGTACCACCTGTAGCCCGTGCTAAAGAATGTAGTCATACAAAGAGTAAAATCCAAGGTGGCTGCTGGCGGCCATATTTTTCGGCCGAATGACCCCAAAATTACTCGTTCCCATCTACATGTCAATATTAACATCCATGACAAATTTCATGACGATCAGACGAACAGTGCGACCTGTGGCCCGTGCTAATGGATTGAATTTTGAAAACAAAGATGGCCACTGGCGGCCATGTTTTTTGTCCGAATGACCCCAAAATGACTCGTTCCCATCTACATTCCAATTTCAACAGCCATGATAAATTTCATGATTATCAGACTAAAGGTACGACCTGTAGCCCGTGCTAAAGGATTTAGTCATACAAAGAGTAAAATCCAAGATGGCTGCTGGCGGCCATGTTTTTTGCCCGAATAACCCAAAAATGACTCGTTCCCATCTACATGTCATTGTTAACATCCATGACAAATTTTATGACGATCTGACTAAAGGTACGACCTGTAGCCCGTGCTAAAGGATTTAGTCATACAAAGAGTAAAATCCAAGATGGCTGCTGGCGGCCATCTTTTTTGGCCGAATGACCCCAAAATTACTCGTTCCCATCTACATGTCAATATTAACATCCATGACAAATTTCATGACGATCAGACGAACAGTAAGGCCTGTAGCCCGTGCTAATGGATTGAACTTTGAAATCTAAGATGGCCGCTGGCGGCCATGTTTTTTTTCCGTATGACCCCAAAATGAATCATTCCGGTACAAATGTTGATGTCAACAGCTATGACAAATTTCATAATGATCCGATCAAAGGTACGACCTGTAGCCTCTATTGTTGACGCGTTACGCACACACGCACACACGCACACACGCACACACGGACGACGGACGACAAAGCCATGGCAATAGCTCAAACTTTACAAAGTAAAGTTGAGCTAAAAATGGCGTGTTCTACCAACTCAAGTCTGAGTTTAGTGTGCTTTGTCATTTGCAGAATGAGGTCCCCAGAGGGTGAATTTAGTGATGCTATCCTGCATAGCGGATTAGCATCACTAAATTCACCATCTGGGGACCTCATTCTGCTTAGGCCTCATTATCTCTGGAAAGTTTCTTTATTATAAAATTTCTATAGAAACTTATTCACACAGATTCTATTTCTTTTTTAGTTTAATTTCTCTATATCCCCAAATTGGCAGATAACACATTGCATAATGGAGGTTCCCAATGGGTGAAGATCATAATACTCACCATTTGGGAACTTCAATCTGAGTCTATTCTACCATAGCAGATGAGGCCATGCAGAATGAGTTCCCCAGAGGGTGAATTTGGAGATGCTAACCCGCTATGCGGGATAGCGTCACTAAATTCACCCTCTGGGGACCTCATTATGCAAATGAAAGGCACACTAAACTCAGGCTTGATCCAGATGTAATGTGAAATTAGATGTTATTTTTAAGCTTATATGCAAAGTCAATTTCCCATTTTACAAAATATCAAGAAAAGCATGCGAGGCCAATTTTTATTTCTGGGGCACACGTCAACAAAGCATTCCACACATCTGCATCAGCTAGCTCCCTGTCTAATTTAAGTTATTTTTCCAAACAGATGTCCTTAAAAAGTTAGTTGATAAGATTCCACAGAATTTATTCCATCAAGAATCGCCCAATCAAGTATGACTGAGATTGCAGTCGAAATGCATCACATGTAAAACAAATGTTTGAACATAGTTACCAATTACATAGTTACCAATTACATAGTTACCAATTACATAGTTACCAATTACATAGTTACCAATTACATAGTTACCAATTACAGCAAAGAATTGGGAATCTGAACTAGGCCAGTATCAATTCTGTTCATGTTTGTAAAAAATACGTGCGTAATTATTATATAGCAATTAAAACGTTCCGCGACATATTGAATGCAAATAAAAGTTGCAAGTGCAGGGTTTCAAGATCATGCGCATGGACCTGAGATATGGGACTTTGTGGGGCCTAATATATGTTGTCAAAGACAGTGTGTCAGGTTAGGGATAATACCTTTTTATAGGCCTGATTATTAACTGTATGGATGAACATATGAATATAAAGTATACGTTTGCGTAAGTTTAAAGGTAGGTATGGGTGGACTTGTGAACGAATTCCTGCGTCCTGACAACCAATACACATGTTATATTATGCTCAATTTACCGTAGATTTCTATCTATAAGTCGCTACTTGTTGACCCAGTATTTCCCCTCAAAATGTGCATGTGCCTTATACAACTGTAAGTCAATAGGGGGTCTGAATTCTGGCTACAATCACAGACACAGGTGAGTTTTTGCATTCGCCGCAATGACAACTCAGAAGAGTGCATGACCAAAATAGGGACGAAATGTTTAATTACAAATAAAAACAATTAAATAATATTAATGAAAGTGTCAATGACACTGTAGCTCAACTTGGAAAGGGAATAATTTAATGTATTACAGTCAATGGAGCGATTAGGAATGTGGAAAGTTGAATGTCTAATACTAGTTTATAGACATGAAGAGAAAAGTAAAATCCAAGATGGCTGCTGGCGGCCATGTTTTCAGCCGAATGACACCAAAATGAGTCGTTCCCATTTACATGTCATCGTTAACATCCATGACAAATTTTATGACGATCAGACTAAAGGTACGACCTGCAGCCCGTGCTAAAGAATTTAGTCATACAAAGAGTAAAATCCAAGATGGCTGCTGACGGCCATGTTTTTTCGCCAAATGACCCCAAAATTACTCGTTCCCATCTACATGTCAATATTAACATTCATGACAAATTTCATGATGATCAGATGAACAGTACGACCTGTGGCCCATGCTAATGGATTAAATTTTGAAATCCAAGATGGCCGCTGGCGGCCATGTTTTTTGTCTGAATGACCCCAAAATGACTTGTTCCCATTTACATTCCAATTTCAACAGCCATGACAAATTTTATGATGATCAGACTAAAGGTACGACCTGTAGCCCGTGCTAAAGGATTTAGTCATACAAAGAGTAAAATCCAAGATGGCTGCTGGCGGCCTTGTTTTTTGGCCGAATGACCCCCAAAATGACTCGTTCCCATCTACATGTCAATATTAACATCCATGACAAATTTTATGATGATCAGACTAAAGGTACGACCTGTAGCCCATGCTAAAGGATTTAGTCATACAAAGAGTAAAATCCAAGGTGGCTGCAGGCGGCCATGTTTTTTGGCTGAATGACCCCAAAATGACTCGTTCCCATCTACATGTCATTGTTAACATCCTTGACAAATTTTATGATGATCAGACAAAAGGTACGACCTGTAGCCCGTGCTAAAGGATTTAGTCATACAAAGAGTAAAATTCAAGATGGCTGCTGGCGGCCATGTTTTTGGGCCGAATGACCCCAAAATGACTCGTTCCCATCTACATGTCAATATTAACATATATGACAAATTTCATGATGATCAGATAAACAGTACGACCTGTGGCCCGTGCTAATGGATTGAATTTTGAAATCAAAGATGGCCACTGGCGGCCATGTTTTTTGTCCGAATGACCCCAAAATGACTCGTTCCCATTTACATTCCAATTTCAAAAGCCATGACAAATTTTATGATGATCAGACTAAAGGTACGTCCTGTAGCCCATGCTAAAGGATTTAGTCATACAAAGAGTAAAATACAAGATGGCTGCTATGTTTTTTGGCCGAATGACCCCAAAATGACTAGTTCCCATCTACATATCATTGTTAACATTCATGACACATTTTATGATGATCAGACTAAAGGTACGACCTGCAGCCGTGCTAAAGAATTTAGTCATTCAAAGAGTAAAATCCAAGATGGCTGCTGGTGGCCATGTTTTTTGTCAGAATGACCCCAAAATAACTCGTTCCCATCTACATTCCAATTTCAAGAACCCATCTACATTCCAATTTCAAGAACCAAGACAAATTTTATGATGATCAGACTAAAGGTACGACCTGTAGCCCATGCTAAAGGATTTAGTCATACAAAGAGTAAAATCCAAGATGGCTGCTGGCGTCCAGGTTTTTTGGCCGAATGACCCCAAAATGACTCGTTCCCATCTACATGTCATTGTTAACATCCATGACACATTTTATGATGATCAGACTAAAGGTACGACCTGCAGCCCGTGCTAAAGATTTTAGTCATACAAAGAGTAAAATCCAAGATGGCTGCTGGCGGCCATGTTTTTTGGCCGAATGACCCCAAAATTACTCGTTCCCATCTACATGTCAATATTATCATCCATGACAAATTTCATGATGATCAGAAGAACAGTACGACCTGTGGCCCGTGCTAATGTATTAAATTTTTAAACCCAATATGGCCGGTGGCGGCCTTGTTTTTTTTACGAATGACCCCAAAATGACTCGTTCCCATCTACATTCCAATTTCAACAACCATGACAAATTTTATGATGATCAGACTAAAGGTACGACCTGTAGCCCGTGCTAAAGGATTTAGTCATACAAAGAGTAAAATCCAAGATGGCTGCTGGCGGCCATGTTTTTGCCTGAATGACCCAAAAATGACTCGTTCCCATCTACATGCCATTATTAACATTCTTGACAAATTTTATGATGATCAGACTAAAAGTAGGACCTGTAGCCCGTGCTAAAGGATTTAGTCATACAAAGAGTAAAATCCAAGATGGCTGCTGGCGACCATGATTTTTAGCCGAATGACCCCAAAATTACTCGTTCCCATCTACATGTCATTGTTAATATCCATGACAAATTTTATGATGATCAGACTAAAGGTACGACCTGCAGCCCGTGCTAAAGAATTGAGTCATACAAAGAGTAAAATCGAAGATGGCTGCTGGCGGCCATGTTTATTGGCCGAATGACCCCAAAATTACTCGTTCCCATCTACATGTCAATATTATCATCCATGACAAATTTCATGGTGATCAGACGAACAGTACGACCTGTGGCCCGTGCTAATGGATTAAATTTTGAAATCCAAGATGGCTGCTGGCGGCCATGTTTTTTGTCCGAATGACCCCAAAATGACTCGTTCCCATCTACATTCCAATTTCAACAGCCATGACAAATTTTATGATGATCAGACTAAAGGTACGACCTGTAGCCCGTGCTAAATAATTTAGTCATACAAAGAGTAAAATCCAAGATGGTTGCTGGTGGCCATGTTTTTGGGCCGAATGACCCCAAAATTACTCGTTCCCATCTACATGTCAATATTAACATCCATGACAAATTTCATGAAGATCAGACAAACAGTACGGCCTGTAGCCCGTGCTAATGGATAGAATTTTGAAATCCAATATGGCCACTGGCGGCCATGTTTTTTTTCCGAATGACCCCAAAATTAATTTTTCTGGTCTAAATGTTGATGTCAACAGCTATGACAAATTTCATAATGATCCGACGAAAGGTACGACCTGTAGCCTGCATTGTTGACGCCTTACGTACACACGTACACACGGACGACGGACGACAAAGCCATGGCAATAGCTCAAACTTTACAAAGTAAAGTTGAGCTAATAATTGTTACCAGTGTATTTATCCCTATCCAATTAATGAAATACAAGAATTCAACATGAGACCTCCGTCTGAGGAAGGGAATTGTTATGTTATACCACATTATCCTGAACTCAACTGTAGTATGTAGAGACAATACCAAGGATGACGCAACACTTGTTTACTGTCTACAGGTTTGTTTTATGTCGGCTAAAAGATAAAAGAGGTCATTGAGGTCACTGGTTCATTTTACATAATTATTTCAATTTATTCGATATATAATAACTGAAGCGTGGTGAATGCAGTCAACTGCGTAATTATGTGTCAGGTGACTTGTACTTCCGGGGATTTATACCTGTATTAGGCAGGACCTGGCTGTATATCATCAAATTTGTATTTGGTTGCACTTTCCCCATGTAATATAATTGTTATATAGTAAGTAGGGGTGGGGATATCTGTTTTCGTGGTTTTTGACACAAATTTCCAACAACTGTGCCCCATGTTTACTGGTCATTTATTCAACAAAACATCGTTATATTTAACACAGTTCATTGAAGAAAAATAAGCACCTGATTATTATTTAGACAATCAGAAATGCCGATGTTGAAACCCGAGTACCGATTGTCATCCGATGGGCCACAACCGGCCGATTCCGATTGTCGTTTCCGATCATCGGCTCATCACTAAGCAACCCATCTATTCAATGCCGAAAATAATTCATGGTGATATTAATAATCACAGCATACATACATCTTCATCACCAAATAGTTCAAAGTCATCATCTTCGTCATCGTCATCTGCTGGGGCTGGACTAGGCTTTGCTGGGGCTGGAGTAGGCTTTTCTGGGGCTGGTGCGGCGGTTTTTGTCACTGGGCTGCCTTTTTCTAGAGCTGCTACTCGACACTCTAGTTTGGATATTATTGATATTAGGTCTTGTGTGACTGTGGAGACAAAAAATATACAAACAATATTAGTATAACCCTTTAATGATGGAAGCAGAGCTGGTGCAGGATTAAAGACCCTGTGCCAGTGCAATCTCTTATAAATGCGAGTCTCCAATAGGGAGGCTCGCATAATAGAATGCACTGACTTACAAGGTCGATGTAAATATTGTTTCGCCAATGCATTCTCTTATATATGCGAGGCACCTTATGGGAGACTCGCATATTAAGAGATTGCAATGGCACAGGGTTTTCACAAAATTCATGGAAGGCTTAAGCAGGGTTTCTGCCAGAGCTAGGCTCATTGTGTCCCTTCCCATCAGCCAAATTTTCCCTTAAGCAACATATCCCCCTACCCATTCTACAGTTTAATGCCTACATCACCTATGTATCTGCCATTAAATAAAACCAACAGGGAGTGATAAATGAAGATAATTATATTTGTCTGCTATTGCTGATCACTAGTGAACCATTTTGTGGGAAAAGAATGCTTTTCAGGGCTACATACATCAACAATTATTGCCTTATTCTGATATAATATTATATCGAAATGGACATCTCTAAAAACGTGGTTGATTTTGCCTGGTTACGCCATAATTACATTGTCAAATAAAATACTGTTCTGACTGGTTCTGATTTAAGATTATGTAGACCAGGTCCAGATGGTAGCTACTGAAGGAATATTTCATGGTAAAACACGTTTCAATGAATGTAGTGAAGTCGGACATAGAAATAAATTGCGAATTTTAACAATAGCCTCTTCCATTGTCAGAGGGGTACGAAAAATTACATCACAGATGCCAAGGAAAATCTTGATTCCAAACAAATATATCACTCTTTCCTCTACCAAAAGGTCTTTGTTGGAATCTGTCCATCACCAACTCACCATACATGTTTCTGTTGTTTGATACCAACGTTTTTTGTGATGCTATTTTTATTTTGGGGTGTTGAAAGGGCACATTTGTAGAAGCATTACCATATTCTTGATGCGTCATGGATTGTTTTCCAAATAATTTTCTTAAAGCTGAACACTTCTGATAACAGTTTGAGGCAATGTGGAGTTTTGTAATTTCCGGAATAAGCCATTTTTATTTTCGTGACAGTTTTCAATGTTTTAACGATTTTCCACATGTAACTTCGCTCTGCTACCATTCGATAAAGTAGCAGAGCTCACCTTCATACAAATATGCTCCCCGAGGATCGCTGTCTCCTTTCCGCTAGCTAGCCAAAATTTGTGGATATAGAAACTTCCCAGAAGGGAAAAAATAACTGATAACAGTCTATATTTGAAACTGTAGTTACTTCCAGGATGATGAGAACTATTAAAGCAAACTGTGTGGGATAGCATCACTAAATTCACCCTCTGGGGACCTCATTCTGCAAATGACAGACATACTATTTGCAGGATTGGTCAGAGGTTATTATGAGGGTATTATTAATAACAAACCTTTTTTGAGCTCTATGTTTTCTTTTTCGAGATTCTCCACTCTAGAATTGACGCACAATGCTGGTGCTGAAGTTGCGGATTCTGGGGCTGAGGTCGAGGATACTTGGTCTGTGGTCTAAAATAATAAGGGGATGAAAACACAAGTAAAATAGAGGATACAGGTACCTACGGCTTTTTATGTTTACCCATACCATGTATGGTAAACATAGTGTCGTTGTCCGGATTGACCACTCGTCGTGCGTCCGTCCGTCTGTCGAGCCGTCTGTCTGTCCGTCCGTAGACACTTTACGTGTAATGCGATAACTCAAACATTTTTTACCTGATCAAAACCAAATTTTGTATATGGGGTTTTCAGCCCAAAATACAGATCAAGTTCGAATATGGGTTTGATCCGACTTTTTTTGACAGAGTTATGGCCCTTTTTCGACTTAGAATTCACGCATTCTGCCATAACTCAAACATTTTTTATCTGATCGGAACCAAATTTGGTATGTGAGTTTCTCGGCCCAAAATACAGATCGAGTTCGAATATGGGTTTGATCCGACTTTTTATTACGGAGTTATGGCCCTTTTTCGACTTAGAATTAATGAATTCTGCCGTAACTCAAACATTTTTTATCTGATTGGAACCAAATTTGGTGTATGAGTTTCTCAGACCAACATACAGATTGATTTCGAATATGGGTTTGATCGGATTTTTTTTAATGGTGTTATGGTCCTTTGACATATGATTCACACATACATGTACTTCGATAAATCAACCATTTTTCATCTGATAGGAACCAAATTTGGTATGTGAGTTTCTCAACTCAAAATACAGAACGAGTTTGAATATGGGTTAGATCCAATTTGTTATACCAGAGATATGGCCCTTTTTAAACTAAGAATTATCCAGATTATAACCCAAGTAACTTACAATTAATGAATACCTGCTTCTCTGTGAGCAAGATAAAAGACAATATAGTTTATTGCTTTGAGAGTTATTTATAGCCCTCATATGTTAGGTCTGTATAAGAGACACAGTGAATTATTGGATAAATTGATTTAGCTATCTTTTTAACCACAACTTAGCCAGGTGAATTTATTTAACTAGACCAATGGAGCTCTCTAAGTCCTTGGATGATGGGACTACATTGGATCAAACAGGGCAGAGATAGGTGATTTAACCCCTTTTACCCATTCCATGTCTTTTAACCTTTTCCATTAAATAAATAATTATATTATTTTGATATCTCACATGGCAATTTGCAACAACATGAATAGAACTGCTCACACTATGATAGTGGTGACAGGCTCTAGAGTTTAGATGTTATATTAACCCTTCTATATTGACTCATACATTCCAATAATTTGTGTTATTACTGGTTATTATGTACATTTGTCATATACTACTTTAGATCATAACAGTATACTCTATAATTCAACATTAAAAGATTATGATTCTGATCTTAACAATTTACTATCGCCAAGGGATGGGTTAAACATCTGCCGATCGTGATCGGCCTCTCGTTACTGAATGCGAGAATTATCATGAGTGGTTACATGTAAATACTGATTTTCTACGAGCGGCTTGCTGCGAGTGGAAAATCAGTAGATGTATTTGCTAGTACCCACGAATGAGATAATTCTCGTTTCGGTCTAAAGCTGTAGATATCCTTTTTATTATACATGTTTTAGTTATTTCAATTTACCATTTTTTCTATCAGGTGCTTATTTTGCTGAATTAAAAGTAGACGAAAATAAATCAGCTGATTCCCAACAAACTACCTTCAATAAAAGAAGCTGCGTTCCCGCATAACAAAAATGTTAGCCCCCTTTTCCCTCCCAATTTATGTTCACCAAAGTTTGTATGCAGATTTAATATAATTAACAACAAAGAATAAAGTACCATTATCAGTAGGGTCCTGTGAATATTCGGTATTGAAACTGATATTTGATTCGTCCTGAGTATTCAATTTGCATTCAATTCAACAACCGAAGGCAAATATCTATCGAATATCTTCGCTATTTTGTGTCGGAATATTCCCCACGAATGAATGTGATAGGGCGAAAAGTAGTGTTCTGCAAAAGCACACATCCCTGACATTGCTGTAGAAACATAAACATCCCCTAATTATGAGAGTAATTCATCTTGAGGGTCCCATTCAGGTTGCTGACCAAGCTCCATGACTTTGATATGCTTACAAAATGCACTTAGAGATCATAGTTTGATGAAATATACCTGAAAACGACTGAGGAAACAAAACGCATTAGCAGATCGCCGATAATAACTCGCAAAACTCAACATTCAGTATACATGTAGACTATAGTAGTCTTCATGGTGATTGCTTTGAGCATGACAGTCAGACTGATAGACTAATGATGACTTGAAATAAGGTAAAAAGTGGTAACATCTTAGCAATCCAACAAAGAATGTACATTACATGTGAAACTCATGATATAAACTAAACATGTGCTGTCCGTTTCCGATTCCGCATGGGGAGTACTCGTGTTTCTAAATAGAAACAGATAAAAGGTCAGCCGACCACAGTGTACCCCGACAATGTGGCAAGTCGATGCCGCTTTGTTAAAGAAATAATTAAAAAATGTTGAAATTTTCTAAGTTGAAAAGGGTTAATAACTCCGTAAAAAAATAATTTTTCCGTTATCTATATACATGTTGCACATCTCCAATATGTGGGTAACAATACTCTGAAGTTTCAAATATCTACAATCAAAACTGTAGGA
This sequence comes from Siphonodentalium dalli, assembly GCA_032622095.1. Classification (NCBI taxonomy): domain Eukaryota; kingdom Metazoa; phylum Mollusca; class Scaphopoda; order Gadilida; family Siphonodentaliidae; genus Siphonodentalium; species Siphonodentalium dalli. The sequence goes on along the minus strand of CP136069.1, from coordinate 83,230,813 downwards.
GGAGTTGATTACACCATGAAGGTACCCTCATACTGAAAATTATAAAAAATGTTGAAAAGGGCTAATAACTCCGTCAAAAAAAAAAAAAAATCCGTCATCTATATACATGTTGCACATCTTCAATATATGGGCAACAATATTCTGTAGTTTCAAATCTCTGGGATGGGGATGATTACACCATGAAGGTACTCAAAAGTGTGACGGATGGACGAACGGACGAACAGAGCCTGTTTCTATAGTCCCCCTTTTCTTTCAGAACATCGGGGGACAAAAACATAAATGAAGGTATTTCTTCCTATAAAACTGTATAATTGAAAAAGAAGGCGAAAGCTAAAAAATTGAATATGCTATCAAATGTTTTCTACATCACAGTAACCACATGTTTCATATTTTAATCATCGTGAACATACACCAGTCATACGAAAACATTTAAAAAAAATTTAACAATATTGAGGAAAAACTTGTAACTTGTAAGAGTGATTCGTAAACCAGGCTATTAAATTGCTGTTGCATACAGGCTTGTTATTTAATACGTTCCCATTTCTATCGTTTCATAATTCTGTAAACCCTTTCATGATGGGATCCGTGCTGGTGCAGCATTAAATATCCTGTGCCAGTGCATTCTGTTATAAACTAGTATGCAAGTCTCCCTCTCCCATAGGGAACTTCACATATATAAGAGAATGCATTGGCTTACAAGGTCAAGGTAAATATTGTTAGGCCAATGTATTCTCATATATACATGGGAGACTCATTGGCACAGGGTGTTCGCAAAATTTCAGGAAGCGACAGTCATGGAAGGGTTAAAGCTACCCAATATTTCAATCATTCTGTTTAAATTATTGTAAATGATTCATTCATAACACAGAAACCAAATGGCTAAACAGGTCAATCCCAGAAACCCCAATGCCTAAAACAGGTCAATCCCAGAAACACAATGCCTAAAACAGGTCAATCACAGAAACACAATGCCTAAATCAGGTCAATCCCAGAAACACAATGCCTAAAACAGGTCAATCTTAGAATTTCAAGTACTATTATTTACAGTATGAGCAGGTATGAGGCACTTGCTATGTCACTTTTAATTGATGATAAGTAAGATGTGAAACTACAACATTACAACTACTAATAGAACATGGTGCTATCATTCAAGGAAATTAAAGCACATGGAAAGTTGAAGACTTCATTATTGCTGTAAAGCAAACCCAGTGTGAAACAGTGAAGCTGAAAAGGTAAATGGTGTGCATTAAGAGTCCAGAAACTTCAAAAAAGCAGTTGAAAATTAATGGGGAAAGAGGACAGGTAAATGAAAAGTGACTGAAACATTGATATAAAACTACTAGTACCGGTATGTCAACTTTCCTAATTAAAGCCAAATTGCAGTTTGCGCTCAAAAATACACCTAATAATATTCGCTTTTTAATTTGTCCCGGTATCAAAAAGGTCGATAAATACTTGAACTACTTTTCTATGGGCATTATATGTCCCAGAAAGATGCATTGAAGCCATAAACAATACTGTATAACTTGGAACATGGTATTTGGATCGCAAACAAACAACAGTCTTGTGCACAGAAACAGAAAAGAGTGTTCCATATTTATAGTCTATTTCTAATACCATAGAAATCAAGAGCTTTTGTTTTATTTCTGTGCATAAAATTGAAAACAGGTGGAAAATTGCTGTGTCCATGGCAAGTATTTTGCAGAGCATGTGAAGCCGGTATATCAATATTTTGTGTATTTGTCAACCTATCTTATACCTGCTTCCAAATTAACATATCTTATACCTACTTCCAAATTACGTAGACAAAATTTGGAAGCTCAAAAGAGCCATGTCCGTTTCTAAAGATCAGAATAAATGAAATTTAAAACCATACAAGGCTATTTCTTGACAGTTTTGAATTCTCTTCAATACACCCTATTCTAAAATCAAGGCTATTCATTGACCATTTTCGATCCACCCCACCCCAACCGCAATCCTTCCTGAAATTTGGCAAAAACCCTTTGCCAATGCATTCTCTTATATAAATGTGATTCACCCATAGCTAGCCTCACACAATTAAGAGAATATATTGGCATAACAATATTTACCTTGACCTTGTATAAAGCCAGTGCGCCCTCTTATATATGCGAAGCTCCTCATGGGAGACTCACAAATATAGGAGAATGCACTGGCACAGGGACTTTAATGGTGCACCAGCACAGATCCCATCATGAAAGGGTTAATTACAAAGTTATAGCATAAAGTGTAATAAAGGTAAAATGCAAGCAAAAAATTATATTCGAATGGCGTAACTATTATCAAAGTTCAAAGCTATTCAATCCCCCCCCATGGAAATTTAAACACTTTCCAGTCCTTGAATAGATATTTTGGCAGCCTAGTCACCAGCATTAAGAGTCAGCCAAATTAAGCTCTGAATCACATTGTGATATCCCATATTGAATCACATTTTCATTATACATATTACATATTGAATGATAAAATTAGAGTATCTGGCCACTACATGTTAACATTATTATTCAGGAGGGGGAGGTGAGAGATGCATAAGGGGAGATGTTGTAGCACACCGGTAAGCAAAGTACTCTGTCAAGAATGCAGGAATAATCACCTTAATAAATCCATGATAGCATGCAAACAGTAAAATCAGTTGAACTAATAATTCAAAAAGAAAAGAAAGTGTGAGACGTTAGCTTATATTAACAATCAAATACTACTTAAAGTCATAGAGAAAATATAACAGTATTGTCCCAGGTGTGACATAAAACACCAGTTACTCATAATACGTCCATTGACTTGTCTAGTAAAAATCATATATGAAATAAAAATATCCAGAAACTAAAATACTTGCTGTATTGGAGAAATTCATACAAAAGGCCACCATAGCTCTACATAACTCTAAAATAGTCGGACCAAATATATTCTAGATTGACCTGTATTTTGAGCCAACCACAGGCCTAATTTCATGTTGATCAAAGTAAATCTAACTTGTTATCTTGTAACCCAGAAGTCTTACATTTATAAGATAAAAAAGCTTTTTATAACTCTGCCAAAAATCACCATACAAATTCGTGATTCTAAAGAAAACATAATTGGAATAATTATCCAGATACCAAGAAAACTTTTCGTCAACGAATAATGTGTATAACACTAGCAAAACCATCGGATGACATAACAATACAAACTCTGCTATATAGTCATATACAAAGACAAAATTAAATTTCATTAAACCTAAACTCATAACCATGATCAAGAAAACAGACAGACAAAGACGAACATTTACAAAATACAATATTTTTTTTCAAACAGGCACAGAGACAGGATTCTAAAAACTACTAAGATGAAATGAACATGCCATGCAAAAAGAGAGACAAGCAGAACTATGATCAGAAAAGATTTCTACTCACTGAGGTTTGTAAAACTTTCTGAATTTGTTCCCGAGCTTCAGCTATTCCACTAACAATGGCAGATGGATTGGAAGCCTAAAACAGAGGCAAAGAGTAGAGAACTAGTACAGAACTACAGAGCTTTTGAACAACCATGTTTAGTGATGACAACAAATCAAGAGACAAATATTTTCAGCAAGCTCCGTTATTCTTAATTTTTCAAGAATGTAAACATTAATTTTAAGAATACTAACTTTAGCACATCTATCATCAGTTCTATATACATTTTTGCACATTCAAATGTTGCCATTAAAACTTTTATGGAGTTGACTAATAATCAGTCTCTTTGAAAAGCTGAAGAAAATCTTAATAGATCTACAGTAATGCCCCAAGTAATCGACTCGTAGTAGTCGGAAATATGGCTTATTGCCATTCATCGGAAAGCTCTCACTTCATCACTGAGAGCTTTCCGATGAATGGCAACAAGCCATATTTCCGACTAAATCCTGAAAAATTACTCATAATTCTTCTGTGGTTAAGGAGTCAATTACTTAGACCATTACTGTACATCTCTTGATTTGTGATTCACTTTTGATTTCTGTATTGATTGGATTCCCTCCATTCCATTGGTTATGGCGCAGAGCAGACGCAAGTTCATTGGTTAGTGGCGTAACAAATCACTTCAAGGCAGAATACAATTTCTATAAAAAGCAGACAGCAGACGGTTTCATGGTCGGTTATATTTAAATTGCGAGATAGGAGGTCAATGACATTTTGACAATTTTCCTACGATAGCAAAACAAATATTATAATGCAGAATACAGGCGACAAATTCATAATGCGTTAAACTCATCGCTATCTGTAGACTTCTTCATTGAGTTTTTATCAGTCAACAAAATTTATTACTGATTATTCTTTCGCATTTTGTTGTTTTTATAACTGCTACTAAATACTACGATTCTCACAAACGTTTACTATGCCAGACATGCACTCCATATTGGAAACGATTTATTTCATCATCTTGGAAAGGCCGCATCATCCCAGAAAATGAAAAGAGATCAAGAGACATCGGCTTTTCAAAGAGACTGAGTATAATCAGATGAGAGTCTGTGGTAATTTATCATTTTAAAACTTAACCCTTTGAGTGCCATAAATCTACAAAATAAGTCTGATAAAGAATATAAGAATAAATTATTAAAATTGTAAAAAAAAAAAAAAAAAAAAAAAATTGTTAAGCCAATGCATTCTCTTATATATGCGAGGCGACCTATGGTCGACTCGCATATATAAGAGAATGCATTGGCACAGGGTATATGGGTTGATACAAAAAACGACCTGGCACTCAAAGGGTTAAAATATTTAGAACTGGTATTAACCCTTTTCAGCAAGGGGGGCTACAGTTGAATGTGACTATAGTTATTAAAATCATTGTACATGCTATACTAGTACGAAGTACGGTAGTTACAACACAGATCAGTTTAAAACAGCTTTCAAATTGAGAATATACTACTGGGAAGTGTAATTAAATGGCAAAATGACTTTGCTATTAATCACCAATAAGTTGATGAGAAAATACTGGTATGCTCAAATCAGAACATGTGTATCATATGTACAGTAATGCCCTAAATAATCGACTCCTTAACCACAGCAGAATTATGGGTAACTTTTCAGGATTTAGTCGGAAATATGGCTTGTTGCCATTCATCGGAAAGCTCTCACTGAAAGGGGGGGGGGGGCTAAGTGGTCCTAACTATAGTTGTTGCTCTAATGCAGACTATTGAACAAGCTACATGTTCCAAGTTTGAACTATCTCGCTACCATTCATATCATGCATTATAAATATCTTCTGCAGTTTGATGTCACAGTGCACAAATAGTTTTAGGATTTACAGAATATATCCTTTCGGTTTCATTTTCACGGAAGATACTTGTTGAAATATTTGGAAATACTTAATTCAATTCTCCTTGCAGGTATTATTGGTCAATGCATAGATGCTTTTTAGCCAGTTTAATTATACCTGTCGGAATCTTATAAATTTGTAAACACTAACTTGTAGCTTTTTCATTTATTTAGTCTACAATCAGATGGCAGTCTCTCGTGCGTAATTTCATGATCAATGCTCTGGGTACCATCATTGCATCAACAGAATTAATGCACCCACGGAAGTGACCAAATTGCGTAATATACGTAGCTTTGGATTGCTATGCGAGTACCTCCATTGACAAAATACCAACATTTTCTCCCGACGGAACGAACCATGGTCGCTACATCGTGTTATTTGTTTCCCCAATACAGCTGAAATACGGATTCATTTATTTTCCCCTGGCGGAAACCCTGGTCAATATACATACCACGGCCATCTCACTATATTGAATTTGATGTCTTTAAAATACAGAAGATTCGCATAGACATGATAGAGGTGTATACAATTACAACAGAACAATACAACATTGATCCTGATTCATTATCGAGCGTGCAATATATGGGCACACAAAAGGATACTCGTAAAAACTAAGTGCATAAAAAAAACAGAGACATCAGGAAGTACTTTTTCACACAGAGAATAATCCCCTTATGGAACAGTTTACCAGAGTATGTGGTGACGCAGATAGTGTTAAGGCATTCAAGTTTCTCATAGACATTCATTTGGAAGACCAGAAATTTGATCACGATCTATAGATTGTCTATACATGTATTTTGAAAACTTACATATGTATATATATATAGTATGTATGGTATATATAGCATCGCCGGAACAAAGAGTCATACAGACTCATTCCGTGATTATATTATATGATTTGATTTGAATAGTTATCCATAGGAAATGTTCAGATATTAAAGTTCAACAAACAACCTGTGGGACAGACAGATGAACGACGCATGTAAATTTTTCCTTCTGTCATGGGGATATTATTACAGTTACAGACAATATGAATAAGAACAAAAAAGTAAAGCATGACAGAATCTTTTATGTAAAACTAAGGTACACATATAAACAAAACCAAAGAAATAAAGCTTATTCGCTAGAAGAAAATACATGTAGCAATGCAATCATCAAAATCCTTGACTTGCCTGGTTCGTTCAGAAGGTTGCTGGTGGAATCACTGGATGTTCAACATGTATATTCTGATTCCGCACAAAGAAACGAAATAGAAACTGATTCAAATTTATAAAGGAAATTAACTTCCAAAAATATAGCAAAATCAATTACAACTGCTGAAAAAATATGGAAAGTTTGGACAACTTAAAATTACAACGGAAATAACTGCAGGCACTACAACATCATACATACTCACCTTTTTAACTGTGTTACCGGTATGCTTAATCAAATAAAAATAAATGTACACGTTTTTTAGTATATTCTATCTGATACATGCAGTGAGATACACAAACTTAAAGTTTTGCATTTAACAACGACCCTGCTTGTCGCTACGCACCAAGTTCAGATCATGTACAGGTAACAGGCAGGCATACGTACTTGTGACGTCACACATAATTTACAGTATACTGTGTCGATGAAATTAGAGAAAAAATCAAGTGACTTTCGGCAGTGGTTGCACAAAAGTGCGAAAACCGCAATGGACAGATGCAATGAAAACAAAATTTGCTACTTCACAACTTTTGATATACGACCTCATGACATGTTTATAAATGATGTCAAATGTCATTTGTCTTTGCGGGCCAGAATCCAGCAACTGTCTCCAGACAACTAAGTTCGCCTCACTAGACTAGACCTATAAATGCAGACACGCTTCAATTACAATAACATGGGATATTCAGAAACGGTCTACAGGATCCAAGTCCGTATTAACCCTAATTTCTAGTCTACCAATAGATAAGCCTGAATCGGGCGGAACTTAGTTCTGAAGGTGGTGTCCTTTATTATCAGCTTAATTGCAGAGTGTTTTATTTTTGTCTCTACCCATTTCCCCCCAAACCTACAACTATGAGTGTTTTTTTAATGAAAAAATGTGTATATGCAGATCAAGTGACAGTTTTTTAAGAACAAGTACAATAACTCTAGTTGGTATGGGTGTACAGAACCTGTAATACCTGGATATGATATCCTTTGACCCATGCCAGTCTATGACCATGCCAATTAAAAGCCACAATCTCTGATAACCTCCGGATGTCTGAGGCATAAATAAAGGTGTGAGGCATAACAAAATCTTTGTTCGCACAACCCTACCCAAATTTTTCATATTTAGTAACAGGTAGTATATTCTTTTTAACACATTCACTGCCGACTACGAGTTATCTCATAATTTTTGCATGTAATTGAATGGGCATAGGCAGCGAATGTGTTAATAACAATTTTATATTAGATACAGGACCTTGATATCGCTAAAATGAACCCACTTACATCATACTGGATTTTGTAAAAACATCACAACTAAGAACAACATGAAGAAATATACAAAATTTGTTTTTATATTCATTACTGATAGTTCTCAAATATGTTAAAACCATTGTTTTAAAGGCCCACTTAATTTTCGAACCCCCAGATCACATTATATAAAATAAATAAATATATGCCATAATATATATCATTTGAAAGAGGAAGCTCCAAAACATTGTATTATCAACTTATTTGGTGTAATAAACTGTGAGGTACTGATGTGTGTTCTATGCTCAAGTTTCATCTGGAATGTTCTGCAAAGCTATTTCCAATGGAAGGGGAATATCTTTATATCTTAGTTTGAATTATGTTGCATTCTGGGAGCCAGAACAGGGGAAATGTTTCTGATTTCAGCTATTTTCTATTACTCTATGGGCACCGTCGGAGACAAGTGTTCCAAATGATGATGAATTACAGCATATTAATCATATTTTATGTCATTGTTTGTTATTAAAACTGTATATCAAGGCACCATAAAAAAAGGAATTGGTGACTCGAAGATTAAGTGCGGCTTTAAATAATATGTAACAATAAATTGTTAACAAACATCGCTAATCATGTTGTACAGGTATTACTGAAGTTTAAATATTTTAGTCTGAATATGATTTTCAGAATATCTTTCAATGCTTTTGACCTTTTTCAATGTTTAGAGTCAAGTTTTGATTAAACTTTAGTATCTTATTGGATTAATTGGACTTTTACTGGTAATTCTACTGTAATACATATAGTGAGGTTCCGATAATGAAAAAGCCCATCAGACCGATTTCTGATAACTGGAGGCACAATCGGCCAATTTCCGATTCCGATGTTTATATATATTGTGCGTTTGTTCCCGTAATGGACATAAAAACATTCATTGCACTCCCTATCTCGGTATAGTTTCAAAGCCAAATACATCAAAGAAATATATACACACTGTCGCAAAGGTATTTCCGTCGACGTCAGTTGTGCTCTGCCTTTGATGTATACCGGTAGTTGTTTGACAAAGAGATCAAAGGTGCCGACTCAGAGTAACGTTATGACGGTGTGGGAAAACACTTGAATGGGGTGTAAAAGTCTTGATTGAATACTTGTAAGTTGCGACAATGTATGGAATGACGATGATTATTAATTAAATTTAGATTGATGGTCGTAATGATGGATAATACTTGCTGTCATATTTGTCTGAGATTTCCCAAATTCCCATTGGTCACACCTTTTGTCTTTTAACAACTGGGAAGCTTTTATAGTTCCGCCTACTCAATACAGTTCTGAATGCGACTGTACTAATTCATTCAGTGTGTGCTTCAAATTATTGACATAGCATGTGACGTCACAGCATGGCACATGCTCAACAGGAAATTATATTGTAATGAGGTCAGCTGTTTAAAGCTTTCTTTGAATCTATTTCGATATATATAATGATATCAGACTGTTTGAATGATGCCAATAGCTTCTTTTTAGGCTGTTACAACTGCGTTTAACATTCAATACTACGGTTGTATTGGGTACGTTTATTAAAGCGTGCATATTGCACTTAGATACTAGAACGTTTTAGTTTGTTTTGACAATCGGTAAAAGCCGATGTTCAACTGCTAGGTACGATTAATATCTGATGGACGATTCCGATTATCGGAACATCACTAAATACATAACAAAGGTATTGACATTCAAAATCTCATTATTGGCAAGTTATTAATAATGAAAATATTCAAAATAAGAATAAAGTAATTACTTTTTCAATGATAGTTGTTTTACAGACTTTCATATTATTTTGCATGAACCCAGTTCGAAGGCCTTGATACACTAAGTGATTCAGACTTTGAAATCTGTATTTTCTTCTACAGCATAACTTTTGAATTACATGAAATTATATATTGGCTTCAAGGCGTTTTCTACGGCATTGCCTTTTGTCATGTAGCTAATTTTGAGTGCTGGTGATTTTAATAATTCTAGAATACAATAAGTTGAAATAACTCTAGAACTGTGAACACAGTCCTGAGTCATATTGAAGAGAGTTGGATTAGGATATAAATAACTGTCCCCAAGCCTGAATTTATTGTCTGATATTTGCAGAATGAGGTCACCACAGGGTGAATTTAGTGATGCTACCCCAAACAGAGTGCTAGCATCACCAAATGCACCCTCTGGGGACCTCATACTGCTTAGGCCTCATCCTCTGGGAATTAAGTATCTCTTGTCTCAAATGAACATGTTTTTAGTTACTTTTTCCTTTGTCGAGGTGACTAATGGGTGAACATCACCAACTTCAACTGGGAAAATTCAATCTGATCCTAGGTCTCCCAGAGGGTGAATTTGGTGATGCTAGCCCACCTGCGGGGTGGAGTCACCGAATTCACCCTCTGAGGACCCCATGCTGCAAATGACTGACACACTGTGACTATTTGCAGGCTTGGTTCAATGTCTATATTATAGTAATGCCCTAAATAATCGACTCCTTAACCACAGTATAATTATGGGTAATTTTTCAGGATTTAGTCGGAAATATGGCTTGTTGCCATTCATCGGAAAGCTCTCACTGAGAAATTACCCATAATTATGCTGTGGTTAAGGAGTCGATTATTTAGGCCATTACTGTAGGCTGAAATTAAATTACACCATCATAGGTACTTACCGATGTCCCTGAAAGTGCACATTGGTATTCTGTCTCAGCACCCTCGTACTTGGATTGATCAAACCATACATTCTCAGACAAGAGTGGATTGGCAGCCATTCTGACAATAGAAATTAAATATCTCAATTGTAGAAGAGAGTATTGATGATCCAATATGGGGAAAGGCCCGGAAACCACAATCAGCCGATGCTATTGCCGATTATACTATATAAAGAACAAGAAGTAATGCAATATTGACACTTAATATAAACTAGAGGTGTGACTGTCCCAATGGGACTACGGATACCCCCCCTGTTTTTAAAATACTAAGATGTTTCACATGTCAGTAAACATTTAGTTAAAATAATAAAACAACAGTTCCCATTGCAGGTGTACAACCATAACCCTAATCTTAAACCTATTGACCGAAAAATGTAGGAATAAAAGCTTGGACAAAATTATGTATGTTGCGGAAAAAGGGGAATAACTCCACACAAAAAATGTCGGACAGACGTCATAATCGGAGGTGCACAGGTTCCCATGGTACTAAATATCAGTGCCAAGATTAAAAAACATTGACCGAAAAATGTAGGAATAAAAGCTCGGACAAAATTATGCATGTTGCAAAAAAAGTTTCTAAGTCCAAAAAGGGGGATAACTCCACCAAAAAATGTCGGACAGACGTCATAATCGCAGGTGCACAAGTTCCCATGGTACTAAATATCTGTGCCACGTTTTAAAAAAATTGACCGAAAAATGTAGGAATAAAAGCTCGGACAAAAGTATACATGTTGCGAAAAATTTCTAAGTGGAAAAAGGGAGGATAACTCCACCAAAAAAAGTCTGAAGGACGTCATAATCGCAGGTGCAAGGTTCCCATGGTGGTTGATGTCTGTGCCAAGTTTCACGGAAATTTATAAAAAAACGACTGAGAAAAACTCCGGACAAATTTGTGTCCACGGATGGACGACGGACGGACAAGTTATACATGTAGTCATCGATTATAAGGCCAAAAATAAATTAACAAGTGCACCGCTGGGCGGAGGTAACGACCCCGACTGTACAATCAGAGAAACTTTCTGGTTAAGCGCTATAAAAATGCCACATGTTGTTCTATATTAGCTTCAAATTTGGTCTGGTGCCACAAAAATAGAAGGAAAACTGAATTTTCTAAAAAAAAAAACTGAATTTTTTAAGTCGAAAAAGGGTCATACCTCTCACAAAAATTATCCGATTGAACCGAAATTTTACCTTGACCTGTATTGCGATATTGGTAATACACAAAAAAACGGGTTTTGCAAATAAACAATCCAAAATCAAGTTATCATCTGGAAACCAAAAAAAGTAGCAGAAAACCTGAATTTTCTAAATCCAAAAAGGGGCGTAACTCTGGAAAAAATAGGCGGACGAAACCACGGCTATGGGGAAATCTTGTCCTCCCGGTTGGTCTATTGGCATACCAAAGATCAACTGAATTGAATTAGCGAAACCAAAGTTATGAGTTGAAACGTTCGTATGCCACAGAAAACTGAATTTTCTAAGGCCAAAAAGGGGCGTAACTCTGGAAAAAATGGGCGGACGAAACCGCAGTTATGGGGAAATCTTGTCCCCCCGGCTGGTCTATTAGCATACCAAAGATCAACTCAATTGAGTTAGCGAAACCAAAGTTATGAGTTGAAACGTTCGTACGGACGGAAGGACGGACGGACGGAAGGAAGGACGGACGGAAGGAAGGACGGACGGAAGGACGGACGGAAGGAAGGAGGGCTCCACTATATACCCCCAAATCTCCATCGGAGATCAGGGGCATAATAATGCGTTTAGCTGATAACACCTTGAACATTTATTATCAAGCAATGAAGACATATCGGGACACTGGTAGATTTAAGATTGCCTGTGAGGGCGACAGGCCATGGAAGAATGCGACATATGAAGGATATATAATGAATTACATTATAATTATGTCAAGCGTCCACTTAAGGACATTTTATGTGCGAATGAGCCGCCTTCTACTTTCACTTACTGCAATGCAGAGTTAGCGATAATAATGACATGATTTCATTGATTTGAATGGACGCATGATCCTGGTGTCATTTAAACATTTTATCATAGTTGATATATCAAAATGCCATTCATTCCTGATTACTAATATCAATTGATCAATATAACCGACAGTGATATTAAAATTTATTTTTGAGTTTTTTTTATCTTTGACATGCTCCGTATTATATTATGGTACTTATTTGCTCAATGGACCTTTCTACAGCTGTCAATCAAATATTTATTAGCGGATATTTTCGACCAATCAGCGACTGAGTCAGCCAATGGCTGCATTGAAAATTCTGCTGCCATCTTTCTTCACCCTAATTTTGATATCCATGCATACATGTACATTCAGTGTTAAATTGGCTATATTCAAACAACTTTTTTGTTGTCAAATCATAATATATTGAGATTTATATTATTTGCACCATGATGTTATAAATTTATCTGTGATCATAACAATGGTTTTCATTTAGCGTGACACTTGTCATAATTTTCACATTTAATGGCAAAAGGAATGTGTGTTCTCTGGTTTAGATATATTAAAGAGTTCAGGGATCTGTTTGTCTGTTCTGGTCTGTTCGCGAGTTTTCTTCCAGAGCCTTTGACCGATTTCAACCAAATTTGGTGTGGTGCCTCGGGGTACCCCGGCAGATGTTATAATGGCCGTGTTTTTTTAATTAAAATTTTAAAACAAATTAAATTTGTATTTAATTTGTTATTTTTTCAAAATTTTAAATTTTTGAGAAACAAGTTTAAATCTTTAAAGAAAACTTTAAATTTAAAAATTAATTTAAAAAAAAAAAATTTAATTAAAAAAAAAATATATTCATTTTTTTGTTCAACAGCAAATCAATCTAAAAAAAAAAATTTAAATAATTTTTTGTTAAACTGTTTAAAGGTACTCAATCCGATCAGACGCTCCTAAATTACTATTTCTTTGGCTTCGGGGGTAAAATATATTTGATTCGAGTCGAGGAACCTACCCATCAAAGCTCAGAGTGATCAGATATCGATTTTTAAAGTTTATTATTTCAATTGTTTTTGGGCCACAAGCACGAGGAAGCATGAGGTCAAATGGACGGTCTTGCAGATAAAGATGGATCACTCTCAAAGAAATCGACCATACAACTACATCGAAAACACCGCTGAACTACACTCAATTGTAATATTTACATTTCGATTCGGGAGGCAACAATCGCCGATAAACTAACGGAAATTACTTCACCATCGATGCTCATTACATTTAATAAATATATCAGACTGACAGCGTGTTGAAAACTTGGATTAATATTCATAACAATAACTACTTTGAGCAAGATTATTCTCCATTTCTATTTGATCACTTTAAACTGTTTCAGCTGTTTTCAGTGATATATTGCGACCCATTTTGCTGAAAAGACTACAAACAAAAATGACTCCTCTCAGTAGCAATCTAAAGCCGAGATCCAGGCATACACAAAATTCCAGTAAAATTTCCAAACTGTGAATATTCAGCGACTGGCAAATCACATGACTTCAAAGCGAGAAACTGGTAAATGAACAATCAAATGAACATAAATTTGTTTTAGGTGTTGTAATCTACGTATGGTCTGTCTATTTAATATATTATATTTAAAACAACTGGTGGTCGTGAATAAACGTTAAACGTAACCATAAATTGGGAGTCTTTGAGATAAGTTAAAGTAAGAAAATAGTTGACTGACATCGCCATATTACAGAAAGACTGTGTACAGTAAAAGCAAGCAATAAAATTTTAGGAGCTGTACCATTATTTTCAATTTGGAAATCAAAGATAATTTTTTATATGTATTGAATACGAGTCGGCTGTTCAACCACATGGCTGTAAATTATCACAACCAGGCAAATAATGGAGCTTTCTACAGAGACCACGCCCACAGCGGTAGTACTGTGGCTGTTACGTGAGATCGACTTCCGAAGTGAACACATCAGCACTTGCACTAGCTGAAACAGACTTATGTATATGATTCGTGCAAATTTTGATATTTTAAAGGTGCTCAATCGGAAATAATCGGAACCACCATTGGCACTAGTCATACAGGATGACGATACATAATGTATTTATTCCCTATCCAATTTATACAAAATTATCCATTATATGAATCCAGCATTAGGTCATCTACGTCTGAGAAATGGCTTTTGATTTTACACCAAATTGTTTTGATTGGTACTGTGAACAAAATACAAAGAATATATACAGAACATGTGTATAGCATGTGACATGAGATCTGCTCACAACGTAACACTGATTACTACTAGAGTACACTTGACACTGAATAGGATAATGTGTCTTTTGCCAATGGCGGTAGTTCCTTTGATGTCGGCTTTTAATATTGCTACTGTTATAAGTCGAGTATCCACTTTATGTTGTGGTGCTTACATGCTTTAGTTCATTAACTTGAAATAAAAGAAAGACGATCTGTTTTAATTTGGTTTATGTATAAAGCTTTAATGTTCCTGCTTGTTGTCAACTGCAAGGAAATGTCTACTTTTCAGTGATAAGCATCCAAATTTTCTCCCGACAGGGTGCCGGGTATATGCTTCCTAAATACAGCCACATTCCCCCAAACTCTAGTGGAAACCCTGGTATCTAACACCAGCATTGATTGTAAGGCCCGTAACTACCGTAGGACTTATTCTTATGATACACTCAATGCATGTCCATCAGATAACATATCACGGTCAACTGAGTTCTTATCAAGTGGATGTGATGTGACATGCATTTATCAGTTGGGTTCTTTGTGATAGGCTGATGCATAATGATGATATTAGTTTTCATTGAAGTAGGCTCAGATAGCCACATTTAAGTCCATATACATTGATAATTATGACACACACATTATTGTTATTTATTCTAACAAATAGTGCTTATATTTGGTGGCCTGTAGAGTTGTTTTATGCCTTTGGTCATGTAAGGTACCTACAAATTCTACATATATATCAGATCAGCGAAACAGCATATTTATCAGGATACTGATATCCAACCGATATCATGGTTATCGGTCCGTTCTGATAAGCCGTACCGATAATCAGCTCATCTCTAATAAACATAAGTAATTCCTTCTCCAAAACATCTCCTTTGCTTCAAAATTCACATTTGTACACATAAATTTTTTTCTTTGTTTGTGGATTTGAGTGAGCAAAGTTCTCAAACCCTTGTAATTTGGTTCATCGTGCTATATATGGGACTAAAGAATAAGTATGCAAAGAGTAAAATACCTTGGAAAAAAGTCTTATCTTTTGAATATGTCATCACATACACTGATACACATATTCTCAAAATAAGTGTCCCTCTTAACCTCGTTGGAACTCCCTTGAGACGGCGTTGAAAAATTACCATCAACGCGGTTTTAGTATTAATGCAATGCGGTCGTAATGTTACTCCAATGCAGCTGTAATTTTCAACGTGGTCGACGAAACCATCAACGCAATATAATGCGGTCAGTGTAACCGTCAACGCAACAAAAGATGGTTGAAATAACTGCCAAAGAAACATAACATGATGTAGGTGGTCGTAAATAAAACAGAAAGGTGCCTTGGATCATAACAGCGATACATCGGGACGTCTTTATGACGGCCTGCAAGGCATGTTTTGTCTACCGAGCGATATGACGGCCATATATGTCATATAACGGTGATTTTGTCATGTCTCATTGGCTAATAAAAGGCATTAGTTTATTAAGAAACTGGCCATAGTTTCATTTTATTTTTGAGTAAGATTGTCCTCAGTTAGTTGAGGTCCTCCTGTAATTTCAATTCGGTCAAGTAGCTTAGGTAGAGCATGCTAAAAATTTCCTAGAAAAGGCGACCACTTGCTCCATATTGTACTTCATGATTTTGGAGCTATATACATGTACGCGTCCGTAAATATACGTCAATATTTAACACGTTTGCGTTGTTTTATTCGCGAACAAATGCCATTGTGATTATAAAACAACTACACGTAAACAGTGATTTATTCGGGACCTATATTCTGTAACATTGCGCAATCACGCAGAGCTACCTCATACATTTGTATTTCTGCCGAATTATATAATAAAATTACACTTCCGTTACAAGAATGACGCTCAGATACCGGTAGTTACAATGTATACCTATCTACCTGGAGTTTTTAGGTCAACAAATTGGAAACACATGCTATTTTGTTTCCCTTATAATTAGGGCTGGGTGACAATGGCCCAAAAATATATCGCGATATTATGGTGACAACATCGCGATAAACGATATTATCGAGATATTATTTTGGTATGTAACTATTGGCAAGTACAATGTATAATATATGCAATATTTCATGAACAATGTTTGCACAATACATCCCTACATTTTATTTACGATTTGTGGGCCATGCGAGGTTGAGTAAATGTGTATTGAACATTCATTGTACATCAGTAACATCACAGTGTAATGACTACTCGTCTGCAACAATTGACAGTTTGCCGACGGCGAACACAACAACTTTCAACTCCTTTCTAATTTGGTCAGACATAATGTAAACTGTAAGCAGTGTTCAAAGCACCATTTCGATGACACATTGTCAAAATTAGTGAACATGAGTATACGTAGTTTGATCCTTTAAAAGGAGAATACATGTTTATAGCACGCACCTATTACTGACATGTAACATGAACCAGTGATTAAGAGTTTTTAGCATCTGCATATGGGTTGAAACAAAGGGATATAATCATATAACAAGGCCCACGTGCGTTTTCAGATCGCATAAATGTTTAGAGTTATATCCCTTCGACCATAGAGCTTAAGACTACACATTAAGCACAGCAATAGGTTTCAAATTACCATTTTATATTGGTTGTTTGTGAGACTATTTATTTGTGGGAATTGGTAGTTGGTAGCATCGTGAGACTTCAATGTACATATACAGTAGCCCTGGGAATTAGCTTCGGCAATGGGCAGTGCCGTTGCAAAAGCCGATGTGAAATGAATTTGCATTGGCATTTTTTTTAGCTGAGGAAAATAAATATGTTCAATTTCAGTTTGTGAAATTGACGTTTGTTGAAGCGCTAGCAATGCCATGATCCGTATGGCACATGTCCACAAAATCATTTTACTTGCAATTTGCACACATTGACACAATCAGCTAGTGGGGTCAATATATAATCAAACATGGTAATCCGTCTCCAAGCAACTGGTTACGGTTGACAGAGCAAGCTGCACCAACTTGAAAGGAGGTCATTGTGTCATTTGCATGCGCGCGACACTATGATACCAATCATCTCACAATGTAGCCAACTGATGCAAGCGCTTCGATGTTTCCGACGAAGCATATCCAACTTGACAAGCGCGTGCTCCGATGTTTTAAATCTTTTTCAACTGCATGTTTCTGGGAAGTTTGGGACTATTATACTTACTCTAACTTCCCTGTTTGTTGGGACCATATGATGGATTTCAACCTACTAGTACACGGAGAATATTACAACTTGGGAGGTATTATATTTCAGACGATATTATTGACGATATCAAAATTAACAAGACAGTCAATGACTGTGGGGTCGCTCACCATACTGCAAAGACTGATAAGACTGGGACTCTGGAGACCAAAACAGTGAGCACTTTTCATAATCACTTTAAAAGAAGTAGATTTAAACAGGATATGTGGCTAGAGAGACTTCAAGTATGTAGCTTGGTAAAAAACCACCTTGAAATTGCCAACTGTACACTACTGATCACCCCCCTCCTCCAGCTCAACAAGTCCCCTCCCGACCGGGATCCAGACTCCCAAGTCTTAGGTTGGAATTTCACAACCGACACCTCAAACTTTCTCAATTGTTGGAAATTTCCAATCTCACAAGCGCCTTTTTCTAAAACCATTTAAACATGTTTGAAGCCCAATTATCCATGGACCCAAAACACAATACATGTATGTCAGACCAATCAGTCAGGTGGTTCCAAGGTAGATGTTTTAATGAATTTGGTATTTCTATGATTTTATTGGACACAAAAGTGTTAACTCCCCATAGACTGCCATTTCTTGACAGGTTGAGCTCATTTTAACAAATCTGTATCTCAGTCACTAAAGGATCTTCCTGATTCCTCCATACTATATGTAAGCTAAATTGTCCAAAATCCCTTGAGAAGACATTTTAAGAATTACTATAGAGACATATAGTTATGTCCCTGGTCCCACCCTTTTAACCTGGTGACCCCATCTGAATAAATTTGAATCCCAGACACCAAAGAACCCTTCATACATATCATAAATATCAGTCAAATAGACCTGATGGTCCTTGTGAAGGAAGCATATTAAGAGGGAAACTGTCCTTCGCTTGGCCCCTATTTGACCAGGTGACCCCATTAAAAAAATCTGAATTGCAGTCAAGGAAGAACATTCCATTCTATATAAGCCAACTAGTTCTTGCAAACATATTTTAAGAATTACTATGTAGTGAAATAGTTAAGTCTCTTGCTCTGCCCTTATTTGACTTTGTGATCCCATTTTCACAAATCTGATAAGGATAAAAATTAAGTTCCCCAGTTGAAGTTGGTGATATTCACCCATTGGGCACCTCATTTATGAATTTTATCTTCTGCAAATTAGGGGATATAGAAACTTCCTAGAAGGGAAATTTAACTAACAACAATGTAAATTTGATACTATAGATACTTCCCAGAAGATGAGGCCTAAGCAGAATGAGGTCGTCAGAGGGTGAATTTGGTGATGCTAGCCTGCTGTGCCGGATAGCATCACAAAAAGCGTGTCTGTTCCTACATTGTGTATGCCTGGCCTCAAGCAACACAATGTATTATACAACAAGCCTTGAAATAGTGTGATAGTGTGTCTGTCATTTGCAGAGTGAGGTCCCCAGAGGGTGAATTTAGCGACGCTAAATTCACCCTCTGGGACCTCATTCTGATAAAGTCCTCAACTGCTATGGAAGACCTAGAATAAAATTGAATTTCCCCAGTTGAAGTTGGTGATGTTCACCCATTGGGCCCCTCAATTATGAATTTTATCTTCTGCAAAATTAGGGGATATAGAAACTTCCTAGAAGGGAAATTTAACTAACAACAATGTAAATTTGACACTATAGATACTTCCCAGAAGATGAGGCCTAAGCAGAATGAGGTCCCCAAATGGTGAATTTGGTGATGCTAGCCTTGAATCAAGCTTTGAAATAGTCTGTCTGTTATTTGCAGAATGAGGTACCCAGAGGGTGAATTTAGTGAGGCTATCCTGCACAGCGGGCTAGTATCACTAAATTCACCCTCTGGGGACCTCATTCTGATAAGGCCCTCAACTGCTATGGAAGACCTAGAATAAGATTGAAGTTCCCCAGTTGAAATTGGTGATGTTCACCCATTGGGCACCTCAATCATGAATTTTATCTTCTGCAAATTAAGGGATACAGAAACTTCCTAGAAGGGAAATTTAACTAACAACAATGTAAATTTGATACTATAGATACTTCCCAGAAGATGAGGCCTAAGCAGAATGAGATCTTGAGACTCTAGATACTTCCCAGAAGATGAGGCCTAAGCGGAATAAGGTTCTCAGAGGGTGTATTTGGTTATGCTAGCCTGCTGTGTAGGATAGCGTCACTAAATTCACCCTCTGGGAACCTCATTCTGGCTCTGCCAGGCACTCTGAGAAAATGAAATTAATCTGATTTTAATGACCACTGAGTGATAATATAAACAACAAGGGTGCTTCATTGATAACACCATTAATCTCATTTAAATTATGGATGACATGAATACACTCCCTGGGGACTCTGTCTAAGGCTGCAGAATCTTTATATCTCTATCTGCCTTGCCATGTCTATCAGTTCATAGGAGAGTTGCCTTGTAATGGGAATTTAAATAAATATACTTTATTTACCTGGAGTTAGGATATGAGATAGGGTGGAATGCTGTTGGTTGGGGGTGGGGTTCTGTGTCATGTGGGGGGGGGGGTGATATTTTTTTTGTATGTTAAATTGATCAAGGAGTTCCTGAATTTTTTATTATTTTTTGGGGAATTATGGCCCTGGCTCCACCACTATTTGACCCAGTGACCCCATTTGAACAAATCTGAACCCCAGTCATTCAATGACCCCACATACCAAATATAAACTAAATCGGCTTAATGGTTATTGACAAGAAGTCGTTATAAGAATTACCAAGGAGGAATATAGTTATGGCCCTGGTTTCGCAACTGTTTGACACAGTGACCTCATTTGAACAAATATTAATGACAGTCACCTAGGGAACATCCACCCCAAATATGATCAAAATGCAAAAATGTAATTTTTTGGTTTTTAGAGTTATGTCCCTGGCTCTGCCCCTAATTGACCCAGTGACCCAATTTGAACAAATCTGATTCCCAGTCACCCAAGGTCCCTCAGTACCAAATATAAGCTAATTCGGCCCAACATTTTTGTAGAAGAAGTCATTGTAAGAATTACTATGAGTTATGGCCCTGGTTTCTCAACTAATTGACCGGGTGACCTCATTTGAACAAATCTGAACACCAGTCACCAAAGGACCCTCCATACCAAATATTAGCTAAATCGGCACAATGGTTATGGACAAGAAGTTGTTGTAAGAATTACTGTGGAGGAATAGAATTATGGCCCTGGTTTCGCAACTATTTGACCCAGTGACCTTATTTGAACAAATCTGAATGAGAGTCACCTAGGGAACATCCACACCAAATATGAACCAATTTGGTATGATGGTTTCAGAGGAGAAGATGTTTTTAAAAAAAGTTGACGGACAGACGGACAGACGGACGGACGGACTGACGAGGAGTGATGACTATAGCTCCACCGGAGACTTTGTCTCAGGTGAGCTAAAAACCGGCTATACCCGATATATCGCCCAACACTACTTTTTGCGTCAAACATTTTATATTTTCTATATGATTAAACTATTGCGTTTATATGCAACATATTAGAGCATAATGTTTCTGACTCCTATCCTGACATCGTTGTTATTCTGTATTGTACGTGTCTCATATTAGTGTTTTCATGGATTGAAACACATACTAGTAAATGTATGGAACCGCACATGCATATGTTCACAAACACGCTCCTTATTCATACCATGCATAACATAAATTAAATAAACCAACAATAATTATAAAATAAACACGATCTATTGTTTTATCAGTCTGGAGTAAACTACATACCCACATATAAAAAATAGTGTATCATTATGAATCTGAGTGTATGTTTACATAGACTGTTGTTTTATATGCTGAAGAATACCAGGACTTGATTATTCTGACATTTATTAGCCTTTCGTCAGCATAATTATATACATGCATAAAGTTCGTAAAATATTATTCAGAGATCGGTGCCCTGTTTACTTTGCATGAAAAACAATAACTTCCCCATTGCGAACCTCTGTTTGACCACGCGCTCACGTTGCGACAATGTCTTGTCTTTTGAAGTTATTATTAAATTTAGTTCAAAGGCCGTTATTATATTACAGTGTAGTGATTTGATGAAGATGACTCCTCTTACAAGCTTGTCTTCTGTATTGATGTACAGTATAGCCAATTTGGTTTGAATGTTCAATCTGTGTTGCGTACTGTGCACATGTGGGTGTCTCGCATATAGATTGACGTTCCAAATTTCTTCCTGACAATGCACAGGTGTGTCTTCCTTTGATAGTGTGTCAGACATTTAATTAGGGCGGTGATGCTAATATGTTGTCGATTCTCTGTCATGTCTGGGCATTCCAATATATATAATACTTTATTTCAGACTAAGAAGTCCATATTTGTAAATGCTAACATTTCAAATAAATCTGAATTTTCTACACACACTTTACATATACAACTGTCCCAATGGGACTACGGATACCCCCCTGTTTTAAAAATACTAAGATGTTTCACATGTCAGTAAACATTTAGTTACAATGATAAAATAACAGTTCCCATTGCAGGTGTACAACCATAACCCTAATCTTAAACCTATTGACCGAAAAATGTAGGAATAAAAGCTCGGACAAAATTATGTTTTTTGCAAAAATGTTCCAAGTCGAAAAAGGGGAATAACTCCACAAAAAAAGTCGGACAGACATCATAATCGCAGGTGCACAGGTTCTCATGGTGCTAAATATCTGTGCCAAGATTAAAAAACATTGACCTAGAAATGTAGAAATAAAAGCTCTGACAAAATTAGGCATGTTGCAAAAAAATGTCTAAGTAAAAAAAGGGGAATAACTCCACCAAAAAATGCCGGACAGACGTCATAATCGCAGGTGCACAGGTTCCCATGGTACTAAATGTCTGTGCCAAGTTAAAAACAAATTGACCAAGAAATGTAGGAATAAAAGCTCGGACAAAATTATACATGTTGCAAAAAAATTCTAAGTCGAAAAAGGGGGGAATAACTCCAACAAAAATAGTCCGACAGACGTCATAATCGCAGGTGCACAGGTTCCCATGGTGGTTGATGCCTGTGCCAAGTTTCACAGAAATTGATCAAAAAACAACTGAGAAAAACTCCGGACAAATTTATGTCCATGGACGGACGGCCGACGGACGGACAAGCTGACTCCAGTATACCCCCCCTAACTTTGTTGCGGGGGGTATAATAAATTTCACCAATGGTTATATAAATTAGATGTGTATATAATATTTGAATTAGTAATTGCAGAGAGTATATAATTGTTGGATTCATTCACACTTTCCCAGAAACCAAACACAAACTTTCTCCTTAGCATATCAAGTGTCATCACACAGTCAGAAACAAACATTCCACTCGCACTACATCTTCTATTATAACCCATACACAGTCTATACGCGTTATTGTAGCATACTTTCAGTTTAGTTAAAGTTTTTATTTTGAAGAACACCCACAGATGAGAGCAATATAGTGGGGTGATGTATCGTTGAAAGAGGAACGATTTCACCTGCTGTGAGCATTTAGAAAACCTCCTCATTAAAGTGATCACTCTCAAACAAACTGCCCGATATTGACGTTCAATATCACCATCGTCAGATAAATCGTTGTTAATGACATTTCCCAGATATTTAACCGAATCCACAAGTTCTTTCTTACCGAGGAACAGTTTGGGGAAAGTACTTATAGGTAAACTTCTTGGAATGAAGGTCATGGCTACCGTCTTTGTTGGATTAAATATCAGGTTGAGCATGTCAGCTTCACAAGCACATATGTCTAAGAGTTGACGCATTCCAGAAAGTGAAGGTGATATAAGACACAAGTCGTCAGATGATTCACGAGTTTGGGACCAATCATACAACCAATGTTTGTCTTATTGAGTTTATGACTTAGCTCGTCCAGGTACACGTTGAATAGAGAGGGACTTAGTATACTCCCTTGCAGAGAAGGATCCAGGGATGTTTTGATACCTGTTACAGGTTTGGGTGCCCAAACTATAGAGACCCAAATGTCCCCAAATTCCACGTAGATAGTATTTATTCAAGTTGGATCTTCCATATTTTCAAGGAATTTTTCTATAATTCAACAAAATGTACTAGTAATGCAAATCATCAGCCCGCAGATGATATATAGTCTATAATACGGAGCCTTTATTTGCACAATCAAGTATCCAGTACTGAATATTTTAACATCCAAATTTATATGGGCACATACTCAAATACAGAACAGGTGTTCCCAAAAATTATCTGGATCCTTCCCTACTCCCTTGCTTCATCATAAGTATTTATATATCATCAACCGGGAACAGGATGACTTATTTCCCTTAAAGGGCTTATTTATTGTGTCGTCTTTGACATTTTTCCTACATCATTTTGAACGACGTCTGAATGAAGACCAGGAGTTGGAAAATAACACTGAATTATTCAATTGTGAAGATAAATAAAACAGAATTAATTACACAACCTTTATGACTCTCGAGTAAAATGTTAAACTTCAACGCAGTCCGCGATACGAGGTCCACGATAAACCCCGTTGACTTTATGACCACCTTGTTAACGGCTGAGGACTGTGTTAAAAGGGACACTTATTTTGAGAATATGTGTAAATTGCTCCCTCAAAATACACCAATTGGTAAACATGGTCATGGAAAATTGGGGTGCGTCAAAATACCAAGCAGTACCAAGCAGAAGAAAACTAAGGCGGAAAATGACACTTAAAGCATGTTTTGTGGTGTATAATGAAGAAATAAACCATAATAATACAACATGACGTGGTTTTATTTGACTTTTGATGACACAGCGAGCGTAAAACTAGAAAACAGTGGGGCGATCGCGAAAAACTTCAGCTTGGTATTTCATCGTTTACAGGTACTGCTTGGTTTATCACCGATAGGTGATAATTGAATTGCTTGGTTCGCGAAAAGACTAATAATTTCTATCACGTCCAGTAGTATCGACTTGTTAAAACTCCCCTCATCCTTTATCTGGTATATGTATTCACGTTCAAACTATTACTATACGAAGTTTGGTGGAGTTTGGTTCAATACTGAGTGTTTTGTATAACACGAACACAAACTTCTGTCTCATGGATTAGTTTATCCGCTGATAGCTGATAATTAATATCTGCCATGGCAGATGGAATTTGGCAGGCTTTATTCGCGAGAAAAACCTGTTTTGTTGGCCATTTTCGTCTGCATTCTCACTAAAATATTAGCGCCCCCCCCTTCCCCGTTATTATTACAAGTCCATTCGTACAGTATGGTAGTTTAGATGGATCATACTGGACAAGTGCGAACATCTCAGTATGCCCCGGACTTACAAGAAGTAGTAAATCGGTTGTTGAGTTAAAATACAGCATGTACTCATGCGGAAATGGTTCGGAGAGTACAATACTAACCACAAGACAAATAATTTTCAAATAGTTTATTGCAATCATAAGTAAACATTGTAAAATTATATATATGCAAAACATAGATCTGTGTTACTGCACTCTTCTCTATAATTCATGACCACCGACTAGCTCTTTTGTTTTCACCGATCACCATCTCGTATAAAATGTACACGTTCACCATGCCTGTTTTATGGATTTACAGTGGTTATTCATGACATCATGTCAACATGTCCTGGTTCATAGATATAATGATTAACATGCTGCAGCAATTTCTGATAGCTGTGGGACGACACTGATATTCGTTTTCGTCACGCATGTTTATACACCGACAGACCGTTATTAGGTTCTTCGTCGTGTCATCAGGACATGTATGTGTCTGGCCAACATCCAATCAGGCATGATATCTTCATATGTTTGTTATCTGGCGATTCTACGTCGTGTTTAAGTTGGCGACATAACATCTCTTGGTGATGGTGGAATTCTGGTGGAAATGATGCCAGCCATAGTATATATTCAATGTACTATGCAATATACTATACAATATACTATATATACTTATACAATGCATGAGTCATTGGTATAAAACACATGTAGCGTAAAACATAAAAATGTACTATACAATATACTATATACACTTATATACAATGCATGAGTCAGTGGTATAAAACACATGTAGCATAACTGCATAAACATAAATATGTGAAGCACAAAATATAAAGCACAATATAAAAGCACAAAATATGAAGCACATCTTGTGATAACCACAAAATTTAGGCACGCATCAGCCAATTCCACCCACTGACATTCAAGAATACCCGACATTATAGAGGTAGGCAAACTCTACCCTCGGCAGAACGGATTTGAGCAGAGCTTGTTGTCCTTGAAGTCATTGGATGGAAATGGCTCTGATGCGTGCCTAACGTTTGTATATATATCATGCTGCATGGTGGAAGCCAGTATTTAACTTATCAGTTATGTTCAATGTACTATATACAATATACTATATATACAATGTATGAGTCAGTTTTATAAACACACGTAGCGTAAAACATAAAAATGTGAAGCACAAAATATGAAGCACAATATAAAAGCACAAAATATGAAGCACATCTTGTGATTACCACACACAAAATTTAGATACGCACCAGAGCCAATTCCACCCACTGACATTCAAGAATACCCGACATTAGAGGTAGGCAAACTCTGCCCTCGGCGGAACAGATTTCGGCAGAGCTTGTTCTCCTTGAAGTCAGTGGGTGGAAATGACTCTGATGCGTGCCTAACGTTTGTATATATACCATGCTGCATGGTCCAGGCGGAGGAGAATGCTTTATAACCTCCACCAGCCTGGGCGCACGACAAGATATCATCATTGAGAGACGGACTTACGAGGTGAATATTCGTATGTTTGTGTGCCTCTTGGTAGAATGAACGATTGTTCGACAACTCAACACAGGTTCGAACTCGTAACTCAGTTGCATGATCCTGATCACCAAAAAGACACAGAATTGAACAAGCAATTGCCATTAGTTCGAACTTCGATAGGGACCGAATCTTTCCACTGACTACCAAGGAGTGCACTTGCTTGTGAATCGATTGAATACGGCATCATTGGATGGTACTGCTGGACGGACGGTAGATTGGCATTCGGTTTCTCAAGACGCAAAAAGATTTGTTCCATTTTTGCGTCATTAAGGACCGTACCATTGTTCGCCGCTGCCATTAGTCTCAAATGTGCCGCATCCCAATCAAGAGAACCTGACCTGTACAGACACAATGAGCAAAAGTAACTCAGAGAGGATTTGGTGAAAAAATTAAAATCACTTATTTTCAGCTGTTCACAGTCCAAATGGAACCAACGATCATAAAGATCGCAGCCGATGCTGCGAATTTCATGACATTCCTCGGCACATACACCACATGGATATTAAAGTATTGACTTTGAAGGCATGTTGTAATTTACTCAGATCAATGATCAGAATGGCGAATTAGAAAATATGAGACCTCTATATATATAGGCATGGATATGACACCATCAACTCATTTAATCATCACTTATACATGTATATTGTTTATTCAACCATTTTGGTTTCTATGAAACCTGTGAAACCTTGCTTGAATATCACTGTCAAAACATCCCTGAAATATTTTCGGTAAGCCAGAGTAAGCCGCGATCGCACATCGATAATTAATCAACAACAAAGGCTCTACCGCGCAGTGCCATATGTTCCCGAAAATTAATTATCACCTATCACCCAAGCAGTACCTGTAAATGACGAAATACCAAGCTGAAGTTGTTCGCGATCGCCGAACTGTTTTCTAGTTTTACGCTCGCTGTGTCATCAAAAGTCAAATAAAACCACGTCATGTTGCATTATTATGGTTTATTTCTCCATTATACACCACAAAACATGCTTTAAGTGTCATTTTCCGCCTTAGTTTTCTTCAGCTTGGTTCTGCTTGGTATTTCGACGTTCCGGAAAATTGAGCAAATCTTTCACGGAATCTGGACGTTCTACCACTTGGAATGGGAATTTTGCTCGGGCCGAATTAGTTTTCGAGAAACAGATCCTCCACACGACGAGTCCACAGCACAGTGACACTGACAGTTTCAGAGTCAGAGAGGCATATTTAATTATAAGTTTTTAGAAGTGGGCGAAGGTGTACGGCCATCAGCATCGCCCCTTCTCAAAATGAGAAACATGACAGTACTTAGTCAAGTTAGTGCATTTATAAGATTAGTCAGTCAAGTAGTAATACCACTACCTCAGTACTAGTGCTGGGACGGTTGAGTTTTTTTCCTAACCGGTTAACCACGGGCATTAACCTAACCATAACCGGATAACCGCTACCAGCATTACCCTAAGTACGAGATTGAATACACTGGTCACTATATCGGCAAAACAAGTGTTTATTACGCGTCCCGGAAACGTTGATATACATGCGACCACAAACGATGTTTTAGTCGTACAATGCGTTCCCATTACGGCGGTCATAGTTGTAAATGTGTATAAATTAATTCAGTTTTGAGCCCAAACAAACTAAAATATATTAGTGGTGCGGTAGTATATCGATGTTTACAGGAGTTCCGCACCGCATAAACAACGCTTGCTTGCAAACCCTTCAGCGACGAAATATAGTTCCTCCCTTGTGTATATCCCTGACACGATTAGCCCAAACAAGGTACTGAAGGTAGGTATACTGTTGTTTAGTAATGTTTACTAGTGTTTGTGTATAGGCAGGTATGTATTAATCACAGTGGCTACACGATGTTACTTCAATTATTTCATAAACAAATTCATACAAAATTAAATCGTCGCGATTCATTATTACGCAAGCCCCAGCCAGTGTTTAGGAAATAAAGTTATCGAACACATCATAGATATACTCTGATTTCCCACTCCCAGTAGGCCTGTGTTTTTTTCTGGATGTGCGACTTCATATTGGATGTTGATCAACAATAAACGAATCGCGTTCGACGGGCCTTGCATATCGCCCATTTCTTCTTTTTTTCCGTCATCTTCAATTAGAATTAAATGTCCCCAAACGTTCGATTTCCGTTTTTGAAGGTCTTCTGTCATCGCTTTGAGACGAACTAATGGTAATGACAAGGGGGGGGGGGGTTTCAAGAAAACAGACATACTATTGATGACGTAGTAAAAGTCTAGACTTGATTGCTTTGATGTATGCCGCGGTGCGCGTGCAGCCGGAACGTCATGTACTAATGCCGCCAAAGGAAATTGGCATTGAATGTGTAGCAAGTGATTCACAGAGTTGTTGGTTTCATGTCTAGAAAAGCCGCCGGTGATCAAACAGGCGTGTGTTTTGGGGTATATGAATACACAATCAACTGTCCAAATCGCTTCTAAGCGACTTCTTATTACTTACTCTCGTTACTTAAGGGCTTTGTGGACCCAATTTTTCCAAAATTTCCCTAAATTTTATAGAGTCCAAATAAAGGATTCTGTTCATGTATATTAGTCATAATATAAACCGAGCCCATTGATACAACATTTTGAGAGTATACTTCATGGTGGATTATGTTAGAAATACAAAATGTGAACTTTATTGAGATTTAAAAAAAAAAAATTTAGAGGCAATGGTCCAAGAAAAACAAAGTCCAAATTTAAGAATCAAATATGGGAATATGTACTGAACACTGTGATGAATGATGTATTACAAAAAGAATATTATATTTCTTGAGTGTTCTTTGATAAAATTACTTTGAACCGGTT
The DNA here is from genome assembly GCA_032622095.1 of Siphonodentalium dalli. Classification (NCBI taxonomy): domain Eukaryota; kingdom Metazoa; phylum Mollusca; class Scaphopoda; order Gadilida; family Siphonodentaliidae; genus Siphonodentalium; species Siphonodentalium dalli. The sequence goes on along the minus strand of CP136069.1, from coordinate 83,201,402 downwards.
GTTGACAAATGATATACTAACTTCAGAATATGGTTGACTGAGAGGCAGCAGTTAATGGGTCAACCTTTCATGGCTGATGTCCATTCCGATTTGAATGGCTTTTTACCAGTGTCAACAGGTGTCAAACTACAACATGCGAGTTCACCCTGAGTGAGTGGTGACCTACTTACTAGAATTACTGTGGATATGGTAGGGGTATGATTGAGGATTAGCATTCTATTGTCAACAGAGTCCAGAGCAGTTACAATGGCCAGCTGTTAACCCGTGCCTGCTACCACCCACATAGCCAACATGCAAGCAAGTATATATCATTTGTCAACAACCGGTTCAAAGTAATTTTATCAAAGAACACTCAAGAAATATAATATTCTTTTTGTAATACATCATTCATCACAGTGTTCAGTACATATTCCCATATTTGATTCTTAAATTTGGACTTTGTTTTTCTTGGACCATTGCCTCTAAATTATTTTTTTTTAAATCTCAATAAAGTTCACATTTTGTATTTCTAACATAATCCACCATGAAGTATACTCTCAAAATGTTGTATCAATGGGCTCGGTTTATATTATGACTAATATACATGAACAGAATCCTTTATTTGGACTCTATAAAATTTTGGGACATTTTGGAAAAATTGGGTCCACAAAGCCCTTAAACTTCCGTAAATGATTTCGGCAACATTTACACGGAGTACTAGATGATAGTACGATCGTTATCAATATTACGGTTATCCGGTTGTGGCCTCCTCCAACCGGTTGACACGCGTAACCGGACCGTAACCGGTTATCGGGACAACCGTCCCAGCACTACTCAGTACCTGTGGACTGACTCACTCACTGAGGAGTGAGGTGCTGCACATAATCTGCCAATGTGCCATTTGCAGTGACGCATCAAGCCGTCTCGTTCACTTCCTCATGCTCTAATCGCCGGATTTTAACATAGAGAGGGTCCTTTTATCTCCCAAGTAGTATTCCGTGCAAGCTTTTCATAAAGCTGAATCACTACCGCGTGAACTTACCTGGACAAATTGACTGTTCTTTCGAATCAACGTGCAACTCTTTTGAAATCCTGCCGCAAAAAGGAAGTTGTCAACACGTGAAAGTCGGTCCTCAGGTAATACAAAGCTCGCTTCTCATTGGTTTAAAATAGTACTATACTAAATACTACTGACGATGGCGGACAATTCAGATTTAGCAGCGTGTAATTTGCCACTATCAAGAGTCAAAACTATAATGAAGAGCTCGCCAGATGTATCCACGATCAGCAACGAAGCCTTATATTTGACTGGAAAAGCGACCGTGCGTAAATTGACTTCCATTTTCAATTTATTTACTAAAATTTTCACTAGTTTTGTGAAGTGACAATCCACTGAATGGGACTGAAAATCGGAATGAAGTAGAGTAAACAAGATACAATACAACCCTCTTAAATTACTTAATCAGGTCTGGCAAATGTGAGAATAAAGCTACAATAGCTTTATTATGCCCCCGACTTGAAGTCGGCGGGTATATAGTCGACGTCTCCGTCCGTCCGAACGTCCGTCCGTCCGTCCGTACAAACATTTTGCATTATTAGGGTGTTTAGTCGGCGACGTAATCTGTTGTTTTTAGCGTAATTCGAGCATTTTGCGCATAAATGTTTTTCGTGTGTTTGAAATTCACCTCCTATTGTTATATATTTAATGTCATGTTTTAGCTTAGATATCATTTGATAACTGTTCAAAATTTCAGCTCAATTGGGGGAGTATTGACAGAGTTATAAGCAGCCGAAGTGCGTCGTCGGCGATTTCGCCATTTTGTTGAGCGCGGAACGCGTTTTTCAATGTTATTGTTTTGACCCCCCTCTGGGGACAATTGGTTTCCGCGTGAGATGACTCAATTTCATTGGTGGATATTTATATAATGGTAATCTAGAGACTCTAAGCTTTCGAATGCAGGGTGATACTTTCACACAATTGAGTTTTACCCTATTTTCGACATTTTTGAAGTTTTTATTTGCCGTTTTTTGGGGGAAAATCGACCTAATTAAAAAAGTATACCTCGAAATTAGACAACATTAGACCTGCTATATCTAAATATCACAGTTTTATTTTATTTAATAGTGAAATGTAACGCGGAAATTGCTTCAAAGTTGACACACACATTCAAGTTCCCATAGGATGCAGTGTAAATAAAGGAGACGTCGCAAGAATTGTTCATGACGTCGTGGTGATTTTACGTGTCAAATAGACTGAAAATCTATTGATCTTGTCACAATTTTCGAATGAACTTGAATGACTAATATAACATCAAATACTATTTGAATATATAAGTTTCATGAATTATTTGAGATATAATGATGCAAATAATGAATACATGTACTTCATATAGAATGGGGGTGGGGGTGTGCTGTTCTTGATCTGGTCTCCTCTTGAGTCTTGTTTGATGTCTGAAAAGTGGGTGTGTCCGACCTTAAAATGTGTCCCCATCAAGGGTTCCCACATCTCTATCTAATAGTGATATATACAGTGAATAATATTTCTCTAGCTCTTTTTATTCATTATAATATACATCATAGAATAATATATCATTTTATATTTTGGGATGATGCCACTGGTTGCACAGCATTTTTATCGGTAGTGGGTAATTAGTATGCAATAAGCCGGTGTGGCCATCATGGGCCGGGCTAATTATGCAAATTAGTTATAAATGTACCACAGCCACAATACTGACACCCTTATAGTACTAGTTAGAACATGTAATTGATATACATTGAAATCTTAGCTAATTGGTATCTAAATCTACAATAAGCAACTATTCCTTGTGTGGAATTATAGCATAAATGATTTGTAGAGCATTTCGGGCCTACTTATGAATATCGTGTATGCAAATGATATGCAAATTAGAAGCGATGATACTGAAGTGGGTTCGGTAATTTATGCACGAATAGATTCGGACTAAATCACTAAATATATATGGCAAGTTTCGAAGCGATTGATTGAGGATTTTTGGATTTATAAAAAATAATAAAAAATTATCCTGTAGAAAACTTGTTAAAAATGGTACAAAAAGGCCATTTTTGGGGCCGTTTGTAGTTACCTGAAATACAGATAAAGCACTGGATGCCCATATACCAAAAAATCGCCCCTTTTTTTGTAAAAAATCACTTATAACTCTGGTAATACTTGGAATTTTTTAATTCTGTAAAAAGCATTCTTCATGACAATCATTTCTCTTCAATATAAGTCTTAAATCAGTTACCATAGTCCACTGAGAAATTTTCACCTAAAACCCCTAGCATTATTGTTCAGCAACCGCTGAGCAGATTTAGGCTAATTTTAGCTGATATTTGATATGGTAATAGAGCAGCATGGGGGAACAGCTACATGCATAGTGCGGGTTTCGTCCACCCATTTTCACCAGAGTTATGGCCCTTTTTTTACTTCGAAAATTCAATTTTGTCCGTCCGTACAAACATTTTGCATTATTGTTCAGCAACCGCTGGGCAGATTTAGTTGATATTTGGTATGGTGATAGAGCAGCATGGGGGAACAGCTACATGCATAGCGCGGGTTTCGTCCACCCATTTTCACCAGAGTTATGGCCCTTTTTTTTACTTAGAAAATTCAATTTTTCTCTTGTTTTTTGTGTTTCCAGATGATAGCGTGAGCTTTGGTGGCACGATTGCAAATTTCCCGTATTTTTGTGGATCGGTTATATGAAAATACATGTCAAGTGCGAATTTGGGTATGATCTGATGATTTTTGCCAGAGTTATGGCCCTTTTTTCAACTTAGAAAATTTCAATTTTGTTCGTCCGTACAAACATTTTGCATTATTGTTCAGCAACCGCTGGGCAGATTTAGCTGATATTTGTTATGGTGATAGAGCAGCATGTGGGAACAGCTACATGCATAGCGGGGATTTCGTCCACCCATTTTCACCAGCGTTATTACCCTTTTTTCAACTTAGAAAATTTGAATTTTTGCTTGTTTTGGGTTTCTGGATCGCTTGTTTTTGGGTTTCGGAATTTCTAGTACGAACTTCTTTTGGAATGGTCATATAGACCTCCTCGGATATCCACAGTTTCGTCCATGCTTAATCCGAATTGCTACGGTCGGGGGCAAATGCCATGCGACAGCGTACCTCTTGTTTAGGTAACCTAGCTGAATCCAGCTATATATTCTACTGTTGAACCAACTTTTTTTCGATAATAAACTAGAAGCGCTAATTTGCGCATTAAAATTTTGGTCACCATATAAATTATAATAGGCCTATTATCCGGTCACTTTCATTCAACCAAATCAAAAACATAATTTATTTTGTGACAAAGTGTTGCAATTTATCAACAGCTATTTCGATTTTGTGTGAAAACTTACTACGACAGGAGGTGAATGACAATATACTGGGACATTTTCTGTGTAAACATGGACTAAATCACTTGTAAAACAAAGATATACCCCATCAAAGACACTCCTGTATTTCATCCCGCTGCTAAAACAGAAAGGAGCATTAGAATGGTGTACCTAACCTCAAGCATTTGAACTCACACACCACTAATGGTTGTGAGCGATACCAATAACCGTATTATACAGATAGTGTGCGGTAAGCTAAAGTGGAGAGTTATGCTCGCTCGGTTAATTTCGGGCTAGCTCATGTCCCCCTTTCCAACTATTTAATAATTTTAGAGCACCAATCAAATTGCGTTTGAGCAACACATGATTACTATTTCCGGAACTGATAAAGACATTGCATCTTCGGGGTTGAATATTGTATTAAATATAGTTTTCTAGGTATTCCGCAATGCATAAGTATTAAACCATTATGACTGGCATTGATCGCCGTAGTGAGTTTTCATACATAATCAACATCGCCATGTCGACAAAACACAACACTTTGTCACAAAACGAGTGACAGCTTTGATTTGTTTGAAAGTGATTGGAGAATGGCGTAACCAGTGTTCGCGCTGGACCGAAAAAAACTTTAGCCAAAAGTTTAGCCAAATGAAAATTTTATTAGCCAAATGAAAAAAACTTTAGCCAAATGTTTTTTGGCCAAATTAAAAAAAACTTTGGCCAAATTAAATCATCGTTTTCTGGTCGGTTCACAATTAATGACTAAAACGTAAAATCTAACAGACACAGGTAAAATACACAATAATTTAAATAATTTTGATGAACTAGAAGTATTTTTATATATATCATTATTAAACAATTATTAATCTTTATGTGAAAGAGTGATGGGGGGGTGTGGGGGGGGGGGGGGGGGGGCGGGTAACCCGGGATTGTCCTTCTTAATGTCATTATTTTTTTGTCTTATATCAATATCTTTTTTTAAATCATTAAATATTTATCCTTGCGAAAATATATAAGTAACCCGGGATTGTCCTTCTTAATGTCATTATTTTTTTGTCTTATATCAATATCTTTTTTTAAATCATTAAATATTTATCCTTGCGAAAATATCTAAGTGACATCTGGAAAGTAATAACTTAGTATTGTTACGCCATTATCAAATTACAATTGTCATAAAAGCATGCATATTATTTTGACTGTATCGGTATTGACGACAAATAGCCACAAAATATCTGTCGTTATTCACATTTGGCTGATTAAGCTATTGTCTTACACTTGGTGCTCATAAACCTCGACCGTCATAAATACAATGTCATCATAAACATGCATTGTGCAGGCGCGCCGTGGGTGACCAGACAGACAATGGGCTGAATGGGGGATCAGGGGATTAAATGTAAAAATTAATAATGACCTTTTGCTGCTTCGTGCAGAGTGACGTAATCTTTCTCCAGATTAAAACAGCCTGTTACGAACAAATTGCTTATATACCGGCGTCAATGCACTTTACAAAACATTGCTTTCTTCACATTGTCATAATTCAACCATGGTCGGTTTAATGTCCATGCGTCTTTGAATGTCCGTCTTGTGAAAACTAAAGATGATTGCATATCACTTTGTGATCGCTTGGTTGATAGAGTTGTCGATCGGGTTTCCCTTTGTACGATATTTCATAAGCACGAAAATAATGAAATACTTTCGTCACCTAACTTCGTCTTGAATGTCGATCTATTGAGCGCTTTTATTAATTAGCTTTCTGGCTCCATGCTTTCAGTCTCCATTTGGGTTCAGAAAAAGTTTAGCCAAAAGTTTAGCCAAATGAAATTTTTATTAGCCAAATTCGAAAAAGATTAGCCATTGGCTAATTTGGCTACCGACAGCGCGAACACTGGGCGTAACCTAGTTTAGATGCGCAAATTAGCATTTCTAGTTAATTATCCAAAAACAGCCAGTTTGAGAGTAGAATATATAGTTGAATTCAGCTAGGTTAGCTGAATATAGCTACTTGTTATGCCCCCGATCTCCGATGGAGATTTGGGGGTATATAGTGGAGCCTTCCGTCCGTACGAACGTTTCAACTCATAACTTGGTTTCGTTAATTCAATTCAGTTGATCTTGGTATGCTAATAGACCAGCCGGGGGGACAAGATTTCCCCATAGCCGTGGTTTCGTCCGCCTATTTTTTCCAGAGTTACGCCCCTTTTTGGACTTTTTGTTTTTTTTGGTTTCCAGATGATAACTTGATTTTGGATTGTTTATTTGCAAAACCCGTTTTTTGTGTATTACCAATGTCGCAATACAGGTCAAGGTAAAATTTCGGTTCAATCGGATAATTTTTGTGAGAGTTATGACCCTTTTTCGACTTAAATTTTTTTTTTTAAGACATTGCATCTTCGGGGTTGAATATTGTATTAAATATAGTTTTCTAGGTATTCCGCAATGCATAAGTATTAAACCATTATGACTGGCTTTGATTTTTTTTTTAGAAAATTCAGTTTTCCTTCTATTTTTGTGGCACCAGACTAAATTTGAAGCTAATATAGAACAACATGTGGCATTTTTATAGCGCTTAACCAGAAAGTTTCTCTGATTGTACAGTCGGGGGCGTTACCTCCGCCCAGCGGTGCACTTGTATTGTAGCTGTATTCTCACATTTGCCAGACGTGTTAATTCAGATCGGTTGGCTTGGCAATCCGCTATGGCAACCCTTTGCCGTGGCCCAGTTTGCTTCAGTAAATGGCTGCGGCATTGCTAATTTCCATAGCCAATTATGGGAGCTGTTTAATTATAATATACCAATAAGGGAATAACATGATTTTTTAGGGCGTTATGGTTTATTATTAATATTAACCACCGAAACTGGAATCATACTTCCCCGGGCTCCTGTTATTATGATATATAAGGGTAAAGAACGGAATGTTGATTATTGCGGTAACAAGTTTACAATCTACCCTGTGGGCAAATGAACGCATAATACCAAATTATTGGTGGTTCATTTCTATTAGATATACATCCTAGTTTTTACTTTCCATAATAATAACATCAGTCAATTGCTTTTTTTCGTAGTTTGAAATCCACTAATATTTTATCGTGTTTTCAAACCTGCCCCCGGACAATCCCGAACACGACCGAATCTCATCGGCATCTTGGAATTTACTCTTAAAATGACTACACTCTACAGACCACATCCCTCATCCGATCATCACCAAACTTCATATTGATCTTCTGGGTGATCTCCAGATGGGAGCCTCCTATTTTGGCCGAAATTCTTTGAAAAACATGGCCGCCAGGGTCCATCTTGGAGTATGACTAAATCCTTTGGCGCACTCTACAGACCACATCTCTCATCTGATCATCACAAAACTTCATATGGATTTTTGGGGTGATCTCTAGTTTTCTTTCCTTCTTCTTTATCATTCTGTTCATTGCTCCGTCCCATGTTGAGCTATAGTGTCATTGACACTTTCATTATATAAGATACAAGATTCAAGATTTTATTCGATAACGAAAGCTCCATGTCGGAACATAAAATTTTGTAAATAGTAGAAGAAGAGAAGAATAGTTTACTCACTAGTTTGAACAGGTCTTTGTAAAATACCACAAAAAATATCAGTAATTTTAAAATATATCTGAAAGTCCAAGCCATGTATGCATTTTTATGCATTCGTGTGCAGTTATCTGTTTATTATATTTGTCTTTAAGCACGCAACATTTAAGAAAAACTATGACGTTTGACTTCTTTATTTTACCTACAAAGTCCGGTGGATGTGTACACATCTACTGAGCCATTATCCCACGATCATTGAACGCTAGTATACTGGAATCAGCTTGTCCATCCATGGACACAAATTTGTCCAGAGTTTTTCTCAGTCGTTTTTAATCATATTCCATGAAACTTGGCATAGACATCAACCACCATGGGAACCTGTGCTCCTGCGATTTTAATGTTGGTCAGACTTATTTTCGCAGAGTTATTGGCCTTTTGACTTAGAATATTTTCATTTTTCTCAGTAATATTTTTTTACCAATTATTTGCGGTGAAGATGATTTCTCATTTTAGCTATATCCTAAGTTAACTGTAAGTACTGGTATTTTACTGTTGATATCTAATCTGTCACTAGATCATATGTCTGTTGAATACATGTCGCCTATTATTTTTATAACTGATTGACATGAAAAAACCCTCCCAACTACTATGCTATTTTATCCTTGCTATGTCCATCCACTATCCGTGGAAAAGCTTTGTCTGGAGTTTTTCTCAGTCATTTTTGAATAATTGTGCACCTTAATGTTTACTGACATGTGAAACATCTTAGCGTTTTAAAAACACGGGGGTATCCTTAGTCCCATTGGGACAGTCCCAGGTCTCTAGTTTAAACTAATGTAGCTGAATCAAACTATATTAAAAAAAAATTAATATGCTGTGAAATCACAGGGGTCCGGGAACTTGTTTTTGTCATGTGTTGGCACCCGTCAATGTGTCCGTCCATTTGCTTTTGTTCCTTTCTGGATGATAACTTTAGTAAGTCTAAACTGAATGGAATGAAATTTGGTATGTGAGTTCACAGTAAAAGGGTATATTTTAGAACAAAAAAATCTCACGGAAATAATCAGAGTGTACCAAGATGGAGAACTTGATCTTGTTAACATCCTCAATCAAGGTAAAGTTATTTCAACAAAGAGATTTCACCAATAATTACTTTTTGGCTGTATCAGAAATAAACCACTTTATTATTCCTTTATAGACTGTTCAATATAGACAAATAATATACCAAATCTTCAGGTGCATCTGTATTTTATACACAAAAAGCTATTTGTAATCTTGAAATCGGGTTTTATTAAAAAATGTTGTTGTAATTGTGGCCCGGAAGAGATGCACTATCTGTAAAGATTTATAGAGAACAGTTTCTCCTGCCGCGTGATCTTTTCTACATTCATTGACTGTCTTGTTGTTTTCAGGAATGTTTTGTAAAGAACCTAGCACTTGTTGCTCTGGAACAAGGACATAATCAGGATAACTTAGACTACAGGGATTTATCCACCATTGTCCACAGTAATGAAAAACTGCAGTTTCTACAAGGTATCATCTGTTGCTACTAGTATTTCCCCTCTTTTCAAAGAAAAATTGGGAGTATACTGGATCAAATGACTTTGTCTGTCTGTCCCCTATCCGTCCATATGGACATATACATGTATCTCAGACATTTGTTATTGGATCTGAATGAAATTTGGTATGGAGATTTCCAATCTAGAGTAAGCCTTCCTTGTTTATCTGTTAATCTTTGGGTTTTTTTGTCCGCCCTGCTGATATCCCCGCCATGGCTCGTCGGGTATGGAGGTTTGCCACAATGACTACTTTCAAAAGGGAGCAATTGACGATGCTCGCGATCTCCAGTCTAGAGGTATCCTTCTTTGTTTTATATCTGGAGATCTTGGCAGTTTTTAGCTCAACTTTACAACGTTAAGTTTGGGCTATTGATTGCTTGGGTTGGTGTCCGTCGTCTGTGCATGTGTCGTGTGTATCAACAATTTCCTTCCGATCGCCCTGCAGGCAGCATACCTCATCTGATCTTCACCAAATGTCATATATGTAGCTTCAGGGTGACCTATAGATAGGCGCTATCGGATTTTTCCGAATTTCGATGAAAAACATGGCCACCAGCAGCCATATCTCATTTCAAATTTGAATCCGTCGGCACACCCTTCAGTATTTATGGCCGGATCATTTTTTAATATTGCAGGCACGATTGTGATCACCTGTAGATGGGAACTATCGAATTTGAATGATTTTTTATGGAAAACATGGCTGCCAGCAGCCATCTTGGATTCCAATATTGGCATGACTAGAGACCACATCCCTCATCCAATCATCACCAAACTTTATGTGGATCTTCGGAGTGACCTCTAGATGGGAGCCTCCTATTTTGACCGAAATTTGTTGAAAAACATGGTCGCCAGCAGCCATCTTGGAATTTACTCTTTGTATGACTAAATGCTTCGGCACACCCTACAGGTTACATCTCTCATCGATTGTCACCAAACTTCATATGGATCTTCGGGGTGACCTCTAGATGGGAGCTTCCTATTTCGATCGAAATTTCTTTAAAAACATGGCTGCCAGCAGCCATCTTGGATTTCAAATTTGAATCCATGGGTACAGCCCGCATTTATTGGAGAATTGATTTGAAAATTTACAGGCATGTTTAGAATCACCTCTAGATTGGAAATATCAATATTGAACAATTTTCGATAAAAAACACCCTACAGACCACATCCCTCACCTGATGATCACCAAACTTCATATGGATCTTCGGGGTGACCTCTAGATGGGAGCCTCCTATTTTGACCGGATTTCTTTGAAAAACATGGCCGCCAGTGGCCATCTTGAAATTTACTCTTTGTGTGACTAAATCCTTTGGCGCAACCAACAGACCACATCCCTCATCCGATCATCACCAAACTTCATTTGGATCTTCGGGGTGACCTCTAGTTTACCTTCCATCTTCTTTATCATTCTATTCATTGCTCAACAAAATATTTACTCCTTCCCGGCCAAGTTGAGCTACAGTGTCATTGACACTTTCATTTATGTGTACCCATACCATAGTTAGGCATAGTACGGTACGCATAGTGTCGACGTCCAGATTGACCACTCGTCCTTTGTCTGTCCATCTGTCTGTCCGTCTGTAGACAATTTACACATGTTGCGATAACTCAAACATTTTTTATCAGATCGGAACCAAATTTGGATATGAATTTCTCAGCCCAAAATACAGATCTATCGAGTTCGAATATGGTTTTGACCCAAATTTTTTAACAGATTTGTGGGACTTTTTCGAGAAAAAAAATATTACTCTTTAAACAAAAAAATTAGAATGAATTCCTTAAAAAAAAAAAAAAATATATACCAGTATTAAAAAATATATACATGTAATAACATTTGGTTTTTTTTATAATTAAAAAAAAACAATTTGGATTGAACTCCTCTTGTATTTTGTCCGTTCGCGCAGATATCTCAGCCATGGGTTATTATATCTGAATGAAATTTGGTATGCAGGTTAGCCATCATGACTGCTTTTAAGGAGTTTCCAATGGCGTTGTTTGTATTTTCCATCTGAGAGTTATCAATCTTTATAATTGTTTATTTTAAATTTGAGTTCCGTCCTGCCCATATTTCAATTTGCACCATGTGGGTACATGTCAGCAACCAAGGTGCAACCTCATGTTGTATTTAGCTCACCTGAGACAAAGTCTCTAGCTGACATGTACAGTAATGCCCTAAATAATCGACTCCTTAACCACAGCAGAATTATGGGTAACTTTTCAGGATTTAGATGGAAATATGGCTTGTTGCCATTCATCGGAAAGCGCTCAGTGAGAGATTTCCGATGAATGGCAAGTTGGCAACAAGCCATATTTCCAGCTAAATCTTGAAAAGTTACCCATAATTCTGCTGTGGTTAAGGAGTCGTTTATTTAGGGCATCACAGTACTCATGTACGGTAGTCAGCACTGCTACTTGTCATCACTCCATATTTCCATCTGTTCATCTTGCCATAAAATTTATCTAAGCCTTGAAATAGTGTGTCTGTCATTTGCATAATTATGTCCCAGAGCACATTTTAGTGACGCTATCCCGCATGGTGGGCTAGCATCACAAAATTCACCATCTGGGAACTTCATTCTGCTGACATGTTGGCATTGGCACAGGGTTTTAGGATGCTCTAGTCATGGAAGGGTTAAAAGCTGTTTATTGACCCAATTTTTTATTTTATTCCGAACAGATATTATCCCTAAAAAGATCAAGGTGAAAGAATACTGGAAAATAATGAACAGACTTGATGTAGAAGAAGACTGACCAACACTGCACTCAAATATCTTCGGAAGTGAAGATGAATACCATCTAGATGATTGTGCTATTCATTCCTGACAACCAGAAACAAGAATTCAAGTAATGGAGGCATATTTGTGAGAACAAGAATGATTCATTATGTGGACCACTAGTTGAACTAATATCATGTTGGCCATGAATCCCTTTACAGCGCTATCCAGCTATACTTAAAGTAATTGACCACCTGTAACGTGGTGTCACCCCGGTATTATATATAGGGTAAGAGAATGCATTGGCACAGAGTTTTCGCAAAGTTTTAGGATGCTCTAGTCATGGAAGAGTAAAAAGCTTCTGTATTACACCACGATGCATGCAGTCACGGTTCGCAGACATGAAAATAAAATGCCGTTATTCACCTTATATCTGTGGAACTTAACAAGATCCTCACGGACGATTTATTTTCTTCAACTTTTGGTGTGACGACCCGCTAATAGACAGCGGTATCATAACCACATAGTACCGTAACTCCACCGCAGTGACCGCCTCGATACCGCTGTGGATATCTATTATATTACTGGTAATACCATGGTTATTACTGGGGTAATACCATGGTTATTGCCAGGGTATCAAGCCCTAAATGATCGACTCCTTAACCACAGCAGAATTATGGGTAATTTTTCCGGATTTAGTCGGAAATATGGCTTGTGAGAGCTTTCCGTTGAATGGCAACAAGCCATATTTCCGACTAAAGCCTGAAAAATATCCCATAATTCTGCTGTGGTTTAGGGGTCGATTATTTAGGACATTACTGTTCATGTACTTGTAAGTGACAGAAATATTGACACATTGTAAGTATTTCATCATGGTAATTTATCGCCTTTTCATTCCTGCATACAGTTTATCGGATCATCATTAATCAATGTGCGCTATTACAATATATTCAGAATCCTGAAGGGGAATTTTATTACATTAACGTGCCTCAAGGCATTTGCTGTGAGAACAGCGGAAAAATCATGCAAAGTTTGTTAACCCTTTGAGTGCCAGGGGCCGATCTCATCGGCCCTAAACCTACAAAATAAGTCTGTTAAAGAATATAAAAATAAATTATTAAAATTGTAAAAACAAAAAATTTAAAAAAATGATTGTTAGGCCAATGCATTCTCTTATATATGCGAGGCGACCTATGGTCGACTCGCATATATAAGAGAATGCATTGGCACAGGGTATATGGGTTGATACAAAAATCGGACATGGCACTCAAAGGGTTAAGGTGGGAAGTTTAGACAGACCTACACAGAAAACTACTTCATTGTTAAGCTAGTACACCACCTGAAGGAATATATGATATCTGAAGACCACATAAAGCATATCATATAACAATAAACATGTCAAAAAGGTGACTTAATCATATTTTTAGAAGGGAAATTTTGGGAACAGCATTCTCAGCAATTATAACAAATTATTGGAAACAATTTATAACAGCCATAAAGGGGCCTCGGTGGCTAAATCGGTTAGAGGTACAAATCCAAGCCGATTCGCCCTCCAGCGCTGGCGATAAGGGTTCAAATCCACATGTTTGCATCGTGGACTTTGTAACTCAAAATCGTTATCTGGTGGAGTTACCAGTTACTCGCCGATGGCCGGTGGTTTGCCGCACATGGTTGACGAGTTTATCAGCCATTGAAATCACTGTTAGATTAGTCGCAAGTGTGCGGATTTCCTCCACCACTAAAACTGGCAATGTCGTGATATGGCCTTAGTTGCTAAAGCGACAATAAACCCCAATCAATCAATCATAACAGCCATAAAAAGTACATGATCTGAACTAGCGCAAGGCTCCAATGAGTATTTGATAGAGAGCAATACTGCCTCTAGACAGTTAACAGAATAGTCTGGTTGATAAACTCAAATTTTAGGTCAACCTAGAAACAATTTTGCACTAAGTTGGTATTTATTCCATTTTGAAGAAGAATAGTATCCTATATAACATATATCCAAAATCTGCTAAAATCAGTTTTGGGAATTTCTTGTAATCCAAGATGGCATCCATGATGGCAGTTGGTACATGTATCACAAAATTCTGAATTTCTATGGTAGGTGTACCAACTAATACCAAATTAGTAATAAAATAAATAACACACAAACAATGCTTACCCTGGTAGTCGTAAACCATATTGATAGAATGTCTGTTCCAAAATGGCCAACAAAATGGACAAAATCGAATGAAATTTACAATTTATGGAAAATTAAATAGTTTGTCAAAAAAGTGTGAACAAGCTCTTGAAGAGAAGAATGATTTCAAAGTACAAGGGAAACTTTTGATAAGAGATGTACAAATTCTCTCTAATGTATCTTGCAAGAGAGCAAGCGAAAGCAGGGTCTCGTACAACGGTTAAATCTGGATTTTTTGGGCACCCAGAAACAGAAAAATAATGTAGTTTTATCCATATGGTCCAAAATCTCCTGAACCCTTTAACCAACAGAACGGCCCTGTGCCAATGCATTCTCTTATATAAAAAGAATTTTTTTAGACCAATGCATTCTCTTATATATGCGAGGCGACCTATGGTCGACTCGCATATATAACAGAATGCATTGGCACAGGGCATAACTGTAACCATCACAATGCATGTGGTCAATGAACCGGTTCCAATGATATCCATATGTGTATGGTGTTATTGAGACAGACCGAAGATATTTTAGGCCGTTGAAGCTTTATTTGGGCGTTTTTGGCCGTTTTGTTGGGTAAAGGATTAAAACAAATATGTTCGATATCTGGTTTTTACAGTATCCGAGATGAGTTATTGGGATAGCTCATTAGTCAGTCTCTTTAAAAAGATGATGATAATTCTAACGGATGTACATCTCTAGAAGTGTCAACTAAATTTCATTTCTACAAGGACGTAGCATTCCCAACGTGACGTAATATACCATTTCCGAATATGGAGTGCATTCTTGACGTAGTATTTATAATAAAGTGTTTGTGAGAATCATAGTATTTAGAAATATTATAAATACAACAAGATGCGAAAGAGTAATTGGTCATGAATATCGTTCACTGATAAAAACTCGAAGATGATGTGTCCTACATGTATATTGTGATGAGTAAAATGAGTTATGGATATATCGTCTGTATTCAGTTTTTCAACAATAGTTGAGTTTGACAATGCATGGGAAACTTGTCAACACGTCATTGACCTCGGATCTGTGAAGTGATCCGTTATGCCATAAACCAATGAAATCACGCGGGTGCTTCGCCACTCTCCAATGAAATGGAGGGAATCCCATCAATTCAGTGACTGATTATGAATGAGATTTCCAAGGACGTAAATATTGTAAAATTTTCGTCGGCGTTTTAAAGAGACTGCTCATTAGTCTAATAGCTTCATCATATCTTGGGGGGGAAATATAGAAAAAAAACAAATGTTAAAATTACCAGGCGTGATATCTTGCCACCATGTTCAAGAAAATTATGACATACAGTAATGCCCTAAATAATCGACTCCTTAACCAGAGGAGAATTATGGGTTAATTTTCAGGATTTAGTCGGAAATATGGCTTGTTGAGAGCTTTCTGATGAATGGCAACAAGCCACATTTCCAACTAAATCCTGAAAAGTTGACCCATAATTCAGCTGTGGTTAAGGAGTCGATTATTTATGGCATTACTGTAGATTCCCAGCCCTGGATACTGAATGGGACTTCAATAGTGGAGTGAATAACAGTTTTTAAAAGTTTACTTTTTCATTCTCGTTTATTGAGATAAAAATAACATATATGTTTCATGCAATCGTAAATATTTGACATACCATTTAATATGCAATCGTAAATAATTTACATCCCATCATTTAACCATAATAGCACACTTCATGTGTTCACCTAATAAGTAAACTCTTTCATGACGTGAGCTGCACTGGTGCAGCATTAAATACCCTGTGGCAGTGCATTCTCCTAGATATATGCGAGCCTCCCACAGGGAGCCTCGCATATACAAGAGAATGCACTGGCTTACAAGACCAATGTAAATACTGTTAGGCCAATGTATTTTCTCATATATGCGAGTCTCCCTATATGGGAGACTCGCATTTAAGAGAATGCATCAGCACAGGGTTTTTGTAAAATTTCAGGAAGCTCCAGTCATGAAAGGGTTAACCATAATAGCACACTAAATGTGTTCACCTAATACGTTAAATGTACTCAATCCAATCAGATGCTCCTAAATTACTATTTCTTTGGCTTCGGTGGTAAAAAATATTTGATTCGAGTCGAGGAGTGATCAGATATCAATTTTTAAGTTTGTTTATTTCTTGAGATGTGTAATAACATGCGGCCCAGAAACACGTGGTCAAACAGAGGGTCTCGGACAAATTTGCGGATGAAGATGGATAACTCTAAAATCAAGTGGTAATACGGTCAAATTTTGTGATTCTTTAGTGTTAATACGGCCATATTTTGTTGAACAAAATGTTGATAAAATAACAAGTTTTGGGAAATTTGATACCATAGCTGACAGTGGTTAGCATTATTTTGTTGCAATAAATTGATTCTGATAACTGAAGCATATTTTGAAGAAATGTTGTATCTTGATGGTTTGGGGTCCATCTGGTCGGATTGAGTACCTTTAAACAAAACTGTAAGACTGTTAGCTGAACTTACTAAACACCTAAAAATAAGTAAGTTCCCCTGACTACACCCTGGCTATTGAGCCTCCCCAGTATAAATCATCTGGTTAATAAAATAGATCACCGTGGATATGACTGATATCCTAATTATGTCTGTTATAAATCGGGCACATATATTAACCCCTTTCTGTACTATATGGAATCTCCCATTCAGTTATAATAGCATCCATTGGAATGGATTATTATCCATCTTGAGTGATGTTCAGAAAATATGAGCAGACGACATACAAGACAATCCATAAGTGCAGAAAAATCTTATTCATTGGTGAGAAATGTTCAGATAATAAGTTCAACAAACGACCTAACATATTATTTGAACATTTCCTAAGGGAACCACTCAATGAGTATTTAGTATAGAGAGAGCTTTCTGATAAATGGCAACAAGTCATATTTCCGACTAAATCCTGAAAAATTACCCATAATTTTGCTGTGGTTAAGAAGTCGATTACTTAGAGCATTACTGTATTTAGTATAGAGAGAGTTAAATACAGTAATGCCCTAAATAATCAACTCCTTAACCACAGAAGAATTATGGGTAATTTTTCAGGATTTAGAATGAGATATGGCTTGTTGCCATTCACCGGAAAGCTCTCAGTGAGAGCTTTCTGATAAATGGCAACAAGTCATATTTCCGACTAAATCCTGAAAAATTACCCATAATTTTGCTGTGGTTAAGAAGTCGATTACTTAGAGCATTACTGTATTTAGTATAGAGAGAGTTAAATACAGTAATGCCCTAAATAATCAACTCCTTAACCACAGAAGAATTATGGGTAATTTTTCAGGATTTAGAAGGAGATATGGCTTGTTGCCATTCATCGGAAAGCTCTCAGTGAGAACTTTCTGATGAATGGCAACAAGTCATATTTCCGACTAAATCCTGAAAAATTACCCATAATTTAGCTGTGGTTAAGGAGTAGATTATTTAGTGCATCACTGTAACTGCTGGAATCCACTGAATATCACTGTATTTACAGGTGTGTGTATCTTGATTGATAAATCAACCCTTTCATGACAGGAGCTGTGCTGATGCAGCATTAAAGATCCTGTGCCAGTGCATTCTCATATATGCGAGTCTCCAATAGGGAGCTTCACATATATAAGAGAATACACTAGCTTACAAGGTCAAGGTAAATATTTTTAGGCCAATTTTTATTCTCTTATATTTGCGAGGCTCCCTAGGGGAGACTCACATATATATAAGAATGCATTGGCACAGGGTTTTCGCAAAATTTTCATTATCTTATATATTTGAGGCTCCCTATGGGAGACTCGCATATATAAGAATGCATTAGCACAGGGTTTTCGCAAAATTTTCATTCTCTTATATATGTGAGGCTCCCTATGGGAGCCTCACATATTTCTCCATATTTGGAGAGTATATGTAACGTCATACATGACGTCATGAGTAAATTTAACGTCAACGTCATAGCAATAATTATTGACAAGTTCGGGTCAAAAGGGTCCAATAATTCGTTTTAATTCATGTGCATTTTTTGTTAACGTGTGTTATTATAATCGATTGCACTTATACATTTGGGACATTATATTAATCAAAATAACTCCAATACAAATCATTTATAAATCATATGATTTATTGAAGTTATGTCTACATAAAATAACATTTCCTGAAACGACATATATGTCGTTCTACTCCTCAACCGATAGACGACATATATGTCGTTCCACTCGCCAAAGGGTTAAGAGAATGCATTGGCACAGGGTTTTCTCAAAATTTCAGGAAGCTCCAGTCTTGGAAGGGTTAATAGGTATTTGATATCTCATGATCTCCTCTCTTCCCTTGCAGGAATTCTTGTCTTCTCATATATCTCTGCTTTAGTGTCTGCTTTCATTGGTTGGTTCATTGCACTGTTCGTCACGTGTATTCTTTCTCTATACTGGCAATGAGATCTTCATCTGTGTCGTCATACCTCGGCATATAACCCCTACTCGAACTAAAGAGTAAAATATGATTGAGCTTTACACATTCACTGCCGACTACGAGTTTTCTCATACCTTTTACATGTAATTGAATGGGCGTCGGCAATCAATATGTTAATATTAGTTTCCTTTGACTTGTGATATTGGTTGTTCTGGATGCTAGTTTTTGTTGAATATATCCGTTAAATTTTTCTCCTAATGAAGAGACGGGAGAATCCATTCATTAATATAAGCAATTTACTGTTTCATTCTGTGTAATTACATGCTTTTTTTTTTCTTTTTTTTTATAGAAGCCACACGCAATGCTAACACAATTAGTATACAAATTTATACCCTAAAACCTATTATTGTTTTATATTGGTGGATAGAAATTGTTTGCTTCAAGTAGAGAAAATGGTCCACTTGAGCTCTCTATATATTCCATAGTCCAAGTCTTCTCGTACTAAAACTAGCTAAGATTTTGGGATGGAGAGATGCTAGTGTTTAGTCCGAGATCGCGCGCATAGCCTTCTTATGACACGAGTTACGCCCAGGATCTGTGGCGGGAATCTGTGGTGTATTTTACTCGATTTACCTAACAAAGCAATACATGATGCTATATACGTCGGAAAGAGTGACATCTTATGGTCAGAATGGTGTATAATAATCTAACTTTAATGTTAAATTACACATAGAATATTCCGGTTGATTGCCACAAACATCGTTGTTTTTTCTGTTTGTTTACTTAACTGAAAGCCGAACTCAGGTTCCGAAGAACTTCGGCTTTGTCCGGTGTTTGTTCTGAGTATTCTAGTTTCCGTTTCTATATATAGCGCGGGGTTTTCCGAACAAAATGGTGAAAACCGATCGCCGCAAAGTCCAGTTTCCAATGTGCTTTGAGAACAATTCCCGCACTAAAAACTTAATGACATAATGGAGGATCAGAAAGGTAGTTTTGTTGACAATTTTCGCAAGCAACTTGTCAAAATTGGAGCAAATTAGAACTCTTGTGTCTGACTTGCCATGCGTGTGATTTTCATCCATGTGCATTTTGACTTTTGTGTTGATAAAATAATCGGAGAACCGAATCACACAGTTTCGAAATATAGTTCTTCCGTTTTAGTGGGACTTTTCAAACTTAAGGTTAAAAATTTATACAAATTTTGTTTGATTTTTTGTGTGCTTAACAAGAGCAGTATATTGCTCTGTTCGCTTAGTATATATCTTAATTTCGCTGAAGTCCACCAAATGTGGGAAATGTAGCACCATATTATTTATTCTAATGTTCGTTGTGTTTACACTGTTTTAAACTTTGAGAGGGTTGTAATTCCCCGTAATTTATTTAATGTAATACATTTATATCTTCAATGTTTAATTAATCTATTTATTTTTTATTTATTGACACACATAATTACGATTACAATGGAGAATTCATCGTAATTTGCGTTGTCAGTCGAAAATCTACGGAATATTTTCAACGGAAAATGCCGAACACAGTTCGCGAGGTCAACTGAGTTCGCATACTTTTAAAAATTTGTAAACATTGCGGTAAATGTCTCTTTTCGCATTAAATTACCGCTTTCAATTCACAACTGATGTGGGGTTCAGATCAAATAGCATGTCTTCTGCGGAAAATATCTTTTATTGTCGCAATTGTGATATTTTATTTCATATAATTGTGGTTTTATTTGAGCGGGTCATTAACGCTTAACTCGTGTCATAAGAAGGCTAATGCGCGCGTTCTCGGACTAAACACTAGCATCTCTCCATCCCAAATCTTAGCTAGTTTTAGTACGAGAAGACTTGGACTATATATTCCACTGATCACCCATCTGTGTTTGAATCCAAGAAAGCCAATTTCGAAAAAAAATTTACCAAGTGTATGGTGGTGCTCAGCATACTGGTAGAACATGCTTTCAATTTTGTGCAAATTGGCTGAATAAATTTTTGTTATCCATCATATGATCTATTGCTATCTGCTTCTGTGACCATTGTATAGATATAAACATTCCATAATTCAAATTTTTATTTTCAGTTAAAAGCCTATTTCATGAGAAAGTGTATTTCTTATTTATTATCAAGCCTGCAAATAGCATGTGTGTCATTTGCAGAATGAGGTCCCCAGAGGGTGAATTTAGTGATGCTATCCTGCACAGCAGGTTAGCATCACCAAACTCACCCTCTGGAGACCTCATTCTGCTTATGCCTCATCCTCTGGGAAGTATCTATACATGTAGTATCAAATTAACGTTTTTAGTTACATTTTCCATTCTGGGAAGTTTCTATATTCCTTAATTTGCAGAAGATAAAATCCATAATTGAGTGAACATCACAAATTTCAACTGGAGAAGTTCAAAGTGATCCTAGGTCTATCATAGTAGTTGAGGGTCAAAGCAGATTGAGGTCCCCAGAGGGTGAATTTAGTGATGCTATCCTGCTATATTCACCCTCTGTGGATGTCATTCATAGACAGACACACTATTTGCAGGCTTATTAATAATCTTGTACTGCCGAGCACTGACATGTTTCTTACCTTTTGGTATTGCTTTCTGGGAAGAATGTGTCATAGTTATCTTCTTGTTTCATACCTGTACCTGAGAAAGATGAGCAGTTTGTCATTATACATGCAGATAATAATAATTAGAGGGTAAACTAGATATCATACATACAAATCAATTAAATAATTAGAGGGGGTAACTTGATATTATACATGCAAATAAACTAAATAATTAGAGGGGTATTTAGATATTATACATGCAAATAAACTAAATAATTACAGATGAACTAAATAATTAGAGGGGGTAACTTGATATTATACATGCAAATAAACTAAATAATTAGAGGGGTATTTAGATATTATACATGCAATTAAACTAAATAATTACAGATCAACTAAATAATTACAGATCAACTAAATAATTAGAGGGGTATTTAGATATTATACATGCAGATCAACTAAATAATTACAGATCAACTAAATAATTAGAGGGGTATCTAGATATTATACATGCAGATGAACTAAATAATTAGAGGGGTATCTAGATATTATACATGCAGATGAACTAAATAATTACAGATGAACTAAATAATTAGAGGGGTATTTAGATATTATATATGCAGATCAACTAAATAATTACAGATGAACTAAATAATTAGAGGGGTATCTAGATATTATACATGCAGATCAACTAAATAATTAGAGGGGTATCTTGATATTATACATGCAGATCAACTAAATAATTAGAGGGATAATTAGATATTATACATGCAGATCAACTAAATAATTACAGATCAATAAAATAATTAGAGGGGTATCTAGATATTATGATAATAAAGATAGACAGTTTGCCAGTTTACATGCAGATCAATTAAATAACTCGAGGGGTATCTAGATATTATACATGCAGACCAACTAAATAAATAGAGGGATATCTAGATATTAATAAACCAAAGCTATAGACTATATCTGATTTTGTGACATCACCAATTATTTTCTAATACGACACTGCTGTTTGGAATTTTTGCGAGCGCTTATGTTGCACAGTAGATCGGTGGGCCTAAAGCATTAATGTCGTAATCTGAAATAAACGTGTGCGTCTTTCAATGGCCGGCATTCCAAAATGAGGGGAGTTACTATTGGAATTATGCACAGTGAAGTTCATTTGTAATTGCGGTTTACATTTTATTGAGAACATAATTATAACATATTATGGACTGTCAAATATTCGCATTGGAGTGGCCTAAAATATAATGTCGCGTGCAATGGGAAAATCTCAATCACTCTGGCTGGGCTGGGGACAATACTGGAATCAAAATCGAAATTTGTGATGCAAGCAAAAGTTATTATATCGCGTTTAAATTATCCTAATATTGCATAGTACATACGTGAGTCAGATAATCCTCATATATCCTTCTATTTTCATGAATCGACAAGAAACACATACTTATGAACAAAGCAGAAGATACATTCAGGTTATCGCAAATTCGGTCGATGGTGAAATCTACATGATGACGTTGTTTGTCATGTTTCGTTGAAATCGACATGATATGGCATTTTATGAAATCGACAAGCTTCTTCATATAGTACACATCTCAATCGGATTGCGCACACAGCGTCAATATTATAATGCCGGGTTAATTTCAGTAAAATACTCCCCTCTAGACAACAACCAACAGTCTTGACTTTTGAAAACTTTCAGTTTGATGTTGGTAGTTTATATTCTGTAATAATTTGCTCAAAATGAACGGCTTTTAAAAGTGTTTTATTTAGGTTTTAAGTTTGAGTCGGTGAGCTTGTAGTCTGTTTGCATTGTGAATCTCTGATTTCTCACATGCCTTGATGTATGATATCAATGACCTAATTTATACACAAAATTTCTATAGGACCAACTCTGTCGATGAACCCTTGTGCATGTCTGGAGTGTAATATATCATCACACCATGATATAAGGCCTAAAGTTAATCTTACTTGATGGAAATACGCATCTATGATGTTATTTTATAGGATTAAAAAGACACAGATATCCTAGCTAATGTGTGTGTTTTAGCTGTGGTTTGTTAATTACGCTAGCGTATGGTCATATTATACATGCAGATCAGCTAAATAATTAGAGGGGTATCTTGATATCATGATAATAAAGATGACTGTTTGCAACACTGACTGGAGCTTCCTGAAATATTGCGAAAACCCTGTTCCAATGCCTTATTAGCTCAGCGTGTGTGTGTATGTATGTGTGTGCGTGATTCGTCAACAATTTCCTTTAGCATGGGCTACAGTTCATACCTTTGGTCCGATTATTATGAAATTTGTCATGGATGTTGACATTGACATGTAGATGAGAACGAGTCATTTTGGGGTCATTTGGAAGAAAAACATGGCCGCCAGTGGCCATCTTGGATTTCAAAATTCAATCCATTAGCACGGGCTACAGGCCGTACTGTTCATCTTATTGTCATGAAATTTGTCATGGATGTTAATATTGACATGTAGATGGGAACAAGTCATTTTGGGGTCATTCGGCCTAAAAACATGGCCACCAGCAGCCATTTTGGATTTTACTCTTTGTATGACTAAATCATTTAGCACGGGCTACAGGTGGTACCTTTAGTCTGATCATCATGAAATTTGTCATGAATGTTAATAATGACATGTAGATGAGAACGAGTCATTTTGGGGTCATTCGGCCAAAAAACATGGCCGCCAGCAGCCATCTTGGATTTTACTCTTTGTATGACTAAATTCTTTAGCACGGGCTACAGGTCGTACCTTTAGTCTGATCATCATGAAATTTGGCGTGGATGTTAATATTGACATGTAGATGGGAACGATTAATTTTGGGGTCATTCAGCCAAAAAACATTGCCGCAGCAGCCATCTTGGATTTTACTCTTTGTATGACTAAATCCTTTAGCATGGGCTACAGGTCATACCTTTAAACTGATCATCATAAAATTTGTCATGGATGTTAACAATGACATGTAGATGGGAACGAGTCATTTTGGGGTTATTCAGCTCAAAAACATGGCCACCAGTGGCCATCTTTGATTTCAAAATTCAATTCATTAGCATGGGCTACAGGTCGTACTGTTCGTCTGATCATCATGAAATTTGTCATGGATGTTAATATTGACATTTAGATGGGAAACGATTAATTTTGGGGTCATTCGGCCAAAAAACATGGCCGCTGGCGGCCATCTTAGATTTTACTCTTTGCATGACTAAATCCTTTAGCACGGGCTACAGGTCGTACCTTTGGTCAGATCATCATGAAATTTGTCATGGATGTTCACAATGACATCTAAATGGGAACGAGTCATTTTGGGGCCATTCGGCCAAAAAACATGGCCGCCAGCAGCCATCTTGGATTTTACTCTTTGTATAACTAAATCCTTTAGCACGGGCTACAGGTCGTACCTTTAGTCTGATCATCATAAAATTTGTCATGGCTGTTGAAATTGGAATGTAGATGGGAACGAGTCATTTTGGGGTCATTCGGAAAAAAACATGGCTGCCAGCGGCCATCTTGGATTTCAAAATTTAATCCATTAGCACGGGCTACAGGTCGTACTGTTCATCTGATCATCATGACATTTGTCGTTGGTGTTAATATTGACTTGTAGATGGGAACGAGTAATTTTGAGGTCATTCGGCCAAAAAACATGGCCGCTGGCAGCCATCTTAGATTTTACTCTTTGTATGACGGGCTACAGGTCGTACCTTTAGTCTGATCATCGTAAAATTTGTCATGGCTGTTGAAATTGACATGTAGATAGGAACGAGTCATTTTGGGGTTATTCAGCATTAAAACATGGCTGCCAGTGGCCATTTTGGATTCTACTCTTTGCATGACTAAAGCTATCAAATGTTTTTGAATTGTTGGAACACATAGCCGCCAGCAACCATCTTAGATTTTACTTTTATATACATGTATATATATATATCTTTTCATGTTGATAAACTAGTATTAGACATTTAACTTTCCACATTCCTAATCACTCCATCGACAGTAACACATTAAATTATTCCCTTTCCAAGTTGATCTACAGTGTCATTGACACTTTCATCTTATATTTGCGAGTCTCCTATAGGGAGCCTCGCATATATAAGAGAATACCTTGGCCTAAAATATTTAACTTGACCTTGTAAGCCAGTGCATTATCTTATGTATGCGAGGCTCCCAAGGGGAGACTCGCAGATATAAGAGAATTCACTGGCACAGGATTTTTAATGCTGCACCAGCACAACTCACGTCATGAAAGTGTTAAATATAACATATGGGTATATCCAGTGGGTATACAAGAATTATTGCCTAAAATACTAACCTAGTCCAGAAACACTTGATATCTGGAAGAAAAAAAACATTAGAAATTAATGGAAGTTTCAATGTTATGGGATTTTTATCTCTAGAAAAATTCAACAAACTGTATGAACCCCACAAACAGAATTTATGGAGGGGCCCTAATTCATCCAACCGTAACAGTCCTTCTCATGAGGAAAACACAGCGAGACCACTTTATAACTGCTCTCGCAACTCAGAAGACATGTGTAAATGTGCCAGATATAATCGCAAGTTGGGGTTTTTCTCAAACAAAATGTCATTGTGGGATAGACCTATTGTCCAGTTACACTTTCACATGCCAATAATTTAACTGAGATGGGAAAAGTTCTAAATATACCTTCAAATAGTTCAATATTTAATCAGCTATTACAGTGACCATGAACATTTTGACAAGAGGGATGAATGTGAATTTTAGCACCTGTGAATTAAAAATTGCGAAGGACTGCCGTAATGCAAATGAAACACAACTTCGATGATTTACGAGGACTCTGTGATTATTGGAATATGATGAATAAATATGGCTGTCAATGTGGCTATATGTTTATCACGTATGACCACATTTGGTTAATGTGGCTATAGATTTATGGCTCAGGGGGCATGGTTATTGTAACACTATGGGAAAGGCAGAAGCAATGGATAAACTTTGTAGAAGTGCTTTGGAATACAAAACTCAGACAGTTATATGTGATTCAGAAAAGGAGAGTTTAAATTTGGTCAGGAGAGAGAGAGCTACCTTAACTCTTCCATCACTGGAGCTTGAATAAATATTTCGAAAACCCTGTGCCAATGCATTCTCTTATATATACGAGTCTCTCATAGGGAGCCTTGCCTATATAAGAGAATACATTGACCTAGCAATATTTACATTGGCCTTGTAAGCCAGTGCATTCTCTTATATATGCGAGGCTCCTTATGGGAGACTTACATATAGCGAGGCTCCTTATGGGAGACTCACATATATAAGAGTGTGCATTGGCACAGCATCTTTAATGCTGCACCAGCACAGCTGCCATCATGAAAGGGTTTTTCCTGAAGTTAATTAAAAGCCATTCATAGTGGCTACAATAACTAAATAATTTCCCATAGGTGACAGTGTTAGGGTTAATCATGCCCACGATTCATTATGTATCTGAGCCAAACTATATATAGATGTAAAAAAAATGGTGACGATACATATAATTATTCCTGGAAATAAATTGTCATTTCTACAACTACCGCTTTTTTGCAAAAAAATTCAGTATAGATCAATATGCCCACCACTCCCCAATATGGCAACAAACGTAGATACTTGGCGAACAATCCCACACAAATGGCCAAGGAATTAACATAGTCTATGAATTTCTTATTTTGTTCATATTAAGCAACCATATATATTATATACACCATCATGATTCAGCTGCCCAAATTTTATGTTATGCCTATTCCGTTTCCCTACACAGATATCAAGGGGCATACTTTCAAAGATTTAGTTGCTTGTAACCTATAGTTCATAGAATTAAATTTTGAAGACAAAATTATTGTATCTATCTCTGGAAAGAACATTGAAGTTCAATGAAATTGACTTTAAATCTCAACAGAATTTCAAAAGCAAATAAACCTTTGTGTTATTTTCATTGTTTTGGGGACTGAATCTAACTGAACAGGCAAAGAATGTATAATTGTTTCTGATGATTATTTTCATAAATATTATGCATTAGTCTGCATTAGTTGCAATGCATGTAAGAAAATTAAAAGCATAGTTACTGAAATAAATACATGTATACAACATGTTGGTGCACATGAACTGCATGATGAAACCTCACCAATAAATGTAAAAAAAACTTAATATGTCGTCTTTAAATGATAATCATGAAAGTAAGAATACAATTGAAAAGTAATTGAATTACATGTCTATTTATCAAAGCAATTAATTACTTTCAATAACTTGTAATTGAGAAATGGCCCAATTACAATTTACTTGAGAAAAGTATTAATTACTGATAATTTCATAATACATTTTGAACCAAAACAACTTGAATTCTTGCACAAGTAACAATTTTTGTTTAATCCAATGTCAGGCATATGACATTACATTGGATTGTAGCTGCACAATCGTAACACAAATTTTTCTGAGATTATTTGTTATTGACAACATTTAAAGGTACACAATCCGATTCGATGGTCCACACATATCATCAGATTCCAACATTTCTTGAAATGCCTCTTCAGTTATCAAAATTAATTAATTTCCAAAAAATAATACACGCACTGTCAATTATAGTATAATATTGCCCAAAAAGTGTTATATATCAATGCAATTTGGTATCGAGAGTATGTCGGTTGGCATTTCAAAACTTGAAATCTGATAGCTCTGGGCTTTGATGGGTGTGTTCCTTGACTTAAATTTAATATTTTTTACTCCCGAAGCTGAAGAATTAGTAATTTAGGGGTGTTAAATCGGATTTATATGTATCTTTAATCTGGACTCCCAACATTGAAACCAAAAGTCAGAATTAATGTTATCACATGTGCTGTGTTGAATGTTGTTAGAAATTACATTCAAGACCCATGAAAGTACAAAGCAAAAATCAATTATTGATTTATAAAGGATTCAAAGCTGAAAATGTAAATTAACTCATAATTTGACCAATTAAACTCAGATAATATGTGATCTGATGAATATCTGATGATGACCCGTGCTTTGAAGTCTTTGATTTGGGACCTAGGTATACATATAATGATGGTTGATAAAATATTAATGAAATTGAAACACACACAACAGCAGCCAGGCAGCCTCAGTAATAAAACAACAATCATACCAGATATAAACAGAACTGCTCTCAAACCTTGAAATAGTGTTATATATTTATGTCACTTGTGTATTATGTGTATTATGTTTGGATTTGGAAATAAAAATATGTTTACACTAAATAGTGTGCCTGTCATTTGCAGAATGAGGTCCCCAGAGGGTGAATTTAGTGACGCTATACCGCACAGCCATTATCATCACCAAATTCACCCTCTGCATGGGGAACTCATTCTGCTTAGGCCTCATCTTTTGGGAAGTATCTTTTGTCTAAATAACATTGTTATTAGTTACTTTTTCCCTTCTGTTCAGTTTCTATATCTCCTAATTTGCACAAGATAAAATGCATAATCGAGGGGACTAATGGGGGGAACATCACAAATTTCAACTGGGGGAATTCAATCTGAACATAGGTCTCCCATAAAAGTTGAGGCCTAAGCAGAATTAGGTTCCCAGAGGGTGAATTTGATGATGCTAGCCCACTGTGCATAGCCATCAGATGATGTAATGATAGCAAAATGAGCTCCGAATATTATCCTTCTGTGATCGCAAGAGTTCCATCAGCTGTCCACCAATAACACGTGCTATTCTTTGTTTGTTACACACCCAACAGTTATTTTCCAGGACCGAATCATGGGATTTCCCTGAATTGACCGCTTGAAATTATACAAATTCTCTAACAGTATTTTGAAAATGTTGGATGTCATCAAGTTCCTCTCTGTGGAATTTCATGCAATTCCACAACACAGAAACTTAATGTTTACATCATTTCACATTTTCTTGTTTTCAAGATGATATTTTGCTCACTTAAAAAAATATTCTTTTCACTCCCATGCATTCACAGAATGAAATCGCAGCATGGCGGTAGCTGCGCTGGTGCAGAATTAAAGATCATGTGCCAGTGCATGCTCTTATATATGCGAGTCTCCCATAGGGAGCCTCTTATATATAAGAAAATGCACTGGCTTACAATATCAAGGTAAATAGTAAATGCATTTTCTAATAAGCAATGGGAGACTCGCATATATAAGAGAATTCACTGGCACAGAGTTTTCGCAAAATTTCAAGAATCTCCGGTCATGGGAGGGTTAAAATGGCTGTTTGTGGGACTGAGGCTGCCCCCTGTGGAGTAAATGTTTAAAATCTTTAACCCTTTGAGTGCCAGGTCGATTTTTGTATCAACCCATATACCCTGTGCCAATGCATTCTCTTATATATGCGAGTCGACCATAGGTCGCCTCGCATATATAAGAGAATACAATTGGGTTTTTTTACAATTTTTTACAATTTTTTACAATTTTAATAATTTATTCTTATATTCTTTAACAGACTTATTTTGTAGGTTTAGGGCCGATGAGATCGGCCCCTGGCACTCAAAGGGTTAAATTAAAAGAAACCAAACACATCAAACATAGAATTAATCACCTGCTGCATCGCAAAGTCCTGTGTAAGTAGAAGAATAACTTGTAGTGATTATTATGTTTTAATGTATGATGATGTGACATGACAACTGGCATTAAAGGGGCACTGTACACTAAATCCTGCCATTTATGGGACCATCTCATTTTATGCTCAACAGAATATATGCAACAAATGTGTGAATTATATGTATTAGTGCAAAATACAGTCACATGCTCTATGGATGAACAAAACAAACAACATGGTAATTATGATGAAAATGAATTTATAATTCGAGTCATAAACTCATTTTCATAATAAATTTCATGTTTTTATCGTTCAATTATTGTTCATGGAGCACATGAGTGTATTTTGCCTAATCTGTGGCTCAAATTCATTCATTTGCTACATATATTCTGTTGAGTATAAAAGGACATGGTCCCATAAATGGCCGGAATTATTGTACAGTCCCCATTTAAATTTTCCCTTTTAGAGTTATTCAGCTTGGAATCCATCCTGCCCATGTTTAAATTTGCCATCAGTGTATTTAATTTTTAAATCTAATGATCCATGAAATACATAAATTTCAGCAAATTCAGATTTAGGGTGCCTGAAATGTATTTGGCGTCTGATCAAACCTGCAAATAGTTTGTGTGTCATTTGCAAAATGAGGTCCCCAGAGGGTGAATTTAGTGATGTTATCCCACACAGTGGGCCAGCATCACCAAATTCACCCTCTGGGGACCTCGTTCTGCTTAGGCCTCATCTTCTGGGGAGTATCTATGGTCTCAAATTAACATTGATTTAAGTTGCTTTCTCCCTTCTGGGAAGTTTCTATATCCCCATAAGTTGCAGAAGATAAAATGCATAATTGAGGTGACTAATGGGTGAACATCACCAATTTCAACTGATGAAATTCAACCTGATCCCAGGTCTCCCATAGCAGTTGAGGCATAAGCAGAATGAGGTTCGCAGAGGTTGAATTTAATGATGCTAGCCCACTGGGCGGGATAGCATCACTAAATTTACCCTCTGGGGACCTCAATCTGCAAATGACAGATGATGTTATTTTGTTTGTGGATTACAGTAAATGTCCTAAATAATCGACTCAGTGAGAGCTTTCCGATGAATGGCAACAAGCCATATTTCCGACTAAATCCTGAAAAATTACCCATAATTCTGCTGTGGGTAAGGAGTCGATTATTTAGGGCATTACTGTATGCCATGATGATCCTGCTCAGTTAATTGCCATCTACTCTGGCTATGCATATTTTCAATGTTATAAAAGTTCCCCGTCAGAAGTTCAAAATTGAATTGATTGAACATGACCTCTATGAGCATATCCAGAGTAGTGATTCGTGCCATTATCTATATTGTATGGTGACTATTGATTTTAGTTGTTGTTGACACTGACAACATGAACAACCTTTAATATGCACGCCTGCACATTAGTTTCATAGACAAGCCTTGAAATAGTGTGTCTGTCATTTGCAGAATGAGGTCCCCAGAGGGTGAATTTAGTGATGCTACCCCGCATAGCGGGCTAGCATCACCAATTTCACCCTCTGGGGACCTCATTCTGCTTACACCTCAGCAGAATGAGGTTCCCAGAGGGTGAATTTGGTGATGCTAGCCCGCTATGCGGGGGTAGCATCACTAAATTCACCCTCTGGGGACCTCATTCTGCAAATGACAGACACCCTATTTCAAGGCTTGTTCATAGATTATTTCAGACCAGAACACCATTATGTTTGCCACTCACACTAACATAAAATATTAATTGCAAGTTAAGACTGGATGCAGGTTTTTTTGTTTTCTTCCTAGATGGAACTCAACAATTAACCCTGTCATACTGGAGCTGCGCTGCTGCAGCATTAAAGATCCTGTCCCAGTGCATTATCTTATATATTCGAGGCTCCCATAGGGAGCCTCGCATATATAAGAGAATGTATTGGCTTACAAGGTCAATGTGAATATTGTTAGGCCAATGCATTCTCTTATATATTTGAGGCTCCCTATGGGAGACTCACATATATAAGAGAATCATTGGCACAGGGTTTTTACAAAATATAAGGAAGCTCCAGTCATGAAGGGTTAATAATTTACTTGGCAAAAGCATTCACTAGAGTATTCCTACAATGATTTAAATCTCAAGGGTTTTCCCTGCCATTAAATATTTACACATATGTGACCCGCCATATCAAATCCAGTCGGAAGTTGGGATTTTTTTTACCCTGTGCCAATGCATTCTCTTATATATGCAAGTCGACCATAGGTTGCCTCGCATATATAAGAGAATGCATTGGCCTAACAATTTTTTACAATTTTAATAATTTGTTCTTGTATTCTTTAACAATTTTATATATAATTTCACCCATACAGAGCCCCAGACAAACATTAGCAGACGACACTCTTCTATATGCTTCTATATATGTGTGGGGCTCCCTGCAGGGTAATGGATGTTTTTTATTTTATGTCCTAAAAATTGTTAGGCCAATGCATTCTCTTATATATGCGAGGCGACCTATGGTCGACTCGCATATATAAGAGAATGCATTGGCTCAGGGTAAAAAATCCCGACTTCTGACTGGATTTGATATGGCGGGTCACATATACATTATAATTGTGTAATCCACTCAATGATCATTGACTCCAAAATGAAAAACTACAGCACCCCTTGTCATGTGGTCCTGCTAATTTACTAGGATGTTGGTTGGTCCTGCTGATTTAATTGCTATGATGTTGGTGCGACGAACCAACTCTTTTAAGAAAAACATACTATTATCTTTCTCAAGTTGTCATTTTCACGACATTTGGCTAATTTTGATGAATCCAGGAAGAGTTATTATCTGTTTAAATAGCCAATAATATATATATTGTAAAAATATTTTAAGAATTGCTCTTAAAGACATATTATTGACTTGTTTGGTTGAGTGAAACTGACGAATTAGTACTCAGGCGCTATGCCAACTGGGGGAATGTAGCATTCTACTAACATCGCCCAAAATCTCAAAGAAATTGACCATACAACTACATAGAAAACACCATCTGAACTACGCTCAATTGCAAATATTTACATTTCAGGACAATCGGCATTAAACTAACGCAAATAATTTCGCCATCGAACTCATTGCATTTGATAAATATAGAAGACTGACGGTGTATGTTGTAAATTTGGATTAATATTCATGAAAATAACTACTTTGAGCAAGATTATTCTCCACTTCTATTTGATAACCCAACCGGAGTGTTTCACATCACTTTAATTAGGCAAATACTGTGAAAATGACGACTTTAGAAATAATAACGGTACTTTCGCTTATTAACAGCATTGTCCTACCAACTTCCCTCATAACTTTCTCTTACAATATACAAACAAATAAATAAACAAATAAACATTTGTGATTCATGGTGATTTAGCTATGTTGTTGTTTGTCCAATCATGAGGCATAATGCTGTGATTTACAAACAATTTAAATATATGTGGCTACTTTTGTTGTTCCCACTAACATACTAATCTACTAGAGTTTGCACCTCCCATTGACACTCTAGACTTTTAACTAATTCCGCTAATTTAATGAATGGAATATTTATTTGATGATTCAAGGATGAAAGAAGTTCAACGAAAACAGATCATCCAGACATAACAGCTCTACCGGCATCCAGCAGGATGCTCCGACTCAATGGAGGAATTTACTGCACACAACAACAACATAGCTAAATCAGGATGACCCACCAGCATCATAGCAAATTAGCAGGACCACTTAATCAGGGATGTCCACAATATTGTTATATTTTGCTTTACAGTGACCATTATCAGGTATTCAAAAACCATTACAAAAAGCAGATAAGTCATGGAGAGGGAGGTTTATTTGGCATAATTACAGTAATGCCCTAAATAATCTACTCCTTAACCACAGAAGAATTATGGGTAACTTTTCAGGATTTAGTCGGAAATATGGCCTGTTGCCATTCATCGGAAAGCGCTCACTGAGAGCTTTCCGATGAATGGCAACAAGCCATATTTCCAACTAAATCCTGAAAAGTTACCCATAATTCTGCTGAGGTTAAGAAGTT
The DNA here is from genome assembly GCA_032622095.1 of Siphonodentalium dalli. Classification (NCBI taxonomy): domain Eukaryota; kingdom Metazoa; phylum Mollusca; class Scaphopoda; order Gadilida; family Siphonodentaliidae; genus Siphonodentalium; species Siphonodentalium dalli. The sequence continues at coordinate 83,167,541 of CP136069.1, read as the reverse complement.
GATTATTTAGGGCATTACTGAATCAGGGTTACTGTGATTTGTGTTGTGACATTGATATTTGTAAAATCATTTCTAAACTTACATTAGCTTTGTTGGCTTCTTTGAATTTATTTACATCAAACCCGTGACTCTTTTCTTCCTGTAAAGAATGAGATTATGTTCAAAGCACAATTTGTATGTAATTGTATTTGACAATGATTTGAAATTATCTTTTATCTCAAGGCGTCTGCGCTGGAAAATTGTGAAAGCCATATTTGCAAGAACTGATACAAACCTTTTGGGCTGAGATGAGTTTTAGGTCATAGGTCCATAGCCAAATCCCCAGCTGACCAGCTATCTCTAATACTGTGGCTCAATCCCAGTTGATTGCCTTCATACCAACATTTGTATTTATCTAATATATTATATTACAATAGTTCTCAAAATCAGTCAGTATCTCATACATTGTGGCATAGAAATTACGCAGTTATACCAGTTTGTGAATTCAGAGTAAGGGAGCGAATAGAGCGACACGGGCAGAAAATAATACAATCGCGGCCATGAAATGGCTGTCAAAATGGCCGCAGCTCAAAGATATACAACAACAAAATATCTGTAAATGTACATGTCACAAAACAGATCCAGCTGAAGGATTTATCGGTCACTGAACCAAAGACAAGCCCTATGATTTACGTCTTTAAAGTCAGGGTTTTCTGCTAATACAGCTTCAACAATCGGGACAAAATTGTTAATATTGGGTGTGCAAGGTACGAAGTATTGTTTCTTCACATATAGTGCGTGCTGGTTTCATTCAACATGATGATTAATTTTGTCACAGGTGGACTAATATGCGCCAATGCTTATTATTCTGTGATGAAGCACTCATCGATTCAATGAATTAGCACCCCATCTCACCAGATCGAAGAGACGGTACAACATGTATAATTTATATAAAACCAATTTCCATGCTGCTACCAAACCGAATTCTTAGTGGACAGTTTTGTTCATGGTTCTTCAGTCGGCACTTTACAACTTGAATATGGTACCAGGCAATGCACAATTTGGTTTTTAGTATCTGTTTGAAAATATTTTACCAATACTACCCATGCACTTATTTGTGCTGAATATCTGGTGGTCAGCATTTAAAGCTGGTATTTCAGCATTGCCCATTCACTCAATGTCGTTATGTATGGTTGTACGTTTGCACAGCTGGTGTGCAGATCATATATGTGTGACATTAGGGAAAGGAAAGAACACGTTGATGTTGTTGCAGAAAACGTCTAGTATCTTTAGCATAAATGTGGCCTTGGTGAATGTTACCAAATATAATTTCCATATTTGTGACCCGCCATATCAAATCCAGTCGTAAGTCGGGATTTTTTTACCCTGTGCCAATGCATTCTCTTATATATGCGAGTCGACCATAGGTTGCATTGGTACAGGGTAAAAAAAATCTCGACTAACGACTGGATTTGATATGGCGGGTCATATATGTAACTAAGTCTCTGCCACAGAGTATGAAGCCAATTTTGGTCAAGTTTAGAATTTACTGAAAATAGTCTATAGCATACTCCGTGTTTTGATTGATTTCGTTCATATTATACCACCATACATTCTTGTGATAAACACGTAAATTTCATGTTATATCATTTGATCGGGGCAACTACACTACTATTGTCAGACACGGACAATGCCAAATACATTAATTTACGAATATATATTATGGTGATCTCTCATATACTGTTTAATAGCAGTGGATTTGGAAAGGTTTGATGTTGTATATCAAAATAAATGATTATTGGTCACATTTGTGAGACTGCATGATCTGAGTACATATATTTCTGCTTCTAGAAAAGGTCATATAATTAATATATCCCTGTTAAATCCCATTTAACTGTTTATATTACACATCTATTACACGATTGAAGATGATACAGCATAAATAAAAACGGGTTGTTTGTTCACTTCTGGGCACCCAAAAGTCAAGATTTAATCATTGTATGAGAGTAACACCTTGTATGAGAGTAACACCTTGTATGAGAGTAACACCTTGCTTTCGCTTGCTCTCAGGAGATACATTAGAGATAATTGGTATTATATATATAGAGGATCTACAATGAGTCCTCAGTTTATAGTGGAATTTACAAAACAAGTCCAGTAAATTATGTCTGACTGAGTCTTTTGGCGAGGTCTAGACATAATTTACTGGACGAGTTTTGTAAATTCTGCTATAAACTGGACGAGTTAATTATTAGCTCAACTTACTTTTGTAAATTTGAGCTATTGCCATGGTTTGGCGTCCATCGTCCGTGTGTCCATGTGTCCGTCAACAATTTCCTTTGGTCTGATCTTTATGAAATTTGTCATGAATGTTGACATTGACATGTAGATGGGAACGAGTCATTTTGGGGTCATTCGGCCAAAAAACATGGCCGCTGGCAGCCATCATGGATTTCAAGATTCAATCCATTGGCGCGGGCTACAGGTCGTACTGTTCGTCTGATCATCATGAAATTTGTCATTGATGTTAATAATGACATGTAGATGGGAACGAGTGATTTTGGGGTCGTTCGGCCAAAAAACATGGCCGCCAGCAGCCATCTTGGATTTTACTCTTTGCATGACTAAATCCTTTGGCGCGGGCTACAGGTTGTACCTTTAGTCTAATCTTTATGAAATTTGTCATGAATGTTGACATTGACATGTAGATGGGAATGAATCATTGTGGGGTCATTCGGCCAAATAACATGGCTGCTGGCGGCCATCTTAGATTTCAAAATTCAATCCATTGGCGCGGGCTACAGGTCGTACTGTTCGTCTGATCATCATGAAATTTGTCATGGATGTTAATATTGACATGTAGATGGGAACGAGTGATTTTGGGGTCGTTCGGCCAAAAAACATGGCCACCAGCAGCCATCTTCGATTTTACTCTTTGCATGACTAAATCATTTGGCGCGGGCTACAGGTCATAGCTTTGATCGAAAGATCATGAAATTTATCATGGATGTTAACAATGACATGTAGATGGGAATGAATCATTGTGGGGTCATTCGGCTAAAAAACATGGCCACTGGCAGCCATCTTAGATTTCAAGTTTCAATCCATTGGCGCGGGCTACAGGTCGTACTGTTCGTCTTATCATCATGAAATTTGTCATGGATGTTAATAATGACATGTAGATGGGAACGAGTGATTTTGGGGTCGTTCAGCCAAAAAAAATGGCTGCCAGCAGCCATCTATGATTTTACTCTTTGCATGACTAAATCCTTTGGCGCGGGCTACAGGTCATTGCGTTGGTCGGAAGTTTATGAAATTTGTCATGCATGTTAACACTGACATGTAGATGGGAACGAGTGATTTTGGAGTCGTTCGGCCAAAAAACATGGCGCCAGCAGCCATCTTGGATTTTGCTCTTTGCATGACTAAATCCTTTCGCGCGGGCCATTTTGGATTTCAAAATTCAATCCATTGGCGTGGTCTACAGGTCGTACTGTTCGTCTGATCATCATGAAGTTTGTAGGTCGTAGCTTTGGTCAGATCTTCATAAAATTTGTCATGGATGTTAACAATGACACGTAGATGGGAACGAGTCCTTTTGGGGTCAATTGGCCAAAAAACATGGCCGCCAGCAGCCATTTTGTATTTTACTCTTTGCATCACTAAATCCTTTGGCGCAGGTTAGACATTTCAATTAGCACCTTTCCTATTCCTCCATTTACTGTCAACCATTAAATTATTCCCCTACCTAAGTTGAGCTACAGTGTCATTGACACTTTCATATTTATTACATGATCCAAAACTTTGAAATAAACATAATTAAATCAACAAATGGGATGTGAAACTAACATCAGCTTCTATAAGGCCTGTGGTGACGTTTCATGTAACAATGCGTTGTTTACATGCGTAAAGAAATAGTCCCAGATAAATAAAGACTCTTTGATGTATTTAATGGTGTGTATTTAATGAAATAACTTTTCAAACTCTTCATTCATTATAGTTTGTTGGAAAACTATTGGAAGCCATACTATTTTGAGACGTAGCATACGGAATGTAAACAGACGACAAACTGGAAGTCAAAGGTCACCTGGCACTATTTCCTGTTACGCAATGAACGTTTCATATCACAATTTATAGAATGGGTTTATTGAATGGAATAAGGGTAGGATCATCTGATCAAGTAATAAATGTCTGTGATCATATGTCTCTCTTGCAGTCTCAAATAATTCTCCCTCACTTAATTGGAACATCCGTATGCTCCAAAAGGACCAGCTAATCAATTTTTCACAAAATGTAAATTTCATTAGATTTTGTTCATTTTGGCGACATTCTACAGATATGATTTATGACTATATACGCAATGTTTGTATATATTTCATTTATTACTATACATTTACAGTAATTCAACATTTTACATTATTGATGACATCTATACATACAGATAAAAACAATGTCCACATGGAACCAAAACTGGTTCCATAGTTTGTCCCTGTAGGGGAACCAAATAAAGAACCAAATACACATCTTTTGGTTCTTCATGCAGAACCAAAATGAAGAACCAAACATCTTTTGGCTTTTGGTATATTTTGGTTCTTTGAAGAACCTACCTAAAGAACCAAATAAAGTAGAAAACAGACATTCTGGTTCCACATGGAACCAAACTTGTTTCTAATGTTGGTCATGAGGAGAGAATCAATGTGACGTATTTTGGTTCTCCATCAGGATAGAACCAAATAGTTTCTTTGTGTTCCCCATGTGGTTCATTAAATGCCTAATAGGAAAAATTTAAAAGAGCTTGTGGACACAATGCCCTGTGACACTATGTGTAGGTTATAAGCACATTTGGGGTGTCTTTGTTTCTGAAATTTCTACTACTTCGAAAATACGTTATACCATTTAAAATTGATATCACACGATGTTGGTTCACCGAATAGACCCAGAAAATATTCTGATGTCTGAAGAAAATATCGAATTATATTAATACAGTTATTGTTCCATACATTTGCCCTGTTTGTGATATGAACAATATAGTTACCCCCCCCCCCCCCAGCAATCAAATGATCCAAGTCTATGCATATTACTCGAAACAGGCTGTGGGCATATGTACATTGGTATTTCAAAGGAATCCCACTTGATTTAGTCTCCCCCCATATCACTTTAACCCCAAACACATGGACATTTAAAGTGATGTGAAACACTGGTATGGTGATCAAATAGAAATTGAGAATAATATTGCTCAAATTAGTTATTTCTTACGAATATTAATCCAAAGTGGGGATACAGAACGTCATTCTTATATATTAATTAAATGCAATGACTCTCGATGGCGAAATCATTTGTGTTAGATTATCGCCGATAGTTGCGTCCTGAATCGAGATGTAAATATTTACAAATGGGCGTAGTTCAGATGATGTTTTCTATGGAGTGGTATGCATGGTTGATTTCTTTGAAATTTTCGCCGATGTTAGTAGAATGCTACATTCCCCGGGTTGGCATTATAGAGCCTGAGTACCAACTTATCAATTTAATTCACCCACCTGAACAAGTCTATAATACGTCTTTAAGCTAGCTTCTCACACCTTGAATTTGAAGAACCAAACTTAGGATTTAATTCCAGATGGAACCAAATGTGCATAATTATGTTGTTCTGCAAACCAGTCCGCACATTTTGAGACCAAATGGCTTCTTTACTAATTTATTCAATGCATGACGACCATAACAAACGAGGATATAAACCCATCGATAAACTAGCTTTCCCCCTGTGTATAAGGATAATATATGACATTAATGACGCAGAAACACAGCAAATGGAAATTAGCTTTTAGTAAACGGAATTAGAAATGGGCATAGTGGTCATAGTGGGCAATGTCATCAATTTAGATATATTAAAATGCGCCATCAATATGCGTCATTGTCGGTGCCGATGCGTTCCACGTGGGCGGACTGCATGGTGGTACGACAGCCGTTATTAATCAGGATTGTCACATCACGTAATGTCACTGTGATTGCATCTATAACGGGAACATGGGGAGACAGCAATCATTTTCTCTTTATCCTTGTTCACGATTAATCTCATTACCTTCTCGTGATCGATAATCATTTGCGTGATACCTTCATTATGGATACGGTTCGGACATCTGGGAGCTCGAGACGGATATGTGAATCACACGATCAAAAATCAGGGACGTGGTAACAAGGAGGTGTGTCGCAATCCTCCGATCCAACCTTTCTTCCAACAGTCAGCTGCAACAGTTGGAATTTCATGCTTGACAACAACAGTAGGTTATATTAAAGACCCACTTAATTGTCGAGTCACTGATTATTTTTTGATCGTGACTTGATATTGTTTTAATATCAATCTATGCCATAAAATATGATTTAAAAATACTATAATTCATCAACATTTGAAACATGTGTGTCTCAGAAGATGCCCATAGAGAAATATAAAACAGCTGAAATCATAGAATGATACCCCCTCCCCCGTTTTGGCTCCCAGATTGCAACATAATTCAAACTAAAGATGAATTTTCAATGGAAGGGGAATAACTCTATCTTTAAAATATAGAGTTATTCCCCCTCCATTGAAAATAATACACTTTTTACTACAATCTAGATGACAAAAAACACGTTGGTAACTCAACAAAAACAACATGTTCACAGTTTATTACAACGGATAAGTTGATAATACAATGTTTTGGAGCTTCCTCTTTCAAATGGTATATAATATGGCATATATTTTAAATATGTGATCTGGGGGTTCGAAGATAGTTTTGATAGTTGATATTCCAACCAGCTGGTATAATTAGTGTGACATTTGTTATTTTAGACCAAAATTCGAATATGTTCCTACTTTCGGTTCCATTTTTGAATTTAAATAGCCATCAGTTCGAAATTTCCAACCATATGGGGTGTTAGATTGGAAATTTCCAACAATTGGAAAGTTTGAGGGACCAGTTGAAAACCATGGAATTTCCAGGACGAGGAAATTGTGTCTTTATTTTGGTCTCTACATCGATCTATATTAAATATACGTCGATGGTCTCTAAATTCACTGTTGAATGTAAATCTTGGCCAAAATTAAATCATTCATAACAGCAAAGTAACCTCAAAATCCTGAGAAAAGACCATTGTCATGTGGTCCGAACATACAAGTAACCAGGCCAATATCATGGTAAATATGTGCAAGGGATCCACAACAGAAACCATTGACACTAACTTACAAAATTGGCCAGATACCCTTGCACATCAAGATATCAAACAGTCTCAGCCTCTATATGGGTCCATATAATGATCCATACACACTAAATCTAGTTGGATAAAATGTTACACAACAGGCATCAATCGTTGTTTGCCCATATCACCTATCTACGTTGTGTAAAATGTTGTATGACAGTTTTGTTGGATACAATTTACACAACGTTGCATATAGATGTACTAACAAAGATTGTGTGTTACTTATAGAACTGTTTGAATATCTATTCATCGTGTTGGATGAAATGTTACACAACACACAATCAATTGTAGTTTGCCCACATCACCTATAGTCTACGTTGAATAAACTTTTGTGGTTTGAGTATAGGGTTGGATGACCATTTGTTGTGTGATTGTTACTCAACTGTTGTTTACAAACAATAACTACTCAACCTTGAATATTTTTTGTAAGAATTCTCAAAACTGACCTGGATGATATGTTATAGGGTTTCCGCTACATGTCCAAGCCTTGAAATAGTGTGTCTGTCATTTGCTGAATGGGGTCCCCAGAGGGTGAATTTAGTGATGCTCCCCGCTATGCGAGGTAGCATCACTAAATTCACCCTCTGGGGACCTCATTCTGCAAATGACAGGCACACTATTTCAAGGCTTGTACATGTCTGGGACAGCGCTCCCTCTTAGTGTCCCTTTCCCCTCACCCAAAGTTCCCCTCCGACATTCTGATTTTGGCAATGCATTTTGTCGATAGAATAAACGTATATACATACCTCATCATCTGACTCTTCCCTCCACTCGTCCTCGTCTCTGTATATAGTTTTCTGTCTCACCATACGCAACTGATCATTGTCGACAGCCCTGCTCATGTCTCGTGCATGTTTTTCGGCGTAAGTCTCTGGTATTGCCCGCGGGGTGTCGTTGACCCTATTGTTATATCTGGGACTTAAAATCCCATCGTTGTGTCGGTTATTATTGTCAACTGGTCGTGTGGATTCATAGTTGTTATTGTTTACAGATCCCCGAAACCTTTCATCGTGTATATTCCGATTGGAATCGGAGCCCGTAGTGTTATGTTGGTTGAAACTATGGTTGTCATTGAAAGAAGTTGAGTTATCAACCGCTGGAATACCCCTCAGAACATCGTCATTGGCGGTGGGATCATGTGATTCAGAATTTTTCTGGGGTTCCTTTAATAACATTACATCATCTCGCCCATCACATCGGTTTGTTAGTTTGGCTTCTTGTTTACTTATTTCAGGATTAACCCATGGCGACGGTTTCAAAGACCTAGTGTCCTTCTGCACCCTATGAACCTTTTTGGGGCTCGAGGATAAGCTATCCCTATCGCCCGCAGACGACCCATGTTCCTTGCTTGAGTTTGTTCCCATCTCCTTCCCCTCTCGATCTTTCGTCGAAATAACACCTCAAGATCAATATAGCACTTGAAATGTAATCAAAAGAACATTATAATTTCCTACATCAATATTCCTTTCGTAGCAATAGCTCCTTAATTGTGCTATTTTGCGAAGCTTGTAAATGCACCACGTTCACACATAATCCCTATACGTATATGTTCAAAGAGTGCCGAAGAAAATTAAAACCCGCATATAACACGAATGAAACTCCAAACGTTATCCGTGCGTCTAACTTTCAAATATAGAAAAGATGTTATACATAAAATCCTTCCAATTGAATACGACTTCCGATTAAGACTCCTTGTCCAAACACTTATAGAATAGACCCTTTTAATGTCATATTATCGATCTTATTTTCTTTTTCTGCCCAGTTTACAATCTGAATGGAATGCTAATAGGAAGACAGCACGAACACCATGTATGCATAAACAAAAATGCGTCGCTAACCGTCGAGGCAATCCTGCGATTGATTGGCAGGCATGCAACAGACTGATCGCCAATAAGTAATTATACTTTTGTATGTGTATTGACTTGCCTTTCTTGCCACGTAAATATAGAGTACCCAATATCGGGTTATATCCTTATAATAGGCTAAATACATTCTTATGCATGGTGGTGTGGATATTGTATAGGTATGGTGTATACACATTGTATACTGTTAAGCATGTATCGATCTGTTTGATTTCTTCTTAACAGTGCACGGGAAACGAGACGAGCAACTGGCCATTTCGACTTATTATGTATACATTTAATGGTCTATAAAACGCATGCAGCAACGTGCTGGGTGGTCTTTGTTGTTTTGATGGGGATGTCCAACAGTTCAACTTAGAATTTCCAATTGCGCCCCATCTTGTATATATATATAGGCTATAGACCAAAATATCCAGCTTTGTGGAACTTCACTTGCAAACGTTTCTATATATTGGTCCCATGGCTTTGATCGATCCATTAATTTTTGTTTTTCAAGGTAACCCCGTACAGGCACGCCGACAACATGCTATCATTTGCGGGTACCCGTTTCATGTTGGATGGACAAAAATATTCCCCGTCCCGAGTTGACCATACATAACAAATTTCACGTCGATGTCACCGCTGACGACCAGATATCGCCCAAGGTCATTTGAGGGTACCCATTTCAAGGTCAAGGTCACCTCAGGCGGACAAACTGACCCGACGAAAATCTCCCCCGTCTCTTGGAAGCCCTAAGTACGACAATTCGTCTCGATTATCCCCAGACGGTCGATTTAGCCGTATTTATACTCGTGTATATAAACGCTCTTTGACAACGACACCGCAGATACGAACGCTTTTTAATCATTAACCCATCAATTCCAACGACAGTGGCGGTGGCAGGGCGAAGGGTGAAGGAGTGCTCGGATGTTATCAGAAGCGGTGCGATGACACTTCTCGTGGCTTTTTACCCTTAGATAGCAAGTTTGGGCTCAATCGGTCGAGCCGTGTTCAAGTCTATAAAGGATATACACACATATATAGGCCTATATAGGGGCCTATGGAAGTCTCGAAATATATAGTAGACTAGCCGATATGCCCGACGTTGTGCGGGCTATTTAAAAACCAAATTTCAAGTCGATAGCTCCACCCGTTTTCCTAGTTCCCGTATATCTCTCTGCAGATGCTAATAACGTTGAATGGTCAACAAACGCTCTTTATAGCGATGCGTCAAAAACAAACGCTCATTAAATTATCACTTGATTAACCACCGCGTGCCGTTTTTTGTGACTGAGAGTGGAGAATGGCTGCTCTGGGCTTCTCCGAAATGCGACGTCGACGATTCCCGTGGGATTTTACCTTTGGATAGGAAGTTTGGTCTCGATCGGTCAACCCGTTTTCGATTCTATAAAGGACATACAGACAGACAGAGGTCTTCAAAATATAGATAAGATAACCCGACTTCGTCCGGGCTTTGACCTTGAATTGTCCATTTTGAAGGTCAAGGTCAAGTGGGGTCACGATTTGACCAGTCCAAAACACTGCCCGGACAAAAGTCGAAATCCATCCGGTTTTACCCGATTTGACCTTGAATTGATCATTTTGAAGGTCAAGGTCAGGTTGGGGTCACGATTTGACCCGTCCAAAACACACAGTGGACAAAAGTAACCCTATGTATAAAATTTCGTCGAAATCCCATCAAAATTTGCGATTTGACCTTGAATTGACCCGATTTCAAGGTCAAGGTCACGTCGCACGGGCAAATGAATATGCTTATGAGACTCCCCAGACGAAAGTACCCCCACATACCAAGTTTCATCGAAATCCCGTGATATTCGGGCGTTTGGCCTTGAAATGACCCGATTTCAAGGTCACGTCGCACGTGCAAATTATTAGGCGTATGCCACTTCCCGACCGAAAATATCCCCACATACGAAGTTTCATCGAAATCGGGTCGGCCGTTTTCGAGTTCATCGCGAACACACGCACGGATCGACACACACATACACACACAGACAGATCTTCCAAAATATATAATAGACTAGCCGATGAGCCCGACGTTGTCCGGGCTATTCAAAAAACCAAATTTCAAGTCGATAGCTCCACCCGTTTCCGAGATCTCGTCTGCACGGGCTCGCCAATACGACAACGACGACCGCCTGGTCAAACTACTGTACTACACACACGTACCAAGTTACGTCCCGATCGGTCGAGAATAACAAATTTCAAGTCGATAGCTCCACCCGTTTCCGAGATCTCGTCTGCGCATGTGCGAAGCGGGTGCCGCACGGGCTCGCCAATACGACAACGACGACCGCCCAGGTCAAACTACAAACACGTACCAAGTTTCGTCCCGATCGGTCGAGAATCGTAGATTTGTATAAATGACATACATACATAGGCCTACATGTATATACAGACATACAGACAGACAGAGGTCTTCAAAATATATAGGAGATATATCAATCTTAAGTGAATATATATAGTCACAGGACCTAGACATTGACCGGGCCCACATTTAGAGCGGCTTTCAGCGAAAAAGTCCTAGTTTTCGATATATCCATGGCCAGATTAAGTGACTCCTTTCGACTGGTATAGGCCTAACTATTTTGTTTAAACTATAACATTTAAAATAAATCAAATTTATAAATTATACTGATGTATGCACTATGCAGATCATGAATTCCACGAAAAAGCGGCCATGGATACCGATAATGGGTATTTGCATCATAAGCATGTCATCGGGGAATGTTGTTGCTTCTTCTGTATTTCATTATTACTATCCAATGAATATATTTTGGAATGGTCATTGCCCTCACTATACAATCTCCTAAACACCAGATATTGTGTGACTGGGGATCAATGATGCGCGCATGCGCAGTCAACGCATATTTTCATATTTTGCCAAATAAGGTCAAATGAACCAAAATATCATTTTCAAGCAGCCCAAGGGTCATTCTAGGTTAATAGTGAGGCATGTGTGGAAATGTTATTTTTGTCACATTTCCCATGGTTATCACAATCTGTCTCAATTACCATATAGTCACAGGACCTAGACCCTTTTTGCACATATATTTTAGTAAAATGACGGTTTAACCCCTACCAATAACCCGTTTCTAAGGTAAAAAACAGTCGCATAGCAACCGTTGCCATGGAAAGTATTTTCGTGATTGCCCCCATATCTGAAAATAATACGTGGGACGTAATATACACATGTGCCAAGTTTTATGCTTTTATGACAATGCCCGCACTTGTTACACAAAAAACTATACATAAACAAATCGCACGGTGATTCCGTCACGCCCGTTGTGTGCTTCCGTCGCGGCGAACAAACCGAGTTAACTAGTAATATACACACAAGTGTGTGACAATGCGGCTTTTTTTCTGCAAGTATAATGTATCTACTTTGCTCATTGAGAACTTTTTCCAGGTCAGCTTGGCTGAATGAGCAGGGTTCTTCAATAGTACGGACCTGTAGACCCTCATATTGATGGCACTTTTTTGGTGATTCCGTCACGGACACAATTTGACCCAGAGAGAGATGATACTTAAATAGACATAGAATTGTATATAACTAAACAACATAGTATAGTATGTACAATATTTTTCATTTTAAGCGGTACCCTACTGGTCATAATTTTAGATTTTATACGCCACAGAAAAGTGAAATTCCGTAAAATTTGGTGATTCCGTCACGCTGGAATTCATGAGAGCAGTGATCGTAGAAATTTAAAGTTTTCCGAGGAGACGGCTCTAAATTAAATGACTTACTTTAAATTAGAGCTAATTCAAAATCACCAGTTTGACTTAATGCAGTGCAGTACATGCACTTCGGATATATGTTATAATTGATAGCATCTAGAGGCTAGTCATGTTCTTATCCTACCAAAGTAGGCATAATACTGAACTTATCACCCACATACACTCTTCATTGTTGATTGCGCCTGTTTTTCTATTTCCAACTTTTTATATCATCAATCAGATTTGTAATTATGTAATGCTTATAATTACGAGCTAATAAAATAAATTTAAAGGTCAAATTCAATTCAATAAGCTCATTTGTCGTAACGGAGGTGTTCACGTCTGTCGATACCTGTGGGCCTCTTGTTGAACTTGAAATTTACACTGCGCAGACGCGGACTATTACTTCCTGAACACGTGCTCTGTCTTTTTCGAGAAAATTTACCAAGGTGGCGCACGTTTACTTTTTCGCTCATATATTATTGGCAATATTTCGTACATTTACCATTAAAACATTGCATTCGCCCAAATTGTCACCACATATGATATAACATATAACACTAAGAAGCACGAAGATTGACTACTCACGTCTTAGCCGTAATATTTTATCATAATTGACATGGTATTGGTAAATGAATTTATCATTTTTATGATGGTGGTTCGGTTGGTTCATGGTAACGGTTGGTGTGTCTTTTCAAACTTTTGGAAGTTCTTTTGAAGGAAATTTCCTCTCTGTTACTTAGTGTATACTGTAAGGTAGCTCCAAGGTCGCTGTAGTCTGACCAGACCTGGTAATATGGCTAAGGCCATCCAGGTCTGACCGCGGCGGCGCATCAGCTTAGACGGCTATTTAATTTTGTTAAATACACTTAATTTTACAAATCAACTAACATAGTCATTAATGTTAACAATATTGCAATATATATTAGCTCTGACACCTACCAGAACGTGTGTATAATTCCGTAATAATTTAATCCAAAAATCCAGTCGGAAAACATTTTGACAAAACGTGGTTAAATGGCCGAAGCAGGAGGAGCTAACATATCACATGACTACGTGCGTCTCGTGCATGGCAAACATGATTCTGCAACTCGCATTACTGTACCAGGATGTTAACAGTACGCATGTGTAACAAATTGGGAGTTGGTAATTTGTAAAAACTACACGCATGCGCAGATTGTAGTTCCCCTCAACTTGAATTGTATCGGGCCAACCTGAATTGTACACTCAATGTGAACGCATGTGATTACCTTGCCGTGCGCACGGGGAACTCACAGGGGGATTCATGAAATTACGGGTCACATGCAATGGTCGACGAACACACGACATGTCAGTGTTTACGTTCTGTTATCTGTCGGATTTTAAGGATAACTGACACGTAGGTGAGTGGATGGTTTCACACTTGTATTTGTATTTAGTTGATAAATACATATGCGTTGGTCCTAATTGTTACTTTTATAGGAATTATAGCCGCCTATGTTGTTTGACGCACGCCATGGATCTTTGATGGCGTAAGCCATGACACAAAGATCAAATGGATCTAAGGTCGCTGGTGCAATTATACCCCCAATGCTTTAATCCACTGTAGTTAGTGTTGTGACTGGGTGCGACGATTTGCAGTAGGTCCCTATTTGCGGTAGGTCCCTAAAATGGGCGAAATATGTTGATTTTAATGAGGGAACAGGTGCGTATATGTCAATTGTCAATTGATACGTATTTTAAACAAATAACGACACGATCATTATAATAGTGGTTTGTTCTATCAATTATACATGCGCCGAGTTCACTTGGTGCAAATCAAACGGCGATAAATATTCACTATATAGATCTATATCAGTATAAGTCCTCGTAATGGGTCGTATGCCAGAAGGACTCCTTAAATTAATTTGTGAATAAGATGAATATTTATTAGATGTTATTAAGTCAAGCTAGCGCCTATATATATATACACTCCCGGAGATTGCTGCGCGGGTGTCCTGATCTCGCAAATTAAATCGCGGAAGTCCCCTAAAATGGGCATAATATGTTGATTTTAATGAGGGAACGGGTGCGTATATGTCAATTGATGCGTATTTTAAACTAATAACGACACGATCATCATAATAGTGGTTTGTTCTATCAATTATATATGCGCCGAGTTCACATGGTGCAAATCAAACGGCGATAAATATTCACTATATATATCTATATGTCCTCGTATGTCAGAAGGACTCCTTAAATTTGTGAATAAGATGAGGCCAAAGCGAAAAATAGGTATGTTTCCACTCCCCCGCCCGCCCCACCTCTAAACCCCCCCCCCCCCCCCTTATTTGGAATTATTTCCCTTGGGTTACAAGGAGTTATGCCCCTTAATTGTCGTGAATATTCTTCGGCAAAATATTCACCCGCAATTCTTTGGCTAATCACATACATAGTCATACATGTCCTTGATATTTGAAACATTATTTCATAAGAAGAAGACTATTCATTGTATCATACTTTTCCACAATAAAATCAGTTTTCTCATAAATTCTCCGGCAATTTAGGTGTAAAATTAGCTTGGCAACGAAAGAGTTGAGAAAGACAAAACAATTCTTGTCTCTACGTTTGACAAATTTACTTTTAAAGACAACTTTGAAATTAAAACAACAGTTGATGATAAAGGTCGGTCATTTGTCACGAAGGCATACTGCAAACTATGTCGAGGAAATGCATCAACATTAATCTCTCGCCTAAACAAAATAGTAGTAATTTTACTAATTTAGTAAAATATTTATGTCACTGTCGGTTAGCAGTTTTGGAATAGCCAATTTTAGGTTAATTTGGATTCTATAAACAAATGTAGGCCCCAACGAACAAAAGCAGCCTTGTAAATTCTTTTGCGGGGCCTCCTTGGCAGCCTCGCACTGATTTTGATAATGCGAGGCCTGTATTAATGTACGTCAACTAGCCCAAATATACCGGCAAAATAATGCTACACAATATTTACGCGAACGCAATCGCAAAGAATACATCTGTCCCAAAACTTCCAATGGTGTCTGAAAAGAACGGACTGTAACAACCGGATGACATAGGCCTACGGTAATTTACCGAACGGAAGCCGGAGTGTATATTTACCGGAAGATCTAAAACAATTTTGCCAACATCTGGGAAATAGTGTCAACATGTCGTCCCAAACAAGTGCCAGCAGTTTTTTAAATGCATACACATGGCGCAAGGCAGAAACAAAATGACAAAGGTTCCCCACTGCAACACCTTTTTTCAAGTCTATGAAAAGAATCACCCCAAAGGCCTTGACGCCCAATTATGTGGAAAGTTATTCTACACTGTTGTAAATATTGAAACTAGTTGTTTTATTGAATATTAATGAACATATGTACAATTTGCACATGTAGATTATATACAAGGCACTGAAATTCAGTACATACATTGTTAGCCTTCACAATAAGTTCATAAATGATATAATTATTAGAAAGATAGCACAAATATGATATTTGAATTTCCCCGCGAAAAAATAAAGTGAAAAAACAAAATAAAGTGAAAAGCCACCCCCCATGAGGGAACGGGTGCGTATATGTCAATTGCTAGCGCCTATATATATTTATACACTCCCGGAGATTGCTGCGCGGGTGTCCTGATCACATTTCCCTTCAATGTGGCTTTCCTCAAATGAGAGATACCAAGATTCTGACGATGGTTATGTGAGTTCATTCACAAGGAAACCAAGCGTACCACACACGAACGAATATAAATTGATTCAAACAGCATTTGATATAAATCTTTATTAACCAAAAAGATAAAAATATATGGAACAATGTATATAGATACGTAAAAATATAATGACAATACATAAAACCGGCGGTTACTAACAATGTCTGGTTGTTTGTGAGGTCTTGCAATGTTGTGAAGACCGCCATAAGCTGGTAGAATTTGTTCAATCCAATCAACTTATTCAATTAAAACACTCTAATATATTAAATTAGCGATAATTTCAAAGCGATTTGAGTCCGAAAAAGATCATCTATTGGAAGACTTCCAAATTATGTCAAAACTATGTGCAATAGATACTATATAAGGTTAATCTTCGCAATACATCTTTATGATACAATGTTTACAATATATCAACAATGCATCAGGATATTCTCAATCTTCACAATACATCTTTATGATACAATATTTACAATATATCAACAATGCATAAGGATATTCTCAATAAGGAAGAATATTTGACAGCACAGATATACAGATGCACTATGGTATGGAAAATAGCACTGACTTGTGATGTCATATTTACAGTATAAGGCATGACGTTTTACTTGCCCCAGACGGACGTAGACGTAGAATAAGAAACCCGTGCACCAGTATGTGAACATTTCTCCCCAGCGTGGTTGGGAAAATTTGTAAAGTGTCTTTATAAATTTACAACAAAGCGTAACAGATTGTCCCCCATCAGTCTGTGAATATTTCTCCCCAGCATTGTTGGGAACATTCGTAAAGTGTCTTTATAAATTTACAACAAAGCGTAACAGATTGTCCCCCATCAGTCTGTGAATATTTCTCCCCAGCATTGTTGGGAACATTCGTAAAGTGTCTTTATAAATTTACAACAAACCGTAACAGATTGTCCCCCATCAGTATGTGAATATTTCTCCCCAGAATGGTCTTAAAATGACAGGGACAACCTGCTGCAAAACCCAAAAGATTTGTTAAACCCACGACCCTTCAATCCCCTATATACTAACCCATATATGTTGCTGCATCACTAATAAAGCTGAAATGAAATTCAGAGCTGAAATGAAAAAGATGTCAGTTGTTTTCATATTCACTATTTTCTCAGTTGAGCTTTTTGTTTGCTTCATTATTAGTTTGTTCTTTGGACTTTCGGATGTGATGTTGTTTTAGCTGCGCATTTTCTTTTTCGTTGACCTGGTTTTTTCCCTCCATTAGTTGCAATAAGTACCATTCTCTTTCCATCTGTCGTTATGTTTCTGATGGCACTTTTTTCTTGTAGCAGAACGAAATGATTGGGCATATAAGCAATGTCACTTGGGTTGAAAATAGTTCTGCTCCACATGATGTCCATCACTGGTGACGCTGCCCTTCTTAAACCGCGACCACACACTTTTCTGGAAAGACTGTTCGATAGAGCTTGACTTAATGACATCTAATAAATATTCATCTTATTCACAAATTAATTTAAGCAGTCCTTCTGGCATACGAGGACATAGAGATATATATAGTGAATATTTATCGCCGTTTGATTTGCACCAAATATAATTGATAGAACAAACCACTATTATGATGATCGTGTAGTTATTTGTTTAAAATACGTATCAATTGACATATACGCACCCGTTCCCTCATTAAAATCAACATATTTCGCCCATTTTAGGGGACCTCCGCGAATTCGGGGGACTTCCGCAAAGTGACCTCCGCAAATAGGGACCTACTGCAAATCGTCACACCGTTGTGACTTGTGAGGTTAAGGGGATGGTAAAGTCTGGTCAAGATGGCCACCGCGGATTGCACCCTACCTCCAGATGATCAATAATTACTCACCGGCCATAGAATGGATAAACTTCATATTTTTCACACATAATAATCAATAATAAACAAAGATCTTGTCATTAGTAGAGAAATTATAGCTGTTAGAATTTACTCGCGGTAGAGTGACAAAAAATCATGTCCCCAAACGGCGTTTCTCCAGTTCCAATGGTTAACTTTTTGTACAAACTGAACAGTCAAAAGGGTCCTATAAGAATCTGGCTAGAGACAAGGAGACATCATTTTGAGGAAAAACAAGAACTTTCCCAAATACCCTGCCTGTGAAAATAGTACTGTCATCCTGAATAATGGCAAAATGTCCTCCATTTGCATTGTTTACATTCTTAGGAACTATTTTTCTTGGTATGGGAGACCATAATATCCTAACATTATTTTGCGATAGCCGATACACAAGCCATGGGGGCGGGGCGGCCATGATTACAAACAAACCCATCCGTCAATACTAGAATACGATTACGAATGGAAATCGATCAGTGTAGACAATCGCGCATGGGATCAAGCTTTTGATTATGCCCATCAATAGATATGGGTTATAAGCAATATGATTGTACCTGATAACCGACAATTTCTCGATTAATTTACATTCAAATGTTATTAAACGTATTTTTCTCCACAATGTTGTTTATCCCAGTGCACCAAAATAGAATTGACCGGAAGTGAACTCGCACAAGGAGTCCGTCGTAAAATATGACATATTTCGTCGGAATACGGTACTTTCCTATTCATAAATATGTTTTTATATAGGCTATTTGATTTTAGAATAATACAATATTCTGAAACATGTAAGTTTTCTATTTATGTGATTTGCGTACTAATACGACATCTTGTAATCTCGTTTTCGACTATAGACTGGTAATTCTAACAATAAAATATCAACATTTCCATCTGTAAACAGCACAAAACTTCATAAATCGTGGGTAATCAAGCAACTAAATTAATTCCAACAACTTAAATAAACTGAAAGCATCAATTTCATATCATAAACTTGCCCGATTGCAGGATCGGATTGCTTTTCTGGTCGATTTTCATGTACCTGCCGCGAATTAAAAAATGACAACAACGTCATGAACATGTGTTTACAATTGAAATATGGCGACTGGCTCCCAAGAAAAACTGACACGTTTTAGCGGACGTTTTGCAAACGATACAGTGAACATTAATCTAAAGCATAGCTCCTTGGCTCTTAACGGTATGTCACTTATCATAATGGGCTGCCTAATGATACTGTTGAAGTTATAGTTTTTCACATTTGAATGCCAAAACAATGACATAATATTGCAGATATACTCTGTTTCAAAGTCATTTTTCTGGTACAAAAAGCTTTTTAGCTCACATCTATTCGTGGCACCTCCTTTAACGATATATGCTCTATATATTATCTCTATGTTGTTATATCTATTTCTGTCTGCTTTTATGTGAAAAATACCAATTTTGTCAGCCCGTTTCCAGACATTTTTGATGAAACAGACTTTGCCATCCCCTTAAGGACTTTGCTAACCCAATTTTCCCCAAATTTAATGGAGTCCAAAATAAAGGTTTATGTTCACTTTTATTAGTAACCACAGTAACCAAACCCATGAATGCAACATTTTAAGAGTATAATTCATGGTGGAATATGTTAGAAATACTAAATGTGAAATTTATAGAGGTTTTTAAAATAATTTTTTTCGAACCCAAAATCAACAAACACCCTAGTCCCAGTCTTCTTGTACTAAAACCAGCTAAGATATTGGGATGGCGATTTGCTGTTTTTAGTCCCAGCCCGCTTGCATACCAATCCTATCACACGAGTTACGCCCACGATCTGTGGCGGGAATCTGTGGTGTATTTTACTCGATTTACCTAATGAATCAATACATGATGCTATATACATCGGAAAGAGAGACATATCATGGTCATAATGGTGTATAATAATCTAACTTTCATGTTAAATTACGCATAGAATATTCCGGTTGATTGTCACCAACATCGCTGTTTTTTCTGTTTGTTTACTTAACTGAAAGCCGAACTCAGGTTCCGAAGAACTTCGGCATTGTCCGGTGTTTGTTTTGGCCGAGACGAATTTCGATACAAACAAAATGGCGGCCCCCATGATATTCTAATGGTCATTGTGTTTACACTGTTTTAAACTGTGAGATGGTTATAATTCCCGTAATTTATTTAATGTATTACATTTATATCTTCAATATGTATTTAATCTATGTAATAATTTATTTATTGTCACGTATAATTACGATTACAATGGAGAATTCATCGTGCGTGGTTGATTGAAAATCTACGGAATATTTTCACCGGAAAATGCCGAACGCAGTTCGCAAGGTCAACTGAGTTCGCATACTTTAAAAAATATGTAAACACTGCGGCAAAAGTTTCTTTTCACATTAAATTACCGCTTTCAATTCACAACCGATGTGGGTTTCAGATCAAATAGCATGTCTTCTGCGGAAACTATCCGTTTATTGTAGCAATTGTGATATTTTATTTCATATAATTGTGGTTTTATTTGAGCGGGTCACTAACGATTAACTCGTGTCAAAGGAGACCATGGGCCTGGAACTCGGACTAAAGACCGGCACCTCCATCCCAATATCTTAGCCGGTTTTAGTACGAGAAGACTTGGACTACAAACACCCAAGTCAATATCAAAGAAAAAAAATATGGCAATATGTACTGAACACTGTGAAGAATGATGAACAATAAAATAATATTCATATTTATTAAGCATTCTTTGATAAAATTACTAAGAACCAATTGTTTACAAATATTTGAGTAACTTGCCTGACATCCCTTGAAGTGAGGTGACAGTTAAGTGTTAACTACTGTGGACAGTGGTGTGTTGTGAATCTCTTGACAAAAGAACTGTAAATCCCCAATCTCTGGGTACCCCATAACCCAGAAACTAGGTCGCCAATCATCCCTAATCAGGATGTAATCTTGTCATGGCTCAAGCACCTGGACTGTCTTGCTGGTCATAATCTTAGCTGGCTTGAGTGAACATTAACTTAACCCATCAAATTCAGTTCCCAAATAGCTTTTCTGAGCAATGAAAGCTACCATCTGTAAACAACTGCTTCCAAGCCAAAAATCTTAATGAAACTAAAGAAATGTGAGTATATCTTTATTGTTCATCATTCTTCACATTGTTCAGTACATATTGCCATATTTGTTTCTTTGATATTGACTTTGTGTTTGTTGATTTTGGGTTTGAAAAAATTTATTTAAAAAACTTCTATAACTTCCACATTTTGAATTTCTAACATAATCTACCATGAATTATACTCTTAAAATGTTGCATTCATGGGTTTGGTTACTCTGGTTACTAATAAAAGTGAACATAAACCTTTATTTTGGACTCCATTAAATTTGGGGAAAATTGGGTTAGCAAAGTCCTTAACCGAGAAAACAACTCTGT
The DNA here is from genome assembly GCA_032622095.1 of Siphonodentalium dalli. Taxonomy (NCBI): domain Eukaryota; kingdom Metazoa; phylum Mollusca; class Scaphopoda; order Gadilida; family Siphonodentaliidae; genus Siphonodentalium; species Siphonodentalium dalli. The sequence goes on along the minus strand of CP136069.1, from coordinate 83,145,791 downwards.
TTTAAAAAATACCGACCGACGTGATTCTGCCCCAACCGACTACGTTTTTTTTTGTATGTTAATTTTTCAATTGAATCGACTTGTTAGTTGATACTGTTGTCAAATAATCGTCTCTCTGATCAATTATATATCGGAATGTGTCCATTTCGTCTCAGATATGTGTTATAATATTGTAAGCGTCAAATAAATTGCGTTGCAAAACGAAACTGATATGAGGAAGCATGTCGTTGCAAAAATGAGAATGCGAACGAAAAGAAATGTTATACCACGTGGGAAATGGTCTACAAACTGTTTGTTATGGAACCTACGATCGATCGATGAGTGGCCACACAGTGAACACGGAACTGCATGCAGTATGTCGTTGACTTTTGTCACCTTTATTGTCAACAGTACTGTCTTAGAATAAGTGTGCACTTTATTTGAATTGATGACGTGTTCATGACGAAACATTTCGTTCCGTGCGGGAAATTAAAGTAGTTAGAACTGCAATTTCTGAAACTTCATTCTCCCGGCTAATCGGTCAATAAAATTGAACTTTTATCTATAACGTTCAACGAAATATTACGAATTTGAGCCGGCCGATTGCCGTGTAATGTACGTGCACTTATTAGCGTCTTGTTGATCGCGGCAGTTATTTTTGCGCGTAACGGTATCTCTAACCCACTAACTGAGCGGGAACATCAAAAGCGTAATTACGTCATCATTGTCGGGGAACTGGGCACGTGCTATGTACATCGTAACTGATTGATTAACACGGCCTTGTCTTTAACCCTTTGAGTGCCAGGGGCCGATCTCATCGGCCCTAAACCTACAAAATAAGTCTGTTAAAGAATATAAGAATAAATTATTAAAATTGTAAAAAATTGTAAAAAAAATAAATAAATAAATAAAATTGTTAGGCCAATGCATTCTCTTATATATGTGAGGCGACCTATGGTCGACTCGCATATATAAGAGAATGCATTGGCACAGGGTATATGGGTTGATACAAAAATCGACCTGGCACTCAAAGGGTTAAACGATATCGGTATCAATATATGTCGCACGGGACTTCATCTTGTATGCATGAAACGTCGCTGTATTTGCATTTCACTTTTATGTTTTGATTTTGGTATGGGGGATATATAGTCGGAAAAAGAGTTTATGGTCAGCGTCAAGAAATATGGTCAGTAGGGCACAACTATTTTGTGTTTGCTTAAACTTTATGTTCAATATGACTTTTATCTCACATTCTCATTAAAGTTCATGATTTAGCAAGCTGTTCCCAAACTTATTATGACCCTCGGTAGTCTGTAACTGGTAGTGCCTGTTTTGTCCAGTTGTGTTGGACTAATTGCTATATGTTAAGGACTTTGCTAACCCAATTTACCCCAAATTTGATGGAGTCAAAATAAAGGTTTATGTTTACTTTTATTAGTAATCACTGTAACAAAACCCACAAATGCAACATTTTAAGAGTATAATTCATGGTGGCATATGTTAGAAATACTAAATGTGAAATTTATAGAGGTTTTTAAAATCAATTTTTTCGAACCCAAAATCAATAAACACAGTACATATCAAAGAAAAAAATATGGCAATGTGTACTGAACACTGTGAAGAATGATTACGCCTAAAAAAAAAATACCTGTGTTTGGGGTCACCCGACCTTGCCTATAAAACCATGCGACCCTAAACTTTTTATTGAGATTTCCAAAAATTTTGAATTCCAATCTTACATCTTTTATATACGGCTTTTAATCCGTAATTAATCAACTCTTACATTTCCGGGTTTATGGTAAATGACTGCATTGGAGCGAGATATAAATAGCGCAGTTATATTATAATAGAGCAGCGATGTATCGAGCATTCTCATTGGATAGTTGCAGTGACGTTGGCCAATCGCAAAGCGCGACGTATTATCGCATGTGACTGTCGTGTCAGTCTGCTAAAATGTTGTCGTGTGTGTACTGTTTTTCGATGATTATTTTCGATAATTACCAATAAAAAATGGGGAAATGCACATTCCAAGATTGTTGGTTAACTTCCGAAAGTTACAAAGACTGGTTAATGATTGTTCTGGGCGACAGGTATTCTGCAAAATGCAAACTTTGCCTGAAAACATTTAGCGTGGCGAACATGGGAAAAGCCGCGTTGGATTCCCATGTGAAATCTGACAAACATCTTAAAGTTTTGAAGGACAAAAAAAAGACGCTACCATTTGTTGATGTTGATGTAAAAAAAAATATTCCTAGCTTATCTGCATTGAATTGTGTGAGTATAATAATCTGGGAAAAATAAGTCCTACTGTTTGATCAACAAGGGTGTTTTGTCATATTCGATAAATTGTATTCAACAAATATAACGCCTTTAATAGATAATACATTCAATATTTATTAAAAAGACACTTAAATACAATAGAAACAACTACCGGTGAAATAAATTTAAATACATGAATAGAAACACATACAATAATAAATATTTGACTTTTACATGTATTCAACAAATATAAACGCTTTTAATAGATAATACATTCAGTATTTAAAGACATTCAAATACTATAGAAACAAGTACCGGTATAATAAATTTAAATACATGAATAGAAACACATACTAGTACAATATTAAACGAATATTTGATATGGCCAAACCAAAGACTTGCATTAATAATTGAATGTGTTGCATTTTGTTTTATTTTCCATGACTTGTATTGGGAATTGATGTTTGTTGAACTTTGTTCTGAAATGAATTGGCAAAAGTTGTTAAAATGTGCTTTAATATTGTCCGCTGAAAAAAATTGTGGATTATAGAATTTACCTCCGTCCGACCATGACTTGTATTGTGAATTGATGTTTGTTCTGAAATTATATCAAATTATTTTAATATATTAAAATGAATATGGTATGTGTAAATTATTATCCATCTAGGCCTGGTTGATGTGAAATATGTCACATCTCATATACTATATGGCTGTCAGAGTACATGGGGAATTAATACATTCACAATATCATTACAAGGTTAAATTATTATGCGGTATGTTTAATTATAAAAAAAGAAAGATAATCCCTACCTACCCTAATATTTTCAGACCATGTGACCAAACACGGGTCTTTTTTTGTTAGGCCTTAACAATAAAATACTATTCATATTTATCAAGCATTCTTTGATAAAATTACTAAGAACCAATTGTTTACAAATAAGTGAGTAACTTCCCTAACATCCCTTGTAGTGAGGTGACAGTTAAGTGTTAACATCTGTGGGCAGTGGTGTGTTGTGAATCTCTTGACAAAAGAACTGTGTAATACCAATCTCTGGGTACCCCATATTAAACCCAGAAACTAGGTCACCAAGCAGCCTGAATCGGGATATCATATTGTCATGGCTCAGCTGCCTCAGCACCTGCTGGACAGCTGGTCATAATCTCAGCTGGCTTGAGTGAACATTAACTTGACCCATCAAATCCAGTTCCCAAATAGCATTACTGAGCAATGCTTCCAACTAAAAAATCTGAATAACACTGAAGAAATGTGATAATATCTTTATTGTTCATCATTCTTCACAGTGTTCCGTACACATTGGTATAACTGCTTTAATATAGTTAATTTTTTCACAGGTTTTATCTTTAAACTTCGATAGAAGAAATCCCTGATCCCTCAAGATGGTCAAGGAAGACAAAGCCACATGGAAGGGAAATTACTTCACCAAGATGGTTGTAAGTATGCATGAATCTACTCTGGCTATGACCATTGCGCCATTAGAGATCATGCTCCACCAGATAAGGAAATTGTGAAGTCTGATTTTTCAAATTTCTAATGCATATTGTCCCATTATGGTGCAATGTATGATCTATGATAAGAACAAGTCTGATTAGTTGTGGTCTGTCATTATTCACTGACAGTCTAACATCGCGATGTCTGTTTCAAATCAGATTGAAATAGAGCCTGTCTGACTGACCGACCCAATTTTCCATGCTTTCAGCACAAGATTGATGAGACACGATATTTATTCAACCGGTGTCAGTCTATATGATCTATATTTTCGGTGATAAAATGTGATTTCTTCAAGTTTGTTGCTCGTGTTTACCACATTTGTCAATTATATTATATCAGCCATAGAATATACACTTGCAGAAAAAGTTTGGAAACAATATAATCAAGGTACCCTCCCTTTTTGCGCTCAAATCTGATCAAAACAAATCTGCTTTGGACATTAACACCTACTTATACAAAACTGTCTAATATAAAAAATCAGATATACCATGCACTCCTTGACAGGTTTTTCCTGAATAACAACTTTTATCAGCTGAATATAATAAAAAAAAACGGAACAAATTTTGATGAGAACGATATTGGCATGAATGGGTTAAACTGAAAATTAAGAACAAATAAGCTAGGGCCATCCAAAGCTTTAATTTGATTTGCCAGATTCGATACAATCATGGAATATTTTTAATCTCCCTTGACATTTTGGTACACTAAAAAGAACATGACATAGAAAATGTTTTGGACGAATTGGATACCCTCTATATACATGTGTATCGGTCCACCAATATTCCACATTCTACTAGTCCATGAACACTCATTTGAGGCCACAATTGTTTTCTTGGGCATTTGCCTGGAAACGAAGATCTGAACAAATTGTAACTTCGGCTTTGTTCTCTCGGATGCATTTAGCATTCAATGATGAAACACTGTTCTGATAATCAGTGATATCATGCAAAGTTTCACTCTAATTTTTTTCTGAGAATGCTTTTCAGCAGTTATTGCTGCTAATTCTATCTTTTTAATATTAAAGGATGTCAAATGTTTGCTATTAAAAATGCTCAATCTTGCTCAAAATTGGCAGTTGAATACACTTGATTTTACTTTGGGGGCAGAGACGGTATGTTAAAAATGGTAGAGATGGTATGTAAAAAATAGAGATTGGGCAGAAAATGGGGAAGAGATGGTATGTAAAAAATATAATTGTTTGTAGGCTTTGGGATTGCAAGGTAGCACATGAAACACTCTGGTATGGTGATCAAATAGGAATGGATAATAATCTTACTCAAAGTAGTAATTTTTACAAATAGTATATCCAAATTGACAACACACACCGTCATTCTTATATATGAATTAAATGCAGTCACCCTCGATGACGAAATCATTTACGTTAGTTTATCGCAGACAGATGCGTCCTGAATTGAGTAGTAAATATTTACAATTGATTGTAGTTCTGACATGTTTTCTACGGAGTTGTACGGTCGATATGCTTCTAATTTTCCACGATGTTAGTAGAATGTTACATTCCCCCAGTTATTTTACTTTAGTGGTATTGTTTACATACTCATAATATCATAGAAGAACTGACGCAAGTTTTTCTGTCACAAAATAGACAAAGTGAAAATAAATCTTAAACTCTCTGCACCTCAAAGGTACTCAATCCATCCGATTTGATGGTCCCCATATAATCAGTTTCCAACAACACCAAACATTTTTTTAAATGCCACTTCAGTTATCAGAATTGATTTAATTATTGCCCAAAAATACTAACCTCGGTCAACTATAAAAGTAAAAAATTGCCCAAAACAAGTTATTTATCAACATTTTATACATTGTAATATGGCCTGATTTTCAAATATCCAAAGCCACATGATTTTAGAGTTATTCATCCGCAATTTTGTCTGGAGACCGTCGCCTTGACAAATTAATTCCAGGCCACTAATAAGTACGTATCTTGAGAAATAACAAATTTCATTGATATCTGATCACTCTTGAGGGTTGATGGGTGGGGTTCCTCGACATGAGTACTTAGCTATTAAACTAGAAACAAGATCATTCACATGAGACAATTATTAGCTGGTTTTGATGGGATGTTATCTACTTTCGTAAGAAGAAACACATTTCAATATTGGATTGTCCCTTCATTTTCCTGAAAGTACCAGATAGTAAAGATCATTCTCAATTAGTGATGCGGACCAGACCGCTTTGGACCGGTCCGCGGTCCAGGGGTGGACTGCGGTCCGGTCCGGACCGGGTGTCACTGGACCGGATCGGACCGCTTTTTGCCGCCGGTCCGGTACTCTCCGGTCCGGTCCATTATTTTACTTCAGTTATAATAAACTAACGCGAATATTATTGTGTATTTGTCGTCATATCAATTAGCAACGATGGATTGATGCATTCAAGTGGTTAATATCTATTAAACGTTTGATGCCACGAAAACAATGTATAGATGTTTTGTTAGAATAAACCATATGTTAATATGTCAATCATTCTGAAAACATTTTCAAATTTGCTACTGTAAACCAAATGTTAAAATGTTAAGCATTCTGAAAACATTTTCAAAATATAAAAATTGCTTGTTTCGTTCTAAATTGTTATAAATAACTACTATCCTACACTGGCCAACACTACGTAGCACCCTATCAATGCGACAAACATGCAACTGAATGAGTATGGAACATTTGTCATAAACAGTGTAACATGGCATCAACTAATCAATTTGGATGGATATCGAATCGAGTATTCTATTGTTTTTCACAGTTATATAATTATCGAAAAAACATGCAAACCACATTACATAGTACATACACAAGACAGTCACATTAATCCAATAGTAGTTGTACTTAGGTATATGACTGTAATTGTCAGGACTATACAATCGGCCATCACAATCTCCAAGACTCCAATATTAAAGGTACTCAATCCGTAAAGAGGGTCCCCATCTCAACAGATTCCAACAACAACAATCCGATCAGAGGGTCCTATATTACTATTTCTTTGGCTTTGGGGGTAAAAAATATTTGATTCGAGTCGAGGAACCCATCAAACAAAGCTCAGAGTTATTGTCCCCCGACGTTTCCGTCGGAGGACTATAGAAATGACCCTCGTGCGTCCGAGATTGGGTACCTTCATGGTGTAATCAACTCCTCCTACAGTTTTAAACGTAGAGATTTGAAACTCTGGGATATTGTTCCTAACATGTTGGTGATTTGCAACATCTATATAGCTAATCAAAAATATTATTTTTTCCATATTTTTGGGGGGGTTTTCGACTTAGAAAATTTGGAACATCTTTGCCTTTTGGATGAGATTGGGTACCTTCATGGTGTAATCAACTCCTCCTACAGTTTTAAATTTAGAGATTTGAAACTCTGGGATATTGTTCCTAACATGTTGGTGATTTGCAACATCTATATAGCTAATCAAAAATATAATGTTTTCAATATTTTTGGGGGGGTTTTCGACTTAGAAAATTTGGAACATTTTTGCCTTTTGGATGAGATTGGGTACCTTCATGGTGTAATCAACTCCTCCTACAGTTTTAAATGTAGAGATTTGAAACTCTGGGATATTGTTCCTAACATGTTGGTGATTTGCAACATCTATATAGCTAATACAAAAATATCATTTTTTCGCGTTTGCATGCGTTTGTTCATCGGGTTGTTTTGTCCAAGAAATTTTGCGGTGGTTTGCAACATCTATATACTGTATAACATTGTTGCAAATAGTATCCTTCTAACAATTCCAATCATGAAGTTTACCACTCGAGTCGGGGGACATGTGGTCTGCGACCTTTTATTAGATATTGATTTTTGAAATTTGTTAATTGCTCGAGATGAGTACTAATAACTGCCGTCAATTTGGTAACCTGCTCGAGATTTTACGCCAAAACTCTATTCAAACAGACAAGGATGGATAACTCTATAATCAAGTGGTAATAATAACGAAATTTTGACTGTCTTCTGGGCCAGAAAGAATTCCCGATAATGAAAAATAATAGATTTCTAAAATCGATATCTAACAAATCTGAGCTTTGATGGGTGACTTCCTCGACTCGAATCAAATATTTTTGACCCCCGAAGCCATTGAAATAGTAATTGAGAGGAGTTTTATCGGATTGAGTACCTTTAATGTAGTAGTCATATTAGTACCAATTTGTATAATTGTCATCAGTATAGTTATTTCGTTTAAATTTCAATTTAATGAAAATAAGTATGATACGAATCATGCATACGATCAGTTGAGTGCCATGTTAGATTGGTTATAACACATTCTGGCCCTAGCTTTATATCTGTCCAATACATTTAATTAGTGCATGTTCGCATTACTAGAAATACTATTATCGTGCATCGTTCCCAGTATATCCCACCAGAGACGGACAATGATGCATGCAAACAATGTAAGTTTTAACATATATGGACTCATTGCAATGCACTGAACTCAGTAACCTTATAGTTTGAACTATACAGAGTAAAAACTTTGAGAAAACAGAGAATTCATTAACATATAGCCTATTATAGGTGGACCGGACCATTTTGGACCGGTCCAGGCATGTCTACCGGACCGAAATGGACCGGACTGGACCGCCTTTGCAGTGGACTGGACCACACAAGGTGGCCGGTCCGGTCCGCATCACGATTCTCAATAAACTTACTTTAATAAACTGCAGATTCATCCGCGCATCTTCGACGTCTGAAGTTATTATGATTTTTTTTTTCCAGCAACTGATTGATGATTATCCAAAATGCTTCATGGTAAATGCTGACAATGTTGGGTCTCGCCAGATGCAGAGTATCAGAATTGCCCTTCGAGGGAAAGGCGGTATGTCTTACTAGCACAAACAATATTATGTGGTTTACTCCAGGCTATTTCGGACACAATGTAATTTCCTTATGTATTAAGACCAACTGATGTACTCTTCACACTTAACCTTTTCAATCCTGAATGTTAAATGTCTCCACACGAGGTACCTGACGTTTTATGTTTTCTATGACATAGCATGTAATGCTCTTCCTGTCTGGGATGTCTATATGCACACAACTATATGGCAATCTACTATGCAAAGTTACTAACTGAACTCGTGTGGTGAAATATGTCAAGGTATTTCAGCAAGATGGTCTATTCCTCCCATCCCCCCCGCCTTCTTGTGCACTATTATCTCTATCATTTCATTCAAATAAATTTTTCGTATTACTAAGGCCAACAGGCCTTATCATTCCCCCCAATTCAAGCCGACTACCGGTGTCCCCAAATTACGACAAAGTCCCCAAAATAAGAGTGTTTTATTGTTTTATCGATGTTTTTGACAGACTAAACACATTTTTTTTTTCGATCGGAAACGGAAACGGAAATCAAAATCGGAACATTGTAAAACGCGGAATACGAGTTCTAATTTAATAGTGAATTACCCCCCTTTGAAATTATCACACTCTTCTGTCTTGGAAAGATACGAATGTTTCAGCTTTGATTTTAGAATAAAATTTTGAAAATAATCATGAGTTCGCGAGGGAGGCCTCGAACAAGTGGCAAGTCTCACAATAAAACGAGCGGTACATACTCTTCCAAACGCAAACGAAAAGAGGAAGACAGTCAAACTGCGCCCATAACATCCTTCTTTACAAACATTGCCGCTGGCGAAACTGACAAAACGAAGGAAACTGAAAGTGAAAATTTCACTGAAACCGAAAGTGAGCCGACCGGCGACTGTCAGTCATTTTGTTACTCTGTTCAATAAGGGGTTATTTAGCAAATTAGTGTTTGGTTAATAACCATCATCCCAAAATCCATATATATTATTAAATACACGATTTCATCATCAACTTCATTCTTGATAAGTTGATTAGATTTAATTTTTAATCAATTCATTTATTTATATTTTCATCAGTTTGTGACTGTCACAATATACATAACTTAAGTTAGCACTTAAGTTCACATAATTTTGAACACATTCAGCAACAAGAATTAGATACTAAAATTATATTTATTAAATAATTGACTTAATAATATATTAGAATTATGCACAAGAATAAAGTCAAAAAGTGTTTTGGGATGATGAGTTTGATATCCAATTCTGTAAATGGTACTGTATGAAACAATTTTCTGGATGTGACCTTGTATATTGCTCTGAAAATGTGAAATGGACTAGAAATGAAAGATTCAATTCAATACAATTAGGTTGAAATAGATACTTATTATAGTCTGAGAAGCCAGGAAATGGCGTTTCGTGGACTTGAAATCTCAAATTTTCGCAAACCTGCCGGAACCATGGTCCGGCAGGTTTGTTCGGTGTCCCCAAATTAGACTAATGGAAAGGCCTGGCCAAAAAAAAGAAGATGCTATGTTTCCGTACATCAACCGACCCTAAAAATAACCCCTCAGACCCTAATCTTTTTATTGATATTTTGAGAAAGTCAAAATTTTCTTTAAAAAAAACAAAAACAAAAAAAAGAATATGCACATAGATATTGATGGTCATTAGTGTTCAAAACACATGGTTTCTAACATATCCCTGTGAAAAGTGACCACGAAGTGACTGCTGTCTCAAACGCCCCCAGGTGTGTGATGGGTTGTTGACTGATGGGCATGCATTTTTCAATTTTAATGTCCTGAGAGTGGATCTCATGCCTGCTTTATGCCTTGTTTGGGTCTTATGGAACATAGGAACACTATCAACAGACATGGTGGGTGTTTATCTGTATATATACATATACATGTATAGAGGTTATCACCACATGTTAGGTGTACATGTATAGCTACTGTTTCCAAAACCAGGCATGCTAGGTTGGGTGTACTCATGACTACCTCCAGACAATGGGATGTAGTCGTCACAATACAAGTACGGTATAATAGCGGTATTATGTGGAAAATTCTTACAACATGTTAGTGACATGAATTTCTTACCAAGTTTATAGCCAGATTTATGAAAATATGGAATGTGAATAATAAAAAACATACTTTATAAGCATGAAGTAAGTTTGATCTTTTATCAATCTTAATGTATATTTCCACCGTGTTGATCAAGTAATACTTTCCCCTCAACCCGAGTTGGCATTTTATGTCATTTCGGTCGAGGTAGTTCAATATTTCTGAAGCTGGATAGAAAATATCAAAATAAAATAAAAAAAATAAAATTCCCTACCTACCTACCTACCCTAACTTTTTCCCTCCGTTATCGGAAACATACAATCTTTTTTTTTTGGCCTTACTGTATTTACATGTCAAATATGGTATTCGGAATTCTCCCAGTCTCCCGGGTTATCACATTGGTCCACCAATAAGTCCATGCACACTCGCCTGGAGGCCACAAATTTTTTCTTTGGATTTTGCTTGTCAAACGCAGATCTGAAAAAATATTAACTTTGGCGTGGTTATCTCTGATGCATTCAGCATTCAATGATGAAACACTGTTCTGATAATCAGTGATATCATGCAAAGTTTCACTCTAATTTTTTTCTGAGAATGCTTTTCAACAGATATTTACTAATAATTAATATTTGTATAGTTTTCGAGGCTTTCTGAAGGTTGGCTATTAAAAATGATCAATCTTGTATGGCACGCTCTTGAAAGAAAATGGGTAGTTGAAGAATACATTTGATATTACTGATTGGGTGGGGAATACAAAATTTAATTGTTTATAAGGTTTGGCATTACGACTTGCGACGTAGCACATGCTTTTTTTCTGAAGCTTCATTGAATCAATTAATTAAAGTTTCTGGTTTTGGTCAGTTTAAACTGGTGATCGACAAAAGGCAATGCGTAGAAAAAGCCTTAGAATCCAACAGAATTTCATGCAGTTAAATAATTTGTTTATGTTTTTGCATTTATTTATTTTTTCAGTATCAATATAATGAGTAGGGGTAGAGGTCTGGACTAAGGGCGGACATGTTACCGGAAATGTCACTCTTTTTTTTTTTTAGGCCTTGTATAATAAGTTTTATTTAGCCCATTTGTCGGATTTGAAATAATTTGGAATCGCAAATACGGACCTATTTGTAAGTGAACACATACTAGAGTGCAGTACGATATAAATGGTACATAGATCCAAATGCATGAACTGATGTCCTTTTTATACGCCCTTTTGAAAAAGACCGTATTATAGTATTGGTCTGTCCGTCCGTTAACCTGTTGTCCATGTGATAACTTTAGTTAGAGTGAACCAAATTTAATAAAATTTGGTATGTGGGTTTATTAGCCAGCCAGCCGAAAAGTAAGTTCAAGTTCGAATTTGGGTTCCGCCCGCCAATTTTCACGGAGTTATGCCCCTTATTTGACATTTTTTGACTTAGAAAATCCTTGAAATTTGTTGTCCGGATGATAACTTTAGTATAGTTTATCGGAATGAATCCAAATTTGGTATATTACTTTCTCCCACCAAAACACAGGTCAAGTTCGAACTTAGGTTCTGTCCGACCATTTTTGGCAGAGTTATGCCCCTTTTTATGTGTACCCATACCATGTATGGTACACATAATGCCGACGTCCGGATCAACCATCCGTCGTTCGTCCGTCCGTTTGTCCGTCTGTCCGTAGACACTTGCTTTCCGATTCAATTACTTGAATATTTTTTATCGGATCGTGTTAAAATTTTATGTGCATGTTTATGATAACACACTCCTCACCTGTATAGTTTTTGGTATCGATCAGTTGATCGGTTTAGAAATTATTAACACTTTGCATCCGCACATAGGCATGAGCCATCCGATGCTGTAACCAAAGTACTTTTTGTCCGATTGTTTTCATATTTGATATGTAGGTTTATAATGACACACCCCTCACCTGTATAGTTTTTGGTATCGATCGGTTGATCGGTTTGGAAAAAATTAACCCTGCACACAAATGCTATCTGATGCATCTAAGTCAAACAATTTTCTTCTGATATGCCTCATATTTCTTACCTAGGTTTTTCTTAGCACGTTCTTTATCTGTATGGTTTTTGGTATCGTTTAGTTAACCCTTTCTGCTCTTGTTTTTAAATAGACTTAATCCAAGCTGTGTTAACTTAAATATTTTTCTTCTGATCAGCACCAAATTTGGTACATATGGTCCTCACCCCAAAATACAGATCAGGTTCAAATTTGAGTTTGATCTGGTATATTTTAACAGAGTTATGGCCATTTAAAATTCAAGTAGCTTATAATCTAATTAATGCCTGCAGGCAGTCAGCTTAGCAGAGGAGATCTTATTACACAGCCAGTGTCTTATTGGAAATGAGTTTCTCTTTAGCTTCACATTAGATAAATACCATGGCTCACAGAGTGTTTAGGGGTTCTCCTTAGCCAATGCTAGTTGGAGACAGACAAATAACACTAAGTGAATAATTGAGCTCATCTCTGGAGAAGCTTGTCACAGCATCTGGGCTGTGTGCAGTGTTTGTTTATTTAAGTCTCACATTCCTATAATCTGATCTCAAGCCTCACTCTACTGTATAAATAAAATGAATATGACAGTGATGGCCAGAGGTCATTAACTTCCACATAGGTATCTGCTGTCTATATAGTCTTCATGACATTAGGGACTGGCTTGTTGTGTGGGTTTTGCTAAATCCAATGACATGCTTTTTATAGACTTTTTTGTGTTTATCAGTTCATTAGTTTGGATAAGATTAACCCTATTCTATCCGATTTCATAACTCAAATATTTCCATTTATTTTATTTATAGTTCTTGGCATAGTTTATGATAACACACCCCTAACCTGCATATTGAGAGTCATATGGTTGATTTGCTTAAAAATATTAACATCTCCACCAATCCTGTTGACACAATGTGATACTAGTAACTAGATATACTTTACATGATCACTATATATAATTGCATCCATGTTGATGCATTCTTCACTTGTTTAGATTTTGGGATCGATTGGTTTGATAAAATTAACCATAAATTATATTTCCGCTGTTGCATAAATTACATCTTTCCAATGTTCAGCTTAGAAGAAAATTAACCCTACCCATTCCAATCCATGGTCATACAGTATGCTATCCAATGTAATGAATCTTATTTTCAATCTGACCAATCTCATACTAGTACATATACCTCTAGCTATCTAAAAATTCAGCATTAAAATATTTTATATCCAATCATTATCAATAATTTTATATCCAAGTCTATACATCCCTCACTTGTACAGTGGTTCATGTATTGATTTTTTAAATGGGAAATATTAACCCTTTTCTACCATCTAAATGATCCCATGAATTTTTAATATGCAACTAACAAAAAACATAATAAAAACAGCTATGGTGCATCTTTCTGACTATGGATTTAGCTTAATTAGCTTTATCACTCTTATAAGACATATCTGGTTGAAATTGATTGCCATATCCATGTTCCTATTGTGCATATGTGAGCAAGGTGCCCAGTAAGTCTGATTCCACTTGTGACCTCAATAGTAAGGTGTGAATTGTTGATTTTTTTGCACTCATGAAAAGGTTGGTGTAAGAATCTATTAAAATAGCTAATCAGTATCGCCAAGGTATGGGTTAAACATCTGCCGATCGTGATCGGCCTCTCGTTCGACTCAGAAAATTCATTTTTTCTTATGTTTTTTGGTTTCCGGATGATAACTCGATTTTGGAATGTTTATACGCAAAACCCGTTTTTTTGTGGATTACATATATCGAAATACAGATCAAGTCCGAATTTCGTTTTAATCCGATAATGTTTGCGAGAGTTATGGCCCCTTTTTTGACGTAATTTGACTTAGAAAATCCCTGAAATTTGTTGTCCGGATGATAACTTTACTAGAGCTTATCGGATTCAATGATAATTTGGTATATTACTTTCTCCCACCAAAACACAGGTCAAGTTCAAATTTGAGTTCCGTCCGCCAATTTTTACCAAGAGTTATGCCCCTTTTTTTCCCCAGAGAGGGCGTATTTTGCACGCCCAGCGTAGCTCTTGTTAACAATTTCTATTTGAAGCGTGTGAATTTCAAGAGGAACTTTACTAACATTAAGGATCCACTGATTTCATATTGAAAGAATTGTTCTGGTTCCGAGTTTATATTTTGATTGATAGACTTCACAGGAAATGCCAAACAGCGTGGCATTCAAATACGGAATGTGTCTGTAATAATCAAGTTTTTATCAATGCAAATTGGAGGGGAAAAAAATTTGAACTATGAGACAATGGTTGGTCTCCATGTAGATGACTACTCAATTACGGAATGATTAATAAAGGAGGCTGAAATAAAATGGCTAGACAATAAAACAATTAATGTATGCCAACATTCAATATCTGCACTAGATCGATTTGAAAAACATTGCCTATTAAACAATTGTTTTTGGCCTTTCTTCATTTTCCATGCTTGCCCCCCCCCCCCCCCCCTTTCCAGATATTTACTGGTTTGGGTTTTTAAGACTTAGTATATATAGAATGCACATTGTATTACTCATCATGCAAGTTAGAGGTGCAATGATGATCTTGTCATCTGAACAGCTTGGCACTAGGTGTCAGAGTCAGAAATGACTGAACCCACTGGCATCGTCAAGTTCTTTTGAAGATGTTTGCCTATAAATGGCTGTCTGAGCACTCAAGATTATGATTATTACTCATGTTCTAGCATGTATTTCACTGCATCTCGGGGAGGGGGCCATTCAATAATAAATTTAATCCACTCCACACAAGTAAGGAATAGAAAGACTTTGGAGAAGTGCCATACAGGGACTGATCTAGACCATATTCAAACCCGTGCAAAGGTTTTGGGTGCCATGAGTTTAACTTTTACTAGAACTTTGTATATCAATAAAATATATTTTTTTAATTTAGCACAAAGAAAGCCTTATTCATGATGCCACGACTTTAGTGAATAAATTAGTCAAACTCTATTTTGTGCAGTGGTGGTTGTTGAAACCTGAATATGCACAGCTGGTAACTATTGTGGTGTCAGTTTCCCCTCAGCCATAATATGCAGTGTTTCCGCTAGGGGGTAGGGGAATGGGGTCGGTTTGTAGATAGGGGAAAACACGAACACCTGCTTCGAAAATTTAGAAAAGTGCAACACTAGAAATGCATTGTCCAGCAGAACGCGAATTACGATTATAATTCTGGTATGTATACATTCTCAAAATTAAAACAAGAAATGTAACAATTATGTGATACAACAGTCAGTCAATTAAGTTGATTAACCACATTATTGTGGTTGAACTGAGTGAAATAAAAACAAACTTTTAACTGAGACTAAATTTAGATTTATTTTTTATTTCCGGTGGGTAGAATAATTAAATGTACTATGATATTTCGTACCAGTTAAAAGTCAACTATACTCTTGAGGAGGTGCCTCGCCAAGTCATCAAGGGAAGTTCATGACCAACAGTAACATTCACTCGTCTTTTAAAAATTCATTCGATCTACGAACACTGGTTTAAAAAGCTCGGAACTATTTTGTTGTTGCATTCAATCATTTGGGGTCACACAATTGAAATTACCTCGAGAGAATTGCTGCTATCGGCGGGAAAGTGTTGGCTATGATGCTTCATTGGGCGGGAGAGGGGGGTCACACAATTGATATTGACTCGAGATAATTGCTATATAAAGATTTGTACTTGGTAACCAACGAAGCTATGACGCTTCATTGGTAGAGTTACGTCACAAATATCGCATTCGCATCGTACACAAAATATATCGTTTCCGGCTATATATTACGAATCGATATACTGAAGGTTTTACGGTTACACGAAATTCCAGGGTTTTCAAGGAGTTTGCATTAAAACAAAGGGTTCAAGGGCCCTGGGAGGGGAATGCGTCCGGGGAAAATCAGAGAAAAACTTTGCTAGGGGAAAACTTGGCTAGGGGAACGGGGCCGTCAAAGGGACCCCCTGCCGGTATAGCGGAATCCCTGTAATATGTCAGGTGATAATTCTCAACTTCCAAGTCATTATTTTGCCTGAGAATGCTTTTGACATGCTCAATGATGAAAATTTTATCTGATGTACAGTGATATTACACAAAGCACACTCTAATTTTTTTCTGAGAGACTGTCAATAGCAAATTCTTGCGAGTTTTCTATTTGGCACAAATAAGAGTAGTGGGATATTATCAAAATATGTTCTTTGAGGGGGGGGGGGGGGTGTTCTAGAAAGAACTGAATTGTTAATAGGACTACTCTTAATGTAATCCAATTACATTGTGGGTGTATCCTTAATAGTAGTCATGGGACTTACTATAATGAGTGATCTGTACCCTGGGATCCATTGTCACATATGTATGATTTCACAAATATGATGTGGTTTTTCTTACCATAGTTATCAGTTTGGTGCTGGATTTTTAGCTCAACTTGACAAAGTCAAGTTTGATCCATTGCCATGGGTTGGTGCCTGTGTGCGCATCATTCTGTCAATGTGTCCCATCAAAAATTTCCTTTAGCACACCCAACAGGCTACATTTATTGTGATCTTCTGTGAAAAACATGGCCGCCTGCAGCCATCTTAGATTTTACTCTCTGCATAACTAAATCTTTGGCACACCCTACAGACCACATCCCTCGTCAGATCATCAATATTTTCAAAATTGTGTTAAAAACATGGCTGCCATTGGCCATCTTGAATTTTACTCTTTGCATGATTAAATCCTTTGTCCACACATCCCTCATCCAATCGTCACCAAATTTCATATGGATCTTCGTGGTGACCTCCAGATGTGAGCAGTCAGTTCTTATGAAAATTTACATGGCCACCAGCAGCCATCTCGGACTTGACTCTTTGCATGACTAAATACTAAAGCACACCCAAGAGCCAGCATTTTTTCATCCAATTGATCTCAAACCTCATACTGCTCTTCAGTTTTATCTCTGCTATTGCTTAAACTTTCCATTTTCCTTTTCACTCCATTGACTGATGTATGACATCCCCTCTCCAAGTTGAGCTACAGATTCATTGACACTTTCATTGAAAAATCCAGGAGGGTTAAAAATCACCCTCATCCATGTGCAATTCCTGGATTGTGTAAATTTTGGAATAATTGTGTTGTCCAAACAAAACAATTCAACTTCCATGTTCCAAGTACTTATAATTTCCATGAAATCTTAAACAACATGGGCCCCTATTTATTTTTTATGATGTACAATTTTGGTGCCTTGCTGATCATGGCAGTTATATTTGTGCGAATGACCGACTATCTCTGAGTTGACAGCACTGTGCAGGAACATCAAAAGACAATTAGTCAGCCTTATTGAGGAGTTGGGCATGACATTAGTAGCAATCATTTCTTACATCATAACTGATTGAGTGAACATGATTAGTTATTGTAACTTTCTCCTGGCTAAACCTTTGTCTTTAGCTCTTCAAAGACGATTGTAACATACTTGGTTCCTAAAATTTAAGTCTGTGAAAATAGCTTACAATTTGCGTAGTGGGTACATGGGTGATGAAACCTGCTCACGCCAGGTTTCCAGGCCTCTCAGTTCCTATAAAGAACTGAAAAATGCCATTATAAATTGGGTTGTAAGATATTACATTTATCTTATGTGATGGGATGTCGTCGTCTTGATGACCTACCCCAAACATTTACTAGTACATTTGGTAGGGAATGGGCAAACAAATTTAATAACGGTGTCCTCGGCTATATCATAGGTGATTATTTTAGGTCATTGTCTTTTATAGAAGAAAGTGTTTGACATGCTCAATGATGAAAATGTTATCTGATGTACAGTGATATTACACAACGCACACTCTAATTTTTTTCTGAGAGTTTGTCAATAGAAAAATTGTCATGAATTATAACATAAGATGTTTACCACCATAAAACATGTGATTACTGACTATGTAGTCTGATTTTTGAATTGAGATAATCATGACAATGCACTTCTTAGCTCACCTGAGACGAAGTCTCCGGTGGAGCTATAGTCATCACTCCTCGTCCGTCCGTCCGTCCATCCATCCGTCCGTCAACAATTCTTTGAACATCTTCTCCTCTGGAACCGTAAGGCCGAATGGGTTCATATTTGGTGTGGATGTTCCCTAGGGGACTCGAATTCAGATTTGTTCAAATTAGGTCACTGGGTCAAACAGTTGCGAAGCCAGGGCCATAACTCTTTCCCTCCATAGTGATTTTTTTAAACATCTTCTCAAATACCATCAGGCCAAATGGGTTCATATTTGGTATGAATGATCCTTGGGTGACTGTGGTTCAGATTTGTTCAAATGAGCTCACTGGGTAAAATGTGGGCAGGGCCAGGGCCAAAAAATATTTATAAAAAAAAAATGTTAAACTCCATTGTCAATTCAATATATATATATATATTGCGCCCCTGGCCCTTTATTCAAGTTCACTGCTTCTGCCACCCTGGTCCCAAAAATAATATTTACTCAAATTCTGAACAGAGAATCATTAGAAAGAACCATTTACTTTGGCTCTAACTGTATGCAGGGTATGCCTACACATGTCAAGTGAAATCTGACATTTGTATAAACATTCCCTGGAGATCTGCTAGAGGTCATTAATTCCCTATTACAACAACAATTTATCTCATGTATTGTTCACATCTTTCAACAGGACATTTAACACATTTATCAGGGTCACCATTTGTCTTGTGCTTAAATTTGTGATCCTATCCCTCCTATTATGAAATGCAAATCGATGATGACTCCCAACTGTTTAGTAGTCTGGCATTCTGTACCAGAGTCAGAAATGACTGAACCCACTGGTACTGGCCAGATTGCAAGGACAATATTTGCCTCCTGGGCTGTCTGAGATAACGCACTTAATATACCGGTAAGAGAACGAGTTGGAGGATTCTTTAGCTACCTGTGTAGCTCATGAGAGTTTATTGTATCTTTATTGCTCTTCAGTTGTTCTAATGGGCAAGAACACAATGATGCGGAAGGCTCTCCGTGGTCATCTCGAGAACAATCCATCTCTCGAAAAGTGAGTAGTTATGCAATTCATAAAAAGCTTGTTCTAGTTCCGTATGAACATCTTGGAAAGCTACATGTAGACATTCATTAGTTAAGTAATAGTATGGGATGTTTATTTATTTTCTGCTTTGATTTAAAAGTTGAAGTAATTCACCATATCTTGGGGTTGGGCTAATCCTCAAGAAACATAGCTTCAGAAGATTTCTAGCTCGAGAAGTTATCACAAAACTCATCACAAAAAGATCAGAATGTTCAAAGTCAACTGTAGTCAGTCCGTGCTCGGAAAATTATCTAAACCGCAATTACCGTTCTAGCTGATGACATGCGGCTAACTACAGTTGATTCAATGACATTTGCAACCACTGTTAAGACTTATTTAAACCTTGACATGCGCTGATCTCATTTGCAAAAAATATGTGAACATTGGGGTTTAAAACAACATCTTTGTTTCGCATTGGAAAATTGAGAAGCCACTCGGCCATCTAAAAATTTATTATTTTTTATAAAACCAATTGCTGTATGGCAAAATGAAACTTTCTAAAGAGATTTTTGTGAGCTTCCTCTTTAAAGTCACCCAGGCAGGGTGACTGGGTGATCAAATAGAAATGAAGAATAATCTTGCTACCAAGTTATTTTTAGAAATATTGTATCCAAATTGATAACCCACATCATTCTTATATATTAATTAAATGCATTGACTCGGGATGGCAAAATTGTTTTCTTTAGTTTATTGATAGTTAGCGTCCTGAATCGAAGTAAATATTGTGTCCCAAATCAAACAATTATTTATAATTGAGCATGGTTCAGACGATATTTTCTCTGGAGTGCTACAGTCGAATTGCTTGAGATTTTTGGCTATGTAGTAGAATGCTACATACCTACAGTTGGCATTAGCGCCTGAATACTAACTGATCAGTTTCAACCGAACTAGTCCATAATGTTTTTAATGTTTGAAGCAGGTTGTTTGTGGAAACTCCTGTTATTTGCGCAGAAAAACAGCAAATATAAGTCATAAAGTGTGTTTTCTTACTCTAGCTATTTTGAAGAGAGTTCCAAAATATCATCTCTTCTCTACCTCCAGACAAGTAATTATCAGTAGAAGAATTGACACTGTTGGCCAAAAATGGTTTGGAATATAAAAGAGCAACTACATGTAACTTTATCGAGTTCTTAACAATATACAATTGGCAGAAACATGGTATAGGAAATATTAAATTGTATAGCAATGGCCCACATTTGATTAGCAAAATGCTACACTTTTTACTGCCTGGTGAATATTTCCAGAATTTAAATAGGGTTGTTATTCAGAGGAGAAAGACATAATCATGACTAATTTGAATGGCCTAAGTCACAAATTATGCACAATTATTTTGTTGTATGTTCCTCGGATTCCCAGCTTTTACCTCAGTCTTTGTCCTTTCTTTGTTACGTAAAATTCCTTATGAAATCAAACTGGCAATAAATTATTTCACTTTCACCCTTCGGTTCTATAAGACGAAAGACGAAGTGATCTATTGTAAAATTTATGTTGATGCTTCAACCTACAGGTTGCTGCCAGCCATCAGGGGCAATGTTGGCTTCGTATTCACCAAAGGTGATCTGGTTGAGATCAGAGATATCTTGCTGAATAATAAGGTTAGTGTAATATCTCACTGCTCTGTTGAATCGGACAGTGCATTCAAACATGTATCTACTATGATTGATATAATTGACTTACATATGGTTGTTCTTTAAATTTACTAAAAAAAATTGGAATAAATTGTTTTATTAAGCAACATGTGACTGAAAAATGCGGATCGTGGAACGGACTTGTCCGAGCACCGATAACACGTTTTTTAGCTCACCTGAGACGAAGTCTCCGGTGGAGCTATAGTCGTCACTCGTCGTCCATCCGTCCCTCAACAATTCTTTAAACATCTTCTTCTGAAACCATAAGACCAAATGGGTTCATATTTGGTGTGGATGTTCCCTAGGTGACTCACATTCAGATTTGTTCAAATGAGGTCACTGGGTCATATAGTTGCAAAAGCAGGGCCATAACTCAATTCCTCCATAGTAAATCTTAGAATTACTAATCAAGAACCATTGGGCCGATTTAGCTTATATTTGGTATGGAGTGTCCTTGGGTGACTGGGGTTCATATTTGTTCAAATGGGGTCACTGAGTTAAATAGGATCAGAGCCAGGGACACAACTATTCAAAAAAAAAAAAAAAAAATGTTTTATATTGAACTCCTTGTTGTCCGCCGACCAGAGTTATGCCCCTTTTTATGTTTACCCATACCATAGTATGGTAAACATAGTGTCGTTGTCCGGATTGACCACTCGTCGTTAGTCCGTCCGTCCGTCTGTCTGTCTGTCTGTCTGTAGACACTTTACGCATGGTGCGATAACTCGAACATTTTATATCTGATCGGAACCAAATTTTGTATATGAATTTCTCAGCAGCAAATACAGATCGAGTTCGAATATGGGTTCGATCCGAGTTTTTTTTACGGAGTTATGGCCCTTTTTCGACTTAGAATTCATGCATGCTACCATAACTCAAAAAAAATTTATCTGATCAGAATCAAATTTGGTATGCAAGTTTCTCGGACCAAAATACAGATCGAGTTCGAATATGGGATTGATCCGATATTTTTTAAAGGAGTTATGGCCCTTTGATATAGAATTTCTGCATATTTTTATTAATCAACCATTTTTCAACTGATAAGAACCAAATTTGGTATGCGAGTTTATCAACTCAAAATACAGATCGAGTTTGAATATGGGTCAGATCCTGTTTATACCAGAATTATGGCCCCTTTTAACTAAGAATTGAACAGATTTGATATTTGCTTACAATATATAACTGTAGCAGCTAAGAGAGACTAGAGATAATCTCTATTATTGATACCTGGTAATGAAATCTGATACTCACTGCTGCACTTTAATAGCTATCTGTTTATTGCATTTCCATAGTGTGGACAGTGACTTCTCAGGATTTTATCAACTCCAACATAGCTCTCTGGTCTTGCCTGGATTTTGGGATTAATATTAACCCATTCCATAGACACATGATATCTGATAGGCAGATATTAAATTATATCTTTCACTTTGAGCCAGGTTCAGTAAGGATTTCTAAAAACATCAGAGGAAATGTCTTATTTTGACATTCCATCTATTGCATTTGGGGTGCAGGATAATAATTATGTTGCTTGTATTCTTGAGACTGACTTATTGTGTGGGCTTCTAAATCCATATACATGTACATGCATTTATAGACTATTTTGATCAGTTCATTAGTGTGATTAAGATCAACCACTTGCTATCTCATTTAATAACTCAAATATTTGTCATTGATTATATTATATTTCAAGTCATAGTTTATGATAACACTCCCCTAACCTGTACAGAGAGGGTCATTTGGTTTAGTTGCTTTAAAATATTAACAAAATTAACCCACCCATTCCATAGACATACAGTATGCTATCCAATGTAATAAATCTAATATCTTCAATCTCATATCCCTGGTGACCTCTAGTTATCTCATAATTATGCATTAAAGTATGTTATATCCAATCATTATCAATCATATTTTACGAAATTTTAAAAATAGTTTATCTTTAACTGTTATGTATGGTTCTTCTGCCTGACTATGGACTGAGCTCTATAAGACTATATATCTATTTTAAACTGACTTAATAGGTTGGAATCAAATGCCATATCCATGTTCATATGGAAGGTGCCCAATAAGTCTTATGCCACTTGTGAACTTAAAGGTACTCAATCCGATTTGATGGTCCCCATATCATCAGATTCCAACAACAGTTTTTTTGAAATTCCGCTTCTGTTATCAGAATCAATTAATTGCCCAAAAATAATGCTAACCACAGTCCACTATAGTATAAAATTGCCCAAAATCTGTTGTTTATCAACATTTTGTACAATGAAATTTTGCTACTTTGTCATATATCTGACACAAAAATACCACTTGATTTTTGAGTTATCCATCTTCATCAACTTTCATATGGCCACTAAATATTCCAGGTGGTTAAAGATAATAGATTTAAAAAATTGATATC
The DNA here is from genome assembly GCA_032622095.1 of Siphonodentalium dalli. Lineage (NCBI taxonomy): Eukaryota > Metazoa > Mollusca > Scaphopoda > Gadilida > Siphonodentaliidae > Siphonodentalium > Siphonodentalium dalli. The sequence continues at coordinate 83,122,134 of CP136069.1, read as the reverse complement.
TGCTTACTCTGAGCTTTGAGGAATGGGTTCCTCGATTTGAATAAAATATTTTTTACCCCCGAAGCCAAATAAAAAGTAACTGAGGGGTGCTTAATCGGATCGAGTAGCTTTAATAGTAAGATGTGAATTGTTGAAAAGGTTGCAGTAAGGATTTATGAAAATAGCTAATCGTTATCGCCAAGGTATGGGTTAAACATCTGCCGAAAGTTGGTTTCCAGATGATGACTTTAGTAGAGTTAATCGGATTCAAACCAAATTTGGTATATTACTTTCTCCCAGCAAAACACAGGTCAAATTCGAACAATGGTTCTGCCCGACCATTTTTGGCAGAGTTGTGCCCCTTTTTCGACATAGAAAAGTCCGTTTTTCTTCTGTTTTGGTTTCCCGATGATAACTCGATTTTGGATTGTTTATATGCAAAACCCGTTTTTTTTTGTGGATCAAAATACAGTTCAAGTTCGAATTTCGGTTTAATCAGATAATTTTTGCGAGTTGTGGCCCGACATATAAAACCCCAAAAGTTGGTGTCCGGATGATAACTTTAGTAGAGTTAATCAGATTTAAACCAAATTTGGTATGTGTCTTTCCCCCAGCAAAACACAGGTCAAGTTAGAATTCGGGTTCCGCCATGCCAATTTTTATGCGCAAACAATGGTCGTATCAAGCCGACGCTTAGACGGCGGACATGAGGTCTGCCGACCTTTTATTCAATTTATTAACAAAATTTCCTGCTCAATTTGAAAAAAAATAACACCATTATAACGTCCATCAAGGTGACTCAACCAAATTTGGTTTAAATCCTTCTAAAATCAAGAACATGCAAAAAGCTAGCAGATACTCAGAGCTCTATGAGATATGAGGAAGGTGTCTGCAATCACAGAATGTTTACTTAACACCATATAGAAGACAGAAGTCACATTGATTATAAAGTAATAAATGAAATGGCAGTGTTAACAAAATCTGATTTGAATGATCGCTCCTTTGATTAATACCCAAAAATTCTCTGCCTGTTCGAGAGTTTGTATATAAATGACCCATGGCTTATAACAAACTCCCAAGGCAAGTGTGAATGATGAATCTGACAGTTAGGCCAGTAAAAAACTAAATACGACAGTTAGGCCAGTAAAACTAAATACCTGTTTTCTCAGGCAATTACATATGGGAAACTGGATGAGAAAGGAGGCATTTTTCTCAGCTTACCTGAGATGAAGAATTGAGACATATTTTGTGTGGATGGTCCCTAGGTGGCTGGGATTCAGTTCTGTTCAAATGGGGGTCACATGGTCAAAAAGTGGCAAAGCTAAGGACCTAACTCTTTCCATCCATAGTAATTCTTAAAACATCTAAAGAATCACTGGGGCTATTTAGCTTATAATTGGTATGGAAGGTCCTTGGGTGACAGGGATACAGATGTGTTAAAATGAGGTCACCTGGGTAAATAAGGGCGGAGCCAGGGACATAACTTGTCCATCCATTGTAATTCTTAAAATGTCTTCCTATCAAGAACCATCAGTCCTATTCAGCTTATATTTGGTATGGGGGGACAAGTATTCAGAATTGGATCACTGGGTCAAATAGGGTCAGAGCCACGGACATAAATTCTTTCCCTCATTAGTTATTTTTAAAACATTTTCTCAAGAACCATTTGGCATATTTAGCATACATTTTGGTATAGAGTGGGTGACTTGGATTAGATTTGTTGAAATGAGTTCACCAGGTCAAATAGGGGTGCTTGCGCGAATCGAAGCCGACACCCGCGACCTCTATCTGTGACCAGCCTTCGCCAAAGTGCGACTAGGGACATAACTCTTCCCCCATAGTAATTCTTAAAATGTCACCTCCTCAAGAGCCATCAGTCCTATTTAGCTTATATGTAGTAACTAGTATGGAGGGTCCTTGTGTTACTTGGGACTGGGTTAGATTTGTTAAAATGGGTTCGACCGATCAAGAAATGCCATTTGGTGTGTATGGCCTATGGAGAGTTGGGATCAAATTTTTTTTGAATGGGGTCCACCATTAAAAAAGGGGGGCATGTCAGGTTGTAACTTTGCCACAGTTAGGAAAGCTTGAGGTATCAGTTGTAAAATTCCAACATGTGCAAAGGAATTTTACGAACTTGGGAGCGTGTTTGCTTCAGTTGGGAGGGAGCAGACTATGGATTTTGTGGGTGGGGGATCTGGACCATATTTCAAGGTGGACACCCCTCTGCTCAATGGAGACCCTCTAGGCTACATCACTCTTTAGGACTACTTGTTATGCCCCCGATCTCCGATGGAGATTTGGGGGTATATAGTGGAGCCCTCCGTCCTTCTGTCCGTCCGTACGAACGTTTCAACTCATAACTTTGGTTTCGCTAACTCAATTCAGTTGATATTTGGTATGCTAATAGACCAGCCAGGGGGACAAGATTTCCCCATAACTGCGGTTTCGTCCGCCCATTTTTTCCAGAGTTACGCCCCTTTTTGGACTTAGAAAATTGTCGACCCTTACGAACGTTTCAACTCATAACTTTGGTTTCGCTAACTCAATTCAGTTGATCTTTGGTATGCTAATAGACCAGCCGGGGGGACAAGATTTCCCCATAGCCGTGTCGTCCGCCTATTTTTTCCAGAGTTACGCCCCTTTTTGGACTTAGAAAATTCAGGTTTTCTGCTACTTTTTTTGGTTTCCAAATGATAACTTGATTTTGGATTGTTTACTCATGAATAACATAACTTTACAAAGTGCCATTTAATAAGCATTTGCACAAAAATAAGAAAAATCCTCTCTGATTGTACAGTCGGGGGCGTTAACTCCGCCCAGCGGTGCACTTGTTTTAAGTGAATTTGACGAGTACTAACTCTTATGGTCTTCCGAGTCTCAGTCTAGACAGTCTCGTAAGCGTCTCCACAATCATTGACTGTCTTGTTATACCCCCCGCAACGAAGTTAGGGGGGTATACTGGAGTCAGCTTGTCCGGAGTTTTTCTCAGTCGTTTTTTGATCAATTTCCGTGAAACTTGGTACAGACATCAACCACCATGGGAACCTCTGCACCTGCGATTATGACGTCTGTCGGACTTTTTTTGGTGGAGTTATCCCACCTTTTTCGATTTAGAAAATTTTCGCAACATGTATTATTTTGTCCGAGCTTTTATTTATATTTTTCCGTCAATTTAAAAAAAACGTGGCACAGATATTTAGTACCATGGGAACTTGTGCACCTGCGATTATGACGTCTGTCCGACATTTTTTGGTGGAGTTATCCCCCTTTTTCGACTTAGAAACTTTTTTTGCAACATGCATAATTTTGTCCGAGCTTTTATATCTACATTTTTTGGTCAATGTTTTTTAATCTTGGCACTGATATTTAGTACCATGGGAACCTGTGCACCTGCGATTATGACGTCTGTCCGACATTTTTTGTGTGGAGTTATTCCCCTTTCTCGACATAATTTTGTCCAAGCTTTTATTCCTACATTTTTCGGTCAATAGGTTTAAGATTAAGGTTATGGTTGTACACCTGCAATGGGAACTGTTATATTATTATTTTAACTAAATGTTTACTGACATGTGAAACATCTTAGTATTTTAAAAACAGGGGGGGGGGGGGGTATCCGTAGACCCATTGTGACAGTCACACCTCTAGTTATACCCCACGCAACGAAGTTAGGGGGGTATACTGGAGTCAGCTTGTCAGTCCATCCGTCCGTGGACACAAATTTGTCCGGAGTTTTTCTCAGTCGTTTTTTGATCAATTTCCGTGAAACTTGGCACAGACATCAACCACCATGGGAACCTGTGCACCTGCGATTATGACGTCTGTCAGACTTTTTTTGGTGGAGTTATCCCCCCTTTTTCGACTTAGACATTTTTCGCAACATGTATACTTTTGTCCGAGCTTTTATTCCTACATTTTTCGGTCAATTTTTTTAAAACGTGGCACAGATATTTAGTACCATGGGAACTTGTGCACCTGCGATTATGACGTCTGTCCGACATTTTTTGGTGGAGTTATCGCCCTTTTTCGACTTAGAAACTTTTTTTTGCAACATGCATAAATTTGTCCGAGCTTTTATTCCTACATTTTTCGGTCAATGTTTTTTAATCTTGGCACTGATATTTAGTACCATGGGAACCTGTGCACCTGCGATTATGACGTCTGTCCGACATATTTTGTGTGGAGTTATTCCCCTTTTTCGACTTAGAATTTTTTTCGCAACATACATAATATTGTCCAAGCTTTTATTCCTACATTTCTTGGTCAATAGGTTTAAGATTAGGGTTATGGTTGCACACCTGCAATGGGAACTGTTATTTTATTATTTTAACTAAATGTTTACTGACATGTGAAACATCTTAGTATTTTAAAAACAGGGGGTAACTGTAGTCCCATTGGGACAGTCACACCTCTAGTTTGTTTTGTTTTGGTAAAAAAAAACTAGCCGTCAGTGGCCTTCTTTGATTTAAAAATTCAATCCATTGGCACGGGCTACATGCCATACCGTTTGTATGATAATGAAATTGTCATGGATGTTGACATGTAAATGAGAATGAGTCATTTTGGGTGTCGTTCGTCAAAAACATGGCCGACGGCCAGATAAATCTAACTTCATATGGATCTTCCGGATGACTACTAGATGGGAGTCTTAATTTTTAGCTCAACTTACTTTTGTAAGTTTGAGATATTGCCATGGCTTGGCGTCCGTCGTCCGTGTGTCTGTCAACAATTTCCTTTGGCGCGGGCTACAGGTCGTACCTTTGGTCTGATCTTTATGAGATTTTGCATGAATGTTGACATTGACATGTAGATGGGGAACGAGTCATTTTGGGGTTATTCGGCCAAAAACCCTGCCGCTGGTGGCCATCTTGGATTTCAAAATTCAATCCATTGGCGCGGGCTACAGGTTGTACTGTTCGTTTGATCATCATGAAATTTGTCATGGATGTTAATATTGACATGTAGATGGGAACGAGTCATTTTGGGGTCGTTCGGCCAAAAAACATGGCCGTCAGCAGCCATCTTGGATTTTACTCTTTGCATTACTAAATGCTTTGGCGTGGGCTACAGGTCGTTGCGTTGGATGGAAGTTTATGAAATTTGTCATGGATGTTAACACTGACATGTTGATGGGAACGAGTGATTTTGGAGTCGTTCAGCCATAAAACATGGCCGCCAGCAGCCATCTTGGATTTTACTCTTTGCATGACTAAATCCTTTGGCACGGGCTACAGGTTGTACCTTTGGTCTAATCTTTATGATATTTGTCATGAATGTTGACATTGACATGTAGATGGGAACGAATCATTTTGGGGTCGTTCGGCCAAAAAACATGGCCGTCAGCAGCCATCTTAGATTTCAAAATTCAATCCATTGGCGCGGGCTACAGGTCGTACTGTTCTTCTGATCATCATGAAATTTGTCATGGATGTTAACAATGACATGTAGATGGGAACGAGTCATTTTGGGGTCGTTCGGCCGAAAAACATGGCCGCCAGCAGCCATCTATGATTTTACTCTTTGCATGACTAAATCCTTTGGTGCGGGCTACAGGTCGTAGCTTTGGTCAGATGGTCATGAAATTTGTCATGGATGATAACAATGACATGTTGATGGGAACGAGTCCAAAAACAGCAGCCATCTTGGATTTTACTCTTTGCATGACTAAATCCTTCAAAATTCAATCCATTGGCGCGGTCTACAGGTCGTACTGTTCGTCTGATCATCATGAAGTTTGTAGGTCGTAGCTTTGGTCAGATCTTCATAAAATTTGTCATGGATGTTAACAATGACACGTAGATGGGAACGAGTCCTTTTGGGGTCAATTGGCCAAAAAACATGGCCACCAGCAGCCATCTTGTATTTTACTCTTTGCATCACTAAATCTTTTGGCGCAGGTTAGACATTTCAATTAGCACCTTTCCTATTCCTCCATTTACTGTCAACCATTAAATTATTCCCCTACCTAAGTTGAGCTACAGTGTCATTGACACTTTCATTACCAATATCGGGAGCTATCAAATTTTTTTAATTGGAAAACATTGCCGCCAGTGACATTTTTGGATTTCATGTTGATATCTAGTATTACTTAGACATTTCAACTTTCCGCATTCCTAATTGCTCCATTAACTATAACACATTAAATTATCACCTCTGAAGGTGAGCTACAGTGTCATTGCAACTTTTAAAAATTATTATACAGCCTCCAGGCTTCATCGTGCCTTTTGGTGATTTGCCTGAAATCTTGCAAGCTTGATTTCTCTCCCATAAGGCTCTCTACAATGTTTTATCCAAATGGCTTCTTGACAATTGTATATGGTTAATCTGATGTCTCATTTTATAGAAAAAAGCTCCAGCAAAAGCCGGCGCTATTGCACCATGGGAGGTGACTGTACCTGCACAATCAACAATCTTGGGTCCAGAAAAGACCTCCTTCTTCCAAGCTCTGCAGATCCCAACGAAGATTACCAGGGGAACCATTGAAATTTTGGTGAGTAGCAGACTCCGATGAATCAGGTATTTGAGACTCAAATCGTCAATGATTTCACATCGAATCTAATCTCGAATCGAAAAGTCACTTTAATATTATAATCCTAACAACAAAGTTTTTAGCAATTGGTTATTGCAGCGAACTGAGAGAAGTTTTCCGACAATGGAGGCCACGCACATATTTTCCAGAATATTTTTTGTGAATTTGGATCCTGTACTTTAATTGATATATTTCATGGAAATTAAACCTCCCTTGTGAAACTTGAATAAAAGTCTAAGAAAATTAAAGGAAGTTGGTCATGTTTGAGAATTGTCTGTTCTTTCTTCAGAACGAAGTGGCCCTGATCAAGGAAGGTGACAAGGTGGGAGCTTCCGAAGCGACGCTTCTGAACATGTTGAACATTTCACCATTTGCATATGGTCTTCAGATTGAGAGAGGTAAGTTTATCCAAGGTTACCACTAGGATTTGGGTGAATGGAACGGACCCCTGTAGCTGATGGGTCTATGGTAGATCAGTTCTGATTAAAATCATACTCGGGACACTTCAGGTACTGAATGACGTAATTGCTAGCCAATCGCAATATCATCAGTAAATGATGTAAACAATCGGGTGATAGTTGCTATAGTTGGAATCCCAAGACATATTTGGTACGGAGGGACCTTGGGTGACTGGGGTTCAGATTTGTTCAAATGGGGTCACTGGGTCAAATGGGGGCAGAGCCAGGGACATGACTCTAAAAATTAAAAATTTCATTTTTATACCCTCCGCAACGAAGTTAGGGGGGTATACTGGAGTCAGCTTGTCCGTCGTCCGTCCCGTGGACACAAATTTGTCCGGAGTTTTTCTCAGTCGTTTTTTGATCAATTGTCGTGAAACTTTGCACAGACATCAACCACCATCTGTGCACCTGTGATTATGACGTCTGTCGGACTTTTTTTTGTGGAGTTATTCCCCCTTTTTCGCAACATAGATAATTTTGTACAAGCTTTTATTCTTACATTTTTCGGTCAATAGGTTTAAGATTAGGGTTATGGTTGTACACCTGCAATGGGAACTGTTATTTTATTATTTTAACTAAATGTTTACTGACATGTGAAACATCTTAGTATTTTAAAAACAGGGGGGTATCAGTAGTCCCATTGGGACAGTCACACCTCTAGTTGCATTTTGATCTTTAATTTTTTTTTAGACACATCACAGCCTCATATTTCTTACCTAGATTTTTCTTAGCACATTCTTCATCTATGGATTTTTGTATCATTTATTTAACCCTTTCCTCTCTTGTTTTTATATAGAATTCATCCAAGACAGGATGAATCAAACATTTTTCATCTGATCGACACCAAATTTGGTATATGAATTTTTTACACCTATATACAGATCAAGTTCAAATATGGGTTTGATCCCATATATTTTAACAGAGTTATGGCCCTTTATAATTCACACCTCATTGCCATGCCCTATGAATTTTAGAGAGAACATTACATCGCTGAAGGCTGTATTATTGAATGAGCCAATTTATCACTATGGACACTTGATACTACTGGGAGAGACTGCTTGCTTGCAGACATGTTTACACCATCTGTCAAGCTGTGATTGATGACTCTGTATTCCAGTTCTCTGTGAAATATTAAGTTAATCCACCTGTTGAAACAGTTTCATGGCATTAGTTAAACACCTATTCTGCAAGAATAAATAGGAAAAGTCTATTGTTCATTTCCTCAAGCCTGTCTGACATTTGCAGAATGAGGTCCCCAGAGGATGAATTTAGTGTTGCTACCCCGTACAGCAGGCTAGCATCACCAAATACACCCGCCGGGGACCTAATTCTGCTTAGGCCTCATCTTCTGGGAAGTATCCTAAGTATCAAATTTTGTTTTAGTTACTTTTTTACTTTTTCCCACCTGTTCAGTTTCAATGTCCCCCTAATTTGCAAAAGATAAAATGCATAATTGAGGTGTTCAATGGGTGTGCATCACCAACTGTAGAACTTCAATCCTAGGTTTCTATTGGCCGTTGAGGCCTAATCAGACTGAGGATGAATTCGGTGATGCTGGCCCGCCTTTCCGAATAGTGTCATTAAATTCACCTTTTGGGGACCTTATTCTGCAAATGTCAAACACACTAAATTCAGGATTGGCAGTTTCATATTAATTTCTTAACCACCACTTATCCAGATGAAATCATACCAGGGACATAACTCTTTTTTAAAAACTGTTGTTAAATTGAAATCTTTGCTCAATTTAAAAACAAAAGAATGAAAAAAATTCAAATTTAAAATGCAAAAAGAAATTAAGATATTTTTTTTCATTTAACCTTTGACAAAGTCTCCGGTGGAGCTATAGTCATCACTCCTCATACGTCCATCTGTCCATCCATCAACAATTCTTTAAACTTCTTCTCTAGAACCATAAGACGGAATGGGTTCATATTTGTTGTGGATGTTCCCTAGGTGACTCATATTCAGATTTGTTCCAATGAGGTCACTGGGTCAAATAGTTGCGAAGCCAGGGTCATAACTCTTTCCCTCCATAGTAATTATTTTAAACATCTCAAATACCATCAGGCCAAATGGGTTCATATTTGGTATGAAGGATCCTTGGGTGACGAGTTCAGATTTGTTCAAATGAGGTCACTGGGTCAAATGTGGGCGGGGCCAGGGACATAAAATATTTATTGGCCCTTTACTTTATAAAGTTCACTGCTTCTGCCACCCTGGTTTCAAAAATAATATTTACTAAAATTCTTGACAGAGAATCATTAACAAGAAGCATTTACTTTGGTTCTAACTGTATGCAGGGGTATGCCTACACATGCCAAGTGAAATCTGACATTTTTATAAACATTCCCTGGAGATCTGTTAGAGGTCATTAATTCCCAATTGCAACAACAATCTATCATATGTATTGTTCAAATCTTTCATAAGGACATTTAGCTCATCGACCACTTCACTAGAACATAATTGGCAAACTTGAAAAGTGTTCTTTGAAAGAACCACCATGTCTATTTAGCTCAGATCAGTAGTGAACAGTTGGTAATTTTGAGGTAGATATTCACTGATCTATATACATGAAGCCTCTCTAGCCACCTATCCTGTTTAGATCTACTTCTTTTAAAGTGATTATGAAAAGTTCTGACTGTTGTGGTCTCAAGAGTCCCAGTCTTTGCAGTCTGGTGAGCGACCCCAGTCTTGGACTGTCTTGTTATTTGATAAAACAAGTTATATATTACATAGTGACAACAGGGTTCTGTGGAATACATAGCTTATAGGTCGGAGCCCTATAATAACATAATAAATATAATAATGAACATATTAATGAGGTGCAAGAGAAAAATAGGGGGACAGTTGTCACGAAACTCATGGTTGTAGGTTTTGGGGAATGGGTAGGGACAAAACTCAAAAAAGGGAGGGGTTATCCTAAAAAAAAAAGCAAGCAATAAAATATATATTAATTTAAATCCAAGAACAATTTAATATAAGTTAAGTGAATGTGTAAGGATGTGACGGTACTATCAAAATCAGTGGACCTCATTTTATTACGTTTAAAATATGTCTTAAAATTTCAGGGAGCCTTGTGCTCTGGCTCTGTTTGAGGTCATGCTTTGTAAATGTTTGGTCCATTCACTTCAGTTGACTCGCATATATGCAGTCTTGACATTCTAACATAACTAGAACAGGTTACAATAAAGCTTATAAGCCTGTATCTTATTACATATTAACATTTGTAATGTAAGGCATATGGGGAATGTTGTAACCTGTTGGAATTGTCATCTATTATAGGGAACAAGTCCTTGAATTCAACCGATATAGTCCTTGAATTGTCCTTGAATCAAATTGTGAAAATCCTGTATGAACCATTACCTATGAATCCTAAATCATCACCAGGGCCAAAACCTGCCATATGTTCATATCATAGGTGAAAAAGACTATATCCTTTGTGGAGTGAGATAAAATATCCAGTAATAAACTTACAAGTTAATTTTATATGTATTCTGCTTCTTTCAGTCTATGATGATGGCTCCCTCTATGATCCAAGAATTCTGGACATAACTGATGAAGATTTGAGGACAAGATTCATGAGTGTAAGTTACAAGCTTTTTCTCATGAATAATTGGTTTTCAGCAATAGGGAGAACTTTCATTATACCCCCAGTCCCCCACTCTCGAAGAGAATGGTGGGTACACTGGATTGACTGCATTTGTATATGCATTTTGATCTAAAAATATATATTTATAGGTAGAAATTTTAGTGACGTATTCTTGTGGTATTTAGAACTCCCAATGTGCGTGAAGAAATTCGCGCTAACAATTGTCGGATGTAAACTCATGTCATACGAGTTATGTTCAAGAATATACACACTTCTGAGTTCATTAAATCATAACTTTTTTGTGCAAAGGTACACGCTATATAGATTTACACGAGAATCAAGTTCAGAATCCTGTCTTTAAGATGGCATAAGTCAATAGACTGCACAGTGCAGCGCATTTTAGTTATTGGTGGGGTATTCAGAAAACACCCAGAGTTTGTTTTGGCTAAAGCCCATATGACATCATGTATTTACGTTGGGATTGTGACGTTACGTAACATTTTTTGGCAGTTTCTATAATAAATCTAATAAGTTTTCAATTTGTTTATAACTTTTTCTGGATTTAAGATATTGAAATAGATTGTGGTGTGCTGAATTCAGAATTTAATAATCTTTCCAATGGTGTAAACAATATGGTAGAAGAGAATGCATACAATACAGCACTATACACCTGATCACAGTCAACAATAAGTCAAAATACCCCTGGGAGCCCAGGGTCGGGTCGTCGATCGTTATGTGGAGCCAGGGTTCAAAGGGTTAACTTCACATTTGAAAAAAAGAAGTTTTGGGGTCAGAAATAGGGGGGGGGGGAAACATGCCGATTTCCGGTTTGGAAAGGTGCGAAAAAATTGCCCCTGCTGCTACCCAGGATTTTTCCTGGTGACAATTTCATATCTTCACTAAAACGAGTCATGTACTGCAGTATCTTGACACGTGATTTCCATTGGTTACAGACTTAACTTTATGCAGATACTTGCTGTATGAATCGCCTGTAAGCCATATATGAAGCGACAGAACTATAGTGCTGATAAATATGATGTATTCATCAGTTTCCCCGTTACTGTGACAAAGATTTTAAAAGTACTTCTAGAAACATCATTCTCCTTAGATAGCTAGATCTCATCAGTATGGGTGGAGGCACTGGCTCAGTATAATGTAATTTTGCAGTGCTGACCGAATAAATATATTTTCAGGGTGTTCGTAGAATTGCTGCTCTTTCCTTGGCCATTGGATACCCAACAGCAGCTTCTGTACCTCACTCTCTCGCCAACGGATTCAAGAATTTATTGGCCATAGCTGTTACAACCGATTATGAATTCCCAGAAGCTGAAAAGGTTTGTGAATGATTTAAGTCTGAGAAACATTTGCATTTATTACCTAAATAAGATGTTATTCTAATTTCTAGATCACCTAAAATATCAATTCGGTTACAGTTGGAATGTGCTAATTTTGCGGACCATTGTCCCATTTTACATTAAAGTTACATAAGTTTTATAGTTGAAGATTTTCATAGTCGTTAGATCAGATATTAACACCTTTGTTATGGAGCTCCCTATTTAAAGATATGTATAATATATCAGTATTTTACATATACATCATGTGACTTGAACAGCAGACTGGCCACTCCATGTGTTAGAACAATTTAGCTGGTCTCGATATATCATGCAGAGTTATATAATTCTGGTGTACTCTGACGGGTGTGTTGCCTGTTGGGTATTGCCTTAGCATAACACTTGAGACCACAAATAAACATCAGAGCCATAGTGCTGTTATGATTGATCTCAAACATATCAGTCTCCAGCTTCTGTTACAATCCATTATTGACAGGAACCTTTATTTTATGCCGAATTCTTGCTAGTCAGTAGTCAAAATTGATGTGTCTGCTGCTCCCCAAGACTATCGGATATTGTGCATTACAATTTACTTTACACTCTGCCGGTATAAAGGCACAGAATCCCTTTAAAAAATAATGTGTTCAGTCTTTTTTTTTATGTATAAAAATTGGTATGTAGATACAATAAATTAATGTACTTGGTATTGTCTGACAGGATTATTTGTCATAATCATTAGGCCAAAAAAAAAAACATCTCTGTTTCCGATAACATGGGGAAAGTTTTCCAGATAGGCAGGCAGGGTTTGTTTGTTTGTTTTTTACACTTTTTTTTAACCGGCCATTTGAAAGTGATAAAATAGTGTAGAACACCCTTTTAACATGTACTATAAATTGGCATGCTTTTATACATGTTAACTGGTAATATATTATGCAGCTTGCTGGACTATTAGGTCATGTATTAGGTATTAAAGATATTCTCTGAAAATAAAGTATTTGAGACCACTTCCAATTGAATGTATATTATGGCTACTAGTATGTGCTTGAATAAGATTCAAGGTATTAGGCTTTAGAGTTATACCTCTTACATAGTCCATGCACTACCAGCACACAATGCAACAGTATCATCTGATACCTTTATTTCCAAATTACATGTGGCTAGAAAAATGTTACTGACTTTTCTTGGATATGCAGGAGTAAACATGTTTTGTTCCAATCTTCCCCTGAATATCTCTGGTGTAGATTGGGCCTGAGGTTACACATTTTATACCATTCTATTCATCACTGCCGACACAATTTTCCACGTGTTGGTGTTGACAGAGAGATCGTTTTATGGAATAAATACTTGCCATTTCAATAAAACCTATTGTATTTTCATCCCCTCTTATTTCTCTTCAGAGATGATCATTATTTTTCAGTGACCACTTGTCCATATTACCAAATCACTATCTTGTATTGTGGTTTAAAGTCACATATTTCCGACTTATTTCGTTGCAATCCCAGAATGTTTTAAATAGCAGAATTGATTACATGCAAACTTTTAGTGTAATTAACAGCAAGTTATCACATAATCCTTACAGTACATGTATGCACATCAGATGATACAGTGCGAGTTGTTTCTATCACAGTACATGTCGTATCTGCTACTTGGTCGGTAACATCAAAGCAGTCTGTTGTAAATAGTTACACGGAGTTGATTCACGTGACCCACTGAGGCGTTATGGTTGGTGAACATGACCCAGTTTGTGTGTCATTCATAACAGACAGTTGTTTTTTTATGTTTACCCATACCCAGGGATGTAAGTTTTCCGGTTTTTGCCGGATTTCCGGTTTTTCGTTCAGTTCCGGCTTCCGGTTTTTTTTTCCGGTTTCCGATTTTTTGGTCTGATTTTTCGTTAGTGCTTTCTCTTTCCCGGATGATGTCAAACAATCTTCCGTTTCGGCACACTGAAAGCTTTCCGCGATATTGCTTTACCAACCTCCGGTTATGAATAGCACGTGTCTATTGTTGTTCCTTTCGCGCCTGGATAATTTCTTTGTCGCATTTTAACAATAACAACAATGAGTATTTTAAATCGAGATTCCCCGATCAATGACGTGGGATTGAAAAACAAATTCAATTGGTCTTGGCTGGAACAAAAATTCAGTTCAGGACAGTTGAAAAGCTTTGAACATGTTTAAAGAAACTTTTGGAAATCTGTAAATATTACTGAACATTTATCTGATACATGTTGGTTGTTAGAGCCTTTGGATGTCAATATATCAGCAACAGAGACTGTATAAACTTTATTGGGTGAGTTACTAGTAGACAATATGTATGCTCTGAATTTTTTTTTAACTGAATTTTATTTACAAAAACAGGAATTTTGAGCTGAATTATTTATCTCTTTTTTATCATAGAATGCTCTCAGATGCATTCTCAGAGCCTTAAAAATACAAAAAATTCTTGGGGGAGGACCCCCAAACACCCCGTTAGCGGGATGGGGGACACCCCCTCCCGCACCCTCCCCGCTTGGCCTTCGGCCAAGCTAGATATTGTTCAGGTTTAAAAAAAATTTCCACTTACATCCCTGCATACCATAGTATGGTAAACATGGTGTCGTTGCCCGGATTGACCACTCGTCGTTAGTCCGTCCGTCCGTCTGTCTGTAGACACTTTACGCATGGTGCGATAACTGAATTATTTTCTATCTGATCGGAACCAAATTTTGTATATGAATTTCTCAGCACCAAATACAGATCGAGTTCGAATATGGGTTTGATCCGAGTTTTTTTTACGGAGTTATGGCCCTTTTTCAACTTAGAATTTATGCATGCTGCCATAACTCAAAAAGAAATTATCTGACCATAACCAAATTTGGTATGCGAGTTGCTCAACCCAAAATACATATCGAGTTCGAATATGGGTTTGATTCGATATTTTTTAATGGAGTTATGGCCCTTTGACATAGAATTAATGAATGCTTCGATAAATCAACAATTTTTCAACTGATAGGAACCAATTTTGTATGTGAGTTTCTCAAATCAAAATACAGATCGAGTTCGAATATGGGTTTGATCCGGTACTTTTTACTGGAGTTATGGCCCTTTGATTATTTTATTCATCGCTAAAATATATCAAAGATACACAGGTGGCACTGTCTAGATAGTATCTAATAAATCAGGTTCAGGATGCTATGAAGTTGTCTCTCTCTTGTGTCTTCTCACACAGAGATATTATCCAGTTACAATACAATGAAGTGGTCTCTCTCTTGTGTCTTCTCACACAGAGTTAGTATCCAGTTACAATACCATGAAGTTGGTTATTATACCCCCTTTTAAAAAAAAAAGGGGGGTATACTGTTTTGCACCTGTCCGTCCGTCCGTCCGTGCGTGAGTCCGTACGTCCGTCCGATGTCTGTTCGTGTCATAACATGAACAGTAGTGCTCGGATCTCAATGAAATTAGGTATGGATGTTCACTATTATGAGGACATTAAATAGAGGGTTCCATCGTTTTGTTTGGATTTTCCATTCTAGAGTTATTCATCTTTGTTTATCTGGAAATAGTGGCTTTTTGGTCCGTCTGGTGTCTGTTCATGTCGTAACTTCAACAGTTGTGCTGGGATTTCAACCAAATTTGGTGTGGATGTTCACAACTATGAGGACATTAAAAAGAGGGTTCCATCGTTTTGTTCGGATTTTCCATTCTAGAGTTATTCATCTTTGTTTATCTCGAAATGTTGGATTTTTGGTCCATCTGGTGTCTGTTCATGTCATAACCTGAACAGTAATGCTCGGATCTCAATGAAATTTTGTATGGATGTTCACTACTATGAGGGCATTCAATAGAGGGTTCCATCGTTTTGTTCGGTTTTTCCATTCTAGAGTTATACATCTTTGTTCATCTGGAAATGTTGGCTTTTTGGTTCATCTGGTGTCTGTTCATGTCGTAACTTTGACAGTTGTACTGGGATCTCAATGGGATTTGGTATGGATGTTCACTACTATGAGGACATTAAAAAGAGGGTTCCATCGTTTTGTTCCGCTTTTCCATTCTAGAGTTATTCATATTTGTTCATCTGGAAATGTTGGCTTTTTGGTCCGTCTGGTGTCTGTTCATGTCGTAACTTCAACAGTTGTCCTGGGATCTCAATGGAATTTGGTATAGATGTTCACTGCTATGAGGACATTCAATAGGGGGTTCCATTGTTCTGTTCTGATTTTCCATTCTAGAGTAATTCATCTTTGTTTATCTGGAAATGTTGGCTGTTTGATCCAACCGATGTCTGTTCAGCTCATAACTTGAACAGTAATGCTTGGATCTCAATAAAATTTTGTATGGATGTTCACCACTATGAGGACATTTAATGGCACATTCAAATGTTTGTTTTGGTTTTTTGTTCTATAGTTATTCATCTTTGTTTATATGAAAATGCTGATTTCTGGGTCCATATGTCTGAGTCTAGCCATCATAAGTTATAGATGTGCCCACACTAGGCGGTATGCCATGAGGGGGTATGCACCGGACGACAGTCCATCTCTTGTCTTGTATTGAGTTAATTAACTGCTAGGAGATGTGTTGGCTGTATCAGATATACTTTATACTCTATAAGTATCTCTGGCCATATCATAGGTGGAATGTTTATACTATTATATTTTATATGCATGGTTATTTAAATTTCATCTTAAAGGCATAATCTGGTTTCATTGTTTAATAGCATTACCATTGGAATTTTGTTGGTTTCATGGGAAGACAACTTTGGTTTTCAAAGTTTTAAAAACTTGAGAGCTCTGTATCAGTCTATGGGAACAAAATAATTGTTCATAACACTTTTAGTACTGTAGGTCTAGTTTGTTTTATCTATATATTAATGGAAAGCTTTTTCGACATTGATTTCAATTGATTACATATGTGAATTGAAAAATTAAAGGGGCACACCAGGTTTGATGTATTTTTCCTGTACTCTGCATGAGATAAAACTTTTTATGTGTACCTATACCATAGTATGGTACACATAGCGTCAATGTCCGGATTGACCACTCGTCTGTCCGTCCATCTATATCTGTCTGTCTGTCAGACACTTTAGGTATAATGCGATAACTCTAACATTTTCTATTTGATCGGAACCAAATTTTGTATATAGGTTTCTCTTCCCAAAATACAGTTCGAGTTTGAATATGGGTTTGATCCGATTTATTTTAAAGGAGTTATGACCCTTCTTTTGTTTTTAAATTTGAAATTTGGATTTTTCATATTTTTTTAGATTGAATTTCCTCGCTCAATTTAACATACACAAATATTAAAAAACTTTTATAATAATAAAAAAATTATTTAATTCAAAAAAAAAAATTGTCATTGACACTAATTTGTTTTAGTTGTATTCCATTAATAAGGTGTGATGTCCTGTATTGAAAATGTGAAGATTTTATTGCAATAGTTGCATGTAATATAATGATATCAATAAATTGACATGTGAACATCCAATATCCAGAGTATGAGAATACCTTTAATAGATGTCATTCCAAGCAAAATCTGTTATTAATTGAGTGATGACATATGTTACATAGCTCTAGGGGGTGGTTGTATGAAGGTAAAGATGAACAACCTGCTGGCTGGATAATTGTTTATCCTATCTGTCAAATTTATTAATGGCTAAACAATTGGATCTCACAGTGAGAGGTCCTTGTGTGAATAGGGACAGAGTTATGAGATTTAAAATGACTCCTCCCCCACCCCAATTACTTTAACCCCTTCTTAAGACAAATTATTTGACCTTTTGATTTTAAGTTAGGTACTGATATATGTATTACTGTGATCATATCTTTGACCAATTATCAGTTATAGCTAATCGCTATCGCCAAGGTATGGGTTAAACATCTGCCGATCGTGATCGGCCTCTCGTTAAAGTGGGTTAAACTCGGGTTACTGTGAATATTCAAGGATGCCCAATGCATTTTAATCTTGGATGACATTTTGTCTGGTCAATATGGCGATTTCGGCTTTTGACGACGCTAATTTCCAGGAGTCATAACGGAATGCGGACTGTCAATTTCCCGCCAAAACGCATGTGCTTTTCACTGTTTAATTTTGTCGCGAACAGATGGTTTTTCAAGCAAGTTTTACGCCCAATTCCGCGAAGGAATTTAAGGGAGCTGCCGGTATAATACATTGTACTTTTTAAAATACACAGTCCACCATAGACTGGGGGATTTCCGTAGTGACTCGTCGGGGCAGAGTTTGATTTACGCCACGCTATTCACTGCGTAGCATGGCCGACCGGGTTGTCTTGTTTATATCTAGCTATTAACTCAGACACATACAGGTTACTATGGACTTCTGGAAAATAAAAATAAAAATTGAGGCCGGCAAGAAAATCTCAGCCAGGCCGGGGTACCGGAAACTGAGACTTTTTTTTTTTGGCCTTATGCACCATCATTCTAATAAATTAATTAAATGTCCTGTATTACATTAAAGCGACATAAGGTTAAATGTGAATATTTTCATAAATGTTAAGTATTTTCATAAATATTAATACCTTTGTTATGGAGCTCCCTAGTCACTATTTGAGGCCCAATATAGATAAATTGTTAGATTTACATCCATATTATTCAGAAAAATGGGGTGGGAGAGCGAATTTTTATTTTTAAATCTAGCAAATTGTTTTTATTGGCCTAAAGATATGTATAATATATCAGTATTTTACATATACATCATGTGACTTGAACAGCAGACTGGCCACTCCATGTGTTAGAACAATTTAGCTGGTCTCGATATATCATGCAGAGTTATATAATTCTGGTGTACTCTGACTGGTGTGTTGCCTGTTGGGTATTGCCTTAGCATAACGCTCGAGACCACAAATAAACATCAGAGCCATAGTGCTGTTATGATTGATCTCAAACATATCAGTCTCCAGCTTCTGTTACAATCCATTATTGACAGGAACCTTTATTTTATGCCGAATTCTTGCTAGTCAGTAGTCAAAATTGATGTGTCTGCTGCTCCCCAAGACTATCGGATATTGTGCATTACAATTTACTTTACACTCTGCCGGTATAAAGGCACAGAATCCCTTTAAAAAATAATGTGTTCAGTCTTTTTTTTTTATGTATTAAAATTGGTATGTAGATACAATAAATTAATGTACTTGGTATTGTCTGACAGGATTATTTGTCATAATCATTAGGCCAAAAAAAAAAACATCTCTGTTTCCGATAACATGGGGAAAGTTTTCCAGATAGGCAGGCAGGGTTTGTTTGTTTTTTTTACACTTTTTTTTTTTTAACCGGCTATTTGAAAGTGATAAAATAGTGTAGAACACCCTTTTAACATGTACTATAAATTGGCATGCTTTTATACATGTTAACTGGTAATATATTATGCAGCTTGCTGGACTATTAGGTCATGTATTAGGTATTAAAGATATTCTCTGAAAATAAAGTTTTTGAGACAACTTCCAATTGAATGTATATTATGGCTACTAGTATGTGCTTGAATAAGATTCAAGGTATTAGGCTTTAGAGTTATTCCTCTTACATAGTCCATGCACTACCAGCACACAATGCAACAGTATCATCTGATACCTTTATTTCCAAATTACATGTGGCTAGAAAAATGTTACTGACTTTTCTTGGATATGCAGGAGTAAATATGTTTTGTTCCAATCTTCCCCTGAATATCTCTGGTGTAGATTGGGCCTGAGGTTACACATTTTATACCATTCTATTCATCACTGCCGACACAATTTTCCACATGTTGGTGTTGACAGAGAGATCATTTTATGGAATAAATACTTGCCATTTCAATAAAACCTATTGTATTTTCATCCCCTCTTATTTCTCTTCAGAGATGATCATTATTTTTCAGTGACAACTTGTCCATATTACCAAATCACTATCTTTTATTGTGGTTTAACGTCACATATTTCCGACTTATTTCGTTGCAATCCCAGAATGTTTTAAATAGCAGAATTGATTACATGCAAACTTTTAGTGTAATTAACAGCAAGTTATCACATAATCCTTACAGTACATGTATGCACATCAGATGATACAGTGCGAGTTGTTTCTATCACAGTACATGTCGTATCTGCTACTTGGTCGGTAACATCAAAGCAGTCTGTTGTAAATAGTTACACGGAGTTGATTCACGTGACCCACTGAGGCGTTTTGGTTGGTGACACAGTGACCCATGACCCAGTTTGTGTGTCATTCATAACAGACAGTTGTTTTTTTAAAGTGGGTTAAACTCGGGTTACTGTGAATATTCAAGGATGCCCAATGCATTTTAATCTTGGATGACGATTTTGTCTGGTCAATATGGCGATTTCGGCTTTTGACGACGCTAATTTCCAAGAGTCATAACGGAATGCGGACTGTCAATTTCCCGCCAAAACGCATGTGCTTTTCACTGTTTAATTTTGTCGCGAACAGATGGTCTTTCAAGCAAGTTTTACGCCCAATTCCGCGAAGGAATTTAAGGGAGCTGCCGGTATAATACATTGTACTCTTTAAAATACACAGTCCACCATAGACTGGGGGATTTCCGTAGTGACTCGTCGGGGCAGAGTTTGATTTACGCCACGCTATTCACTGCGTAGCATGGCCGACCGGGTTGTCTTGTTTATATCTAGCTATTAACTCAGACACATACAGGTTACTATGGACTTCTGGAAAAAAGAAAAGAAAATCTCAGCCAGGCCGGAAACTGAGACATATTTTTTTTTTGTCCTTATGCACCATCATTCTAATAAATTAATTAAATGTCCTGTATTACATTAAAGCGACATAAGGTTAAATGTGAATATTTTCATAGTAGTCTGAAGAGATATTAATACCTTTGTTATGGAGCTCCCTAGTCACTATTTGAGGCCCAATATAGATAAATTGTTAGATTTACATCCATATTATTCAGAAAAATGGGGTGGGAGAGCGTATTTTTATTTTTAAATCTAGCAAATTGTTTTTATTGGCCTAAAGATATGTATAATATATCAGTATTTTACATATACATCATGTGACTTGAACAGCAGACTGGCCACTCCATGTGTTAGAACAATTTAGCTGGTCTCGATATATCATGCAGAGTTATATAATTCTGGTGTACTCTGACGGGTGTGTTGCCTGTTGGGTATTGCCTTAGCATAACACTTGAGACCACAAATAAACATCAGAGCCATAGTGCTGTTATGATTGATCTCAAACATATCAGTCTCCAGCTTCTGTTACAATCCATTATTGACAGAAACCTTTATTGTACCCCCCATTTTCGAAGAGAATGGGGGGTATACTGGACTGACCAATTCTGTACCTCAGTTTTTCCGTCCGTCCGTCCAGGCAGATATCTCAAACACCAGTTATCAGATCTGAATGAAATTTGGTATATTTGTCATTTCTGTTGCTCCACAAGACTCAGATATTGTGCATACAACCGAATTTACACTGCAGGCAGAAATGCTCAAAATCCCTGAATAATATAAAAATTGGTATGTAGACACTGATGTAGATTTTAAAAAATGGAACGTTTTGAATTTTTTTAGCCACAGTTATGGCCCTTAGTCTGTAAATTTGTCATGATTTCTGTTTGTCCGATTCTTCTGCTGATGTTTTATAACGTTATTTGAGCATTATTATTTGGGTTCTTAACTGCCCTTGTGGAGTTCAGATTTTTTTTTCAATGCAATAAACCGGTTTACTGTCGCAACATTTTATTACAGTTTAAGGTGATTTCAGGTGAGCGGATGATCGCTCAACAATGCTTAAACCTTTCTGTAAATGGGTATAGGGACAAGGGTTTGAGGTACACGCTGTATCTATCCCCTTCCGATTTCACAAGCTGCTTTATGTCAAAGGAAACTTGGTATTCCTTAGCCTAGCTTACCAGTTGATCGCTTTGGTTATAATCTTATATCTTCAATAAGTCATACTTAGTCTTGTGCTGCATTATTGCTGACACAATACATCATTGGTTACAGACTTACTTTGTGCAGATATTCACTGCATGAATCGCCTGCAAGCCATATATGAAGAGACAGAACCATAGTGCTAATAAATATGATGTCGTATTCATCAGTTTCCCCAGTAAACACTTTATAACTGAAAGGGAGAATCGATTAAGTAAAGAAAGGGTTAAGTTATTCAAACTCGAAGCCAGCTATATTTATACCCAAATTCACTAGTCAAGCTTGTCTCCCAACAATTTTTTTGGTCTGAAGGAATCATCTTAATTTGTCCATCTGGAATTTGATGGCTTCACGGTGTAATCAATCAGCTCTACCTTCAGTATGTGTTGAGAGAAAATTGAAATTTCAGGCCATATTCCTTGCTCAATGCACACAAAATCAGTTCCTTTAGAGTTATATTCGTGGACCTTTTTTTTTACTTAGAATTTGCCGATTGTTAGCTTTAAGACATAATTTTATTAAAATTGTTATGTGGCATTCAAATCAAGTTCGAATTTGGATCTGGTCTGTCCCATTTCTGGCAGAGTTGTGCCCCATCGACTTGAAATTTTCTGATAACACAACTTATCATTATCTCATAACTTTCAAATGTATGAGGATTAATAACATGAAAATACAGTTAAAGTTCGAATTTGGGTACTGTCCAATTATTTCTGATGGGGTTATACCCCTTTTTTTCAACTTTTAAGTTGCCAATTATTATTCTGGTTATAATAAAATATGTCAACAATATAAACAGTTTGAAGCAGTTAGATTCAGATTTTTTACCAGAATCTAATTTTTCTTTTATAAAAAAAAGCCACTGGTCAAATAAAGGCACCTTATATGGGTGACATGTGGCCTAGCAGCCTTTTGTTTCAACAGAAATCATATTTACCTTGTCTAAATGATAACTTGAGCCAACTTCAAAGAATTGTTCACCTTTTGAGAACATAAAGGTCATCAAGTTGAAGTCCAATTTTTGCCAGAATTTGACTTTCTTTTTAGCTCAACTTTAATTTGTAAAGTTTGAGCTATTGTCATGGCTTGGTATCCGTTGTCTATTTGTGTGCGTCTGTCAACAATTTCCTTTAGTGCGGGATACAGGTCGTATCTTTGGTTGGACCATTATGAAATTTGTTATGGCTGTTGACATTGACATGCAGATGGGAACGAGTCATTTTGAGGTCATTCGGCCAAAAAACATGGCTGTCGGCAGCCATCTTGGATTTTATTCTTTGCATGACTAAAATTCTTTGACACAGGCTACAGGTCGTACTTTTGGTCGTATCATTATGAAATTTGTCATGGCTGTTGACATTGACATGTAGATGGGAACAAGTCATTTTGGGCAAAAAAACATGGCCGCCAGCAGCCATCTTGGATTTTATTCTTTGCATGACTATTTCCTCTTCCACAGGCTACAGGTCGTACCTTTGGTCAATCATCATGAAATTTGTCAGGAATGTTAATATTGACATGTAGAAGGGAACGAGTCATTTTGGGGTCATTCCTTCATAAAACATTACCGCTGGCAGCCATCTTGGATTTTACTCTTTGCATGACTAAATCCTTTGGCACTGACTTCAAGTCAAAGCTTTGGTCAGATCATTATGAAATTTGTCATGGCTGTTGACATTGACATGTAGATGGGAGCGAGTCATTTTGTAGTCATTCGGCAAAAAAACTGATGCCAGCAGCCATCTTGAATTTCAAAATTCTTCATATTAATCTTGATATTGATCTACCAGATGGAAGCTATCAAATATTTTTGAATTTCATTGGAAAACGTAGCCGCCAAGCAATACATATCGAGTTCGAATATGGGTTTGATTCGATATTTTTTAATGGAGTTATGGCCCTTTGACATAGAATTCATGAATGCTTCGATAAATCAACAATTTTTCAACTGATAGGAACCAAAGTTTGTATGTGAGTTTCTCAACTCAAAATACAGATCGAGTTCGAATATGGGTTTGATCCGGTACTTTTTACTGGAGTTATGGCCCTTTGATTATTTTATTCATAGCTAAAATATATCAAAGATACACAGGTGGCACTGTCTAGATAGTATCTAATAAATCAGGTTCAGGATGCTATGAAGTTGGTTCTCTCTTGTATTGAGTTAATTAACTGCTAGGAGATGTGTTGGCTGTATCAGATATACTTTATACTCTAAGTATCTCTGGCCATATCATATGTGGAATGTTTATACTATTATATTTTATATGCATGGTTATTTAAATTTCATCTTAAAGGCATAATCTGGTTTCATTGTTTAATAGCATTACCATTGGAATTTTGTTGGTTGCATGGGAAGACAACTTTGGTTTTCAAAGTTTTAAAAACTTGAGAGCTCTGTATCAGTCTATGGGAACAAAATAATTGTTCATAACACTTTTAGTACTGTAGGTCTAGTTTGTTTTATCTACCGTATATATTAATGGAAAGCTTTTTCGACATTGATTTCAATTGATTACATATGTGAATTGAAAAATTAAAAGGGGCACACCAGGTTTGATGTATTTTTCCTGTACTCTGCATGAGATAAAACTTTTTATGTGTACCTATACCATAGTATGGTACACATAGCGTCAATGTCCGGATTGACCACTCGTCTGTCCGTCCATCTATATCTGTCTGTCTGTCCGACACTTTAGGTATAATGCGATAACTCTAACATTTTCTATTTGATCGGAACCAAATTTTGTATATAGGTTTCTCATCCCAAAATACAGTTCGAGTTTGAATATGGGTATTTATATTAAAGGAGTTATGACCCTTTTTTTTTAAATTTGAAATTTGGATTTTTTCATATTTTTTTAGATTGAATTTCCTCGCTCAATATTAAAAAACTTTTTATAATAATAAATTTTTTTATTTAATTCAAAAAATAAATTTGTCATTGACACTAATTTGTTTTAGTTGTATTCCATTAATAAGGTGTGATGTCCTGTATTGAAAATGTGAAGATTTTATTGCAATAGTTGCATGTAATATAATGATATCAATAAATTGCCATGTGAACATCCAATATCCAGAGTATGAGAATACCTTTAATAGATGTCATTCCAAGCAAAATCTGTTATTAATTGAGTGATGACATATGTTACATAGCTCTAGGGGGGTGGTTGTATGAAGGTAAAGATGAACAACCTGCTGGCTGGATAATTGTTTATCCTATCTGTCAAATTTATTAATGGCTAAACAATTGGATCTCACAGTGAGAGGTCCTTGTGTGAATAGGGACAGAGTTATGAGATTTAAAACGACTCCTCCCCCACCCCAATTACTTTAACCCCTTTAGACAAATTATTTGACCTTTTGATTTTAAGTTAGGTACTGATATATGTATTTCTGTGATCATATCTTTGACCAATTATCAGTTATAGCTAATCGCTATCGTCAAGGTATGGGTTAAACATCTGCCGATCGTGATCGGCCTCTCGTTTTTACTAGATAGTGAAATTCTACTGAAATACATACAATTTGAGTATATACTTTCAAAGTAACCGTAAATAGAGTCAATAATGTCTCAATAACGTTGAATATTTGAGGAAGGAACTGCGATCACCGGTAAACAACGGGACAAAATGCCGACGCAAAATGAATCCAATGCGATAAGATCATAATGATGATACAATTCGGTATTTAAAACACCCCCATCTTCACTGTTCAATGTTCATCCCTTTCTGACATGTTTAAAACATATTTATCATATTATATGCATTATAGTATCTGAGAATTCAACCGCAAACAGCAAATTCACAAACAGTGGGCGTCCTTGACCTGACTGTAACAATTATTGACACGTGCATGATTGACCCACATTCAATGACTGCGGTGTGATCGCTTTGATGTCTGTGATTGATGTTGCGACATAGTTTACAAGCTGCACATGGTTTGCCCAGATTACGTCGCATCGGAATGTCCAGACGATCAAAGTGTTCATACCATTTACTTGGTTTAGTTTTCGACTGTCGGGCAAGGTTGCTGGCATTTGCATGCTCTGATACGACGTTTTTATAACATATTAAGCAGCGACATTTTTAGGAGTCGTCTCCAGTTAGATGCGTAAAATAACTCCAAACAGGGCTTTTTGTTGAACCCTGTTCGTTATTTTGTTCAGCCATGTTTTGAAAAAGAACAAAAACAGTCGCCTACGATATTATAACACATATCTGAGACGAAATGGACACATTCCGATATAATATTGATCAGAGAGGACGATAATTTTATAACAATAGCAACTATAGCAATCATTATTGGCCTAAAGATATGTATAATATATCAGTATTTTACATATACATCATGTGACTTGAACAGCAGACTGGCCACTCCATGTGTTAGAACAATTTAGCTGGTCTCGATATATCATGCAGAGTTATATAATTCTGGTGTACTCTGACGGGTGTGTTGCCTGTTGGGTATTGCCTTAGCATAACACTTGAGACCACAAATAAACATCAGAGCCATAGTGCTGTTATGATTGATCTCAAACATATCAGTCTCCAGCTTCTGTTACAATCCATTATTGACAGAAACCTTTATTGTACCCCCCATTTTCGAAGAGAATGGGGGGTATACTGGACTGACCAATTCTGTACCTCAGTTTTTCCGTCCGTCCGTCCAGGCAGATATCTCAAACACCAGTTATCAGATCTGAATGAAATTTGGTATATTTGTCATTTCTGTTGCTCCACAAGACTCAGATATTGTGCATACAACCGAATTTACACTGCAGGCAGAAATGCTCAAAATCCCTGAATAATATAAAAATTGGTATGTAGACACTGATGTAGATTTTAAAAAATGGAACGTTTTGAATTTTTTTAGCCACAGTTATGGCCCTTAGTCTGTAAATTTGTCATGATTTCTGTTTGTCCGATTCTTCTGCTGATGTTTTATAACGTTATTTGAGCATTATTATTTGGGTTCTTAACTGCCCTTGTGGAGTTCAGATTTTTTTTTCAATGCAATAAACCGGTTTACTGTCGCAACATTTTATTACAGTTTAAGGTGATTTCAGGTGAGCGGATGATCGCTCAACAATGCTTAAACCTTTCTGTAAATGGGTATAGGGACAAGGGTTTGAGGTACACGCTGTATCTATCCCCTTCCGATTTCACAAGCTGCTTTATGTCAAAGGAAACTTGGTATTCCTTAGCCTAGCTTACCAGTTGATCGCTTTGGTTATAATCTTATATCTTCAATAAGTCATACTTAGTCTTGTGCTGCATTATTGCTGACACAATACATCATTGGTTACAGACTTACTTTGTGCAGATATTCACTGCATGAATCGCCTGCAAGCCATATATGAAGAGACAGAACCATAGTGCTAATAAATATGATGTCGTATTCATCAGTTTCCCCAGTAAACACTTTATAACTGAAAGGGAGAATCGATTAAGTAAAGAAAGGGTTAAGTTATTCAAACTCGAAGCCAGCTATATTTATACCCAAATTCACTAGTCAAGCTTGTCTCCCAACAATTTTTTTGGTCTGAAGGAATCATCTTAATTTGTCCATCTGGAATTTGATGGCTTCACGGTGTAATCAATCAGCTCTACCTTCAGTATGTGTTGAGAGAAAATTGAAATTTCAGGCCATATTCCTTGCTCAATGCACACAAAATCAGTTCCTTTAGAGTTATATTCGTGGACCTTTTTTTTTACTTAGAATTTGCCGATTGTTAGCTTTAAGACATAATTTTATTAAAATTGTTATGTGGCATTCAAATCAAGTTCGAATTTGGATCTGGTCTGTCCCATTTCTGGCAGAGTTGTGCCCCATCGACTTGAAATTTTCTGATAACACAACTTATCATTATCTCATAACTTTCAAATGTATGAGGATTAATAACATGAAAATACAGTTAAAGTTCGAATTTGGGTACTGTCCAATTATTTCTGATGGGGTTATACCCCTTTTTTTCAACTTTTAAGTTGCCAATTATTATTCTGGTTATAATAAAATATGTCAACAATATAAACAGTTTGAAGCAGTTAGATTCAGATTTTTTACCAGAATCTAATTTTTCTTTTATAAAAAAAAGCCACTGGTCAAATAAAGGCACCTTATATGGGTGACATGTGGCCTAGCAGCCTTTTGTTTCAACAGAAATCATATTTACCTTGTCTAAATGATAACTTGAGCCAACTTCAAAGAATTGTTCACCTTTTGAGAACATAAAGGTCATCAAGTTGAAGTCCAATTTTTGCCAGAATTTGACTTTCTTTTTAGCTCAACTTTAATTTGTAAAGTTTGAGCTATTGTCATGGCTTGGTATCCGTTGTCTATTTGTGTGCGTCTGTCAACAATTTCCTTTAGTGCGGGATACAGGTCGTATCTTTGGTTGGACCATTATGAAATTTGTTATGGCTGTTGACATTGACATGCAGATGGGAACGAGTCATTTTGAGGTCATTCGGCCAAAAAACATGGCTGTCGGCAGCCATCTTGGATTTTATTCTTTGCATGACTAAAATTCTTTGACACAGGCTACAGGTCGTACTTTTGGTCGTATCATTATGAAATTTGTCATGGCTGTTGACATTGACATGTAGATGGGAACAAGTCATTTTGGGCAAAAAAACATGGCCGCCAGCAGCCATCTTGGATTTTATTCTTTGCATGACTATTTCCTCTTCCACAGGCTACAGGTCGTACCTTTGGTCAATCATCATGAAATTTGTCAGGAATGTTAATATTGACATGTAGAAGGGAACGAGTCATTTTGGGGTCATTCCTTCATAAAACATTACCGCTGGCAGCCATCTTGGATTTTACTCTTTGCATGACTAAATCCTTTGGCACTGACTTCAAGTCAAAGCTTTGGTCAGATCATTATGAAATTTGTCATGGCTGTTGACATTGACATGTAGATGGGAGCGAGTCATTTTGTAGTCATTCGGCAAAAAAACTGATGCCAGCAGCCATCTTGAATTTCAAAATTCTTCATATTAATCTTGATATTGATCTACCAGATGGAAGCTATCAAATATTTTTGAATTTCATTGGAAAACGTAGCCGCCAAGCAATACATATCGAGTTCGAATATGGGTTTGATTCGATATTTTTTAATGGAGTTATGGCCCTTTGACATAGAATTCATGAATGCTTCGATAAATCAACAATTTTTCAACTGATAGGAACCAAAGTTTGTATGTGAGTTTCTCAACTCAAAATACAGATCGAGTTCGAATATGGGTTTGATCCGGTACTTTTTACTGGAGTTATGGCCCTTTGATTATTTTATTCATAGCTAAAATATATCAAAGATACACAGGTGGCACTGTCTAGATAGTATCTAATAAATCAGGTTCAGGATGCTATGAAGTTGGTTCTCTCTTGTATTGAGTTAATTAACTGCTAGGAGATGTGTTGGCTGTATCAGATATACTTTATACTCTATAAGTATCTCTGGCCATATCATATGTGGAATGTTTATACTATTATATTTTATATGCATGGTTATTTAAATTTCATCTTAAAGGCATAATCTGGTTTCATTGTTTAATAGCATTACCATTGGAATTTTGTTGGTTGCATGGGAAGACAACTTTGGTTTTCAAAGTTTTAAAAACTTGAGAGCTCTGTATCAGTCTATGGGAACAAAATAATTGTTCATAACACTTTTAGTACTGTAGGTCTAGTTTGTTTTATCTACCGTATATATTAATGGAAAGCTTTTTCGACATTGATTTCAATTGATTACATATGTGAATTGAAAAATTAAAAGGGGCACACCAGGTTTGATGTATTTTTCCTGTACTCTGCATGAGATAAAACTTTTTATGTGTACCTATACCATAGTATGGTACACATAGCGTCAATGTCCGGATTGACCACTCGTCTGTCCGTCCATCTATATCTGTCTGTCTGTCCGACACTTTAGGTATAATGCGATAACTCTAACATTTTCTATTTGATCGGAACCAAATTTTGTATATAGGTTTCTCATCCCAAAATACAGTTCGAGTTTGAATATGGGTATTTATATTAAAGGAGTTATGACCCTTTTTTTTTAAATTTGAAATTTGGATTTTTTCATATTTTTTTAGATTGAATTTCCTCGCTCAATATTAAAAAACTTTTTATAATAATAAAAAATTTTATTTAATTCAAAAAATAAATTTGTCATTGACACTAATTTGTTTTAGTTGTATTCCATTAATAAGGTGTGATGTCCTGTATTGAAAATGTGAAGATTTTATTGCAATAGTTGCATGTAATATAATGATATCAATAAATTGCCATGTGAACATCCAATATCCAGAGTATGAGAATACCTTTAATAGATGTCATTCCAAGCAAAATCTGTTATTAATTGAGTGATGACATATGTTACATAGCTCTAGGGGGGTGGTTGTATGAAGGTAAAGATGAACAACCTGCTGGCTGGATAATTGTTTATCCTATCTGTCAAATTTATTAATGGCTAAACAATTGGATCTCACAGTGAGAGGTCCTTGTGTGAATAGGGACAGAGTTATGAGATTTAAAACGACTCCTCCCCCACCCCAATTACTTTAACCCCTTTAGACAAATTATTTGACCTTTTGATTTTAAGTTAGGTACTGATATATGTATTTCTGTGATCATATCTTTGACCAATTATCAGTTATAGCTAATCGCTATCGTCAAGGTATGGGTTAAACATCTGCCGATCGTGATCGGCCTCTCGTTTTTACTAGATAGTGAAATTCTACTGAAATACATACAATTTGAGTATATACTTTCAAAGTAACCGTAAATAGAGTCAATAATGTCCCAATAACGTTGAATATTTGAGGAAGGAACTGCGATCACCGGTAAACAACGGGACAAAATGCCGACGCAAAATGAATCCAATGCGATAAGATCATAATGATGATACAATTCGGTATTTAAAACACCCCCATCTTCACTGTTCAATGTTCATCCCTTTCTGACATGTTTAAAACATATTTATCATATTATATGCATTATAGTATCTGAGAATTCAACCGCAAACAGCAAATTCACAAACAGTGGGCGTCCTTGACCTGACTGTAACAATTATTGACACGTGCATGATTGACCCACATTCAATGACTGCGGTGTGATCGCTTTGATGTCTGTGATTGATGTTGCGACATAGTTTACAAGCTGCACATGGTTTGCCCAGATTACGTCGCATCGGAATGTCCAGACGATCAAAGTGTTCATACCATTTACTTGGTTTAGTTTTCGACTGTCGGGCAAGGTTGCTGGCATTTGCATGCTCTGATACGACGTTTTTATAACATATTAAGCAGCGACATTTTTAGGAGTCGTCTCCAGTTAGATGCGTAAAATAACTCCAAACAGGGCTTTTTGTTGAACCCTGTTCGTTATTTTGTTCAGCCATGTTTTGAAAAAGAACAAAAACAGTCGCCTACGATATTATAACACATATCTGAGACGAAATGGACACATTCCGATATAATATTGATCAGAGAGGACGATAATTTTATAACAATAGCAACTAATAAGTACCTGGGGAGGTATAATAAGTCGATTTAAGTGAAAAATAAACATATAAAAAAAAAAAACGTAATGTCGGTTTGAGCAAAATCGCGTCGGGCGGTTTTCGGTTTATTGTCAAAAACCGAAACCGAGTTGTTTTCTCGGTTAAACGCCCATCACTACATGACTCCATTTTCCTTTGTAGACAAAGGAATATCTAAAGGATCCATCCAAATTTGCTGCTGCTGCCCCGGTTGCGTCTGCTGCCCCAGTGGAAGAAAAGAAGGTGGAAGCAAAGGCTGAGGAGTCTGAGGAAGAAGGGAGTGAGGATGACATGGGCTTCGGTCTATTTGATTAAATGTCAACCCAGCATTGTTGCTAAATGAATCAACCTGTGCCGGTCATCTAACCAAATGGCACAAGGGGGTCTCAAAATAAAATCATTTAAAAATTTCAGTTAAGTTGTATCTTTTTGTTTCTCCAATTGTTCCAACAAGTATTATGGACATAATGTCTCAAAAGTGAAAACATTTGTTTTCTAGTGCTGAAACGGTTGACCTATTTTTGTAGCTGATTAACTGCGATTGTAACCGGAATATAGCCTGATATTCGCTATTTTCAAACTGACTTTACTTAATCATTGTTTACACCATAATATGTACAAAGATATCATAATTTGGTCAATTAACTGTAGGGCGAACTCGCGTAATGTTTATTCAGTTAAACCTGTTATGAGCGACCACCCATTTTCCAAGGAAAAGCAGTCGCTGATGACAGATGTTTGTTCACAAGAGGTTTCTTCCTGAAGTACTAATTCACATGCCCAAAACGTAGAGCCGTGCAGTCACTCGAAATAGTTAAGAAATAACTTTTGTTTCGATTAAGGTTATGCAGTTAAATCTGAAATTTGAAGATAAATTCTATAATGCGCATAGCACAGTTATAGAAATGTTATCTTCTAACTTTTAGGTTATAACTCATAACCTTATTGGAAACCTGAGTTATTATTTATAATTTAATCCATCATTCCTCAAGATAACCACCATATAAGTAGAAGGTATAAGTATAAAAGGAGCATAGACCTTTTGACATTGTTGCCAACGAAAAAGACGCACCCAAAGTTGAAATGCTATCAATCAAAAGTCCAATTATCGAGTGATCAAAAGTTGTCGTGAATTTGTCGCTATTGATTGGCTTGCGAACAGCGTACACGCAGTGATCACTCCACTGTGACAGCAGGTGTTCTAGAAATATTTTGCCTGTAAAACTTCATTTCTTTGAAAATGTTAGCTGGATTGCTGGATAGTCTAGTTAAGCACCTGACTACTGGTGTGTAATTAGCAGTAAATTTAATGGCAGAGCAGAACTGTCTGAAGGATTTTTGATGCAGCATCAGAATCCCTGTTTATATCGCAGAAAGTATCAAATAATAGTTTTCATGTACATTTTAGGCACGCAGTATATAGGTGTGGTCAAATAGCACGATGCTGCTGTGAGTGCTGTCATTTCAATAGCAGAAGTAATCAAGAAATTTAGGTTATCAAAAAAAATAACTTTAAATAGCTAATGTATGACAATCAATGGTTTTCAAGTAATATGTGGATTGACAGCTTGTGATTAAATGTAAGTATATAACCACAGGGTATCCGCGGCTCCTTGAATTCCTTGAAAATCCTTGATTTGGAAAATCAATTTTCCAGGGCCCTTGAAACCCTTGAATTGAATGCCCACTCCTTGAAAACCCTGGAATTCTATGTAGCCCTTAAACCCAGGTATATCGATTCATCGGGAGTCAATAAATATAGATAGTTTAGTTCCGAACGCGTTGTTGGTATATGGGAAGTAACCCCATTTTGAATTTCCGCTGGCGGCAATTATCTCGAGTCAATTGTAATTGTGTGACCCCCCCAATGAAGCATGGGATGTAACTCCATTTCCCGCAAAACACCAATACTCGCGAGTCTATTTCAATTATGTGACCCCCCTATGAAGTATCATAAAATTGAACACGATAAAAAATAGTTCCGAGCTTTTCAAACCCAGGTAGCGTAATTAGTGTATTTTTATTGTATCGGATTGAGGTAATTTGTATATTATATAGACATTCGACATTAGAAACCCGTGTTTTACATAAAAACGTACAAATTAACAAAAACGAAACCGAAACAAAAAAATCACATCCGCTTCCGATGACCTTCATTTCCTGTTTACGAGTATTTTAAATAACATGCCCGGTGGTAAATGCAAATACCAGACGCAATGGGGCGCCAAATTCAAATGGGTGGAGGCGGTTGAGAACAACACATATAACGCTAGATGTCAGTTATGCAAGAAAATATTTGACGTCGCAAACATGGGCGAAAGTGCCCTGGTGTCACATGCAAAAAGTTTGAAGCACCAGAAAAATGACATTGAAATCCAGGGGACTGTACCCATTGCCAGTCTTATGCAGCCAGCACCACAAGCAGCCCAAACTGTCAGTGTCACAGCTGTTAGATCACTAGTACAACCGGTACTACCAACCTCAGCCCGCCCGGGAACATCTGCTCGTATCGAAAACACCTCTTCAAGTTCTACTGTCATCACACTACATGTATTAGTTAAATGTTCCCATTAATTTAAATTATGGTAATGCAATTACCCATAAAGGCCTAAAAAGCTAAAAATGCTAAAATCATGGTGGAAAACGTGGTATCACATGTATTAAATGTTCAACAGTTGGTTCCTGGAAACTCCTTGAAAATTGTCGGGGCAGTCCTTGAAAATCCTTGAATTGACTACTGGAACCTCCTTGAAACTCCTTGAATTCATTCACCAGAAATGGGCAGATACCCTGAACCAGTGTGTAATTTTGAGTGGTTAAAACTGCAAATGTTTCAGTTTATCGGTGGTTATAATTATTATATTATATAAACTAAATTTAACAACAATTTAATTTCAACACAATTATAAGGTAAATGATATATAACAGGTAAAAGTATATATGCATATAGTGTATTGTTGACAAGACAAACAGTTCCAGAAAGAGTTGAAAATGTGAGACTTGCACAAACGCCATTCTTATTGTTTCAACTTCTAACTTTTGTCATGTTGACACTTCACTGGGTCCTGATATTGTACTAAATGAACTATTTACGGGCAACTAATGGCCAGTTATCTTAAAACCAATCTTCACCAAGGGGACATCTCAAATAAATTAAAAATAAACTTCCAACGAATTGACACGGGTGTTGACATACCCTGACCTAATTTAGTTTCCAAGAAAAATGACAGCACGTGCGCAATAGAGTTGTCTGTCTTCAGCTGTTAGAATCAGAATGATCTACCAAAGCTCCATGCAGAGTTAAGTCCCCTACGCAGGACTTTGACGTAGCGTATCGAGGGGACTGAACTCTGTTTTGCAGCTTGCCATCTACCACGTTCTCCCAAAGTAAACACTCATTTCGAAGCCGTACAAGACATTGCAAAATGTCAAGAAAGCGCACAAAGAACTGTTTTATTACGATTTGGGACTGAGATTCATGTGGTAATATACATCACCACTGCCAAGTGTGAACAATAATTATATGGGAGTCAAAAGTAAGGCTGAGCTGATGGCAGCCAAATTAATACAAATAGATGAATCCATTGGACTACAATGTTTACATAAATACTCAAGCCGCATTATCTTAATAAAATTGCCCCAAAGGTATCAATTCATAGTTGTAATTAATACATCACTCGGTCATGATTATTCTTGCCTTGATAATTCACTGTGCCACAGTTAGGAGACAAAATGTCTGCTAAAGCATGCGGCGCTCACAATAGGTGTTTTATATTTACCGATATGGCAAGCATAATGTAGGAAAAGCCCTGGTTAAAGCAGGTTAAAGACATATTTTTCATGTCTGGTGGTCGCTCATAACTGTTAAACTTGGTCATTCTTGCCACAAAACACCGGGCGTTGACAGATGGTCATTCATGGCAGGTCATTTTATGTAAATGAATGTAAATCACTGAACACGAACGGTAATAAGCCACATGTTGACAGATGACATAGTGAACTAAAACTCCAGTGTTTATAAAGAGACTTGTCATGCTTGACCATTTGTTTTGTAGTCACGACTGCTACCGGACTTGTTATCGTTTGCGTTTGGGAAGAATATTGGATGACATTTATAAATTTTTGTACATGCAAATTGCGGCAGCTTTTTCGCTCACCTGAGAAGTCCCCAGTGGAGCTACAGTCATCACTCTTCATCCATCAGTCAACAATTCTTTGAACATCTCCAGATCCATAGGACCAAATGGGTTCATATTTGGTGTGGGCGATTCACATTCAGATTTGTTCAAATGAGGTCACTGGGTCAAATAGTTGCGAAGCCAGGGCCATAACTCTTTCCCTCCATAGTAATTCTTGAAACGACTTCTCAAGTCACATCGGGCTGAATCGGTTCATATTTGGTTGAAGTTTCCTTGGTGATTTGGGTTCAGATTTATTCGAATGAGGTCACTGGGTCAAATGTGGGAGGAGCCGGGGACATGACTCATAAGAACAATTTTTTTTTTTTAGATTGAACTCTGCTTAAATTAATTTTGTTTTTTTAAACTTGAAAACATTTGAAAAACTAATCATTATAACATCCCCAGGGGTACCCACAGAGCCAACATTGTAAATTTGGTTAAAATCACGGAAACCCGATCATATGTAAACCGCATTGAATTTAACATAATTAACATGCCACTGTTTGGGTACAGTAATTGGAATTATTATCTGTCTGGTGTACAATGTATTCATTTAGTAAGATTAGAACCCCCTCTGGATGAGAGCTATCAAATTTGAATGATTTTTATGTGTACCCATACCATACTCGTCGTTTGTCCGTCCATAGATGCTTTACACATAATGCGATAACTCAAACATTTTCTATCTGATCGGAACCAAATTTTGTTTATGGGTTTCATCAGACTTTTTTTTTTTTTTTTTTTTTTTTACAGTTTTGGCCCTTTTTCGACTCAGAATTCACACATTCTGCCATAACTCAAACATTTTTTATCTGATTGGAACCAAATTTGGTATGAGTTTCTCAGTCCAAAATACTTTTATAATATTAATAAAAAAATAATTTTTTTTTTTTTTTAAATGTCCTCGACACTTTAATTTGTTTTCATTTAGATATTGATGATTATGATACAAGTTGATAAAAAGGTTCCCAATGTGTCCCTTTAAATAGTTAGCAATGAAACAATAAATTAATAGTGTCAATGTGTTGGGACATCATGACGCATGGTTGTAATCACAACTGCTGTTAAAGTATTAGCCGTCTGCTTTGAATTGCTGTATAAACAGGCACTGGGATCATGTTAATGTTTAATAACCAGTGAACTTTAATTTCCTTGGGGTCAATAGTTTATTTTAATCATCTGCATTATACTGCTGCAGAACTCAGTATCCATTATTTTTACTCTTCCCTGTGTCAGTCAGTAGAAGTTGCAGACCAACCTAATCCAATTTTTACATCTATCATTATAATGGTCTGAGTAATGCCAACAATGATGTGAGCACTGGACTTCTATAACATTCCTCCAGGAGGCCAAACTTTTTTATTTTACTGCTTTACGGATCCCCCGACCCTGTTTTCTTTGGCCCGACAAGGAAATAAAAATCAAATATAATTTTTATTTTTATTTTCACAGCCGACAGCTGTTTCTGCTTAAGAGTAACAAATTATCTAACCACATTTCACTGATTAAAGATGCCTAGGACACGCCAACTTTAGATATCTGTGGCTTTAATTACTTTTAACTACATCCAGAAGAAAAACTGAGAAGTCAGCTTGAGTTTATATGTGTCAGCCACCAAGATACCTGTATGCTTTCTATAAATCTTGACATCTCTTTAAAACTTTAAATGGCCTTTAGAATACATTTTGTATTCCTGGGAATTTATGATTATCTTTATGACTGAAGACCAATAACAATCCACAAGATTTCTTAGATAGGAATGACAAACTAATGAGTATGTGGGTTTGCTCAAGTTACACATTCAATTTTTATCACTACCACTAATCTCACCATTCCCATGTGTGTATTAACCCTCTCTATACTAAATACTCATTGACCAGACAAGTAGATTCCTTAGGAAATGTTCAGATAATAAGTTCTAAACTTCTTATCTGAACATTTTCCACCAACTAATAGGAATCCTTCTGCAAATATATTATTTGTCGGCTACTTATTTTTTCATGACATCCATCCAGATGAATAATGGACATTTTCAATGTATACATTATAACTGAATGGGGGAGTCCATTTATTAAAATAATGTTGAACAAAAACAAACTCTTTATTTCTGGATTTTTTCAATATTATTCAATAATCTGAGCTATGTTTCAAATAATAGTGCTGGATTTGAATTTTGTGATATACATCCAAAAAGTGTTCTCTATAAATGACTGACAGAGAATTATAAAGACACAGTTACCACCTTAGCGAATGTCCAAAAAAAAAAAGATTCAAGCATTTTTATTTTTATTTTTTTTCCGACCGACCCTACCAAAACGAGGTTTAAAAAATCCGTAAAGCAGAAAAATAAAAAAGTTTGGCCGGACTTATTTTAAATTCCTAACATCCATATGTTAAAAATTTGAGAAGCACAACTGGAGTCGGTTACATCACCATCTGTTCCAATTCTTGGCCTGTTGGGCCATACTGTTACACCATGGCAAATTGATAGTAAGTCTGATTGTGTTCATATTTGATATGTAGGTTTATGATGACACACCTCACATGTGTAGTTTTTGGTATCGATTGGTTGATCGGTTTAGAAAATAATTAACCCTGCACACAAATGCTATCTGATGCATCTTAAGTCAAACAATTTGCTTCTGATCTGCCTCATATTTCTTACCTAGGTCTTTCTTAGCACGTTCTTCATCTGTATGGATTTTGGTATGTTTAGTTAACCCTTTCCGCTCTTGTTTTTAAATTGAAAACTATGTGATGACTTTAATATTTTTCATCTGATCAGCACCAAATTTGGTACATATGGTCCTCACCCTGAGCTCAGGATTCAAGTTCGAATTTGGGTTTGATCCGGTATATTTTAACAGTTCTGGCCATTTAAAATTCAAGTAACTGATATGTAATTAATAGCTGAATCTGTTTGCCACTGTGAGCTTAGAAGAGAACTTCTCATCACACAGAGACTGTATTATTGGCATTGAGTTATATTTAGCTGGACCCAGATAGCATGGTTAGCAGAGTCTGTTGATAAAATCTGTCAAATATAATTAATGGATGGCTCTCTATTAGTCTTCTGTGCAATATTAAGTTAACTCCTTTGTTGAAACAGGTTCATTAATGTACACTCAATAAGACACCTATTCTAAAATATTAAATTGGAATGGTCCATGTTTTATAGACATTGCTGTTAATAGACATTGTTGTTTACAGACACTGTATCTTAGAAATAAATTAGCCCACCCATTCCGTAGTTCAATCATATGTCATTGAAAATGATTAACCCTCTCCACACATCATATGGTCTTGTGCAGTCTGAGTAAACTCATACCTAAATATTCATTACAACATTGAATATTAGGTCTGACGGATAACATCGCTATCTCATTTCCAAGTCCTCGGGATTCCGTAATCTGATTGATGGCGTAAATTATTTTCCGTCCAATGAAACCGTATGGGTTAAGAAACAAGTGTTAGTGGGCGGAGACTCCCATAATGTAGCCTCTAAATATAGTAACAGAGCGGAATTTCGAGGCTTGCAAATACAACAGAGACAGAAAAAATGGCTTCGAAATTATATATTCGGTACGATTCCGATTAATTTGAAGGATGTGCTGGATCTGATAGATAGGCCTGCGTATGGTACCAACTTGGCCTCCCATAAATATAAATAGAACTTTACTCATGTCCGTGTATTTGATTTACTTTTATATTGTAACATGGTTTGCAAATAAAATTATTTGCCGTAAAAAAAGTCACCTGAAAGTCAAACACCGAGGAAATGACTTAATTTTATGCTTTTAAATAGTTCTAAAGCATCATTTTTGATGACGACCTTATTTTTTGCTGTCGGATGCAGCTTTCCCGTTGATACAGCGAGTTCATCTCCCGAAAGAGAATAGTCGCACAAACGACAAATAGTATCTTCTGTAAGTTTCTGTCGCGACACAGGCCTTCTGTGGGTTGATGAGTCGGCGAAGCACAACAAATAACACGTGGGGACACCTGTCAATCATCGATGTATTTTTTAAAATCCGTGACGTCATTTTGGGGAAGCTCTTCGCTGAATAGAAATGGTTTTGGCGACATTAGCTCCAGACTCTATATTTCAAATATAGAGTCGACGTTCACCCAGACTGGGTCTTGTGATGTTTTTCATCTGATAATTCTCCTATTCTGTGCCCAGATTGATGGTGATCCACTTTTCACTTAAAATTAACCCATTCAATAGGCAGATATTAAATTATCTCTTTCACCTTGAGCCAGGTTCAGTAAGGATTTCTATAAGCCACCAATTGAATATTCATCATTAGAGGAAATCTCTTATTATACCCCCACTTTCGAAGAAAATGGGGGGTATACTGGATTGACTGCGTCTGTCCGTCCGTCACGCTTTCTTTGTCCGTCTGTCCGTCCGACCTCATAACTCGAACAACTATGAACCGATTTCAATAATTTTTTGTATGCAATCTCCTTAGGACGGTCTCTCCGCATGATGCTAATTGCGGTTCGGTCCGACTTTTTTTTTTTCAAGTTGCGCCTCTTTTTCGACTTATTTTGACTTAAAAAATTCTGTCCGACTTAATAACTTTAACAAATATGAACCGATTTCAATAATTTTTGGTATACATGCTTCTCACAATACCCTCTCTACATGATGCGGCTAGGGATTTGCTCAGACCGTTTTTCTTAATATTACACCTCATTTTCGACTTAGAAAATTCTGTCCGACTTAATAACTTTTAACAAATATGAACCGATTTCAATAATTTTATCTGTACAAGCTTCTTGTGACACCATATCGATATTATTAGTCCGAATTTTTCTTTAAAGTTAAAAATCTTTTTGGTTGAGTTTACGGATAATGCGGGTTGAATTTGCCACGGTGGGGGTATGCTAGCACTCGAGTGCACACCTCTTGTTTTGAAATTCCCTCAATTGCATTTGGGCTGCAGGATAATAATAATGGTGCTGGTATTCTTGAGACTGACTAATTGGTCAAATATTTTTCTACCCGATCACTTTTATAATCTTATTCAGGTTAATCATGACACATTCTTCACCTGTATAGATTTTGGTATTGATTGAATGGTTTTAAAAATATTAGCCCTGCATTTAATAATATTTCTGCTGTTTACAGACATTGTGTCTTTCCAATGATCAGCTTAGAATAAAATTAACCATTGGTATACTGTATGCGATCCAATGTTATGACTAATATTTTCAGTCTGACCATTCTCACCTTTAGTTATCTGATCATTCTGCATTAAAATATTTTATATCCAGGTCTATACGCCCCTCACTTGTATAGATGTTCAGGTATTGATTGGTCTCTGATCTCTATGATCCCATAACTTTTTAATATGCAGCTAACACAACAACATAATATGTTGTGGCTCAGGTTCCAATGTAAGAAGTAGATAAATAGAGTTATTATGTTATTTGCTTAACCCTTTACGCAACAAACCGGCCAAATAAAGCTGCAACAGCCTAAATTATCTTGGGTCTGTCTCAATAAAACCATACAAATATGGATATCATTGGAACCGGCTCATTGACCACATTGTGATGGTTACAGTTATGCCCTGTGCCAATGCATTCTCTTATATATGCGAGTCGACCATAGGTCGCCTCGCATATATAAGAGAATGCATTGGCCTAAAACAAATCTTTTTTCAACACTTTTTACCATTTTTTCTTACATTCTTTAACAATTTGTTTTATAATTTTTAATGTGTTAAGCCAATGCATTCTCTTATATATGCGAGGCGATGGTCGACTCGCATATATAAGAGAATGCATTGGCACAGGGTCGTTCTGTTGGGTAAAGGGTTAATTTCGTAACTATTATATATTTAACAGCTGCGTATGTCTGACCATGGTTGGGCTTATTTAGCTTTATCACTCTATATGACATATCCATGTTTGTATTGTGTTTATGTTAGCAAGTTGCCCAATACGTCTGATTCCACTTGGGAACTATTAATTAATAGTAAGCTCTGAATTGTTGAAAGTTTTGCACTCAAGAAAAGGTTGGTGTACAGATTTATGAAAATAGCTAATCACTATCGCCAAGGTTAAACATCTGCCGATCAAGATCGGCCTCTCGTTGATTAAAAACATGGCAGCCGAGAGCCACCTTGTATTTCACTCTTTGCATAACTAAATCTTTTTGGCACACCCTACAGACCACATCACTTGTCTGATCATCACCAAACTTTATACTTTATATGCATCTTCAGGGTGCCCTTTAGATGGAAGCCTTCAATCTTTTCCGAAACTTGTTGAAAACCTTGGCTGCCTGCAGCCATCTTGGGTTTTACTCTTTGCATGACTAAATCCTTCGGCAACCATCTACAGGCCTCATCACTCATCCGATCGTCGCCAAACTTCATAAGGATCTTCGGGATGACCTCTAAATAGGAGCCAACGATGTTTTCCGAAATTTGTTAAAAAACATGGCTGCCAATGGCAGTCTTTTACTCTTTAAATCCACATTCCTCATCCCTCATCCAAACTTCATATGGTTCTTTGGTGTTGCCTCCAGATGGAAGCTTTCCAATTCTTCTGAAATTTGTTTTTAATAATGGGCACCTGGGGCCATCTTTAATTTCACATTTGAATCAAATGGCACAACCTGCAGTCCACATTTAGTGGAGAAATGTTTGAAATGAAAATAATTTAATTTACATATTACAATCCATTTACTGAAACTTTCTGAATTTCCTTCATCATTGACTGCTCAGCATAAAATTAACGCCTCCCCAAGTTGAGCTACAGTGTCATTGATGCTTTCATTTAGGATCAGATATCAAAACAGCTTTCATATTGTGAGATAAAAAATTTAATTGATCAGAATTGATAACAATTTTCTACCGTCTTCATTTTATATAATTAAAAATATATTTTAGAGAAACATTTCAATAATCATTTCTGACCTTGTGACAATATTATTTTTAGCTAAAATTTCCTTTAGCACGGGCCACAGGTCGTACCTTTGGTCTGGTCATTATGAAATTTGGCATAGCTGTTGACATTGACATGTAGATGGGAACGAGTCATTTGGCAAAAAAACACGGCCGCCAGTGGCCATCTTGGATTTCAAAATGCAATCCATTAGAATGGGCTACAGGTCATACTGATGAAATTTATCATGGATGTTAATATAGAAATGTAGATGGGAACGAGTCATTTTTGGGTCATTCGGCCATAAAACGTGGCCACGGGCAGCCATCTTGGATTTTAATCTTTGCATGACTAAATCCTTTGCTTGGATCATCATGAAATTTTTCATGGACGTTAACATTGACATTTAGATGGGAACAAGTTATTTTGGGGTTATTTGGCCATAAAACATGGCCGCTGGTAGCCATCTTGGATTTTACTCTTTGCATGACTAAATCCTTTGGTCGGATCATTATGAAATTTGTCATG
This sequence comes from Siphonodentalium dalli, assembly GCA_032622095.1. NCBI lineage: Eukaryota > Metazoa > Mollusca > Scaphopoda > Gadilida > Siphonodentaliidae > Siphonodentalium > Siphonodentalium dalli. The sequence continues at coordinate 83,079,198 of CP136069.1, read as the reverse complement.
TAGATGGTAACGAATCATTTTGGGGTCAAAAAGAAAACATGGCTGCCAGTGACCATCTTGGATTAAAAAATTCATTTCATTAGCACAGGCTGCAGGCCGGAGTGTTTGTCTGATCATCAAGAAATTTGTCGTGGGTGTTAATATGGACATGTAGATGAGAAAGTCATTTTGGGGTCATTCGGCCATAAAACATGGCTGCCGGTAGCCATTTTACTCTTTGTATGACTAAATCCTCGAGCACACTTCAGGTCACATTTCTCATCCGATCGTCACCAAACTTCATCTTCTGGGTGACCTCTAGATGTGAGCCTCCCCCCCCCCCCAATTAAAAAACAAACATGGCAACCAACAGCCATCTTTGATTTCAAAATACAATCCATCAGCCCACCCTGCAGCCCACATTTACTGGAGAATTGTTTTTAAACTTGACAGATGGATCTTCAGGGTGACATCTATTTTCCATGTGTACCCATACCATAGTATGGTACACGTAGTGTCAAAATCCCGATTGACCATTCCTCGTTCGTTTGTCAGTCTGTCGACACTTTATACATGGTGCAACAACTCAAACATTTTCTAACCGATTGGAACCAAATTTTGTATATCGTTTTCTCAGGCCAAAATACAGGTCGAATTCGAATTATTTGAAAAATAAAAAATAACAAAAAATTTAACTTAAAAATAACAAAAATTATTCAACAAAATTATCGAGACTCATTTAAACATCTGGAACTGATTAATCTGACGTGGTATGAAGGGACTTGGATGGTAGGCATTCAGATTGTTAAAATGTGACTGACTTGTCAAAAAGAAGCAGAGCTGGCGTTACACTTTCCAATTGACCGTCCCACGGGGGTCCCACCCTGCTTCTTTATTCTCCCCTCCCCTACCATTCTCCATCCTCTACTCCCACCGCAAATTATTGTCAAAATTATACTGTATCTCCTTTCTTTGAGAACAATACCCACAATTAATTGTCTGACCAAATTCTATGTCAGATTTGATGTTATCACATTGAATAAACGAAAAGTTCCACAGAGCATGGATACTATTGTTTGTCCAAGGGTGTTCTGTTAACACCTCCACTTTGCCAGGTGAATTGATTTGACTAGAACAATGGCGCTCTACTGTAGCCTGCAGGTCCTTTTGGATGCTTGGACTTGCATGGATCAAACCGGTCGAAGATAGGATATTTAACCCCTTTTACCCATTCCATGTCTTTTAAATGGATAGGCGGCCTTCATTGTAGGTTATAATTTTGAAATAACATTTATCAAATTATGATAATGTTCTCAAGAATATACTAATAGTATAGCTTAATGACGTGGATGCAGTATTATTCACAAAAACGGCTTTTTGTCAGAGAAAATGCAGGTCGAATGTTGTTTAGGTTCTCGCAAAAAAAACATGGTGAATTGTTTATAAGCAGGTCACGATATTGCGTCATTTCCTTATTTAGATTCGCGCGCATTCTTCGTCTTGTAAAACCCCTAATTTGGTGCGTCTACAACTTACAACTCTCAATAATATAATAGTAAATTCCTTATTTGGTGGGTCACCGTCGGTGACGTAATTACCATAGGTTAGGAAAAAATATAAATTGGATAGAAAAATAGTCATCTCTTTTAAAGGCCCACTTAATTTTCGAACCACCAGCTCACATTATATACAACATATTCCATTGTATATACCATTTGTAAGAGGAAGCTCCAAATTTTTTTTCGAGGTACATATATAGGTGTGTTCTGTGTTCAATTTTGATCCAGACTGTACTATAAAGCCTATTATTCTCAATTGAAGTGGAATAACTATATCTCTTAGTTTTAGTTTTGATGCATTCTTGGTTGACTAGGGGGGAGTCTTGGAATGAATCTCTATCACTTGGTAGACACTCCAATGCCACAGCTGTTCCGTATTCTCGTGGAATATATATATTGTTGGTTCCTCTTCCAAATGGTATATAATATGGATGGGTTGAGTAAATAACATATATTTATAATTGGTAATAAGAGCAAATTTATGTGTATGGTGGTTTTAGAGGATGTTATTATTTTAACAGCAATACCCACCACGAAGGCCGCCCGTATTTTTAACCAGTTACCTATTCTTGTTATTTACTCGTTAGTTATGGCCCTTAGTTCTGCGATATAGTTCCTTAGTAAGTTCGTCCATTTTAGTGATTCTCGGTCGAACCGATTCACTCTTGTAGGCAAATAAAAAAAAATCGACCAAAGCCACCTTTGATGCGCATGCCTTTGTTTTAAAGGCTCACTTAATTTTCGAATGCCCAGATACCATTATTCCATATTATATACCATATGGAAATGGGACCAAAAAATATATAACACCAGAATACGAAGCAGCTGTGGCCTAGGGCTGCCCACCAAGTGATAGATATTCATTCCAAGACCCCCCCCCCCCCTGTCAACCCAGAATGCATCAGAATTCAAACTAAGAGATAGAATTATTCCCCTTCCATTGAGTATAATAAACTTTATAGTACAGTCCGGATTCCCAGTTTATTTGACCGGATCAGTTAATAATACAATGTTTTGGATCTTCCTCTTTCAAATGGTATATTACATGGAATATGTTGTATATAATGTGATCTGGTGATTCGAAAATTAATTAAGTGGGCCTTTAACTGATTATCTGTTATACAGATAAAATGTTATGTATAAACATCAGACCATGTAGTTGCATATTGTACACTTGTCGGTATATTAAAATTAGTTAAAATTAATCACCAGGTTATCGATGTTTGCACCATAAAGAAAGCAAGTGCAAGCGGACCTTATATACTATATTCATGTGGAGTCGTCAACGACTGTCCTGCTCCATAACGGATGCTCTTGGAGATGAGACACAATGCCAATCAATCGAGCATACGCGTGTCCTATACAAGAGTTCTGTTTAACCCTTTACCCAACAAACCGGCCAAATAAAGCTTCAACAGCCTAAAATATCTTCGGTCTGTCTCAATAGAACCATACAAATATGGATATCATTGGAACCGGCTCCTTGACCACATTGTGATAGTTACAGTTATGCCCTGTGCCAATGCATTCTCTTATATATGCGAGTCGACCATAGGTCGCCTCGCATATATAAGAGAATGCATTGGCCTAAAAAAAATCTTTTTTTACCATTTTTTCTTACATTCTTTAACAATTTTATAATTTTGAATGTGTTAAGCCAATGCATTCTCTTATATATGCGAGGCGACCTATGGTCGACTCGCATATATAAGAGAATGCATTGGCACAGGGCCCTTCTGTTGGGTAAAGGGTTAAACGTTCTGACACATATTACTCATTGTTTATCATTGCCCTAGCGAGACGAGTATTGATTTTGCACGTTGCTACCTTTGAAAAAAATATCAACATATGATTTGCAGGATCATTGTCAAGAAATTTCTTGAAATTGGACCGAGAAGAAATTATGAAAGGTCTTGAGACAATGTAATCATTTTATTGGTTCTTGGATTGCTTTCCAGTCTTGGGATCACTGCGTGTATTTGGTCGCGTCTGCGCTATGAGTCTGAGAGTGGACTCATATTGATAACAAAAAGCCTCGTGATTTTGCCCTCTAAACCATCACCGAAAGGCTGTAGTGTGCGCTAACAGACACTATTATAACTAACCTAATTTAACGCAAGTGTTATGTGCATGTGTGGTAATGTTGCACTATTTACTAAGCTAAACAATTTATTCATATAAAGGTGGACCAGATATGATAACCAGACCGCTTCGACTGGGTGTTCCGCATCCCTAATTTATACAGCGCCATAAAAGCTAAATATACCAGCCTTTTTGCTGAATGCCATTAGTCCCAAGTACATGGGTCTTAATATAGCGTATACCGCTAGAAAATGGGGTGACAACGCGGCCACATCTTCAAGTTGTATCCATACCCGTTTATGGGAAGATACAAGTATACAATGTGTTGAATATGTATAGCCAACAAATTAATTTGAATTAACTGAATTATATGGATAAACAAGCAATGAACTGTTTTGAATCAAAAACTTGCGAAGGTCATTACATAGGACCACGATTCAGAAATCATTTCCGCGGCTTCACAAAAAAGAACTCTTCACTGAAACGTTTCTTCTTTGGCTTCTTTTGAACAAACTTTTTCAGGTCGGGTCGGGTCAGCTTGAGATCGGCCATATTTGGAAAAGGCGCGAATCTCGCTGCACCCATACCTCTGCACTACAGGATACCCATTGGTCAACTGAGACCTCGTGGCAGTTATAAAGAAAAGTCGGTCAATGAACTCAACCACATCTCCCCCGTATTTCAAGGCGCCATCAATAAGGTCCCTCTCGTTCACTACCAGTTCGAAGTCACTCAAGAGTTCAGCTTGCGATGGATATTTATCCTTCAGCATCGAAAGCCACTTTACTTTTGGCATCGTAATTGGCAGACACTCCAGTTCCCACTGAACGTCGAAATCCAGCGATTGCAGATGCTTAATCACATTTTTCTGCGAGCCTGCATCTGGACTCGAAGGAAAATGGCAGCGTTATCAATGACTCGGCTCGGTGAATTATCAAAACTTTTCCAAATTCGGAAGTTGACGTCATGATATTTTTATAGGTTTCCTTTGGATCTTGAACGTACCTGATTGCATCTTTCAGAACTACTTTGTCGAACGGAGCTTTTTGTTCGCCGTCTGATATTTTCTTGCAGTTCTCTCTAAAATATTCTTCTGCACCAACATTCGCAATGCGTATTGGAAGCACCTTCTGTGTATCAGTTTCAATATAATGAAAATGTCCAGGATGCACTGTCATTACTGGTTCCAGAAGGCAGAAATTTTCCTGGATAGTTGTTGATAGGTTCCCTTTGGGTTCCGCTACGTAACAAAGCCTGTCCATCGTGTCAAGTTCAAGGTACTTTTCTATAAGTTTGAATAGTTTCTTCTCATACTCTCCACCGAACCTGTAACCATCATGTTCTCCTAATTTGGGAAGCTTAATGTTTCTGGTAAGACTCGCAGACGACAGAGAAAGGTCTTGGTGATTCCGGTCCGAGATACGACGACGCCATTTCCTCTCACAAACAGAAACTGAAATAGAAAAAAAAAGTGAATACGTCAGGTCAAGCAAGATCAAGGGCCCCGACTAACGTTTATTTTGTGCAGATTGGACACCTGCGTGCATCTCCTGGCCCCACCAGGTGGGTGGGATATCCCAAGTTTCGTTGCATTGTTCGTACAGGTAGAGATTATGTAAGGGTTAGAATACAAGAATATTTGCGTGCTCTGGCCGACTTAGAGAACAATTGATCTCACATAATGCAATCAACTGGAAATGTGCCGTTGAGCGTGTTTTGGCCACGATGCACAATCCACGTGCGCTGGTCGCGATTGGACACAATAGCCGGCTATAGCCACGCCCAACAACGTGATTAACATGCACTGATCGCCGTTGAATGTGAATAAATATGTCCAAAACAATACGGACTGGTCCAACTCTGAAGCACCCGTGCGATTTGTCTGTTATGAATTGTGTGGTCCAAACAATGGGATAATCACTGAACTATATTCCTTCGTCATCCTTGGGAATTGGTTTGCTTTACCAAATATCAGGGAACGATTGCAACAATGGGATTGTGCACTAAAGAATGATATGAAATACACCGAGCATAATTATATCATCAAAATCAGCAGTGTTATATAACACATCTCATATATATTTTGAAGACCTCTGTCTGTCTGTCTGTCTGTTTGTCTGTCATTTATACAAATCTACGATTCTCGACCGATCGGGACGAAACTTGGTACGTGTGTGTAGTTTGACCAGGCGGTCGTCGTTGTCGTATTGGCGAGCCCGTGCGGCGCCCGCTTCGCGCATGCGCAGACGAGATATCGGAAACGGGTGGAGCTATCGACTTGAAATTTGCTATGTGAATGTATCTTGCCCCGGATACGAATTATATCGGGTCGCCGAGCCCGTGCGACGCGAGCTTCGCGCATGCGCAGACCAGATCTCGGAATCGGGTGGAGCTATCGACTTGAAATATGGTTTTTGAATAGCCCGGACAACGTCGGGCTCATCGGCGCCCGCTTCGCGCATGCGTAGACGAGATCTCGGAACGGGTGGAGCTATCGACTTGAAATTTGCTATGTGAATGTATCTTGCCCCGGATACGAATTATATCGGGTCGCCGAGCCCGTGCGACGCGATCTTCGCGCATGCGCAGACGAGATCTCGGAAACGGGTGGAGCTATCGACTTGAAATTTGCTATGTGAATGTATCTTGCCCCGGATACGAATTATATCGGGTCGCCGAGCCCGTGCGACGCGAGCTTCGCTCATGCGCAGACCAGATCTCGGAATCGGGTGGAGCTATCGACTTGAAATATGGTTTTTGAATAGCCCGGACAACGTCGGGCTCATCGGCGCCCGCTTCGCGCATGCGTATACGAGATCTCGGAAACGGGTGGAGCTATATCGACTTGAAATTTGCTATGCGAATGTATCTTGCCCCGGATACGAATTTTATCGGGTCGCCGAGCCCGTGCGACGCCAGCTTCGCGCATGTGCAGACCAGATCTCGGAAACGGGTGGAGCTATCGACTTGAAATTTGCTATGTGAATGTATCTTGCCCCGGATACGAATTTTAAATTAAAATATTTTATATCCAGGTCTATACGCCCCTCACTTGTATAGATGTTCAGGTATTGATTGGTCTCTGATCTCTATGATCCCATAACTTTTTAATATGCAGCTAACACAACAACATAATATGTTGTGGCTCAGGTTCCAATGTAAGAAGTAGATAAATAGAGTTATTATAATGTTATTTGCTTAATTTCGTAACTATTGTATATTTAACAGCTGCGTATGTCTGACCATGGTTGGGCTTATTTAATTAGCTTTATCACTCTATATAACATCTGTGTTGGAGTGACCTAATAGGTTGAAATCGAATGACATATCCATGTTTGTATTGTGTTTATGTTAGCAAGTTGCCCAATACGTCTGATTCCACTTGGGAACTATTAATTAATAGTAAGCTCTGAATTGTTGAAAGTCTTGCACTCAAGAAAAGGTTGGTGTACAGATTTATGAAAATAGCTAATCACTATCGCCAAGGTTAAACATCTGCCGATCAAGATCGGCCTCTCGTTGATTAAAAACATGGCAGCCGAGAGCCACCTTGTATTTCACTCTTTGCATAACTAAATCTTTTTGGCACACCCTACAGACCACATCACTTGTCTGATCATCACCAAACTTTATACTTTATATGCATCTTCAGGGTGCCCTTTAGATGGAAGCCTTCAATCTTTTCCGAAACTTGTTGAAAACCTTGGCTGCCTGCAGCCATCTTGGGTTTTACTCTTTGCATGACTAAATCCTTCGGCAACCACCTACAGGCCTCATCACTCATCCGATCGTCACCAAACTTCATAAGGATCTTCGGGATGACCTCTAAATAGGAGCCAACGATGTTTTCCGAAATTTGTTTTAAAACATGGCTGCCAATGGCAGTCTTTTACTCTTTAAATACACATTCCTCATCCCTCATCCAAACTTCATATGGCTCTTTGGTGTTGCCTCCAGATGGAAGCTTTCCAATTCTTCTGAAATTTGTTTTTAATAATGGGCACCTGGGGCCATCTTGAATTTCACATTTGAATCAAATGGCACAACCTGCAGTCCACATTTAGTGGAGAAATGTTTGAAATGAAAATAATTTAATTTACATATTACAATCCATTTACTGAAACTTTCTGAATTTCCTTCATCATTGACTGCTCAGCATAAAATTAACGCCTCCCCAAGTTGAGCTACAGTGTCATTGATGCTTTCATTTAGGATCAGATATCAAAACAGCTTTCATATTGTGAGATAAAAAATTTAATTGATCAGAATTGATAACAATTTTCTACCGTCTTCATTTTATATAATTAAAAATATATTTCAGAGAAACATTTCAATAATCATTTCTGACCTTGTGACAATATTATTTTTAGCTAAAATTTCCTTTAGCACGGGCTACAGGTCGTACCTTTGGTCTGGTCATTATGAAATTTGGCATAGCTGTTGACATTGACATGTAGATGGGAACGAGTCATTTGGCAAAAAAACACGGCCGCCAGTGGCCATCTTGGATTTCAAAATGCAATCCATTAGAATGGGCTACAGGTCATACTGATCATCATGAAATTTATCATGGATGTTAATATAGAAATGTAGATGGGAACGAGTCATTTTTGGGTCATTCGGCCATAAAACGTGGCCACGGGCAGCCATCTTGGATTTTAATCTTTGCATGACTAAATCCTTTGCTTGGATCATCATGAAATTTTTCATGGACGTTAACATTGACATTTAGATGGGAAACAAGTTATTTTGGGGTTATTTGGCCATAAAACATGGCCGCTGGTAGCCATCTTGGATTTTACTCTTTGCATGACTAAATCCTTTGGTCGGATCATTATGAAATTTGTCATGTAGATGGTAACGAATCATTTTGGGGTCAAAAAGAAAACATGGCTGCCAGTGACCATCTTGGATTTAAAAATTCATTTCATTAGCACAGGCTACAGGCCGGAGTGTTTGTCTGATCATCAAGAAATTTCTCGTGGGTGTTAATATGGACATGTAGATGAGAAAGTCATTTTGGGGTCATTCGGCCATAAAACATGGCTGCCGGTAGCCATTTTACTCTTTGTATGACTAAATCCTCGAGCACACTTCAGGTCACATTTCTCATCCGATCGTCACCAAACTTCATCTTCTGGTGACCTCTAGATGGGAGCCTCCCCCCCCCAATTAAAAAACAAACATGGCCACCAACAGCCATCTTTGATTTCAAAATACAATCCATCAGCACACCCTGCGGCCCACATTTACTGGAGAATTGTTTTTAAAACTTGACAGATGGATCTTCAGGGTGACATCTATTTTCCATGTGTACCCATACCATAGTATGGTACACGTAGTGTCAAAATCCGGATTGACCACTCCTCGTTCGTTTGTCAGTCTGTCGACACTTTATACATGGTGCAACAACTCAAACATTTTCTACCCGATTGGAACCAAATTTTGTATATCGTTTTCTCAGGTCAAAATACAGGTCGAATTCGAATTATTTGAAAAATTAAAAAAAAAAAAAAATTTAACTTAAAAAAAAAAAAAAAAATTATTCAACAAAATTATCGAGACTCATTTAAACATCTGGAACTGATTAATCTGACGTGGTATGAAGGGACTTGGATGGTAGGCATTCAGATTGTTAAAATGTGACTGACCTGTCAAAAAGAAGCAGAGCTGGCGTTACACTTTCCAATTGACCGTCCCACGGGGGTCCCACCCTGCTTCTTTATTCTCCCTCCCCTACCATTCTCCATCCTCTACTCCCACCGCAAATTATTGTCAAAATTATACTGTATCTCCTTTCTTTGAGAACAATACCCACAATTAATTGGTCTGACCAAATTCTATGTCAGATTTGATGTTATCACATGAATAAACGAAAAGTTCCACAGAGCATGGATACTATTGTTTGTCCAAGGGTGTTCTGTTAACACCCTCCACTTTGCCAGGTGAATTGATTTGACTAGAACAATGGCGCTCTACTGTAGGCCTGCAGGTCCTTTTGGATGCTTGGACTTGCATGGATCAAACCGGTCGAAGATAGGATATTTAAACCCCTTTTACCCATTCCATGTCTTTTAAATGGATAGGCGGCCTTCATTGTAGGTTATAATTTTGAAATAACATTTATCAAATTATGATAATGTTCTCAAGAATATACTAATAGTATAGCTTAATGACGTGGATGCAGTATTATTCACAAAGACGGCTTTTTGTCAGAGAAAATGCAGGTCGAATGTTGTTTATGTTCTCGCAAAAAAAACATGGTGAATTGTTTATAAGCAGGTCACGATATTGCGTCATTTCCTTATTTAGATTCGCGCGCATTCTTCGTCTTGTAAAACCCCTAATTTGGTGCGTCTACAACTTACAACTCTCAATAATATAATAGTAAATTCCTTATTTGGTGGGTCACCGTCGGTGACGTAATTACCATAGGTTAGGAAAAAAATATAAATTGGATAGAAAAATAGTCATCTCTTTTAAAGGCCCACTTAATTTTCGAACCACCAGCTCACAATTATATACAACATATTCCATTGTATATACCATTTGTAAGAGGAAGCTCCAAAACATTTTTTTTCGAGGTACATATATAGGTGTGTTCTGTGTTCAATTTTGATCCAGACTGTACTATAAAGCCTATTATTCTCAATTGAAGGGGAATAACTATATCTCTTAGTTTTAGTTTTGATGCATTCTTGGTTGACTAGGGGGGAGTCTTGGAATGAATCTCTATCACTTGGTGGACACTCCAATGCCACAGCTGTTCCGTATTCTCGTGGAATATATATATTGTTGGTTCCTCTTCCAAATGGTATATAATATGGATGGGTTGAGTAAATAACATATATTTATAATTGGTAATAAGAGCAAATTATGTGTATGGTGGTTTTAGAGGATGTTATTATTTTAACAGCAATACCCACCACGAAGGCCGCCCGTATTTTTAACCAGTTACCTATTCTCGTTATTTACTCGTTAGTTATGGCCCTTAGTTCTGCAATATAGTTCCTTAGTAAGTTCGTCCATTTTAGTGATTCTCGGTCGAACAGATTCACTCTTGTAGGCAAATAAAAAAAACTCGACCAAAGCCATCTTTGATGCGCAAGCCTTGTTTTTAAAGGCCCACTTAACATGTCCAGATAACATTATTCCATATTATATACCATTTGGAAATGGACCAAAAATATATATATTCCACCAGAATACGAAGCAGCTGTGGCCAAGGACTGTCCACCAAGTGATAGAGATTCATTCCCCTTGTCAACCCAGAATGCATCGGAATTCAAACTAAGAGATAGAATTATTCCCCTTCCATTGAGAATAATAGACTTTATAGTACAGTCCGGATCAAAATTAAATACAGAACACACCTTGGTACCTGGACAAAAATAATTCCCAGTTTATTGACCGGATCAGTTAATAATACAATGTTTTGGATCTTCCTCTTTCAAATGGTATATTACATGGAATATGTTGTATATAATGTGATCTGGTGATTCGAAAATTAAGAGGGCCTTTAACTGATTATACAGATAAAATGTTATGTATAAACATCAGACCAATGTAGTTGCATATTGTACACTTGTCGGTATATTAAAATTAGTTAAAATTAATCACAGGTTATCGATGTTTGCACCATAAAGAAAGCAAGTGCAAGCGGACCTTATTACGCCACCGTAGTGTGGTGTTTCTAGCTTTTGGTTTTTGATATCGCATGGTCGATCGATAATTCACTGGGTGATTGTACATTCGGCAAACCTCGTCAGATTCCGTCACCCGTTTCATCGTACCGATAATTACGAGAGTACAACTAAGATTGGCACATGTGTTTACGTCACCGGTGTAATTGTGGGGACATGCTTCTATTATGAAGGTTTGCTATCCCGAAGGTCCGCTATTCCGAAGGTTCTCTATTCCGAAGGTTTTTGTTATTTTTAGGTTAATTCTATATTTTAAAGTATTGAGACTAATTTGAGAGGGTTCATTTCACAAAGATTCTTTATATGGAGTGTGCGCTCACATCCGAACTGATCATGCGCGCACACCGATACAGATACAGGAGGAAATAACTTAACTTAGAACATTAAATGTGATTTTGTTTTGTTTTCGCTGGTTTTCTTGAGATTTTATGTCATTACGTGGGCCCATACCTTTGAATTCTTGGCATATACTATGAATGTTGTGGTATATATGGACCCTCCCGCATTGGGACATGACATAGGTTCAGTTGACTTAAGTGGTGTTCTGTGTGTGCTCCAATTTGGAGTTCAATATTTTAGGGCCAAGTTTAGAATTTTATGGGTCCATACCTTTGAACTCTGGGCATATAATATGAATATTGGGGGGCATGTCTCTATTCCGAAGGTTCACTATCCCGAAGGTCCACTATTCCGAAATTTCTCTGAATGTTCGCTATTCCGAAGGTTCACCAATCCGAAGGTTCGTTATTCCGAAGGTTCTGTGTTCCAAAGATTTTTTTTATTTTAAGGTTTAATTCTATATTCCAAAGTAACGAGAGGGTTCATTATCACGAAGATTCTTTTTATGAAGGAAATAACGTAAAACATTAAATGTGATTTTGTTTTGTTTTCGAGGGTTTTCTTGAGTTTAATGTCATTACGTATGACCTATTTCTCATTACATATTCACGCCAAGGAGCCCACACAATTGCTATGTTACGATGCGATTTAATGTGATTATGTGTGACCTAATATCTCAATAATCTGAGGCAAGAGTACGCCTGCTAAAGGCGAATTATAACAGTTGGGGGTATAACGCTCAATAAATACTGGAGGCTATAACAAACTGCGCAGTAGAATATCGCTGAATGGACGAGTATGAGATGAGCCTAAATGCAATTGTGACTTTGTTTAAAGGCCCACTTAATTTTCGAGTCATTAATTTTTTATAGTATATACGGTTTTATACGGTTTTTAATAACAATTTATGACATAAAATTTGAATAAACTACTATAATTCATCACCATTGAAAGGCAGAATACTTCTATCTCCTAGTTTGAAACACCTTCAAAATACCGCGTCGTATATCTAGCAATTAGCAACCAACATGTCCTCCTCGGCTTTCCATAGAATTCAACGGAATTTGATACTTATGGGTAATTTGTGTCCGGGAAGTGTTTTGAACGGGTCAAATCGTGACCCCGACCTGACCTTGACCATTAAAACTGTCAATGCAAGGTCAATTGGGTAAAACGGACAAATTTCGGCGAAATTTGATACCTAGGGATACTTTGGTCCGAGGAGAGTTTTTGAACGGGTCAAATCGTGACCTCGGCCTGACCTTGACCTTCAATATGGCCAATCAAAGGTCAACTCGGATAAAACGGATAGATTTCGACGAAAATTTGATACCAATGGGTACTTTTGTCGGGGGGGGGGGGTGTTTTGGACGGGTCAAATCAATGACTCTGACCTTACCTTGACCTTCAAAATTGTTAATTAAAGGTCAAGTTGGGTAAAACGGACGGATTTTCGACGAAATTTGATACCTATGGGTAGTTTTCTACGGGTGGGGGTGTTTTGGACTGGACAACATCATGACCCTGACCTGACCTTGACTTTCGAAATAGTCAATTGAAGGTCAAATCGCACCTTTCACCGGGGAAAGCAGATGGGAAACAGCCCGGGGTGAAGTCGGGCCTATCAGCTTGTGTAATTAAAGAAGACAGTTTGATGAAAGTAATGTATGCCACGAGAAACGGGAAAACTTGAAATATGGAAGTACGCAAATTTCCCGCATAAAATTTGAAAGCTAGTTTATAGAATAATTGTATTATTATTTATATTTATGGCTAATAATACGATCTTGGTGGCGTTACATTTCTGACTATGGTTTTCTTGTATACTATATTCATGTGAAGTCGCCAACGACTGTCCTGCTCCATAACGGATGCTCTTGGAGATGAGACACAATGCCATCAATCGAGCATAACGCGTTGTCCTATACAAGAGTTCTGTTTAAACGTTCTGACACATATTACTCATTGTTATCATTGCCCTAGCGAGACGAGTATTGATTTTGCACGTTGCTACTTTGAAAAAAATATCAACATATGATTTGCAGGATCATTGTCAAGAAATTTCTTGAAATTGGACCGAGAAAAAATTATGAAAGGTCTTGAGACAATGTAATCATTTTATTGGTTCTTGGATTGCTTTCCAGTCTTGGGATCACTGCGTGTATTTGGTCGCGTCTGCGCTATGAGGTCTGAGAGTGGACTCATATTGGATAACAAAAAGCCTCGTGATTTTGCCCTCTAAACCATCACCGAAAGGCTGTAGTGTACGCTAACAGACACTATTATAACTAACCTAATTTAACGCAGTGGACTTGATTTTCAAGTGTTATGTGCATGTGTGGTAATGTTGCACTATTTACTAAGCTAAACAATTTTATTCATATAAAGGTGGACCAGATATGATAACCAGACCGCTTCGACTGGGTGTTCCGCAATAAAAGCTAAATATACCAGCCTTTTTGCTGAATGCCATTAGTCCCAAGTACATGGGTCTTAATATAGCGTATACCGCTAGAAAATGGGATGACAACGCGGCCACATCTTCAAATTGTATCCATACCCGTTTATGGGAAGATACAAGTATACAATGTGTTGAATATGTATAGCCAACAAATTAATTTGAATTAACTGAATTATATGGATAAACAAGCAATGACTGTTTTGAATCAAAAACTTGCGAAGGTCATTACATAGGACCACGATTCAGAAATCATTTCCGCGGCTTCACAAAAAAAGAACTCTTCACTGAAACGTTTCTTCTTTGGCCTTCTTTTGAACAAACTTTTTCAGGTCGGTGTGACATCCATGGTCAGCTTGAGATCCGGCCATATTTGGAAAAGGCGCGAACTCGCTGCACCCATACCTCTTGCACTACAGGATACCCATTGGTCAACTGAGACCTCGTGGCAGTTATAAAGAAAAGTCGGTCAATGAACTCAACCACATCTCCCCCGTATTTCAAGGCGCCATCAATAAGGTCCCTCTCGTTCACTACCAGTTCGAAGTCACTCAAGAGTTCAGCTTGCGATGGATATTTATCCTTCAGCATCGAAAGCCACTTTACTTTTGGCATCGTAATTGGCAGACACTCCAGTTCCCACTGAACGTCGAAATCCAGCGATTGCAGATGCTTAATCACATCCATATAAGGAGTCCGTTTTCTGCGAGCCTGCATCTGGACTCGAAGGAAAATGGCAGCGTTATCAATGACTCGGCTCGGTGAATTATCAAAACTTTTCCAAATTCGGAAGTTGACGTCATGATATTTTTATAGGTTTCCTTTGGATCTTGAAGTACCTGATTGCATCTTTCAGAACTACTTTGTCGAACGGAGCTTTTTGTTCGCTCGTCCTGATATTTTTCTTGCAGTTCTCTCTAAAATATTCTTCTGCACCAACATTCGCAATGCGTATTGGAAGCACCTTCTGTGTATCAGTTTCAATATAATGAAAATGTCCAGGATGCACTGTCATTACTGGTTCCAGAAGGCAGAAAATTTTCCTGGATAGTTGTTGATAGGTTCCCTTTGGGTTCCGCTACGTAACAAAGCCTGTCCATCGTGTCAAGTTCAAGGTACTTTTCTATAAGTTTGAATAGTTTCTTCTCATACTCTCCACCGAACCTGTAACCATCATGTTCTCCTAATTTGGGAAGCTTGATATGTTTCTGGTAAGACTCGCAGACGACAGAGAAAGGTCTTGGTGATTCCGGTCCGAGATACGACGACGCCATTTCCTCTCACAAACAGAAACTGAAACAGAAAAAAAAGTGAATATGTCAGGTCAAGCAATATCAAGGGCACCGGCT